>JARHVA010004121.1:480000-1212500 GCA_037957365.1 Torreya grandis
CACAAACTAAAGGAAAGAGAAGTCAAACGAATCTCAATGGGTAAACTCAAGTACATAAGCATATCAGAAATAATAAACAAGAGTAACAAAAAATTCCCATACAAAGTAAAGGTCAATGATAGAAAGAGTCAAAATCAACCAATAGTTAATAAAACTTCAAAGCCCCCTCAGTGTGTGCTTTTATCAACACTTCCTCGATGAACTTTTACCAATCTACTAGTTCCTCCAACCAGAGTTTTACAATAGTAATTGGAATGTAATATTATATCTCTCCCTTCTACTAGGAAAGTTGATCCAATAAAGCCTCTTCCATGGGGATATGTCAAAATTCATTTTACAATTTTCACAGGGCACCAAGCCACACAACAAATAGATGCATCAGTTTGAAACACAAGATACAAGACTTGATAGATGGAAACATTATTTATCTTGGCACTTCAATTGAACCTCCTCAGGTAAATAAAACATAGGATAAAGCTTTCAAAATCTTCTCAGATCCTTTCCCATAGCATCTAAAATATAGATATGGATACATCAAATGTTTATCATGCATATCATGCACATCCTCCACTAGCTACATATCAGGCACCTTTAATTCAGACACATCCTTTGAGAAACATAATTGGTGTATACAATTATAGAGTTCTAACTAGACCTTCCATCTCCTTCTTAGAGTAGGAGATAGTTGAGGATGATTTGGATTATCATGCACTCTTTCTCAGAGCTTACATTCATAATCATCCCATTCATAGTGTTCTCATAGATAATGGATCTAGTGTGAATATGTGCACTATGACATTACTGTAGTATTTGGGATATTCAGAGTAGGATATTACCTTGATAGACATAGTTATTAGTGGATTCAGTGGGCACATATAGAGTTAATTAGGTAATATTTTACTTCATATATAGTTTGGTCCAACACATGTATCCATAACATTTACTATTGTTTTAGATTAAGGTAAAAACAGGTTTTGAAGGGACCCCGAAACCCTGAAACAAAGATAGAAAGATGAAGCATTTACGACCACAGGCAAAACCTAAAACCTACTAAAAATAAGTAACATAAATAGGTTATATATGAACCTAAAACCACCGGCAAGACCACAAGTCAAGACCCAGGTTTTACATAGACCTAGCTACACCATAGTCAAAAGATTACAAAAAACTAGGAAACAGGACCAGATAACACAACCAACTAGAAGAACCAGGCTATTCTTCCAGTTCCAAAATCATTTTCACTACTTCCTTACCTTTCACAGTAGTATCCTGAATGGCAGTAGCTGCCGACATGGCTCCCTCTTGCATAGCTTTCTTTCTTGAGCTCTGTCTCATCCTCTTGCTAGGCCCCTCCAAGGATTTGATCTCCTCGTTAGCTCTTTTTCCAATATTAACAGTTGCAACACATATGTTAGATGTAACTTCCTCCATTTTCATTCTGCTCTCCTTGATGAGTTCCCTTAGGTTGTTCTCATAGTCTTTGAGCTTGATGGGGATGTCTCTCATCTGTTTTTCCATATTATTGATTTTGTTCCAAGCTGCCTTCTGGTTGTCTTCCATTATATCCATTTTCCTTTTGAGATCCATTATCTCCTTAAACATCCATGAATCAAGTTGGAGGATAGCCTCTACTTTGCAATTGACCCATCTCGTAGGTGTGTGCCTTCCATCGTTCTGCCTTTTATCACTCCACTCTTCTGTATTCTTATTAGGAATGTTCCCGCCTTCTTCAATGTGGTCCTCTCTTCCCCTTTGATTCTGCTCCTTAGTTTCAGCTTGAACTCCCAAGTCCATTTCTTGGTTGTCGGCCTAAACTATGTTTTCCCTCTCATTTATCAAAACAGGGTCCTCAACTGGGTCATCCAAGACTTTATCATCCTCAAACACTTGCTAGTTTTCCTCAGAGTCATATTCACTATTTTTAGACTTCTCCTCTATGTTGACTCCTTTTTCTCATTCTTCTCTTGAACTTCTTCTTCCTCATTGGAACTTGAATTCCTACTTTTTGTTCCTCCCTCTTCCTTCAAGCTTTCCTCCCCAGACTTATCAGTTCTCTCCCACTCTGTATCGTCGTCAACATTCTGAATCTTGACACTAGGGGACTTGATTTTATCTTTCCCTTTAAATATTTCACTCTTGTTACTCCATGAATCCTTATTTTTCCCCAAATAAGGGTTCATAATCATGGCCTTGTTCTTGCAGTAGCCTTCAATTATCATAATTAATCCTTCATGCAGAATAGGACGCATTTTCTTCTTCCTGTGAGCGAATAAACTTTGGACCAAAGAGAAACGCAGATAAAAGGGAAAGGAAATTCTTACTTTGTGTCTGAAATGATTTAGGAATACAAAGTGGAATTTTTGGACCCTCTTGCTTCTTCCATCGAGTATGAAGTACTCCTAAATACAGCATAAGACATCCCTCCAAATGCCCTTAATCTGTTCCAGTTCAAATAAATCCCCATTCTTTTCCAGCTTCTGCTCTTCAACGTCCGTCTTAGGGAATTTGCAAAAGGCCTCATTTGAAATGCTAGTTTGCTTGGAGAATTTTATTCCTTCCATAGGCAGCCCCGTAACCTCTGCTATAAATTCCTCTGTTAGATTCACTGTGATGCCATGCAGAGTGACCCTATCATCAATCCAATTTTTGAAAAAATCCATTGTAATATGAGGTTTTGAACCATGGAGCATTTCCATGTAGTTCACAACCTTCCCTTTCTATGTAGTGAACATTTACTATTGTTCTTAGTGTAAGAGTTTTTTATATATTACTTGGTTGACCATGGATTCAGAAACTTCAAGTAGTACCTTCTATAGTTCATAGATGTGTGAAATTCATTCATGATAATCAGGTTATTATAGTTGGTGGAGATCTATATGAGTTACCACTCCCTATTTTAGATCCATCTACTATTTTATAGTCACCAATTTTAGTTTCACTACTAGTTTTAGTTTCACCACTATTATCAGTTTCTCCATCAATTATAGTTCTTCCTCCAGTTCAGATTCAGACATAGGCAAGGCCTTATTCATCAACATAGAGAGTTCATATACCTCCACATAGGTCTCTTATAGATCAACCATAATTTCAAGATTCTAGATAGCTTCTATCTTTAGTATTCACACCTAGGGTAGTATCATTGAGGTCTCATGCCTCTACACATAGAGAACATGTTTAGAGTGCTTATCCTACTACCAGATGGGTCCCTAAGAGCCTTGTAGTTGCATCCATTTCTTAGAGTTACAAAGGGACCCCACAGTAAGTTTCTACTATAGAGATTTTAGATCATTTATAGCATACATAGCTTTTAGAGCCACAATCTTAGCCTTTTCATTATGCTTCATGATCATGCATGATCCATCTACTTGATATAGGACACCATGATAGGGAGTCTCCCATGAGACTCATTGGTTAGTATCGCTTCTTCCCACTCTTGCTTGTATATAGCTACCTTATAATTTCTTGTGCATAATTTATTTTTTCTTACTTGCATATATTTTCTTAGTTTTTATTTTACATGATCTCCTTATGATTGATTGTACATAGCTCAAAATATCAAAAACATTCAAATATGTCAAAAATCTAAAAATAATACAAAATATCAAAAATAGTCAAATATGTCAAAAATCCAAAAATAATACAAAATTTCAAAATAAAAAACATTCAATAATTCAAAAACATTTCAATTGCATGTATTATCCATGCTCTAATACCATGCTAGACTTAAATTCTACTATTATATGTTATTGTTTATTGATTTATCTACATTGCCATGCTTTACTTGATCTTCTTTGAGTGTGTGTAGTGACATCCAGATCATTGATTTCTTCACTCTATCTATTAAGGGGGCATCCTACTTCTACATTCAGGATATACATCAATATATCTATCCACTGGGGGCATGTTTTACATGACTACATCCAGGTTATATCATTCCTACACCACACAATCTAGTTATCATGTTGTTTTATATTACTTACTAGCTTGCATAGATTACTCTATTGACATTCATTAGTATATATAACTTGTGTATTTCTTAGCATATACCTAGTCTTATACTTCATGTCTTGCATACTTTCAACTATTTATTTGATTAGTTAGTTGTGATTGTATTTCCATTCTTTACATGTTTTCTTTTCTTGCTTTATATATCGAAGATGTGATTGCATTTCTCAATTCCTTTTTTGTCTCTTGTATGTACTGTAGGAGATTTGCCAATGTCCTTTGCTTCTATTCTTGTGTATGCCTTAGGATATTTTCTAATGTCCTTTGCCTATACTCTTCTATGTGATTGTGGCTTTCACACCAACCTTGCTTGTTTTCACTTGTATGTATATGTGGAATTTAAACATGCCTTGTATGCTTGTTTTCTAGTTTAAGTGACATGTGCCCATTTCCCTTGTTTTCTTGGCCCCTTGGCCACTATTGTATGATTTTTGCCTTATATGTTTTTTGCTTGTTTATTTTTCAATTATTTTCAATGTCATGATCCACATCATGCATTCCCTTGCTTTCTTGGATACCATGATGGACATCATGCTCCATCCTTCCATGACAACAAAAAACTAATATTTCCAATTTCAATTCAATACATTACACATGATATTAAATTTTTATATCTATCTAGAAATACCCCTATTTGATCTAAAAATATCCAATACAAACCATGGTATATATTGAGATATATTGTTGATTATTATTGTTATATCATGTATTTAACATCATAACACACTTGTAGGGATTTTTCTTCTAAGGGAAGTTATTTCATGGTCTTCATTCCTACCCTCAAAAGAGGGGGCAACAAATAGAGGTTTTGTTATAGAGATCAGATCTCCTACTGATCAAATAATTAGTTTCCAAAATAGTCAGAAGAATAATCAAAGGTCTAACTAGGCATAATAGACCAAAAAATAGTGGTGATTCCAAAATAGTCTTCAGTTTTAGCAAAGAACAATAGCATTGGACATGGATAACACTACCGAACACTAGGGTGTCCTATTTTATGCACTCCTATCCAAAAATCAAAAAACATATATTTTTCATAAATAGGTAGAAAGGTAAGCTCAACTATAGTTTTCCACATATAGACCAGTTCAAATTTAGTAGTTTCAATATAGTTTTCTTAGAGAATCCAGATATAGGGGCATCATGCTTGGCATGATGGGTCTCACTTCTATTTTTAGATAAGGTAGTTGGTATAACTTTCGTATCAAAATCTATGTTACAGACACTAGTTATTGGGGACAATGTGCATGGCACATTGATCTTCTTTTTTTTCAAGTTTAGCATATTACCTAGGCATTCTTAGCAGTTACATGCCCTATTCTATCTTTAGGTGGTTGGTATCATTTTAGAGTGGCTTTCATATAATCCTAACCTTCACATTTCTAAGTGGCTTCCACATAAGCATATGGCCTAGATTTGAAGTGGCTTTCATACAAGCCTAATCTCCACCTTTTTTTTGAGTTGGCCAAGATTGGCCTAGTTTCTAGTACATATTCGACTATCCATGCCACATTGTTAGATTAAAGAGCATTTATGGGATTCAAGATCCATCTCATATGACACACTAAGGCAATTATTTTCAAAAGAAAGCAAGGATACAAGCAAAACCACTAAGGCAATTTTCCCTATTCTCTACATACATCCAACCAATATAGCCACAAGCTCACTCAAACCCTCACACCAATCCCTACCCACCTCAAGTACACCTAGTTTAGCATTTTTGCATCTTCATTACACTATTACACAAAGAACATCAAGTGGGAGAACTACGTATGGTTTGATCCCTATTTAGAGTATTGGTATGTAGGTAGTGTGCCCACACAAGGGGTGTGGAGGGTGTGGATAAACATTTAATGCATCTTACACACACTAACCCCCCCCCTTTCTCTAAGTTTTCATTCAAGTTTAAGTACAAGGAAGACCTAGTGTTGGATATTAAATTAGATCTATAAAAAACTTCATTGACAGTCAAGACTTGAAATTTCATAGGTGGACTAATATAGGGACAATGGATAAAACCTAGAAAACTTAGATCTCTATGATGAGTTTGGACAATAGAAGTATGACCTGGACTATAAAATTAGACCCTAAAGTGTCCTATTTTCGGTGCTCATGTCTTTTCACTAAAGAAAAGATAGATCCTAATTTGTGATAGTGTCCTAATCCTACACAATCGGTATCAACTTCTATCTGAGTCATCTCAGTCCTATTTAAGCTAAGTTATGTTTCTCCTCACTTATTACTATTTTTAGAAATGTTCAAATTATAATTAAATTACACAAATTAGTGTCTTAATAATTGTAATATTATTTACTGATTTAATTATCTCAGACCTTTAGCTAAATTAGGAATAATACTCCAATATTCTCAAAACTATTAAATCACAAATCCTAATACTACAAATGAATACACAGTTATTATTATGCACTTAATCCTATAGGGTATAGTAAAAATATGATCGACATAAAAACTTCAATTAAATAATCTTCCATCTGAAGACTAGCAAATGATTAAAAAATAATAAGATACATCAACCTTCTCATCTACAGCTAAAATGGAATATATTTAAATGCATCTATTTTAAGCCTAATGATATTTAAATACAACTAAAAACTATTATGAGTTCAAACCCCCAGTTGTATCCTTAAACTTTTGAAAAACCTAGTTCATTTTTTAGGTTTTCTTCTCAACATTGATAAACAAAATAAAATGCACACACATAGCCAGTTTCAAATGGGCATTTTATACATGCTCAATCCTCTGGATGGGGTGTACCCATCCTTAATTTTAACCACATATAACCCCATAAATATTTATTTTTAAAAAATAACAATATAACTCCACAAATTGCTTTCATGGAATGTATCTAAAACGAAAAACCAAAAATTATTTTTCAACAAACCCTACCTCCACTACTTTTTCCAAAGGAGTAAGATCATTTTTTGTTTTTCTCCTCTCTTCTTCTCTCCACTATCCCCTTATCTCCCCTATTTTCCACTATCCTCTTCTACATAACCCCCAACTTTCTTTTTATCTCCATAAATTTCCAACTAGCATGCCAAATTTTTGGCATAATCACTTGCTCAAAAACATCCACAGTCGAGTTAAACAAATGAAAACCATAATGACCATGCCATATAACCAAAAAGGTTAATGTGTTCCCATAATGACTCAAAGAGTCTAGAACAATCCACTCAAGAAATCCTATATTCCCGAATAGTCCAAACGAAATGATTTCATTAAAATCTACATGATGGTCTTTAACCCAAACAAATGTCAAATAATTTCCATGTTAAATAATATGCCTCAAAATACTTTTGAATATTTCCTAAAATTCATGCCTTTAATCAAACTTTCAAACTATGCCTTCGACTATACCTCGTGTAATATGACTTGATTTATATTCAAAACCTTTACTAACTTTAATATGGCCTAAGGTTAAAACCATCAAATCAACAAGATAATTTAAGTCCTTTTTATTATAAAAATCACTTTATTTTAATCAAAGATGTCCTCCAAACCTTATAATATGAAATTTTATTTATAAAATAACATTTTATTACTTTGCATATAATGCTATTGTAATGTTCAAACTAGACATTTCTAAAACTAAGTACAACCATGTCAAGATAACGATATTAGACTTCACATCACAGCAAGATCATATAAGGACATTGAAGCACAAGTTATGATGATTATATGCATAGAATGAAACCAAGAGTAAAATAAAGATAAACATTTAACTATGTAAGCACATTTTAGATATTCTAGTAAGAGTCTAATAAATATGCAAACATAATAATCAAACATAAACAAATGCATAAAATCCATTAGTAACTTAATACATACTATGAACAATAAATATTTACCAATTAATGCATAACAAATAGACATATAATCTATATGGTGTGTTTAGGGTTTCCATTTCATTCTCTCATACCTGACTTATCTCCATCTTCACCATCCTCTCCGATGATACCCTACCTCAATCATAGTCAAGAGGGTGGACTCCATCCTACATCCACCTTAGTACAAATAGACAGTAATTAGACCAAATCATGACATGATTACAATAAACTATTATAATAGAATAAACTTCATAATCATGATCAATATGTATCATAATAGAATATAAAAAATTAACTACCAGTTAACTATCATGACCACAAATAATAAACATTGTCCATAATTAGCATACTACTAATCTAGTTATTTAACACATCAAGTAAACTAATCACTAACCACATAGTCAGTAATAAATAAATTAGTAAGTATAGAGGAAAATTAGGATGTAACATCCTTCCACCATAACATTTGTCATCATCCTAATGACACTTATTTCAATAAAAGTTCTGAAACAAAATAGTATTTAGTAGTAAATAAATATAATATCTAGTAAAATACTAAGCAAACAAATGAGGAAATGGCTTATGAAAATCTTCATAATATTTCCAAGTATCACTATCTTTAGAATATTGGTCCCCCTAAACCTTTCACTATGACACTTATCTTTTATGCAAACTAAGTTTGTGAGTGTCAATTACTCTGACTGGTTCTCTTGTGACCACCCCGAGATTCAAAACCTATAAATCATTCCATTTCAATACATGAGAAATACTATCAACATACTTTCTAAGATAGGACACATAGAAAACATTATGTATGAGAGTTAAAATTGGTGGCAAATCAAGCCTGTATGCCATAAGATTGAAAAATTCGAAGACCTCAAAGGGTCCCACATAACTTGGATATAATTTGGTTGATTTTCCAAATTTGATCAAGTTTTTATGAGGTTTAACTTGTAGAAATACTTTATCTCCAAATAAAAACTATCTTGATGTTATTTTTAGATCAACATAGCTCTTTTATCTATCATTGACTTCAACTAACCTTTACCTTATTAACTTAACCTACTATTCCATTTCAAAAAGCATATCTAGACCAAAGACTACCCTATCTTCTAACCTATCCTAGTTGATTAGTGTTCTACACCTTATTCATTACAATGCCTCAAAAGGATCCTTTTTCAACATTGATTGGTATGAGTTATTGTAAGCAAACTCAACCAATAGAATATATTCTACCCAACCACATTATTGGTCCTTGTAGTATATCCTTAGAATATCTTATAACACCTGCTTCACCCTGTTTATTTTTCCATATATTTGCAAATGGTATGTTGTAATAAATTTCAACTGAGTACCCAAAGCTAAATTTAGAGTTAACCAAAATTTAAAAGTCATTTTAGGGTCCCTATCTAAAATAATATTTTCTTTAAACCCATGCAATCTATACACTTATTTCATGAATATCTTTGTAATCATAAGTAAATCATCTAAAATATTACCAAGAATGAAGTGACCTACCTTGGTGATTTTGTCATAAACCACCAAAATCATGTCATGTCAGTTTTAAGACATTGACAACCCTTGGATAAAGTACATACTAATGACCTGTCACTTTTATTCTGGTATGATATGTGGATATAACAACCTAGTAGGATGTACATGCTCTACTCTAAATAGCTAACATTATAAACATCATGACACAAAATCAAATTCATGTTTCTTAATTCCTTTCTAAAAATATAATGTCTACTAAGAGCTTAGTCACACTTGGATGGCGTAAATAAGGAGCATTGTGTAGTTATTTAAGTACTACACTCCTCAAATTCTCCTTATTAAATACATAAATCCTTCCTTTGTACCTCAACAAACCATCATATTTGAACTTAAATCCTTCATACTTAATATCTTGAGCATTTTGAGCCAATGCTACCTTTACCTGCTCATAAAATTCATCTCCTAGAGAGAATTTCACCACTTGATTACTAAAGGTAATCTTGATAGTAGCCAAAGCTATTATATACTTTTGATGATTAAGGGCATCTGCAACCCTATTTTCCTTGCCTTTAATGTAGTTAATATCAAAATCATAATACAAAAATAACTCTAACCTTTGCCTCTGATGTGCATTTAGGTTATGTTGGGTGAAGATATACTTGAGTTCTAAGTTATCAATCTTGAACTCAAATGATTTTCCCTATAGATAATGCATCCAAACCTATAAGGCATGAACAATTGCAACCAATTCTAGATCATGCAAGGCATAATTTGCCGCATACAACTTTAATTTCCTGGACTCATAAGATACAATAATATAACCTTTTTGTATGAGAACTCCTCTAAGACTATCTCCTTAAGTATTATTTATTATTGATAATTGGTCATTTGGATCAAGAAATTTTAACACTAGTGCTGAGATAAGTCTCTTTTTTAGCTCCTAAAATCTTCCTCACACTTCACTGACCACATGAATTTCTTATTTTTCCACTGAAGATAAGTAATAGGATTTACTATCTTAGAAAATTTTGGAACAAATTTCCTTTAATATCCTAAAAAACCCATAAAACTCCTAACTTCATGGATGTTTTTAGGTGTTGACCACTCCATAATGGCTTTAATCTTTGAAAGATCCACAGATATTCCTTCTACATATATAATGTGCCCAAGGTACTATACCATTTTTTGATATAAGGCACACTTCGATAGCTTCCTAAAAGTTTATGTTTCTGAAACCATTGTAGAACCATATTCAAAATCTCTAAATGTTCCTCCTCAGATTGAGAATATATGAGGATATCATCTAAAAAGACCAACACAAAATGATCTAGATAATTCCTAAGCATGCTATTCATGATATTCATAATTGTTATTAGTGCATTTATTATATAAAAAGGAATAACCATGAACTCATAATGCTTGTATCAAGTTCTGAAGGCTATTTTTAGAATGTCTTCCTCATGAATCCTTAACTAGTGATATATTGCTCAAAGATCAATCTTCAAAAAAACTAATGCTCCACACATTTAATCAAAAAGATCATCAATTCAAGGTAAAAGATACATTTTCTATCATTTCATTATTAAACATCCTATAATCAATACATAGGTGAAGGGTTTCGTCCTTATTCTTAATGAACACAACTAATGTACCCCGTGGTGACACACTTGGTTGAATCAACCCTTTAGATATCATATCTTAGAATTGAGCCTTTAACTCCACTAACTCGATTGTCATCATTCTTTAGGGGGTTTTATACTATATTTCATACCATATAATGATGTCAATTGAGAAATAAAATTCTCTCTTAGGGGGTAAACCCATTAATTCTCTAGGAAAAACATCTCTAAAATCTTGGAGAAAAAGATAATCTTCGATAAAAGGCTCCTTTGATCCTTCCATCTTTTTTATTTTTACAATAAATGCTTGACACCCTTTTCTTAGTTCTTTTTTAAACTAAAATTTTGAAATCTATCTAATCTTAAGCTCCCTCTTTGCTCCCTAAATTTGGGTTTGATTACCCAAATCATCTAGACATTCAACCCTTTTAAGTAGACAATCTACCTTGGCTTTATGTTGAACTAACCAGTTTACTCCTAGGATCACATCATATGACCCCAATGGAGATGTAAATAGATCCAATACTATAGTTAATTCAAGTAATTTGATCTCAACTTTGACCAAACATTTTTTGAATTTGACCTTAGATTTATTCTTATATTAAACTGATAATGCAATTACCATAACTCTAGTTTTTTATAAATAGCTTGTTAATCATATTAGAAAAAATAAAACATTTATTATCTCTAGTGTTAATAAAAATTAAAAAAAATTATCCAAATAAAGTACCTGACAACTCAATAGGATAAGCCTAAAACTTAGCTTGATGGTTGTCAAGATTAGCATGAATTATCTAATAGAAAGATCTAACTGTGAATCAAAACCCTTATTCTCACCATCTAATTTTCTCTAAGAGCATTCCCTAGCATAATGATCACCTCCATATATGAATAATCCACCAAGTGGTTCTTGTGTTTTAGATTGTTGATTTTCCCTGAAACCTCCCTTGAAACCATTTCCTAGTTTCTTATTTTTTGAATCACTACTAAACTTGGCATCCTGATTCTTAAACTAGTTTTTAAGGTTTCCTCTCTTCTTCTAATTCTTATTTTTAAAATTCATTTTTGGACCTCCAAAATTTTTATTGAATTTATATCTATCCTAAGTAAGTGACTTTTGTTTCTTCTCCTGCTTTAATGCCTTTTCAAAGACTTGATCTATCGGATATGGCCCATGCACATCCAATTTGAGATTCTAATCCCATAATGAATGTTTTGATGTGAAATCTCTCATCTACCTAATAATGAGGAATGTAATTTTAGATATTAGTGAATTGATACCAATACTCATTCATTATAAGGTCTCCCTTCTTCACATTCTAAAAAATCTATCATATTCTAATCAAAATAAAGTTGGGGTAGCATCAATGATCTGAATAAGGTCATGAACTATTCCCATGTGGTGGTGGTAGAGTCAAGGTTTATATCTAAGTTATTATTTTGCTACCATGTAGCTAATTCACCAGCCAACTAGTAAGCTCCCAATACTATTTTTATAACCTTAGCATAATTTTTAATCTTGAAATATTTTTCCATATCAGTTAGCCATGCTTCAGATCCATATCTTATAATGGTTCCATCAAACTTGGGTGGATTAAATTTCTTCATATCACATTTAAGCTTAACAACTACACATGTTCTTACATCTTGAGGTACTTCCTCTTATCTAGGTTCCTGAGGAGCTTCTTACATAGCAAGATGTTCTTTAGGTTTATTTTGATTATTCTCCTCAACATGGCCATAAACTTCTTGTTTAATGGAAGATATACAGTCCCTAGTCTCATTCATAGATGTGATAATTTGATCAAAATTTATAGCTTGTTTAATGGTAAACTGATTCGAGTCAACTAGAGGGTTAGTATTATTGGGATTTGATGTACCCTTGTTAGATGACCTTTAACACAACATTCTTCTTTTTAAATATAAAATAATAAGAATATGTTAGTGAAATCATTAAGTAATCATAACCCTCATGATAGTCATATAACCCTAAAAATTCCACTCTAGTAATCCCACAAAAATTATAATAAGTAATCATATAATAATTACTAACATGCCAAACAATGTTTGATTACAAGTTATAAACTTAGTTTAAAAGAAATAAAATTCAAGTTTTAATCCCACACAAGATCAATATGAAACATGATAGCATACATGTCATTTTAGAATAAGAATTTGATAATGCATAGCCACTTTAATTACATATAGATTCGACTGCATACATGTGTTTCACTATATTTTAGATCATTTCCTTTTATTTTATGAAAATAAGTAAAATTAAATAAAGGGGGAATGTGTAGGTAAACGTGGATATGTGTTTATGCTCTGTTGATCCAAATGTTGTGAGTAATCCTCTTTGGCTAGGGAAAATTACCTAAAAATCAATAAGACTCAAACAAATTTGAATTAGTATGGTTGGTAAGTGGGTTTCCTAGCAAATTCTAGATCGTAAAAGTAAGAAACTTCCTTGGATGGTTGTCAACCCACTTTTAAAACAAATGAAGTCCAAAAGATGCTGATAAGAGATGATTAAGTAAAAGAAATTAGAAAGGAATTTAATAGAAGGATAAAATACTTTATTATTGCTTGATTCATTTTAAAACAAATTATGTTAATTTGCATGAAAGAAATACTAAGGTGATAAATGGTCAGGTCTGGTTGTTGTATTTTGGTTATGTATTTTGATAGAGATTGAGAAATAGGGGTTTTGATGGGTTTACATGGTTATTTTTATCTTGATATTTTTAGAATATAAATTTTACATAGAGATCGATGTTGGTCTCTATGGATTGATATTGGTTATATAGAATTAATGTCGATCACTATGTAAAAACATAGTTTTTTATTTTGGTGGAATGGTTGGGTTTTGGTGAGTTTTAAATAATTGTTGGGCTAGTTAAAGGTCAGGATAGGCTCATGAGAAGTGAAATGAAACTCAAAAATATCTAGATAGAGGGTTTAGGCTCAGAAGGATTATGAAAGGTTAATGGGTATTTGATGGAAAAGAAGTGTTGAAGTGCAAAACTTAACACACATTTTTGGGGCTATGGAGAAGGTATAAAGATAATAAAAGTAACAAATTCTAATATATGTAACTTTGAAATTGATTAAATAATAATAGATACGTATTTGATACAGCAGTTTTATCCTAAAAGTGGATGATAGGTTAAGAAAACTTGAATGGAGACCTAAAATAATTTGGGCAATGTAACGGTGCTAAAACCTTCAATTTGTCGATGGTGTAACTCCTTTATGCTTTTGGAAAAGTCTCTTGTTCTCTAGTTTGTCACTTTGGTTCTCTAGTTTAGCTATTTGGTTCATACACAAGCTCTCAATAATTTTAACTCATACTCAAACTCAACTTGATCAACCTTTAGAATAAAGGTCCTAGGCATACCTAAGTAATCAACATTGATTTGGGTCAATCAGCATTAGTTGAGGGATGACTGGCATCAATCATGGTCGAATAGGTCTAACTTAATAAAAGTAATGATTTTTAATTAATTTTGGAAGTTAGGACCATTTGAAATGGTTCATATTGGTTTAAAAGTGTGTGGTCACATAGGTATAAATAGTCTAGGGAGTTTAGGGAGTAAATGTTAGGGCAAGAAATGGTCTTAGGTGGTTAGGACTTAGGTGAATTAGTCCTAGGGCAAGGTGGTGGTGAGTTGGCATAATAATTGGTCTCAGAGTGAGGTGTAGGTGAAGTGGAAATAGGGGTTTATTAGCTTAATTAATAAATATTTAGCTAAATGTGGGTAGAGGTAAATGGGTCTAAAAGGGTGTGTTATGACATCTAGAACCATTGGTGTAGTTTTTTAGTGTCTATATTTGCCCCTTTTTATTGTGTAATTTGTATTGCCATGTTGAAAAACAAACAAAAATGGTTTGTGAAAGGTTGGATGCCCCAAGTGAGGGAGGAGGTGTTCCACCTCAAATTGAGAATCAATGAGGTGAAATGGATTCAGGTTTGGGTTTGACAAGTGGATAAGTTGGTGACAAAGTTGGTTGGGTGGGTGGGAATTTAAGTGCAAATGGGTACAAAAAATGTGACTAATTTTGATATCATAGATCACAAATAAACTAGGATAACATAAGTGAAGTATTTTGTAAATAATGTTACACTAGAAGGACAAGTGACAAGGTAACCAGGACACAATGTTAGGCTTAATTGATATGGGGTACACCTATAATCTCGAGTATCCTGGTTGAGGTGTATGTGTTCTTAGTGATCCAAAAGTAGGATGTGATCCTAAGAAGACAAAATGGGCATTGGTGTTGGGATCACAAGGGGTCATGCTCTAATTTACCTAAAGGGTTGTGCACAAAAATGGTGTGCATTTTTCAAGTTAACAAGCATCACAAGGTAGTTATATGGTCAAAAGGACAAAGGTAAGGTTATCATAAAAAGTATGAATGGTAGGCCAAAATTATCAACTTTGAGGTGATTTGGTTGGTGGGTTGGTGGAGAATAAGGGTATTCTCCTATGTGTTTATGGTTGTTTGAATGTGGTTGTGTAGAATAGTAGAATGTACAAAACAAAACAACTAAATGCTTTATGATGTGATTTTCTATTTGTAATGACTGAGATGATTTTGAGAGATGTAACTTCAACATATAGATTGTGTTGGTTGAAATGTTATATGTAAAAGGTAAAGGTAAATGAAGATACGATAACTCAAAAATGTGAGACATATGCCTTAATGATTGTTTCAACAAGTAGTCATGAAATTAAAAGGAGATTAATTTCCCCTTGCCTATTTATCATTAATGTTAGTTTGTTTATTAAAAATGTGACTTGATCATGTTATGTCAAGTAAGCGTTAAATCCCTTGATTGAGAGGGTGAAAAGGGGTGATATGTTGTAAATAGGCGAATGGAAAGTAATGTAACCTTCTTATGAGGATGGCTTTCCCCTTCTTTAGGTGACCTAAGAACCATTACAAATGAGTCCATGTATTTTTTTTGTGTAGACTAATCAATGTGAGAAGTCTACTAATGTTTTGCAAAAGATGATCAATGTGGGAAACTTTCTTTGGGATATATTTTTGTTTTTTATTTTTGAATTAAGGTCTTTTGATGTGTTTTTGGTTGATATGTTGGGAGATTTTATCAATGTGGGAAGCTTCCATATGATTGATTTTTTTTAAAAAATTGACTTGGCCATCCTTCAAGGTAGTGGTCTAGGTTTTGTATTTGTTTGATTTTGATAGCTATCCTTGAAGGAAGCAGTCTAACTTTTTGAGTAATTTTGAATTGTTTTCGTAGTTGTCCTTGAAGGGATTAGTTTGTAGGTTTTGATTTGACCCATAATAAAAAAAAAAAATTATACTTGTACTAACATATACAGGTCTAAGGTTTTCCTTTATGAAGGCAAAACCATAACATGAGAAGGTCAAATGATGGTTGATAAAGGTTTAAGATACAATGACCATGGGGATTGATGAGCTTTATATATAGCTCATTATATCTCATAAAAATCATCCATAAGTGTTACATCTTGGTTATATATTTCATTACATTTAATATTTAAGGTCTCATCTAAGTAAGAAATGAGTGCAATTATCTTTTGTTTGTATGTGATACATTATTGATTCTATATCTTGTTATTTATATCTAACTTGGATGAAATGAACATAGTTTTGTATATACATATACATCCCTATGGCAGGATCATTTTGAAAAGTCATCAATAGTTTTGGAAACACCTTTTTGGAAACAGTTTTGAAGACTCAACATAAAACACATTGATCTCCAAATATCCTTAGTCGAGGTTTGAAGATCTACAGCTCTGAAGACACTCTGAAGACCTATCCAATTGTGCTTCAAAGATGCCTAGTTGCATTCTAAATATGCCTAGTTTTACTCAGTAGATAAATATAGAAATGTCATATATATATATATATATATATATATATATATATATATATATATATATATATATATTCCTTATTTATATATCTTATTTTATATATTACTATTCACAGTAATTGTCTAAAATGATCTGGATATAATTGTATTTCTATTTTGTAAAATTGAACATAATCTATTCAAATTTGTGTTAGTTATACTCGATCTATTATTAGTTGAATTAGTTCCAATGCCTCCCTATAAGTGTGGGATATGATTCTTAGATCTTCTATTTTGAATAATTAGCTTTGGTTATTTAGATTTCTATATTTTGTATTTTGAGAATAGTCATCGAGATGTGCTTTAAATACATGTCTCCTTCTCATTCTAAAAAAATCAGCAATAAATAATAAATAACATAATATAGATAAAAAAAAACATTCAACTATAATTTTGTAGAATTTGTAGCATCTATATAAGTTCCTTTTGATAATGAAATAAATTTCATCATTCTATTTCATTAATGAGTAAAAGTTGATCTTGTTTTTAGGAAGGATCAAGGGCCCACTTCTCTCCAAAGATCAGGATAATTGGTATTTCTAGTTTATAGTTTAAAAGTGTATTTCTTTTGATACATGTATATTTTATTTTACTAGAAGTGTGATTTCCCTTTCAATGAAAAGGTGTGATTTCCCTTTCAATGTAAAAGTGTGAATTCCCTTTCAATGCAAAGTATGTTTCTTTTAATGTAAGTGTGTTTTCATTAAATACAAAGTTTATTTCAGCTTAATGCAAGTTAGTTTCCTTTATTCAAAGTGTGTCTTTCAAATCTCATAAGAAGTAAAGTTTGTTAATTGATCTTCATATTCAAAAATTGTCAAGAATCAATCTAGGTGACAATAGGCAATCAACATTCTCACATTTTGAAATACAACACTATCCTACCCAGCTGGGCAAGTCGAGTGAGGACACTTAATGTCTTATGCCAGATGTTTAAGTTCTTTATGTTGATGGTCTAAACTAAAGAAGCCTTTTAATAATAAATACCATAGGGTATATTTAGTTAGCAAAACTTTCTAGATTTACTTTTTCTACAATATAGAATTAGAATCTTATTTACTATCCTTAGGATTTAGATATCAAAAGTAGAGTAAACACCCTCCAAACAATGAATTGTTAACTCAAATATCTAACATCTCATTTCATATAGCCTTACACACTAGCCCTGATAGAAAATGACACCAATCCATTGATTGGTTAAATGAGAGGTATAATGATAGACTATCATTCTTGGCATCATTGCCAGGGACTTCTTCATCAATAAATGTTAGTGAGATCCTGTATTAGAGTTACATAGGCAAAATTCAAAAACATTCATATACCCCAAAAACACAAAAATAATCAAGGACTCTTTAGATTTATGAACCACCCAAGAGATTCTTAAGGATGGTTTATCTCTAAAGATTCCCAAATAAAACAAAAAGAGAGGATCTTATCCTTGATAGAAAGATGGAGAAGTAAAAGAAAGGTAATTGAAAACCATATAAAAAAAATTTATGATTTCTCTACTAAAAAAGGTTCATCCTCATAAACAGATCCTACAAGAAGAATTTTATTCAGGACATCTTCCCCTATAGGGAGAATTGATCCTGAGAATCCCCTTTCTATAGCAGTTGGATTTGATCCACAACCTATACAAGAAGAAGATTTAATCACCAACAAATATTATCTTCCTGAGGTAGACCATAGGTTGAGAGTCCAAGAAGATAAATTAGATTGGATTGATAACCAAAGTTGGGAAGAAAATATGGGAGATGAATATGCATATGTAGAAAACCCTGATTGACAGCCTAAATAGGATATAACTTTTTCCTATCCAATCAAATTGAGTCTTAATGATATAACCTTCATGAAAAATATCTCACCATATATTTTACCTATTTTTAGAGGTAAATCCTCAAAGGATCCAGATCAGTTCCTCTTTGAATTTCAAGTTATCTGCCAAACATATGACTATGTCACAGATAATCAAAAGTTGAAGTTATTCCTATCTACACTTAAGGACATGGCCATGAGATGGTTCATGGTACTTGAGGATAATTATATAAACACTTGAGATGAAATAAAAATTTAATTTCTTGATAAATATCAGGATTATTGTAGAGTTAAAGAATGAAAGGAAGATTTTTTCAATATTAAACAAAATGAAGATGAAACCTTAGAAGATGATATTGATAGGTTTATATTTGCCCATAAATAGAGAGGTTACCAACTCATAAAGGAGGTCATCAAGATAGTCTTTATTAAAGGCCTAGATGATGATGCATGTGATGCATTGAACCTAATGGGAAAGGATAACATTGACAAGTTAACCTTTCATTAGATTTTAGCATTATGTATAACTATTCCAGGACAATACCTAGCATAAGGAAATCATAGTTAGGAAAATCACCTAAATTTGGATAATTAATAGAATAATTTGCTAATTTAAAAATACATATTCTAGTATAATTTAAATCTTCATTATATGGTCTCAAATCAAAATCCAATGCCACCAACATTGAAAAATTGTCAATATATTGTCCTAAACGTAGACACAAACATGAGATAAAAGATTTTCCTTTAGATAAAATAGAGGTATGTGGTATTTTTGACCTAGACCATGACATCGAGAATTAAAATCATCGTCTTACCATGAAAAACCTAGTAAAATAAGTAGTACATGTAGTTGAGGAAGTGAACTTTATCTAAAGATAAGGAAACCAATACCCCCAACCTCAAAATCAATTTGGTCTAAGAATTCCTCCCAATCCATGGATGACACCATGGGATAGACAAGTCACCCCACCAATGTGGGGACCACCACCATAACAAAAATTATGGGGTACACAAGAATGGATGCCATGGATGTGGGGAATGTCTAAAAATCCTTCACAATCCTGGGTATAGCAGCAAAACCAATAACCATAGTGGATACAACAGTCACCACCTCAATGGCCAAATCAATAATATCAAATGTAGAGAAGGTTTCTTCCATCATAGTATTTGATGCCTTCACAACCTCAGCCACCACTAATTTAGTAGTAGATTAACCAACCATAATTACCTACCCAACTAGTGGAAAATCCTAAAAATAGGTAAAACACTCATGTTGATGGAGTTGATCAAGAAAGTAGTGTTATAAGTGTTTTAGATGAGAGTAATAATGTTTAGCTCAAGTCAAGAAAGGTAGTAATAGATTCACCCATTACCATAACTAAAATTCCCAATGATGAAAACACTCTTGAATCACCTATAATATAAGAACCAAATGAAGATAAGATAGAAGTCGCAACAACTCCAATCACACCAACCATAATTCAAGATCCCCATGTTGTTTCATTTCCTAAGAGACTTAAGGAAGAAAAACCTAGGGAGGATTATGAATTGATGCACAAATTAAGAGAGATGAAGATAAAAATTCTACTGTTAAGAGCCATTAAAGATATTCTTAAGTTGAATCAAATCATTAAAAGATTTTGAATCAAAGCACTAGGTAGAAAGAAACAATATCCTAAAATAATTTAGGTAACTAGTAAAATTTTTGATTTACTTACATAAAACATACTTATTCCCAAATATAGAGACCTTGGTAGTCTTGTCATGACTGTGACAATTGGGAACAAGTCCATACCAAATGTGATTGTAGATTTAGGTGTTGCCATTAACATAATAATTGTCAACATAGTAGAATATTTAACTCTCATAGGGCTTCAACCTACCACTAAAATATTTCAAATGGAATATCAATCCACTATTTCACCTAAAAGAACTATATAAAATTTTCCAACCACCATAAAATCCTAATAATACCTTGTATATTTCATAATCCTTCAACCTAAACCCAAGAGGGTAGGATATCCAATCATTTTTGAAAGACCCTGGATATCTATAGTTGCATCATGAATTGAGCATAGATCTGGTAATATGACCATTTTTAATGGAATTCATCCCAAAAAAATCTCCCTTTATCCTCTTATTAGACATTCATTGGATCTTTCTAAATAGATATGGGTGGATCAACCTGAAGAAAATCATACTAGTGTCTCTTCCTTAGCCATGTTACCATAAAATAACATGTCCAAGAGTTTGAGAAATATATAATAGAATATTTATACCAAGATAGCCTAGCTTTGAAGTCTGATAACTTAGCTTTGAAGTTTGAAAGCCTAGCTCTGAAGACTGATGGCTTAGCTTCAAAGATAGATAACTTAGCTCCAAAGATGAACAATCATGAATGGGAAGAATTTAACTCCACTACTAAGAACCAAGGTAATGTTATAAGTTCCCCAAACATGTTATATGGTCCACAAGATATCCAACAAACCATAATTGATTGGGCTCAAAACTGGTAGAATTCATTTTTAAATTATTTTAATTGTCCATTGACCAATCTGCTCTCCAAAATTGAAACCTTTTACAAGGATATGGATACATTTCAATACCACATACATGTCCATTGAATGCTTTGATGAGTGAATACAAATAGGTTAATTACATTGTTTTAGGTACTAAATAAATTACAATCCAACCTAATAAAATATTGAATATCAATAGTTGGTTAACTAACTAGTAAAAAAGAAAACTATTTGATGTATTGGTATGAAACATAAAAGCCTTCATTTGGGATTAAATTGATATGAAAGGAATAAATCCTAGTGTTTTTACCCATCACATCTACATCAAAGATGTTACACCAGTCAAATGACCACAACAGAGAATTAACCCAACCTTGAAGAAATTGTAAAAATAGAGAGAAAAACTATTGGAATTTGGTTTTATTTACCCCATATTTGATAGTCAATGAGTTTCACATTTAGTCATTTTATGCCTAATAATAATGTAAAATGGATATTCTATGTAGATTATAGATAATTGAATAAAGCCACTATGAGAGATTACTTTCCTTTGCCTTTTATTGATCAAGTTTTGGATAACTTGGAAAGAAAGTAGTACTTTTTTTTTCATATATGGGTTCAATAAATATAATCAAATTAGAATAGCCACTAAATATCAAGATAAAACTAAATTTACCTACCCTTGGGGAATATTTGTTTATGCAGTCCTTCCTTTTGGATTATGAAATGCACCGGCTACCTTTCAAAGAGTAGTGTTAGCCATATTTTCTTATCTTACAATAATTATGTGGAATTTTAGATGGATGACTTCACTATCCATGGCACTAAATTTTATAAAGCCTTGAACAATTTGGATAAATTACTCACTAGGTGTGAAGGTCATCAAGTATCTTTGAGTCATGAGAAGTGTATAATAATGGTTGATGAAGGGATAGTCTCAGGACATCATATCTCTTCTTAAAGAATAAAAGTGGATCCTAAGAAGATTGAGGCAATTTTTAGTCTCCCCATTCCTCAAATATAAATTGATGTCAAAAGTTTTCTCAGTAATATAGGATATTATAAAAGATTTATTAAAGACTTTAGTAAAATAGCTACACCTATGTTTTCCTTGCTAACAAAAGATAATGAATTTATATGGAATGATAAGTGTCAAGAAGCTTTTGAAACATTAAAACACAAACTTGTGACTACTCCAATTTTGAAAGGACCTAATTAGAAATAGCCTTTTTATATTTATACCAATTTTTCCAATAATACACTAGGGGTAGTTATAGGACAAAGAGATGAGAAAGGAAAAATGTATGTCATTTATTATATCAGCAAGAATCTTACTCCCGTAAATAAAAATGACACTACCATAGAAAAATAATTTATTTATGTTTTTATGCCATAAACAAGCTTAGGCATTACATTTCTATTTATTAGGTATTTATCTATATAAATCATTCAAATATTAATTATTTAATAAATAAACCAATAGTAGGTGGGAGAATTATTAGATGGCTACTATTGTTTCAAGAATTTGACTATACCAGTATAGAAAAACTAGGGAAATATAATGTTTTTGCTAAATTTTTATGCAGATTGATCACTACAAGGGATGATGAACTTGTGGATGATTCTTTTCTAGATGAACAAAAAAAATTATATCTCCACACTCCCCATGGTTTGTAGACATGGAAAATTACTGAGCAACAAGTAATTTTCCTCATTCCTTTACTTCTAAAGAAATAAAATGTTTGATTAGAGCTAGTTCTAATTTCAAATGGTTTAAAGGCATGTTGTTCAAAAATAGACATGATCATCTACTTTGCAAGTGTGTTAGAGAAGATGAAGTATTTGACATCATAAGATCATGTCATAGTGAACCAGGAGGAGGACATTATTCAACAAAAAAGACCATTCATAAGATTATTGATTATTGTCCATCTATTTACAAGATATTAAAAATATTTGTATGTCAATGTGATCATTACCAAAGGATGGGTAAGCGTATTCTATCCTCAGAAATGCCTCTCCATCCTCAAATAAGTTTAGAACCATTTGAGAAATGGGGTTTGTATTTTTTTGGACCAGTCAGCCCACCATCTTAAGGAAAAGAGTATTTATTACTATGTAATAATTACGTTACTAAGTGGGATGAAGTGTAGGTACTCACCTGTGCTAGGGAGGAAATGGTTGTTGATTTATTATATCACAATATCATGTTGAGATTTAGAGATCCTAAATCTATTATTTTTTATCAAGGGCCTCAATTCATGTCTAACATGATCAAAGATTTCATATAAGTGTACCAAATCAATCACCATAAATACTCACCATATCAACCCCAAGATAATGGGCAAGTGGAGGTCACCAACCGATAGCTTGAAAATATTCTAACCAAAATAGTGAATAGTAGTAAGAAAGATTGGGTAGATAGAATATGTAAAGAAGTTTGAGCATAACAACATGAAAGACTACCATAGGATTCTCTCCATATGAAATTATGTTTGGAAAGAAACCTTTGTTTCCAATAAATTTTGAACTATAGACACTAAAGATAGTAGCTAATATGGGAATTGATATCGATGAAACATAGAAAGAAAGAATTATGTAATTGAATGGGTTGGATGGACTAAGTATGGATGCACTCACTCAAATTATCATGATATATAAGTAGAAAAATAATGGCATGATACTCATATCAGAGAAAAATAGCTTCAATAAGGTGATTGGGTACTTCTATTTAATTCTAAATTTTAGTATTTTAAAGGTAAGATTAGGACAAGATGATTGAGGCCATACTTAATCAAAACTATTCACAATAATGGATCTGTCTAACTTTAACCAATTTATGATGACCAAAAGACACTTTTGGTTAGTGGTCACAAATTTAAAGTGTATATAAGACCTCTCAGCAAGAAAGAATTCATTGAATAGAATCAAAACCAATTTGACCTTGTGAAAGAACTTGGTTCTTCCACTAAGGCTAAATGATCTTTGTAGAAAACATCCAATAAGGAGGAGTGATAAAAACTAGTAAATGGAAGTTCTCCCTTTAAAAATTCAAAAATTCAAAAATAAAATATAAATATAAAATATAAAAAGCTACTGAAAAGTGAAAACCAAAAATGGCACTTTTCAAAAGAAACTTCTACAATAAATATGAATTGTTGTCTTATCAACTAACTTATCTTCTCAAAATTATTTATCATTGTAGGACACATGGAAACTTTAGGAGATGAGCATGGATCCTTATGTTAGAGGTATAGTTGTACTTCCTTCCCAATAGGTTAGATAATTTTTATTTTATGTTCTGTATGTATGACCATTTGGCAAACAACACTTCTCAATATGGATAAGTTCTTTTGATGCCACACGGATGTGACTAAGGCCAATACCATCTCAAAATTTTAAGATTTGATGTGAAGTTATTCTAAAATACCTTTTCAAAAATATATGACCTAATGCATAAATCATTGCAATATCATTTCAAGTGCCTCCAAGTATGATCTTTGTGATGTCCCTTACTTAGGGGCTCTTTTTCTTCCTACAAAAGCTCTGATACCACTGTGATGTCCCTTACTTAGGGGCTCTTTTTCTTCCTACAAAAGCTCTGATACCACTATGATGTCCCTTCGAATATCAAAACAAAAGCTCTGAATTGCTTATCTGAATTTCTGCAAAATATCTTCAATTAGATAAATGAAACACAGTATAACTCTTATTTATTTGCTCATAAGCTTACAATAGAGATCCTCTGTCAAGTATACAAAAAATATCGAAAGTACAGCCTGAATAGCCAGAATATTCTACAAACTGGAAAAGAATTTTGAATCTGGTTCATCTCGGCCTGCTGTGTAAAAAACATAATCGCCGACGTCGGTTATACTGTCTTCGTCGGTCGACCTATATTCGCTAACTTGCCGACGTCGGTGGTATGTCGACCGATGTCAGTCCCTGTAGGTCTCAGTTCACCGATGTCGGTGCCTGAACTTTCTGTAGATGCGTACGGATTTTCATGAATCTATATGGAAGTCGTACAACCGCTAATATCACCCAACCTGTATGCTTGATCCTGATCTGTAGAATTATGGGCTAACATAAAAGATCTATATCTGGATAATTCTTGAATCAAAACCCCAAAATAATGAAAATACTTGTAAACCCTTGTGATAGCTTCTGAGTGAAGTTATCTCTCAAACCTAAAATTCTGTGATAACTTCTGGATGAAGCTATCTCTCAAATCTGTACCTCTGTGATAACTTCTGGATGAAGCTATTTCTCTATAAAGGTGGCACAATCAACTGGACCACACTGTCATCTGTGTGAGAAGAATCAATCTGGAGAGGTATCCCAAACTCATCAGAACCAGGTACTCCCAAATCCTCTGAGTCTGGGGCTGGTGAAGACCGTAAATGCTCTAACTCCATGGTCATCTCAGCCAAATGAAATTGTGACTCCTCATAAGCTAACTGCGTAGTCTCAAGAATCTCAGAAGTCACCTCTAGCTATTGAGTAAGCTCACTCACCTTATCTTCCTCGACCAACAATGCATCATATGCTGTGCTACCCCACTCCATAAGATAATCTCTATCGGCGACCAACTGCATATAATCCTGTCTCAGAATCTGGATAGCCTCCCATAAAGAGTGGATCTCTGTCAAGGATAAATAACTACCTCCCTGCTCGATGCTAGTAGGATAACCCCATCCATAAACTGTTAACAACTAACAAGCAGCATCAAAATGCTTGCAAGCGGTAGCAATGTCTCGCTCACTAACTCTCAGCTGACTAGACACATGGTGGTACTGGCTAGATTGTCTCCTACAATCCTCCTCTGATGCATGGTCCAAAAGAGTAGACTCAAAATCACTGATCTCTGGAGTACTACCATCCATACTCTATGAATCAACTCCAAAGCTCATATCAACATACGGAGTATCAACAACTATAGCATCACTGTCCAACTCTTCTATTCTGAAAGAGACTGCTGGTGAGACTAAGTCCTCAAAACTATCCACTGCATTATCCTAGGTGTCATCTACAATAATCAGATCCTGGGACTCTTCTACAATCTCTGCCATAGCTGAGAGATCATCAACCCTCAGTGCACTAACATCAGAGCACACCTCTACACTCTGAGTGCAAGCACTAGACTCATCCTCATCTTCACTATCTCCTATCTCATAATAATCATAATAATCATGGGACATGTTGCGCTCTTGTCTAAGTGATTTGTAGTGCTCTCTCCTCAGCTTAACAAAGTGATCAAAAGACAACCTCCCCTGAGCTTGTGGAGTTAATAACTCCCACTCATCCTTTGCTGTCATATACCGTGAGGGTTTGTCTTTGGATGTAGGATATGAAAGAGATTCATTCAACCTCTTCAAACTTAGTTTCAACTTCCTCATATCATAGTCCCACCGACTCTGAGTACCGAGAGTCATCATGGATACTTTGCTGATTCAAGCTACCCAAACTACCCAACAGGATGGCAAGACATTGGCTCTGATACCACTGTGATGTCCCTTACTTAGGGGCTCTTTTTCTTCCTACAAAAGCTCTGATACCACTATGATGTCCCTTACTTAGGGGCTCTTTTTTCTACAATAAAAGCTCTGATCTGGATACAAACTTGCAGAATATCAATTCAAATAAAAAAATTGCGACAATATAATTTCTTATTTATTTGCTCAGACTATTACAATAGATCTCTGTCATGCACCTCAAAGACTATTACAATACTATTTTAAAACCCTGATCTTGTGCAAATCTGGAAACAAATATGAATCTGGAAGTCTCGGCCTGCTGTGTCGAACACACAGTCACCGGCGTCGGTCGATATACTGTCGACGTCGGTCTCTGTAGGTCCTTATCTGCCGATGTCGGTCCTCAGACGGCCGATGTCGGTCACTGGGGATCTCTGTCTACCGAAGTCAGTATCTGCGTGGATCTGTACGGACCTATATGGACTTCGTACGGCCGCCAATTTAGCACAACCTATCTATTTGATCCCTGATCTGGAAATCTATGGTATCTAATACAGTAGATCTCTCTCTGTATGATTTATTAAAATGAAACATAAACTAAATCAAGAAATACCTAGAAAGCTCTGTGATAAACTTCTATGTGAAGTTATCTCTCAAATACCTGTAATACTATGATAACTTCTGGATGAAGCTATCTCTCAATTTGGCAATAGATCAGCTGATATTTCATAGCCTCTGAATTGCACACAATGAAGAGTTGACGTTCTCCACTGCAAATGGAATCCTGGAGCCTTGGCTCAGTCTTCTCAGGGAAAACCCTTAGCAAAATCTATCTTCAATTCAATAATCAATTCATACATAATCCAAACTCTCTCCCATGAGAACTCTTATACCCTTCCAAAGGTGTGCTTGCTAAAATTAGATTTCCTCAAATTAGAACTTGGGGTTCTAAAATTAGAATTCCTCAAATTAGAACTTGGGCTTCTTAAATTAGAATTTGGGTCTTAAAATTAGACCAATTAATTAATAATTAATATCTAATTTAAAATTAGACCAAATAATTAATTAATTAATATCTAATTTAAAATTAGACCAAATAATTAATATTTGATTAAATCAATCAAATATTAATATCTCCCTCAATACATGTCAGATCCTCGAACCGTCTGAAGCTGGTGAACCATGGAGTGATTCTACACATGACCATATCAAAACAAGGGTGCTCCACTGTATGTCAAATATCCCTAAATAATAGGAGCTCAGGCCCAATGTGTCTGAAATAACTTGAATGAGAGCCAACTATAGGAATTCTGTAAATCAAAGCCAAGCCAATCTCCATCATGACCCTCTATCCATCCAATCAGCCTACGAAGGTCGCATAATAAGCTAATCATCAAGCCTGTCAATGTCCACGAAAAAGGGGACATGACAATCTCTTATGCCACATCATTGATATTGACCCCAAAAAGTGCTCTCTCATTAAAAATGTGTATTCTCTAAAGTGTTTGGTCATCATTTATTCTATAATTTCATGATACCCCTTTATTCTATATTCATTATTTCATCACATCCCAATTTCCTTGCCCTACTCTGTACTCTATGCAATTTTGAGCTCAGTTTTTTATCATGCAAGGAAAAGTTTTTGAGAATACTATAAACATCTACAAAGATGGGAGGTAAGAAGAAAAGTGAACCAGAATTGCATAACCTCTGCTACAAGATGAATCTAATAGGGTTATTTTTGACATGGCAGGATGGCTCAATTTCTTGAAGACATTCCATGTTTTTTAGGAGAACATTATTCAAGAACTTTTATAAAATTTTGATGAAGATCATTTAGTAGTCTAAGGTGAGCATATTCCTATTGATTCCTCTATTATCAGTGAACATTCATGAATTCCTGAAGAAGGTGTGGTTTTTATTGACAAATTTATTTTTGTTGATCTAATTCAAATGTTCATTAATGATAATGAAACCTATCTTAAGCTGGCCAAAACTCCACAAGTTATGACTAGAGGAGTCATTTAGGATAGTCTTCCACCTCCATGGCATACTATCACATATTGGGTCATGAAATGCCTAATTTATGATAGATAGTTCACTTTGTTTAGTGGAAACACCATGTGGCTTATCATTCATCTAAGGAAAGGAGCCACCAAACCTGAATTCCAAGTAAACCTACCATCTTTTCTTCATCGTGCTATAATTAATGTATCTTAAAAATTAAAAAGCGGCATGGGATCAATTAAACATCATGGTTTAATTCATCTCATCTATCTAAACCATTTTCTAAAGAAACCTAAGGGTGAGAAAGTTTGGTCTTCTTTTCTATGAAAATCACTACAAACTCCTGGTAAGAAATCATGTCCTATTTCTCCTCCTCCCATGATAGCAAAAATAGAGGAAGGTTTATCTTTGGTGCCTACAACTCCATAAATGTTGCATCAAAGGTCAAAAAGATAAATGAGAGTTTCATCCAAAAACCCTACTTCATCAATCAAACCCTAATGAATTCATTAGCTAAATCTCTAGGAGGAAGAAGAAAGTAATGTAGAAGCAGATAAAACTTTAGGAAGTTTAATCTCTCCCATAGAAGTTATGGATGTTGAATAGATGATTGAAGAAACTCCTACATAAGAGATTGGCATTGAAGAAGAAGAAAGACCCTTACCTTCTATAGTTGACAAGGGTAAATCTCCACTTATATAAGAGGCTTCATATTCTCCTCAACTTGTTCATGAAGATGAAGAGTTGTAGCATGCTATGACCCTATCATGACATGAAGAAACTATTCAAAAACAAGTAGAGCTAGATTTTCTCAGATTGATATTACATGGTAAGAACCAAACCATTTCTAGTTTGTAAAAAATATATGAAGATTTTTTTCTCAGGTTCAAGCATAAGAAGAGAACATTACAATAGTTAATAATGAATAGACCAAAATTCATGATCAACTATTTTCAAAATCTCATGACCTTAGTACCTTATAAATTTCCCTTGCAAATAAAGATGCTCAAATTGATAATCTACAAAATTCTATTACTAGTAATGATTCTTGGATTAATAATATAAAATACTCTATTACTAGTAAAAATGCACTGCTTGGTCAACAAACTACTCACATACAAGAGATAACAACTTAGAATGTTGTGTTGCAAGCTTTCATACAAGTTATGCAAAAAGAAACAAGGGAAATAGTTGTACAAACTAAAGGACCTACAAGAGTTATTCCTTATTTTCCTCTGTCTCTTCATGAAATGATTTTAATTTGGAGGAAAGTGTAGAATAAGATTTAAAAATTGGAAGAAGACAATGCCAAAATCAAAGTGGAGTCTCAACAATAGTTATAGAAAGCTCAGACTTCTATTAAAAATATTTATGAAATTGCTAAGAAATTATTATCCTACATAAAACCTTCTTATTTCTATGTTCTATTTCTTCATGAACAATTTTGTAAGTGGAAAATTCAAATAATTTATCTTAGTTTTCCCCATGTTATTTAAGATGAACATATGATAATGGATGTCTTTCTTAAAAGTACTACAGAAAGACAAGATCAAATTTGTGAGTTCTATCTTTGTAATATATTTTTGGGTTACAATCTAGATTTTTGGTTAACTTATTTGTGGGGGAAACATAATTACGTGTTTTCCTTTCTAACATGAGAAACTAAACTATTTGGAAGCAAGAACACAATCAATTCCTTGAACTATAGAATATTACAAGTCTATGTATGAGACCTCAGTTTCCAAAATCCCACAAACTTCTTATTGCCTTCCATCCTATGTATCATATGTACATTAAAAAAAAAATCATGAGTCATTAAGAGAAAATGTTTTAGCCTTTTAAGCTTTTATCAGCTATAACTCCTCTAGCTCCATCAATGCAAGTATGGATAAATGGGAGACTTTACTTGTTGCCTTGAAATGTATGGAAATTATGAGTCCCACCACCATTAACTAGAGTATTTAGAGATCTAGGGCACTTTCTTAGATTATCACTCAGCTCCTAGATGAAGGAGGGTTAGATGTATGGATTGGTATGATATTTAGGCCACCCATTCTTCTTTGTTTCATGTCTCATTGGCAAAATTGGCACAATCAAGTAGAAATAAAATTTCAAGCATGGTTACATATAGTGGTAAGATATTTGAGATTTATACCTAGAAATAATTGTGATTAGGGACATCACTTTCAAATCTATGATCTTAGTCAGCAGTTGGAATTTATACTCCTAGATTGAAGAATAGTTATCCCACTAGTTTACAAGAGGATTTGAAAAAGGTAAAGTGTGTGTGTGTGTGGGGGGGGGGTGGGGCGGGAATGATGAGCATTATATATAGGTCATTATATCTCATATAAACTATCCATAAGTGTTTCCTCTTGGTTATATATTTCATTACATTTAATATTTAAGGACTTATCTGTATAATAAAATGAGTGCAATTGTATTTTGTTCGTATGTGATACATTGTTGATTCTTTATCTTGTTCTTTATGTCAGACTTGGATGAAATGAGCACAATTTTATATATAAAGATACATCCCTATGTTGGGATCACTTTAAGAAGTCATCATCAGTTTTGGAAACACCTTTTTGGCAACAATTTTGAAGACTCGGTGTAGAACACATTGAGCTCTAAAGATCCTTAGTCAAGCTCTAAAGATCTGCAGTTCTGAAGACACCCCAAAGGCTCTCCAAAGACCTATCTAGCCATACTCTGAAGATGCCTAGTCATGCTCTGAAGATGCCTAGCTATAGTTATTAGATTAATATAGCATTACCAAAGATATCTACTATATATATATATATATATATATATATATATATATATATATATATATATATATATATTCCTTATTTAGATATCTTCTTTAGACATTACTATTCATAGTAATGATCTAAAATGATTTGGATATAAATGTATTTCTATTTTTTAAAACCAGCCATAATATCTTTGAATATATGTTAGTTATACTCAATCTATTGTTATTTGACTTAGTTTCAATACCTCCCTATAAGCATGGGATCTGATTCCTAGATATTCTATTTGGAATAAATAGATTTGGCTATTTAGATCACTAGAATTTGTATTTTGAGAATAGTCATTGAGATGTGCTTTAAATACATTTCTCCTTCTCATTCCATAAAAATAATTAATAGATAATAGAGAATATAATATAGAGAAAAAACACTAAAGTGTAATTTCATAGAATTCATAACATCTGTATATGTTTATTTTGATGATGAAATAAATTTCAGCATTTTATTTCATTACTGAGTAAAAGTTGATCCTGTTCTAAGAAAGGAGTAAGGGCCCACTTCACTCCAAAGATCAAGACAAATGGTATTTCTAGTTTTAAAGTGTATTTCTTTTGATACAGGTATATATAATTTTACTATAAGTGTGATTTCCCTTTCAATGCAAAAGTGTGATTTCCCTTTCAATACAAAGTGTGTTTCTTTTAATGTAAGTGTTCTTTCATTAAATACAAAGATAGTTTCATCTAATGCAATGAATTTCATTTTTATAAAGTGTGTCTTTCAAATCTCATAAGAAGTAAAGTTTGTTAGCTCATCTTCATATTTAGAAATTTTTAGGAAGCAGTCTAGGTGACAATAGGAAATTAGCATTCTCAAATTTTGAAATACAATACTTTCTTATTTAGCTAGGCAAGTTAAGTTAGGACACTTAGTGTCTTATTATAGATGTTTAATTTTTGGATGTTGATGGTGTAAACCTAAGAATCCTTTTATCAAGGAATGATATAGGGGATATTTAGTTAGAAAAAATTTCTATATTTGATTTTTCTACAATATACAATTAGAATCTTATTTTTTAACCTTAGGATTTAGATATCAATAGTAGAGAAAACACCCCCCAAATAATGAACTATTAACTCAAATATCTAACATCTCATTATATATAGCCTTAGACACTAACCTAGGTATAAAATGATACTAATCCATTGATTGGTTAAATGAGAAGTATAACAACATCCTATCATGGATCCATCCTATAAGGGATGGAAAGTATCCATGAGAATCATGCCATGGGTAGAGCCATGGTTCCCAAGTTTAGGATTAGGCTAAAACTATGATGGTTAATGACATGATTCTTTGCTTTAATTAGGTGTCCCTAAAATAAGGAGATGAAGGTGATAAGTTTGTAAAACAAGGGATGAGTTTAGACACAAGGTTATTTAGAAATTGTTTTAAGAAAAGAATAGGCATAGATGAAAACCATTGAGGAGCTCAAGTTTTGGATTTCCTTCAAGGGATGATAATCGGTAAGTCCCAGACCCATACTTATGCATGATGATAAATGGTTGAAGCCAATTAAGAGAAAATTATCCCCACTTGTTTCTTTCCATGTTATTTACATGTTGATTTTCCTTTAAGATGAGGTGACTAATGTTAAATTCTCATTCTTTTAGGTGTTGATTATAAGTGCATTTGATTCACTCTTGTTAGAAATGAAGATGGTTAAGAGAGGTAAAATAGTGTTCGTTAAGTAGCTCAAGTTGGGCTAGGTGTTCTTGACGACAGTCCTCATCTAAGATGATATCCTTTAGGGATATGCAAAGGGAGGGAATTTACACTTTGAGAGGCAAGACAACCTCTGCACCATAGATAAGTGAGAAAGGAGTGCCACCCATAGGGGTTTAAATGTTGGTTTGATATGCCCACAAGGAAAAAATAATGTGCAAGTTCCAATCCTTACTAGATTCATTACTCACTTTGGTGAGGATTATATTAAGGGTCTTGTAAGAGGCTTCAGCCTATCCATTAGCTTGTGTGTAGTGTGGATATGAGAAGCTTAAATTAATGTCAAAAGTGTTGAAAAGTTTTGCATTGTCTTTTTTTTTAATAACTTTCCATTATCAATGATGAATTTATGAGGAACACTGAAGTGGAATATGATATGATGATTGATAAAGTCAATAATTTTGTCATCTTTGGTTGAGATGAGAGGAATGGCCTCCACTCATTTAGTGAAACATTTTATCATGGTGATGATAGAATGATGTCTCTATGAATATTGAGGGTTGATCTCACCAATGAGATATAATCCCCATTGAGATAAGGGTTAGAAGTCCTTAGTAACTTGAAGGGCATGACTTGGAATGTGATGCAAGTTGGCATATTATTGACACTTGAAACACCATTTGACCTAGTCACAATAGTCTTGGTTGAGGGTAGTACAATAGTAGCCAAGGAAAAGGATGCACTTAGCAATAGCTAATCTACTAAATTTCGTTCCACAAATGTCATCATGAGTTTCTTTGATTTTGAAATGGATTTCGGGGTTGTGAAGGTACCTAAAAAAGAGACCATTAAAGCCTCATTTGTAGAGGATTACCCCTAATATGGTATATCAAGTAGTACATTCCATGAAATATTGTTTACCATTCCTAGAGAGGTTAGAAGGGATGATAGATAAGGTGAGGTAGTCAGAAAAGTTTCTTATACCAAATATCCAGTTGGATTTCTTCCACATTATAGATGGAAGGGAGGTCCAATTTCGTATAAGAAGGTTAGTTAAGTCTATGAATGGTGATAAACATTTTAAATTATAAAGGAAAATATGGGATTTAAGAGGTAAGGGAAGCCATGGTGTTGGTGAACTTCTTTTTAAAATGTGGAGTGGCTTGGATAAGGTAGTGATCAAATGATGTCAATAGTACATATACCAAATGTTTGTATTTTTGGAAAACATAATTTTTACACTAGTAAGAACCATGGATTTGGTTGACTACAAGTTTTGAATTTTCAAAGATGTTGATCAATTTCAATCCCAAGGACAAAGTTATTTAGAGACCTAAAACTAGGGCTTCATATTCATCCATGTTATTAGTGCAATAAAATTCAAGTTTGAAGGAAAAGGGAATAGGCTTGACTTCAAGGGGTATAAGGATGATTTTGGTAACCCCGCCATGTTGACATTTTGATCCATAAAATAACATGGTCATTTGGTAATAAATGTCTTCTTTGGAGAGAGTTTTGATGGAATCATTAGGAAATTAAAGGTTGGAAGGTTGGTTGTCATTTAAAGGGGCTTCAACCAATTGATCTATGATGATTTGCTCTTTAACCAATTTTTGTTAAAGGAAATCAAGGTTGAACTTGGATAAAATCATGAACCATCTAGCCATACATTGATTTTGATATGGCTTAGAATGCATGTACTTGAGGGGGTCAATGTTTTTTATGACAAAGGTTTTATGGTTGAGGAGGTAGTGACAAAGTTTGGAAGCCACGAAGACCAAGGCAAGGCATAAATTCTTGATATGGTTATAATGATTTTCATACTCTAAAAGTGTTCAAATTATATAGTATACTACATGTTTTTTATGTTGATTATCATAATGTGTGATCATAACACCTAATGAATGGTTTATGGTAGAGATGTAAAGATATAAGGGTTGGTCCTCTTTTAGAGTAACAAGGATAGGTGGAGAGAGAAGGTATCCTTTGAGTGCTTCAAAGGCATTTTTTAGTCTTCATTCCACTTAAAGGAGATGTCCTTATTAAAAATGTGGTCAAAGGGTTGACATCTATTAGATAATTGAGAGATGAATTGATGAATTAACAAAAGCTTACCTTGTAAACTGCATAGTTGCTTAAGGTTAGTTTAAGGAGGTATGTCTATGATTACTTTAACTTTGGCAGGATCAACTTATATTCCATGAAGAGAAATGATAAATCCAAGGAGTTTTTATGACGGGACCCTAAAGACATATTTATTTGGGTTAAGGCAAACATGGAATTGGATAAGATGATTAAAAATGACTTTAAAGATTGCCAAGTGGTCTTGGCAACGTTTAGACTTACCAAGGAGGTCATCTACATAGTCTTCCATGGTTTTTTCGATGAGTTCATGAAAGAAGTAGGTCATGACATGCTGATAGGTCACACTAGTGTTCTTAAATTTTAAAGGCATGACCCTATAGTAAAAATTTCCCCATAGGGTGGTGAAGGCATTTTTTTGTTGATATTTTGGGGAAACTAAGATTTGATTATAGCCTAAGACTCCATCCATAAGAGATAGCATCTCATGGTCAATAGTTAAATAAATAAGTTGGTGTATGTTTGGTAAAGGAAAGTTGTCCTTTGGACAGGCCAGGTTGAGATCATGGAAATCCATATAAATACTAAGTCCCCCTATCACTTTAGTGATAAGAATAACATTCAAGACCCATTATCGATAGTTAATGGGTTGGATGAAGTTGATGGATAAGAGATATTGTAGCCCATCCTTAATAAGGAGGGCAATGCAAGGGTGCATATTTTAAAGCTTTTTCTTAATAGGCTTAGCATCAAGGTTGGTGATGATGTTATGAATGATAATGGAAGGGTTTATTCCATACATATCACTATAATACCAATAAAATGATATGTTATGGTCACATAGAAAATAAGATAAGTCTTGATGTTTTGAGGAGTCTAAATATTGGCCAATTTAGATTATGCAAGGGTTATCTTGAATGTCCAAGTTGATATCAATGGTAGCTTCATTCAGCATATTCTATGTCTCAAGCAGAATGGATTTGTGAAGGTGGGAGTCTTTAGCACCAAGGTAGGTGAGAATGGAGTCTTCATCCTGACACTAGATGGTATTAATGGTGGGGGAATCATATTTCACCATATCATGATGAGTCAGAGGAATGGTTATGGTTTCCCCATGAATTTGATAGGTCAGGGGTCCCAAACTAATCATTTTGAATTAAAAAAAAAAGTTAGGAAGGATGAAATTAGGGTCATCAAACTCAAAATAATAAGAAGTGAGGATGGGATTTTTCCCTCAATGATTAATATGAGAGGTGTTTTGGTCTATTTCTTTGGTTTGATAAATCCAAGGCCCTATCACTCATAAGGTTTTTGAGTTTTACTTGGGATAAGCTCATGTGGTCCATGTTCATAATAGCTTAAATTGAATCCTTTCCAAACACATTGATGAAGGTATGTTTGAATGAAACTTGGTTTATCCAAGAAATAAAAGTTAGAGGTAAATGGTTTGACAAAAGGTGAGGTGTTAGGAGCTGAAGGTGATTGATCGAGTCCCCCATAGTTAATTTGGTTTGGAAATTGGGAGGGATGAAAGGAATGATGGTTCTAATGTGAGGATTATAGTGAGGTTATTGATTAATTTGTCCATACTTTTTAGGAGTAGTAAGGGTATCGAGAGTCAACATATGGTATTCTCCAATTGAAAGACATTGAAACATGGATTCCAAGGGGTCTTTCTCAAGGATTTGGGAAGAGGGTATGGTTGATCTTGTAGAAGATTCATTAGTGAAAGTTAGAGGGGTTGTGTCCTTTAATGGAATGAGGATGTCATTTAGGAAATAAGTCATGTTTCATGACTTAAATATACTAGGTTTGGTGGGGATGAAATGAACCTAACCATCATGTTCAAATTTTAGGCATTTGTATAAGGTTGAAGATACACAACACATGGTTCAGATCTAAGGGTGTCCAAGTAGTACATTGTACTAAAATTCTCCTTCCACAAAATATATTAGTTTGAGGAGAGTTTGAGTTCCTAATAATGTGTGAAGAACAACTATTCCCAAGGTGGTTACCATCGTGTCATTAAAAGATCGTAACATGACATTTGTTTGGTACATGATGTTCTTAGGAAGTTTGAGTTTTTTATAGGAATGGGATGAGATGATGTTAATATTGGCTCCCCCATCAATCATGACCATTTTGATTTAGGTTTGATTGATGTAGGATGTGATGAAGAGGGGAGGATCCTGATCATTTGGGTGGACAAGAGGTATCTCAAAATCTTGTAATATGATAAGGGATGATACTTGGAGGGATCCAATAAGGGTTGTTAGAGTTTGAGGATCTTTGGGTTGAACCTCAATTTATTATAAAACCTCCATCATGGATTGATGGTGTTGAGGTGAGTTTTGGATCAATTCATACAAGGTCATCTTCACTAGGGTTTGTTGAAGTTGTTTGAGAATTGACCTATGTATCAATCTTAATGGGTTGGGTTGAGGTGTACCCAAAATAGAAATATTAGGTTTTGGTGAAGGTGATTTGGGTGTTTCTATAGAATAAGGATATGTCCAAGGGATGGATACATTAGATTTTCCCTTATCCTTTTAATTTTTTGACTGAATGATCACATGGATGGTGTCAATTTGGAATGTAGGTGGGTTAGTAGGTTATTTTGGTTCATTATTACTCTTTGATGAGAGCTTGAAGGTAGGTTTGTGTGAGGTGGTAGTTTTTGTTTTTTGGTTTTTAGGTAGGATAAGAGGAGGATCCTCTATCAAAATTTCATCTACATCATATAATTTATGGATTATGTCTTTAAGATCTTTATATTTCTTAGTGTCATGCCCAGGTGTTCTATGATATGCACAAATTTAGTTGTCATTGAACTAAACTAGTTTTGGGATGAAAGGGATGAATGGTTTAATGGGAGGTAGGGTTATGTTTCAGGTTTGTAACAACATTTTTAGGATAGCATAATAGGATTATACCAATGGTTTTAAGAGGGTTGAATTCTTTGTTTTGGTTGTTGGCGTTGGCACCCTTTTAGGGGTAGGTACTATGAGTGAAGTTTTGATCGATGTTTTTGAAATGTTTTTGGTTGATGGTTTTAGGGTTAAAGGTTATGTGTTGATAGGTAGAGATGTGGTAAGAAGAGGAGGTTGATTTTATGGTCCCTTTATTGGAGGGTTTGACATCTTCAACAAAGTGGAAGGGTGAGGTCATATAATGGGTATGGCCCTAGGATGGAGGGTGAAGATGGGAGGGAAAATGGTCTTAGGATGTTGAGTTCTAAATGGTTTGATCTTCCTCCTTGGTTTGGGTTTTTTTTTTTTATGTTGGGTTTATGGTGTTAACTCTAATTTTAAGGGTGGATGAGTTAGGTTTTGGGTTGGAAGAACACCCAAGTTCTTGATAGGTTTGAGTGGGATAGTTGGGTTTGTTTTGATTATGTTTATGGTAGGTGGGTTGGTTGATTTGGTTAAAGGTTGAGATGATGATGAGTTTATTGGTTTGGTTGAGGTGAGGGTGGTTAAGTTTGTTGTTCTATAAGGTTGGGTGGTTGATAGGTTTGTTGGCTCATTCTTTATAAGGTAGGGAAGTCCAAGAAAGTGCCAAAATGTAGCTCAGTCAAGTTTTGGTTGTGATAGGATTTCAAGAATTTGAACTAGTCTTTATAATGGTTTATGTGTGGACTTGGCCTCCTCAGGAAGGGTTTCCAAATGGATACTAAGTGGTTGATGAAGTGGAATGGTTATCATTCTCTCTTCCTTAGGCATGATGTCTAAAATAAGGGTGAGTGGTTCCACTATTGAAGGAAGTGGAGTAAGTTTAATGTCATCTTCCTTGTGAGTGATTTCCAGAGGAAGGATCGGTGGTTCCACTATTGAGGTAAGTGGAGTAGGTATGAGGACATCTTCCTTAGTTTAGATTTTTAAGGTAATTTATGTTGGTTACACTAAATTGGGAAGTGTAATAGGTGGGGTTGTTTGGGTTAGACCCACTAAGTTTGAAAGTGGAATAGGTGAGGTTTTTTGGGTTGGTTCCACCAAATTTGGAAGTGGAATAGGAGAGGTTGTTTGGGATAGTTACACCAAATTTGGAAGTGAAATAGGTGAAGTTGTTTGGGTTGGTTCCACTGAATTGGGAAGTGGAATAGGTGAGGTTTGGGTCATGGGTTCTTCAATTGTAAGTCCATTAAGGACAATGTTTATGGTATGAACCTCATGGTTATGGAGAGTTTTTGCATTTTTACACACATTATTTAAATAAGGTGGGTGGTTTTGAAAAGTTCAATAGAAAATGTCGAGATCTTGGTTTGGAGGTGCATTTGGATTATCTATTACAAGTTCACCTTTATCAATCAAGTCTTGAAATATGTTCTTAAAGGTCTTGTATCTATCAATAATGTCTTTGATGACCTGATCATAGTTTCAAAACTTATTCTCCTTATACCAAATTGGTATAGGATGAGATGAGTCAAATTTTTGAGGGGGTTTAATTTGTGGAAATTAGATTTCTAAGCTTTCAACATTTTTTCTAAAACCAAAGCATAAGATTCCCCTAGCAGAGTGTATTGCTTTTGAATAAAGCAATTTTGGTATTTTGGTTTTGATTTGAAGATGTGGATGGGTTTGGATGGTTTGCCACCAGATGAGGATCCATCTTAAGGACAATCATATTGATTGATCCTTTGGGCATGGTGTGGTTTGGAGGTTTGAAGTCAATTTTATAAACTTTGAAGTTGGCATTCTTATTTTTAAGTTTTAGTTTGACTTCTTCAATCTCTCAGATTTCCAATTTTCTTTCCATGGTAAATGCTTTGTCAAAGGTACAAAATGTGTGAACTTATAAGGTAGATGAAATTTGCTTGGCACATTCCTGAGAGAAACATTCAATCAACTCCCATTGAGGTAGGGAGAAGGAAAGTTGGTTGATTAACCCCCTCCATAGAGCAAAAAAATCCATAATAGATTCATCCTTGAATTGGTGAATAAAATACAAGTTGGTTATGTACACTTTATTATAAATTTTTATGGAGAAGTGATCTAAGAAATTTTGCTTGAGTTGGGTGAAGGAAAATATGGAGTGCCTAGAGATAGCACTATATTAATCCAATGTGGGTCCTATTAAAGACATGGGGAAGGTTTAAAGTAAAAGAAAATCATAATGGGTGATGAGCTAGAATGCATTCCTAAATTCTCTTAAATGTTTTTGGGGGTCATCCTTACTTTGGAACTTCATGAATTTAGGAATTTTCCATTGAACAGGGTAAACATGAATAAATACATAAGTTTGAATAGGTTCATTAAAAATTTGGTCATAGGATAAAAGGTTGTGAGCTCCAAAAATGGATGTATCTAAAGTTATTCTTTATCCATTAACATCTTGATGAGGTTAATTTGTGTTACACCCCCATAGTTATAGGGTATATGTTGTTGTTATTATGATGATGCAATGTATTACATGTTTTAAGAAGTTAAAGGTTACGTGGATGCCACATATTGATAGTTGGTTATGAAAGGTTGGGATGATATGGGAGGCATATATCCTTGTTGATTTGGGACATAGCCTTGATTACGTGTAGTGGATACTTGTTTAGACATGGGTATGGTTTGGTTTGGTTGTTGAATGTGTGTGGTTACCCTTGTACTTATAAGTGGAAGAATGGATGGTATAGAAACTCATAAGTTATGAAATGGTGTAGATGATGTTTGACTATTTTTGTTTTGAGTGATAAGAGGTATGGAAACCACACTAGTGGATGGAATACCAATGCTAAGTGGTGTTTGAGTTGTCATTGGCTAGGTTGACCCCATATTTGAAGAATTGGTTATGGGGTTGGTGGAAGTTGAAGGTGATTGGGTGTTTGTTAGTGGGGTTAGAGAGGTTTGGTTTTGGGAAATACCATTAGATGGGTTACTTGTATAAGATGAGGCTTGAGTTACCATATATTGGGTAGTGGAAATGGTGGCATCTGAAGCCTCACCCATAAGGTGAGTAGGCATGACATAAGGGGGTTCACTATAAGGAACCAAAGTAGGGGCACGGTTGGAAACTATGGCAAGGTAATGTTGGAGGGAAATTAGGTTATTGTCAATAAGTTTTATGAATTCCATATCACCTTTGTAAAAAAAATGGGGAACATTAGGACTCCTAAAATTATTAGGAGAGTTCTCTGCATCTAGAGTATGATCCATATATGAATAAGAGGAAGAAGGTTGGTGGTGAGGTTGGTTTTGGTTGGCTTAGTCTTTGACTTTCTTTCATGTCAAGACCATGTGATAAAATGGTGGAAGTTTACAAGTTGATGGAAGTGAACTCACTAACTCAAAAAGAGAGTAAAGAATAAAATTTAACAAGATCACACACACTAAAAGTATGTTAGATCCTAAGGTGTTTTTTAATCTCACTTTTGGCTTATGCCTTAAGTTTAGAATTGTGAGACTCTACTTGGCTTTTGAAATGGGTACTAGAAGATGTAGTCTATGGATAGTTTTAGGTTTTTTAGGCTCAAAGTGTTTGTGTTGGAATTATTGCATGGCTTGGTATTAGGGCCTACCCCCTCACTTCACACATCACAACATAAGGGGTCAGGTGGTTTGCCAGTATATACTAGATATCTAGAGTTTATTCTTAATTAGTGTATTGATTTTTTTCTCTTTTTGGTAGTGAAATCCAAGAAGGATAGTTGGGGTGAAGGTTGTTGCTAGGTTATGAAATCCAAACTGGTTCCCTTATGTCAAAGTTTTGATGAATTGATTGTGTAAGTGATTTTGCATGTGTGAAAAGAAGTGATTGGTACACGATTGATTTACCCAATTAATTAATATGTGTGACTTAAGCAAACATGAAATCAATGTATGCAAGATTGATTTTAATCCTAAAAGAAAGTTTCAATATATTTTAATGAATACAAAACCTCTAAATGCAACCTAAGTGCAAGATGATAATGCAAGTCCTAATCCTAGGATGATTGCCTTTTAGATTTTAGAAAGAAAGAAAATAATAATAAAAATGCCTTTTCACTTTGAAAATAAATAATTAACAAGGGATTTTTCCTTTTCAATTTAAAAGTAAGGAAAGTAAGTAATTTTGATTTTAGAAATGAAGATATAAGAAGTTGCGATTTTAAATTTTAGAAATAGAGAAATACAATGAAAAGCCTCTAACCTTACAAAAGAAATGATATGATTTATTACTAATGCAATTTAAAATTTCCTAAGATGACTATGAACCCAAGAGAAATCAAGGGCCCCACCAAGCATGCTACAATGTTTCACTATATTTTAGATCATTTTCTTTTTATTTTATGAAAACAAGTAAAATTGAATTAAGGGGGAAGGTGTAGGTGAACCTGGAAATGGTTTTGAACTCTGTTGATCTAGACATTATGAGTGTTCCTCTTTGGCTAGGGAGTAATGACCTGTAAATAAATAATACTCATACAAATTAGAATTAGTATGGTTGGTAAGTGGGTTGCCTAGAAAATGCTAGCTCCTAGAAGTATGAAACTTCCTCAGATGGTTGTCAACCCTCTTTTAAAACAAATTAAGTCCAAAATATTTTGATAAGAAATTATTAAGTAAATAAATGAGAAATTAATTTAAGTGAATGATAAAATACTTTAATATTTCTTGATTCATTTTAAAACAAACTAAGCTAATTTACATGAAATATATACTAAGGTGATAAATGGTCAGGTCTGATGGTTGTATTTTGGTTATGTATTGTGATAGAGATTGAGAAACGAGGGTTTTGATGGGTTTAAATGGATATTTTTAGCTTTTTATTTTTATAATATAAATTTTACAAAGATACCAATGTCAATCTCTATGGATTGATGTCATTTATGTAGAACTGACGTTGGTCATTGTGTGAAAAAATAGTTTTTGATTTTGGTGGAATGGTTGGGTTTTGGTGAGTTTTGAAGAGTTGTTGGCTTGATTAAAGATTGGGATAGTATCTTGAGGTTTGGAATGAAACTCATAAATATCCAAACATAGGTTTTAGGCTTAAAGGGATTATGGAAGGTTAATGGGTGTTTGATGGCAAAGAAGTGTTGAAGTGCAAAACCTCAACATAGGAAGTTGGGGCTATGGGGAAGGTATGAAGACAATAAAAGAAATAAATTCTAAGATATGTAACTTTGAAATTGATTAAATAATAATAGATACTTATCTGATGTAGAAATTTTGGCCTGGAAGTGGATGACAAGCTAAGAGAACTTGGATGGAGACCTAGAAGAATCCAGGCATTGTAATGGTGCTAAAACCTTCATTTTGTCAATGTTGCATCTCTTTTATGACTCTAAAAAATTCTTTGGTTCTTTGGTTTAGCTCTTTGGTTCACACACAATCTCTCAAGAATGATAACTCACACTCAGACTCATCTCGTTTAGCCTCTGGAACAAAGGTCCTAGGCAAACCTAAGTAATCAAAGATGGTCTAGGTCAATCGACATCGGTCGAAAGATGACCAATGTCCATCATGGTATAATAGGTCTAACTTACTAAAAATAGTGATTTACACTCAATTTTAGAGGTTAGGACCATTTGAAATCATTTGGGTTGGTTTAAAAGAGTGTGTTCATATGAGTAAAAATAGTTTAGGGAGGTTAGGGAGTAAATGGTAGGGTAAAAAATGGTTTTAGGTGGTTAGGCCTTAGGTGAATTAGTCTTGGGGTAAGGTGGAAGAGATTTGGTATAGGACTTCATCTTAGGGTGAGGTGTAGGTGAGGTGTAAATAGGGGTTTATTATCATAATTAAATAAATAATTAGTTAAATATGGGTAGGGGTAAATGGGTCTAAAGGGGTGTGTTACAACATCTAAAATTATTAGTGTGGTTTTCATGTCTATAATGTGTGTGTGTTTACACACACACACACACACCTTATAAAATTAAATTATATATATTTATATATATGTAAATATATATACTTGAATGCCGTAAGGTGTGTATATATATACACATACCTATATATAATACGTAGCTTGAACTCAAAATATTTTGAATATCTCATTAAATTTACTATCTTAAAATCAAAAAATAATAATTGGTTTGATACAATTTCTCAGCACAAATGTAATTCTATGTATCCCAAACTATCTAATAGCTACAGGCTCGATTATCAATTACTAGTCGATCCTCTAGCTATTGAAACCACTCATTATTTAACTATTCACAAGTACATCTAATTCAAAAATATATATTTAATTAAACCATTTTAATATATTTAAGCCATATAACTAAATGCTTAATTCAAACATCTATACATATATATTCTAACGTCTAGGTATTAAAGTATAATAAAACACATATCTGGTTCGACTCTTCCCAGTAACTAGAGACTAATACAATATATGTGAATCTTAACTGAATATCAGAATCAACATTTATTCCATTTAATCCTACCCAAAAATTTTAAGTTTTTCATTGAATCATCTAAAATGGAAAATCCTTATTCAATATTAAACCAGTCCAATCATAATATATACCATCAAATCTGTATATTCAAGTATCCTATCCAAATCCCCATACATCTATGAATTGAATAAAATCAAAACCTTGATCCAATATGAAAATATACATAACCATTATAATATTTAAATAATCACTCACATACATAATATTCCCAACCACTAGTCTTATGCACAGACATTTAATAGGGTATAGTAAAAATATAATCCACATAAAAACTTCAATTAAACAATCTTCCTTCTAAAGACTAACAAAGGATTAAAAAATAAAAATATGCATCGATTTTATCATCTACATATAAAATTAACTATAGTGAAATGCATCTAATTTAAACCTAATGATATTTAAATACAACTAAAAACTATTATGAGTTCAAAGCCCCAGTTGTATCCTTAAAATTTTGAAAACCCTGGTCCATTTTCTAGGTTTTCTTTTCAACATTGATAAACAAAATAGAATGCACACACATAGCCAATATCAAAATGGGGGTTTATACATTCTCAACCCTTTGGATGGGTCATACCCATCGTTAGGCTCAATCACATATAACCCCATAAATATATATTTTTAAAAAATAATAACATAACTCCACAAATTACTTTCACAAAATGTATCTAAAATGAAAAACCAAAAAATATTTTTCAACAGACCCTACCTCCACCCCTTTTTCCAATGGATTAAGATCAAAATTGGTTTGTCTCATTTGTTCTTATTTCCAACATCCCCTAATCTTCCCTATTTTACACCATCCTCTGCTACATATCCCTAGGCTTTCCTTTATCTCCATAAGTTTCCAACTAGCATGTAAAATTTATGGCATAATCATTTCCTCAAAAATTTCCACAGTTGAGTTAACCAAATGAAAACCATAATGACCATTCCATGAAACCAAAAAGTTCAATATGATTCCCATAATAACTAAAAGAGTCTAGAATGAGCCACTCAAGAAACCCTATATTCTTGAATATTCCAAATGAAATGATTTCATTAAAATTTACGTGATGGTCTTTGACCCAGACAAATGTCAAATAATTTCCATGCAAAATAATTTGGTTTAAAATACTTTTGACTATTTTTTAATATTCATGAATTTAATCAAACTTTCAAATCATGCCTTCGACTATACTTCATGTAATGTGACTTTATTTATATTCAAAACCTTTACTAACTTTAATATGGCCTAAGGTCAAAACCATCAAATCAACAGGATAATTCAAGCCCTTTTTATTATAACAATGACTTTATTTTAATCAAACATGTCCTCCAAACCTTATAATATGAAATCTAATTTATAAAACAACATTTGAATTACTTTAATGTTATTTACAATTAATAATGTAAACACCACACCTCAACATTCACCCTCTATGAACATGATTCAAAACCTAAAACTTGCTCTTGAAAAATTTGAAACTAGTTTTTTCCCACCTTATAGGCCCCTCTGAGTGCAATCAGAGTGCTTATGGATCCAATGGAGGCTACTGCCTTTGGCAGAGCCTCTGGGGACTTGAATCTGATATAAGGCATTCCCTTAAATAGATGGAAGAAAGTGTTAATAGGAGAAAAGACATGTTCCACTAAAAACATGTCGAGCCTTCCTGTCAAAATGATTCCACTAAGGGTACGGCCCTAAATATCCCAGATGATTTGGTTGAGTAAATCATGGTGACAATGGACGTTGCATTGGTAGGTAAGTTTTTCTCCTTCCATCCTAATATTGAGATGGTTAGGAAATGGGTAATGTCTCAGTGGAGAATTAAAGGTAGTGTCTCGATCACTGCTATGGTAAGAGGCTTATTCCTATTTGGATTTACGAATAGGGAGGATATGATAGCTATTCTTGCTAGAGGACCATGGCTGTATGGTCCACATTCACTTGCCTTGTGCTCATGGAAACTGGGATTCGACCCCAACTCGAACCTCATCAAGTCTGCTCCTGCTTAGGTAAGATTGCCAAGGTTCCCATTGGAATTCTGGGATGAAAAAATATTTATGTCTATTGGAAACTCTATTGGCCAATACGTCATTATAGATCATACCACCAGAACACAATCCAGATGTGTGTATGCTCGTTTATGTGTCAATGTAGAGATTAATCAGACCCTTCCCACATCTATAGAGTTAAATTCTAAGTATGGGACTTGGACTCAGCTGATCATATATGAAAATGCTACCACTTTCTATCAAATATGTAGAAAAAAGGGACATATAATGACCCAATGTAAGGTGAATCAAATGGGAAGGAAAGATGATTCCCCGATTGAAGGTGAGGAGTAGTCTCACAAATCCAAAAACTCTAGCAGTCAGGGGATGGGAAGTAATGCAAAAAACCCTAATAATACTGAAAAGGTTAGGGAAAAGGATGGTCAGGAGATCTCTGGTAATAAGGAAAAAGCTATCTTAGAGGAGAATAACAAGGTCTTGGACAGTGATAGTTAGAAGGTTATAATAAACACAGTTAACTCTTTGGAGCAACAAACCAATATGTCTGAGGAAGGAGAAATATGTGCCCAACCGATAGATGTGGATGATGCAGAAGGCAAAGTGTTAAGAGATGTTTAGGTGGAACTACCTCCAGAAATAGTAGATACTGAGGGAGAAATAGCCTTACATTCAAACATAGATATTTTCCATGCTCTGGAAGTAGGCGACCAATCAGGAAATTATTTAGTAACAAGTGAAATAGGACAAAATGGTAGTAGTAATGAATAGGAAGAATGGGTTACCCCAAATAAAAAGAACTACAAAGGTAAAAAAATTGCAGATGTTGGCACTGATCCCAAACAAGGGAGACCAACCCTAAGAGAAATAAGACAATGAGAGATTGCCAGGGAGAATACCATTGGTAAACAGAAAACACTGGAGACCCATTCCCTCAAATCCTCTAAATGAGAATTTTATCCTAAAACTTGAGGGGATTTAACAGTCCTTCCAAATAGTTTGAGGTTAAAAATTGCATTCTAGATAATAAATTAGATATTTTATTACTCTAAGAGGTCAAGATGAATGAGGAGAGTTTTAAGAAAATAGCTGACTAAATATGGCCTAAGGCTACTTTTTGCATTAGTCCAACTAAAGGGGCTTCAGGTGGGATTGTAACTATGTGAAATAGTGCTAAAATTCAAGGATCTCTTATTTCTTATAATAAACATTTTTTAATTATTAATTCTTCTTTGTCTTCCTTGAACTAGTCGTTGATCAATGTCTATGGCCTGAATAACAGGGCATTGAGGCAAAATTTATGGATAGATTTGAGTAGCTTCAAGACTAACACCTAACACACTAGATGGATGCTGGTTGGAGACTTTAACACTCTGTTATACCCTTCAAAAAAATAGGGTGGGATTATTGATTACTCTGACAGAATGTTTGACTTTGCTCAATTTATAAATGACTAGGGATTGTTGGATATTGAATTACAAAATCAAAATTTCACTTGGTCTAACAGAAGAAGAGGAGACCAAATGATTCAAGTTATGTTAGACAGATTTCTTATTTCTAGCAATTGGAATGATTATCATAATATGCACTTGCAGGCTTTTCCTAGAACCATGTCTGATCATTGCCCAATCTTCCTCAATTGGAAAGATTACTAACAATGTGGTCCTTTCCCCTTCTGTTTTGAAGCTATGTGGATCAAACATAAAGACTTTAGACAATTGGTGGCCCAATGGTGGCAAATTCCTATCCAGGGCACTCCTATGTTCAGATTAGTCAAAAAACTTTAGCATATCAAATAGGAAGTGTATGGATGGAATAGATATAGCTTTGTTCAGGTCTTTCATCAAAAGAAAAACATAGCTGGAAAACTTACAGATATCCAACAGAGGATGGCTCAAGGAGATGATTTAGAAGACACTTCTAAAGAAGAGAATGTTTTGATTTTGGATTGGAAGAATCTTATGGATAGAGAAGAGGTTTTTTGGAAATAAAAATCTAGAGTTCAGTGGCTCAAAGAGGGGGATAGGAACACAGCCTTCTTTCATCTCTCAGCCATGAAACACAAAAAGGTGAACTCCATAACAAAGCTATGTTTGGATAATGGAAACATTATAACTGAAGATAATGAGATAGGGGAACAAGCCATGATATTCTTTCAGAATTTTCTCACTGAACAAACTAATGTGATGGGAATGATGGAACTATGAATCAATTCATTGATAATTCCCTACTTGATAACTGAGGAAGACAACCTAGAGATGTTAAGGCCTATATCCAAGGAGGAAGTCCGTGCTATTGTATTCTCTATGGGTTCTTTCAAAGCCCTGCGTCTTGATGGCTTCCCTCCTATATTCTTCCAGGAATATTGGGATATAGTGGGAATGGATCTTACTATTGTTGTCTGTGACTTCTTTAGATTAGGTAAAATTTTGAAACAAGCTAATAATACTTTTATAGTACTTGTTCCTAAAAAGTCATAGCCCACAGACCTTATAGATTTTAGACCTATTAGTCTATGTAACATTGTTTATAAGCTCTACACTAAAGTGCTAGTTATGAAAATACAACCTTTTTTAGACAAAATTATTTCCCCTGCTCAAAAAGGCTTTGTCTTGGGTTGACAAATTCTTGATGCTATGATCTCCACTCATGAGACTATTCATTCCATGGACAAGAGTAGAATCCCTAGTATGTCTCTTAAGCTAGACATTTCCAAAGCATATGATAGGGTCTCATGGACCTTTTTATTCCAAGTCATTAGGAAATTTGGGTTTAATAATAAAATGTCTGGCATGATATGGAACACTGTCTCTTATACTAAATTTTTAGTTATGGTCAATGGGGTCCCTAGAGGTTTCTTTTCTTCTTTGAGAGGAATCTGCCAGGGGGACCCTCTCTCCCCTTACCTATTCATCATAATGGTGGAGGCACTGGCAAGATACATACAAGCCAATATAGTCTTTAAACATTTAGTGGGCATCAAACCTGCTTCCTCCCTTCCCCCTATGATGGTGCAGTAGTTTGTGGATGATACCATTCTTTTTGGCATCTCCTCAGTGATTGAAGCTAGGAGATGGAAGAATATTTTAAATAACTATGCCATAGAGTCTGGACAAAGCATAAATCTCTAAAAAAGTAATGTGTACTTGTTTAATACTCCTAATGACCTTAGACAAAAAATCATTGACATCCTAGACTGTGCTAAAGCTGTTCTACCTGCTACCTATTTGGGCCTTCCCCTCATGGTCAAAGAGGTATCTCCAAGTTTTTGGAATGGAATATTGGAAAGAACTTAGAAGAAACTTATTGGTTGGAAAGGGAAACTTCTCAACAATGCTGGCAAACTGTAGCTTCTTCAGGCCTCTCTACAAGGGATTCCTACCTACTTCATGTCTCTCTTTAAAATACCTACGTATTTTGCTAAAAATTTGGAACAGATTCAAAGAAAATTCTTATGGATGGGACTGGAAGATAAATAGAGAATGTCTTTGGTCAAATGGGAAAAAGTGTCTTTCAAAATCACATGGTGGCCTCAATATTAGATCCATCAAGAACATGAACAAAGCCCTTCTCTCCAAAATTAATTAGAACCTAAGTCAAAAAAATAATGATTGGGGGGAAATAATGTATGCTAAATATATGCATAGTACTGATGATTCCAACTTTCTTCAATAGGTAGGGTTACCCCAGGGATTTGTGATATGGAATAAAATGTTAAAAAGTAGAAGCCTTCTTAAGTAAGGAATTAGATGGAAATTGGGAAATGGCTCACATATTAAATTTTGAAATGACATTTAGGTGAAGGATAAGGCTCTTATCACATAGGGAAACTATGGAGAAATTGCTGACATTGCTACTCAATTTTTTGGTGATAAAGTCATCGATTATATGGATAATAACAATGGCATAAAGAGATGGAAAAATCTACTGGATTGTTGTGCTCATCGGCCTGAGCTCTTCCATAGAGTTATATATATTCAACAGTTGATTCAAGGGATTAGAATCCCTCTCTTCTCATGAGAGGATGAATAGTACTGGTGGCCAGATAAGAATGGATGCTTCTCTGTCAAGTCTGCTTATCAATTGTTGATTCCTGAGGCTCAGAATAAAGAGATATGGAAAGAAGTTTGGAACTATAAACTTATACCAAAAAACAAAATGTTTTAGTGGGCTACTGCTCATAACCAAATCTTAACCCAAGACAACCTTCAGAAGAGAGGGTTTACACTAGTCAACAGATGTTATTTGTGTTGTTCAAAAGAGGAAACAGTTTCTCACCTTTTCATACACTGTGATTTTTCTCGAGAACTTTGGGGCATAATCCTAAATAATTTTGGTATTGAGTGGGTCTATAACTCTAACCTTAAGGAAGTCGTTATCAGCTGGAATCCTACCTTTTCTCATCCCTAGCTCATGGAATTATGGAATCAAACTCTACCCTGTTTGAGTTGGATTTTAAGGAAAGAGCACAACCATAGAATTTTTAGGGATACTACTAGAAATGCCTCTTAGGTGTTTCATTATTTTGTTAATACTCTTTTGGAAAGTGTCCCCACTACTCATATTCATACTACGAAGAAACCCCTAACTCAAGAAGAACAAATTGTGGTTAAATGGAAGGTACAAAATCATATTCCTATTTATAATAATGCCAAAATTCTACAGAGACTTAACACTAAATGGAATCCCCCAAAGCCTAACTGGATGAAACTTAACTTTGATGGGGCCTCCAAGTCTGATGGTAAAGCCAGTGGGGGAGGGATTATAAGAAAAGACAAAGGGTGGATGATTGTTGTCTATGCAGGTGGAATAGGCTACAAGAGTAATATCTATGTTGAAGCAACTGCTCTCTTATGGGAGATAAAATTGGCTATATCCCTAGGTATAAGGAATTTGAGTATCTAGGGGGACTCTAAAATGGTTATCGATATAGTTAACAAAGCATTGAATGTGGGCATTAAGTCAAAAGATATCATTAGGGATATTTAATTTCTTTTGCAGAAGCTTACCAGAGTTGATATTTCACATATTTATAGAGAGGGAAATAATGTTGCTGATGCCTGTGCCAATCTCGGCCAACAATTTTCAAATTGGCGATGTTGGTGTCAGATAGATCATCTCTTTAAATATTAGGGATCTTATCCAAAAGGAAATGACTTGTTAAGGATGAGTCAGACATATTGGAAGGATAGCTCTATTAATCGATCAATTTGGAGGGTGTTGATGTGGATCTCAGAGTCCAGGGCCTATTGTACTCTTTTGATAATCATTTCTGATTTATTGTACCAATTTTTTAAGGCGAATAGATTTCATTATAGAGATCACCAGGAAATGATGATTAAGCATGGGAGGAGTAAATGTCATCTCTACATGATACTCTAAATTATGTGCTATCACATTATCATTATGCATACTTGGGAGCAAGGACTTGAAGCTACTTCAACTATGAAGGTAAAAATTGGGAATTCTCTTGGTCTAGTCTGCAAATCCAAAATGGGGGGTGACAAAATTCAAGTAGAACTAGTCTCTTATTGTGAGTTTAAAGACAACTTGGTGGTCTGGCACTACTGCAAAGACAGTGGGATTAGCCCCTCCCTGGAGAGGTTCAATGGGTTTGATGAAAACCGATCTGAACAATTCATGAGGTCTTGGCTAAACTGGTGAGTCACTATTGGAGGGATTATCTTTGAGATTTATGAAAAGGTGATATCTATGGCTACAGGCATGTCCACGTAGGGGATGAAGCCACAACAAAAAACAAAAATCACAGACCTTTCTAGCCAGAAGTTGTTCCTGGGAGAAGGTGAAGAAATTGCTCCTTATTAAGGAGGATTTGATTGAGCCAAATTGCCCGAGCCATGGGATGGAGTGTACTTCATCCTCATAAAGTATTTCACGTTGGAAGGACATTTCACTAGGTTCTATAATTATCATCTCCCCCTTTTAAATCATTTTAGGCATAATGCTCTCATCAATTTTCCCTTTTATCTACTCTCTTCCCTAGAACATTTTGTCCTTAGGGTGAGAGCAAAATTGGCAAAAAAACTTGATATGAATCTTTTCCCCCTCCATCAGGGCCTCATTTTTTATTTGTATAATTTCCATTGTGCCCTTGAGCCATCCAAGACTATTAGAATTGATAGCGGGGAATTTCCCTCTAACCCTTTTGATGGTGATGTTGTTGAAGAGCCCTGTCCTTCCCCTGTCTCTAGCAAAACTAAAGAAGTTTCCTTTTCCACTCCTGAGGAGACCCCCGTAGACACCCCTAGCTCTTTTGTTAGTATGAAGGGAAAGAAGAGGAAGTTTTATGCTGGTGAAGAGGGTATTGGGGGACCACTGTGGGGACCCCTAAAAATCCTTGTAGGACCATTGGGGGTCAAAGTAGTAAATCCCATTTGTCCACTAAGGTTAGTAAGGAGGGCCTCTCCTCAGGAGTTCGACGGTCAGGGTGGATTGATGGCAAACCTGCTCCCAAGGCTAGGCTTATTAACTACTCAGAAAGTACCTTAGAGGAAGCCACCCAGGAGGAGGAGAATAAGGAATTGGAAGTTTAAGAAATCTCTAAGGATACTGAAGGTAAGCAGGAGACAAGATAATTTGAGGATACTGTGGAAGATGTTGCTGACATTGCAAAAAATGCTGACAAAGAGGGAAAGATGTATGTGGAGGAAGTTGATGAGGAAACTGAAACTAAGATTGGTTTGAAAGCTAAAATTGCTGCCCTGAAGGGTTGCATCCAAAAATTGGAGCAGAACTTTACCACTGGGCTCTGAAACTCTATTCTCCTGAACATGTCTATGCTGCAGGACTTAGGTAATACTGCTTCTATTGTCAATGCAAAGAAAACTGAGAAATTTAATGACCTCATCAAATCTATGTTTATGTAAGGAGAGATTTCTATGTCTCTCATTTTTTCCTATTCTTATTTTATTTTAGTTTGTTGTGTCTGTTGGTACACTGATCATGTCATTCCTATTGTAAGGCATCATTTATGTTGATTGCCTTCGTGGTTCCTCTAATTTTGTAAGGGTTTGGCCCCTGGTCTGCCACCTTATATAATCAAAAACATTTAAATTACTTTTAATATAATGTTATTATGATGTTCAAACCAAACATTTGTATAAATAAGTGTGACCATGTCCAGCTAGAAAAATTAGAATTTTCATCATAATAAGATCATATAAGGGCATCAAAGCACAATTTATGATGATTATATGAATAGATCAAAACCAAGAGGGAAACTAAGCTAAACATTTAATTATGTAGGCACATTCTAGATATTCCAACAAGATTCTAATCAATATGCAAACACAATAATCAAACACAAATAAATGCACAAAATACATTAGTAACTTAATGCATGATGCAAGTAATAAATATTTACAAATTAACTCATAAAAATAAACATCTAATCTACGTGGTGTGTGCAGGGTTCCCATCCCATTCTCTCATCCCTCACTTATCTCCATCTACACCATCCTCTCTGAAGATACCCTCCCTTAGTCATAGTCAGGAAAGTGGACTCCATCCTGCATCTACCTCAATACAAATGAATAGTAGTTAGACCAAACAATGAAATTATTATTATAAACTACTGTAATAGAATAAACTATATACTGATGATCAAAATATACTATAACATAATACAAAAAGTTAACTACCAGTTAACTATAATGATTATAAGTAATAAACATTGTCCATAATTAGCATACTTCTAATCTAATTACTTAACACATCAATTAAACCAATCACTAACCATATAATCAATAGATTAATAAGTCTATAGGAAAATTATGATGTAATAGGAAGGTACCACTATTAATGGTAGCCTTATGTCAGTCTATCCTAGATCAAGGTGCATTATATGATCTAGGCTCTATCATTTAGATGCATCTCATGTATGATATTGTGGTATGTTAACCTAGAGGCAAAAGATGACGGGCATCATCATTTTTTTAAGTTATTGAATTTATGATAAATTCCCTATGTATCAGCTGATTGGGTTTCCCCATATAGTTGATGATAGGATATCTTGGGTGGTATAATAGAGGAAGAATCATGTAGTGCATTCCATACCCCATGCCTTAGATTTATAGACTATGACACAAGGGTAGATAGTGTGGTATCCTTACACTTATATTGTAGCCACATGGCCAACATGGTATACTATTACTAGGGGTTTAACATGTGTTCAGATCATGGGCCATTATACTTCATGAGTGAAGACACATATAATAACTTGTGTATCTAGATAGTTAGGCCTACCACATTTGATAGCCCCTCGAGTAGTGCCTTATTATTATACATGTCATGCTAGAGAGATAAGATGGAGAAGAGATGTAAGGGTACCTAAAATATACATGTTATTAAGCCTTGATGAGTGAGACCATGGGTAGGTTAGGCATGATAGTAGGAGGTGATGAGGCTTGGATTAGAGGATGTTATTATGGATGCTAAGGATGAGGACATGGGATAGGTAGTAAAAGATCCATATTAGGGGTGACATCAGTCATCTTGAGTTCATAGGATATGGAGACACTATCAAAGAGAGTGGACATAGATGCAAGTAGTTACACATGGAGATCTTAAGGTGTCTATGGGACATAGTCAGTAGATAGAGAGGTAGCTGAGGAGGGGACCATGATGGGTAAGGGTGGTGACTCAAATTTTTACGCTTGTAAAAATTCAACTAATAGAGGAGGTGATTGGTGTTTGAGTTGATGGGGAGATCATGAATGAAAACACTGACACTGGTGAAAAAATGCTTTACATGATTAAGTTTTTGACATAGATTACTAGTTACATTATTGTTTATGTATTTAGTGTAGATATATGGTTTGAGATATATACATGAGATCTAATGTATATCTATTTTTTATTTTGAAGGTATTTTTATGGAGGATATCAGATGAGGAGTAATGATTATGGCTACTCGCCATGATATTTTGAATGGGGTGATGTCACATTATGGTCCATTGACCTTGGTAGACCCTATGTTACCATCTACCTCAACTTATGCTAGCTAGTTTATATTTTTTGGAGAGTCTACTCAGTAGTTGTAGGTGTGAGGAGATGACTTATAGGCACCTACAAGAATAGGAGAGGGAAAGGTCTGACCCTGACAGGTGTTGTCACAGGAGTGGGCCACCCATATAGTAACTATTATAGAGCTTGTACATGTGCAAGAGTAGGTGTCCAATCTATAGAGATGGGTCAAGGGATTGAGATCCCAGACTACCTCATTACAATGTACCATTCATAGGGGTCAATCATAATCATCCATAGGTGGTGTGGTTTGGCCACAAGATAAACATGATGGAGCATAGCCTTAGAGTTTTAGCTATTGTATTTTGTATTATATTATATCAAACTCATGTTATATATTAATATGGACATTTCTTGGTTTGTGATTTGTATTTATTTATAAAAGGATGTATGTATGTATTTCCTTTCTAGGACATCTATTTTAATTTTTTTGTATATGCCATGGGAAATATGTGATGTATGTTTTCTTTTCTACTATTATGTGATACACATGCATGGTTAAAAATAAAAGAAAAATAATTTGGAAAAATATAAATAATCATAAAGTGTAATACACACTATATCATGATGAGAAATGTGTAAAATCAAGAGATGAATAAATATAACAAACCAAAATGATAAAATAACAAGTAATAAATGTTTTCAAACCATGTAAAACTAACAATTACACCAAATTAGAACAAATAGAAGTCATAATATATCAATTTAGGAAGTATGAAAATTTGTAATAGATTGGAAAACATGTGAAAACTAATGGTATAAAAACAAATGAATAATAAAGTTAATCAATCATACTTGATCAAGATGGGAAGTAAAAAAAGAAAAATAGAATGTAAGTATAAATCAAATTAATCATACTAAGTCAAGATGGGAAGTATGAAAATAAAAACAAAATGTAAGTATAAATAAAATTAATAATAATAAATCAAGATGGGAAGTATGATAAATTAAATGAAATGGTTGAAAACACACATGCAATCAAAAAATATGAAGATAAAAGAGAAGTGTTTATGAAGTAAGCATAAAACATACTAAATCAAGATAGGAAGTATGTAAATGATGAGTAAATCATAATGTAACACAAATTATCTCAAATTTGAAGCATGTAATTTTATTGTGACTTGGTTATATTAGGAAATTTTTATTAGAATATTATGTGAGGAGAGCCTAGTCCTATCCAAAGTCTTACACTACAACTCACAAAGGGAACACCAATGAGGTGGAGACAAATGTGGGAATAATTTAAATATTTTTAATGTGGTAATTTATAATGAGATCTTAGTCTTATCCATGGTCTTACACTATAACTCACAAGGTGAACACCAATGAGTTGAATGTTAAATAAGGGAAAAAATAAGGAAAGGTAGGTCCTATCTAAGGTCTTATAATGCAATTCACAAAGGGAAACCCTATGGGGTATGATCAGTTAATAAAATAATATTCATCAAGGGGAAATATTTGATGTAATGAAATAAGAAATGTAAAAATCATGACATAAACATTTATGATAATGAAATAAGAAATGTAAAAATCATGACATAAGCATTTAAGAGAAACCCTTAGTAAACATAGGCATACTAGGTAAGAAGGAAAGATACTAAGAGGCTAATGACCATCAAAATACAAAGGATACATGCTCACAATAAGCATAAATCTATATAGGTAAATAGGTGGAATACTAAAATAAACCCATGAATGTATATGAACAAGGAAATAAAAATAGACCTACCTTCCCACAACATGTCCCCCGTTCCTCGGGACCTCTTACAAAGTCGTCAATCTATTGTGAAAATTGGATACTTATGTGAGAAAGTAGATAGAACTATAGATTGTTTTTGTTCTCCTATTCTAGTCTATTATCCTACCACACCCCAATGGACCTTGGCTCTATCATGAGGCTAACTATGGAGTTTGAGATTAAATTAGAAATAGGAGATGTGCTAAAGATAGTAAATCACATCTTTTGGTGTGATTAGACTTTTGAATTTGATATTGCCTTTTGAATCATTGCCTTTTGTTTAAATACTTAGATTTTAATTTTTTATGGATTTTGTGATTCCTCCTCCATATAGATTTAGAATAACCAACATGAGTGATAAAATTGATACACATGAATAAGATTTAGAATTTGTTTAAAGGAGGCTAAGTAACCATAGATATGGTTGACTAAACAACTTAGTCTTACATATGAACCAATATTTAATCTCAAGTTTCAACTATTTATATGCTTAGTATGTGAAAGGGAAATAAGGTAATAAGGGAGATCAAATAGATTAGTATATAGAATTAGTAAAATTATAGGTCTTGTTTTATAACTAATTATATGAAAAGTATAAAATAATAAGGGAATAAGGATTGTATAACCAAGTGACAATAATAATTATCTTTATTTGAGTGTAAAAGATTAGCAAACAATCATTATAGAGAAAATAAAGGAATCCATGAAAGAGGTGAAATCATAAACATAAGTTTACATTCGTGAAAATAATGAGAATAGGCCATAAGGAAAAGTGAGAGAGAATGAAACCATGTAAAACACGTAAAGCATAATATAATAGTTCATGCAAAATAGATAAGTGAAATCATGTTTGCTAAATAGTTAGAAATATAAGATATATAAATAGATCACAAATCCAATTAAAATCATATAATAGAATAATGTGAGATAACACCATGCCCTGTTCACAAATAATGATAGATCTAATCATAAATGTTATCCATAACATCCAAAACATCCCTATGTAGTTAAATTCTGACATTATCTAGAGTCTCATCAATCTTCATAGAAAGTTGTGAAAATACTTCCTTTTGTATCATCTCAACCAAAAAGGTAGGTGTAAGAGAAGAAGAGAAATGCTCATTTGGTATATCCTATGTGGGATACTCAATGCCAAGAATAGGTATCTCAATGTGAATTGTATTTTTTGAGCTAGGAGGAGGTGCAACTATCATAGAAGGAGGAACCTTCATTCATGGGCAACTTATAAGAGAAGGAATTATTAGTGCTAGTTTAGACTATGGGAAATATCCAAGATGCTACTAAAGTATGTGGCATCAATCAGTATTATGGGTAAAACACTAATGCTAAATATAATAGACTTCCCTATATTTAAGGTTGTAATTTTTAAGGAACTTAGGAGGAGGTATGGTCTTATATTTGGGTTGGGTAATGGTTGGTCACAATGTGTCAATGTACTGCCTAAGTTTTTAGTAGTGGGTGGAAGAATGGTTGTTTGTTCCATGAAAGTAATAAATACATTTATTAGTAGACTGTGGGGGTCTACTAACTGAAGGGGTAGAAGAAGAAACATGGGTATATTGATATAGATGACAATCTTTGGTCTAATGACCAACAACTCTATGAATATTGTAGTAAGGGTGATCTTCCCATTGTGAGGGTAAGGGATGAAGCTGAGGTAAGGGAAGAAGACCATCACCAAGGAAGGGAGAAAATACAATAGAAACTATACTAGGCTCATTTATAGGTAAGGTTGGTTGTGTAGTGAGTCTAAACAAAGTGGCTAACATCTGTAGAGGAAGCATACTAGAAAGGTCATGATATCAATCAAAATGATAAGGTCATATCATGGCTTCATCCATGAGTATCCTCCTGAGAGGCTCTATTGTGACTCGAGGCATAATATGTGAGTATTCCATCTCTAACCTATGAATAATAGTATAAAAACTAATATTAGGTACTATAAGAGAAGAAATGATAGAATAAAAATGAAAAGACTGAAATAAAGAAGAATTATATCTAAGAACTTTGACATTTTTACTTTGGATGAATCCATCTAAAAATGGGTCATTTAAAGCATAACCATCATCATAATTGAGTTTATATAAGTCAATAGTACATGTAGTAACTATTTTATCAATCGAGGAAGCATGGTGAGTAGAATGTCTAATTTTGGTTAAAGTAATTGATATGTCATCAAAAGGTTGTTGATAATATCGAGGTTAAAGAGGAGGAAGTTGGGAAATGATGTGAGGGGAAAGATCAAAATTTATCTCATCTAAATCAATATCATTGGATTCTAAGAGATTAGATTGAATATTCCCAATTAATTTAGGATTACCATTATAACCTCTAGTGGAGTTAATTGGATAGTTAAAGTGTTGGGATTCTCAAAATGGAACACTAGGTAAGGATTCATGGGTGGGTATTTTAAAGACACCACATTCTTCAAATTATTCAAAATTATAAGGATGTGTATCCCCTTGAAACTTGTATATATCACCATTATGAGTAAATTTGACACATTGGCATGCAAATGAAGCGACTACTCTCATACAATGAGTCCAAGGCCAATAGATTAAGATATTGTAAGAAAGTGGAAAGTTAAATATCATGACTTTCACATAGACAGTAATAGGAGGAATCGTAATGGGAATATAAACACAACCTAGAGGAGACATTTGTCTTCTATCATAGCCTTGGCATCTACTGCGTGTGGATTTAAGGTTACATTCATAGTATCCAAGTATTTTAATAAATTTAATGGAGGAAACACAAGTGCATGAACATTCTTAAATAAAAGCATGGTTAACTTAGATATTACCTATTCAGTAATGAATAAAATAAGATCATTCACATGAAACAATATCTCATTCGGAATCATAAAAGAGATATGGAATTTAAGTGAGAGGTAAGTGTCCACTATTTCATCAAAATGGATCAAAATCTCTTCACATTGTTGAAGTATTCTATCTTTGAATATGGCTAAGGTAGTCTATTTTCATATAGAAGGAGGATGAGGGATGTTCCTTTCGAATCATAATTACATTAGGTGGTTATGATGGTGGGGAGAAGTTCTTGTTATCTCTAAGAAGGGGATTTGATATGGAAGATTGGAAAGTTCTATAATAGGATCCCATTCATCGTAACCCATTAGAGGATTTTTAGATATAGGTGCATAGTGTTCCAAGAGTTCTTGGGAAGGGGGTTTGGATGTGAAATTAAACTTATGTTGATAAGGTATGGTGGTTTAGGTTGGTTTCAAATTGGTTGAATGACTTTAGATGATGTGATGGTTTGTTGAGGTATGTTTTTATGAGATTTACTAATTAGATAAGGAATATAAGTTATATCAATAGTATGAGAGGTATGGTCAATTTGTGTTGTTGGAAGTGGTTCTTGTATGTTTATTGGTTCCTCATGCCCCAATTCAATGAGATGGGATGGTGAAGTGTCTTGAATTATGCAAAATGTTCGACAGGTGTGATGTGTAGGTGTTGGTTTTGAATCAATATTAGCAACTACTCTTCTCATATTAGTCATATTAACCACATTTTCATCCTTGGTGTTAAGGTCTATAAGACTTTTAATGTTTTTAGTAGTAATGGTAGGTTGTTCAATGTCATCTTGGTGGTTATGAAGGGGATCCTTGTAGATAGCTAAATGAGCATTAACTTAGTTTAAATATTGATATTTATTTTGAGTCTCATGAGCTTTAAGTGTTGTGTCATAAGATGTTGATGTTTTTGTATAAGGGATTCATGGTCAAAGTTAGGACCAAGAAGAAAATACATATCAAGATTTCTTAATTATCTAAAAGTCTCATGAGAATGGCCCTAAATTTCATGAAACCAACAAAAATTATTTGGATCATATCATGATTTCATAGGATGAGTGGGGTCAAGATAATGTTGTAAAGGTCTTGGAAAATGTTTGTAAATTCTGCTAGGGACAATGGTTTGTGCACATTAGTATGATTATGTTGAGAAAATGTGGGAGTATGATTAGAATTGTTGTTAAGGGGAGGAACATATTCCATTATGTTGCTTATAGAAATAGATTAGATGGTGTGTATGGTGTCATAAGTGTCATTGACACCATCATTGGTTACATCATGGTTTTTATTTTTGGTAAGCATTTAAGTTCCCATTGTAGGTTTAGGTGGTTCAAATTGGTGCATGAGGAAGTCTTGTCATTTATCTTGGTCAAGATCTTCTAAATTTTTTGGAGGAAGGGTCCTAATGTGATATTGTAATTTAGGGTGGAGATAATTAGTAAATCAGTGGAAGAGGTTATCATCCACCATATTATGCTCTGATTTTTTAGACAAATTTTTCCATCGATTGATGAAGACTTGTCTTATTTTGGTTTTGAGTTGTTTACAATTTATAAAATGAGCTAAGCTATTTTTGGTAAGATCACTAGTTTGGAATTCTTGGACTAGTGAGTTAACCAAGTCTTTTAGGTTAGTAATAGAGTGGGTTTTCAATTTATTGTATCAATATAAATCATCTCCTAAATGTGTTTTAGTTAAGATTTTAGTGGCAATTAAAGTAATAAGATTAACCCATTCTTTGTAAAGGTTGAAAAATATTTTTAGATGCAAGGTAGGATATGTAGATCCATTATAAGTGATGGTAGGGGTGATACCTCCTATATCAATATTTGAAATTTGAGGTACTAGAGGTTCATTTTATAAATGTTTGATAGTTTTATTGATAAGTGGAGGTTGTGTTATGAGGTTACCATGTGAATCCCTAAGGGGGTGGGGTGAATTAGGATTTTGTGCTCCCCATGAAACATGGTGAGGTTGGTTTTGGATATGTATCAAGTGATTTTGCATATGCATTATTAGTTTGAAAAATGTGCATTTGTTTAAGTGTTTGTAATAAAATTTGATTACTTTTAGTAGCATTTTGGCTATTGGACACAACATGTGATGCATTAGTATTATGTGAGGTATTAAGATCTTGAGATGCACTATGAGTGTTGGATGAGTTAGTAACATGCATCAAAATTGTGGCATGAGTAACATTGGTATTGGTAATAAAATAATAATTGGTATCAAAATAATCATTAGTAGCATGGTTAGGGATGTGGGTATTTTGAAAAGCCCCACTAGAAGTTGAACCTGCCATGTTTGTAGAAATACTTGGCATGGAGGTAGAATAAGACATGGAAGATGATGTCATGGTGTAGGAAGGAGAAATTATAGAGGGGAAATGTTGAGATGAAAATAAAGGGATTACCCCAAATCCTTAGGAAAATCTAGGAGAAGGTGAATGGGGTTATCCTATATGAGGTCCCATCATAAGATTATAGATGGTTGTAGGATCTTTTCCTCTATGTTGAGGGTTTTCATTGATGAAAAATAGAATTTTAGTTGTGTATTCAAGGTCACACTCATATTCTAATGAAAACAAGGGGTTAAGTGTCTAGGAAGAATGAAGAGGATTTCCATACTTGGTAGTATGGGTGGTAACATGGACATTGCTTTGATCTATAGTGGGTGGCATAAGATGTGTCTTAGGAACCCTATTGGGATTGGTAAAACTCATCATATTTATTTGATTCAATTATGTATTATCCTTAAACAAAAAATTCATGATGGAGGGAAACTAAAAAATTGATAAAAATGAGGGTCAACTGGTAGGATAATGGGTCAAACTAGTCGACATTATCTTGTAGTATAATAGATAGGATAGGCTATAAAACACACAGTCAAACTAGTTGAGTGTGTTCTATAGATGGTGAAAATGAGGTAGTATGAAATACAAATAGTCATATAGATTAAATGTGTGTTGAAGGCAAACAGAACAAGTAGTCTATAAGAGACTGGGTCAAATAGAATGATTGTGTTCTATGGTAAAATAGAGACTATAAAATACACAATCAAGTAGATTGATTATGTTATGTAGGTAAATATAGGTTTTGACAATGATGAATCTAGTTTATCTAGAGTTATTTTGTAGAATATTTGAAATAAACACATAGGCAACTAGGTCTATCCAATTGCGACACACAACACAAACCTTTTACCAATGTTGGCTAATACAAGTTTTATAATACATCATACAATTATCAAATAAAAAGTAAAAATAATATAAATGTTAATCTATGTGGTCATTCATAAATGTTTTAAATTATAATTTTTATAAATAAATGTGATAGAGAGTTGGCTATAAAAAAGAACTAGAAAGACAATCTAAGGATGGTTTCATGTAGTTAAGGATGAAAGGGATATATATCTTGGTGATGGTATTGGGGCCTACCTCCTCACTTTACAATCATGTAGAAATAAAGATGTCAATGCTTTTCCAATATATACCATCAACCATGTATTTATACTTGGATATAAAATTGAGTCAGTTTCCCCTTTGGTGATGAAATCTAAGGAAGTAGACCTTGGATATAATTTGTTTAATGCTTTTTATATTATGTGGTTTGGAAGTGTGTGAATAAAATAAAAATAGTATGACTAAATTGATAAATTAAAACTTCATATTTACTCTGTATGCTACTCTAAGAAAGCAAACAATAAATGAAAAGTGCATTAATCAAGATGAGTTAATTTATTTCCTTGAAGAGTACAGGGTCAGTTCAGATGATCAAGTATGCAAATAGTACATAATATAATTAACTGGGTTGATTTAGTTTATTTAAGCAAGATAAAAAAAACACAATCAAATGAGTTGACTGAGTCTCCTAGGAAAGAAAGCAAGCTACAAAATTATGTCGATTTAGTCAACTTAGTTCATTGTAGAGTTATAGTTTTATAGACTCAAAAGTATGAAAAATAAGACTATATTGAAGAAAAGAAATGACTAAGATAGTGAGAATGAACCTGATGATTTTGAAGATGATAAAATTGTTGTTTTTATATTGTGTTATCCAGATGAAGAAATTTAATTTGCTAATAAATTCAATAAGGTCAACTAATTTTTAAAACATGTATGTAAATCAGTGAACTGAGTTGAGTATATTGACCAATTAACTATGGTTAAATATGACATGTATAAAGAAAAATAGAGATGATCAGATTGACTGTGTGTTAAACATGTACATATAAAGTTAGACTTAGTTGATAGATTTGATGTGGTGATGTAAAAAATGAGATAAATAATAAATGATAATAAATAAAGGTGTGAAATAAAACCTATAAGGGTTAGTTCATGTTGGATTCACCAGAATGTATAATAAGGGATAATGAAGCTGATTTATAAATCAATCTTAGCTCAGAAAAGATAAATCAAACTATCCATCTTGTTTGTTGGTACATTTAGACAATCAGGGTTATGACCAATATGGATCTACTAGATCTAACTAAGGTATTTCTTACCACACAATATCACTAGAGAGGGTTCCAAAGCCTCTAGTCAAGTAATACCACATAATAACCCTAGATAGGTACTATGTTTTATTATCAAAGTAAATGACAAAGTAAAGTAAAATCTAATCTAGTGCTCACCAAAGCATGTATTACAAAATAAAGATAAAAAAACATAAAACTAAACATGTAAAGAAGAACTATACTCAAGTCAATATAGAGGTAATCTTAATGCATGGAGAGAGAAACATATTCATAAGTTAACACATGAAAATATATCTACTTAATAAAGAGGATCAAGAGTTAGTAATACCTACCTTGAATATGAACCCAACGAGCCTCAATCTCTCCCTTGGCCAATGGTGTTTTGCAAGAGGTTGTTGTGGTTTTTAAGGATAACAAAGATAGGTTGGCTCTAGGCTACATGACTTCCCCTATGCATCCAAAAGACTTTTCCCATAATATAAGATTATTATCTCCAAAGGAAGTATGAAACCATAATCAATGGATCCTCAAGTAGAATGGTGGATAAGTAAATGCACAAATAAATGATTATCTCTATCTCTCTCTAATGAAAATGGCAAAAAGGATAAGTTTATATAGCTAAATTTAACCATAAACTCTTTTGAAGTTTTAGCTGACACAGATGGCCTAGTCGACCTAGTTTTTAAATAAATAAAGTAGTTAGGTCTTAGAATAAGTCAGTTGGGCCAAATTAGTCCTGTAATGTGCTTATTTTTTAAGAACAAGGTTAGACCATGTGAATTTGTTTGGTAAACAACACAAAGAGGTTTTGACTTAGGTAGGGGTTGTTTGAGGTGGTGAATTACTTGGAGAAGTGTGTAAGGGAGGTGTCAAAGCTTAGTTAAATGTATAGGATAGATTTATGTTATTTTCAATTGGTGATATAGGATATAATCATCTTGAAAAGGAACCAATGTTCTACCCACCCTTTTCCCAATGCACCCTTTAAGGCATGCGCTCAAAGAGATTGAGATTTGATGAGTTCCTACAAGAGAAAAAACATTAGTAATTGATAAAGTTTAAAAATATTGTGTGTATACACACACTACATATATTTTCCATTATATAGTTATATTAATTCACTAAGAACACTATAGATATTTTCCCCCAAATAATTAGAGATTATTAGCAGGCACACTACAAATATTTCTCTCCCATAAATTTGGAGGAAATCAATAGGCATACTATAGATATTTTTCCCTTTTAGAATTAGAGGTGGTTAGTAGGTATACTATAAATATTTTCTCCCATATAGTTAGATGTCAACACCAAGCAAATTTTATGACCAACATGCCCCATTTCCAAAATTGAAATAGGGACCCATTTTTCCTTAAAACCCTATGTTTGATATCTATCAAGACATAAATTATCCCTAAAATAATTTCATACTAAAGCTTAAGTGACACTATTTGCTTTTCATTTTACAAATTTTGGCTTGAAATCAAGATATTAATTCGATTTTCATTTTTACTTTTTAATTTATTTGACTAAGCAAGCTAATCATTACTTGTCAAGTTTATTGATTTTACACATTACAAGTTAGTGTCCTGTTGATCAGTATCATTCCTTTGATAAAGTTCCATAGACTATAAATTTATATTCAAACTATGGATCTCTAAGTATTTTGATTGAATGAGATTATTCCATGCATCACATCCTCATTATATATAAAATAAAAACACAACATTACAAGTCTCATAGATATATGACTAGTTAAATGCATAAGATTCTACCAAGTGACACTATCTCAATTCATCATAGGTCTCTAATAGAAAACTCGATTATGAAGTCCCATGACCAATCAACTACATAAAATTTGGCCACATTCTTCATCTCATCATTTTGTGTCTCTTAGTCTAGAATCCCAAATCATGAAAACTAGTGACCACTCAATCAAGAAACATTGCTCCAAGTGTCTCAATATCATTTGATCATAGTCCTTAAGACAAAGAGCTAAATTTATAAAAAAAAATCTGACCAACCAACCAAGCAAGATCATGTTGTGTCAACATCTTGCATCATAGAGACCAACTGATAAAAAAGGTAGAGCTCAAAGATATATCCTTAATGATGCAAATGATAGGTTTCCATGTGCCATCATATGTACAATTAGTTGCCACATATCATATAATAATCACACCATGTGTCCATTCTAGGAATTCATCAATTACGTATCATGCCACATGTCCACCTCATTACTCCATACACCAATATGACCCTAATACTCAATGAAATAGTGAAAACTATAAAAGGTTGAAGCATATTAAAACTTAAAAAAATGACTAAGTAGTTAAAGGCATTGACAAATAACCACATGTCAAATGAACTCATAAAAACTAACATCATAAAATCAAATTAAAATTTGATGAATAGTTGACAATAAGCCTTACTCTACAATTAATTTTCACACATGGAGGATTTTAATAATGAATTCACAAGTTAATCCAATGGATTATATGTTATGTTCCCAAGTCAAATCAAGTTACATTTGCCAATTGATATACTAGCAATTGATATTCAAAGCTCCATGTTGACTAAAATCCCTACATTTAAAATTTAGCATAGATCTCAAATTACTCTACAATGGAAGCTAAAAACTAGGAACTTACTCCTTTGATGTTTTGATTTGGTACTAATTCATTATTTTTGGGAAAATATATATTTAATTCCTAAATAATAAATGGGTCTGAGTAGATAAAATTAGTAAATAATGTACAATAATTAGGCTACTAAAATATAAATTTGAATATAATTAAGGCTTTTCTAAAAATAGTAGTGAGAGAGAGAAAATCAAACTTATCTTATTTTGTACTATTTTGACTAAGATAGGGTCTAAAAATATGTGTAGGCTTCAGATACTATCACAAATAGGAATCTAGAGTTTGTTTCTTGATTGGATAAGAGCATCAAAAGTGGGGCACCCTAGGTTCTAGCATTATAGTTATAGCTCAGTGTTGTCCTAGTGATCTAATCTTTTTGGGTTTTGTGTGTCAGGTCTATGTGACCCTACCTATGAAATATCAAAGCTTGAAAGTCCATGGAGTTTGTTATGTACCTGTTTTAGTCTTCAATACCCTAGGTCCTCTTTATGATTAAAATTGAATGTAAAATTTGGAGAAAGGAAAGGAGGGGTTAGTGTGTAAAAGATACGTTGGACACACTTCACACCCCATGTGTGGGCAAGCTGCCTACATACCAATACTCTAATGAGGGATCAAGCTCTATGTAGTACTCCCATTGAAGTGCTTGGTGCAATAATGTGATGAAAATGCAATTAAATGTGAAATTAGGTGTACTTTTAATGACTAAGGATTGGTGTAAAGGTTTGAATAAGCTTGAAATACTATTAGATAGTTGTATGTAGAGAATAGGGAAAAATGTTTAAGTGGTCTTATTTGTATTCTTACTTCTCTCTTATAAATGAGTGCCAACCCTTCCAAATGGACTTTGAATGGCCTTTTATAGGGGATTTAATAATCATGGGTTAAATGAATTCATGTTAGGCTAACATGAATTAGGATAAGGATTTGTAAGAATATGACCATTAGAAGCTAAAATGCACTTGGACAATAGCACTAGAAATAGGACACCCTAGGTTTTAGCATTGTAGTCCAAGTTTGGGCACTATTGTCCATGGCTGATGGGACTTTAGGGGATGGATAAAGCATGAAAAGATAAATTTGGGTCTACAAGCATTCATTTTGGGAGGCTACAGATGACTAAAAATTAGTGAAAACATGTCTATGAGGCTCATGAAAGCAAGCAAGATGGACCTATGGATTGGGTGTCATTATCGACACTCAACTTAAAAATTTTCACATTTTATATGACTACATTTCCCCCCCCCCTTTATTTTAGTGATGTAGCAAAGTGAAATATTAGGATAAAGGAAAGATAGAAAGCATACCTGAACTTAAATTATAAAGGTGAAGCTCATGCATCTATGTGATATTACATGAGCATAGAGAGAACACAGTGTGAAGTATGAATCTACAATGAAAAACATAGAGTAGATCAGTCCTTACTAGATATTCTATATCTAAAATAAGAACATACAAAAATTGGGTAAGATAGAGAGGAAGACAAAGGAATGACTATACCTCATTAGGTATGTGAACCAATATAAAACATGTGATGTTGGATTATGTTGAGTGTGTGTTGTACCAAAAGTAATATCACAAATGGATTTGAATGCTCAATTCCCTAGAAGTGGCTTAAGAATGCAAAGGTAGGCCCTTTCACTCCATCATCACCAATTGAGTGAATCAAATGAATCATACATGTGTTAATTGATGCTTGGACTATGAGTCCAATCCCTCTAAATAGGTGGGTCAAGAATACAAAGGCTAGCTAGTCCTTTGGGTCTATTATTGCCCTATGAATTTAAGCTATGAATTAATATTGGTATGGAATAGATGTCATATGAGATGGATCCTAAATCCCATGAATTCACTATGATCTGACAATGTTGGCATGGATAGCCAAATGTATGTTAAAAACTAGGCTACTCTTGGCCATTTCCAAAGATGGAGATTAGGCTTGTATGAAAGCCACTCTAAAACTAGTGCAATAGGATTATGAAGAAGCCAACTCAAAAACTCAGGTACTCAAGAAGTTAAAATTGTATGAAATCTAAACTTAAAAAAGGATGTCAACCACCTACAAATAGAGTAAAGGCACGTAAGTACTGAGAAATGCTTGGAAAATAAACTAAACTCAGAAAAAGGGGAGGATCAATGTGTCGTGCACATTTCCCCCAATCACTAGTGTCTAAAATATGTATTTTGATCTAGAAGTTATATCAACTACCTAATCTAAAACTAGAAGTGAGAGCCATCATGTCATGCATTATGCCCCTTATATCTAGATTCTCTGAGCAAAAACTATACTGAAACATGCTAAATTTGGACTATAGTGAGCTGACCAACATGTGATTGATCACTTTTCTATATGTTTCTATTAAAACTAATTTTTATGATGTCTAGATAGGAGTGATGAAAATAAGACACCCTATTATCTGATGTTGTACTCCAAATTTGGCACTATTATCTTGGCTAATTTGGTAACTATTTTGGATTCTTTGTTGTCTGCCTGGTCTAATGTCTGGATTATGTTTTGAGTGTTTTGAAAACTACTTTTTTGATCATTAGGAGCTCTAATCTCTATAAGAAAACCCATGTTTGTTTCCCCCTCTTCTGAGGTTAGGAATGAATACATTGTAATAACTACCTTCAGAATAAATAGCCCTGCAAGTGTGTTATGTTATATAGATATATGATACAGTAATGATAATTGATAAGATATCTCAAGATATAACAAGGTTTGTATTGAGAGATTGTTCGATCAATAGGGGTATTCCTAGCTAGATATAATAATGTAATAATATGTGCAATGTACTAAATTGAAATCAAAGTGTTAGTTGTTAGCAAGGAGGGATGGAGCATGATGCCCATCATGGCATCCAAGAAAGAAAGGAAATGCATGATATGGACCATGGTATTACAAATAGGAAAAGTAATCAGGAAATAAGCATACAAAGTAAGAAGCAAGAAGCATACAAGAGTGCCCAAGGGGCCAAACAATCAAGGGACATGGGCACATGTCACTCAAATTGGAAAGCAAGCATACAAAGCATGTTCAAATGTCACATACACATACAATTGAAACAAACAAAATTGGCACAAGGCCCACAAGCACATGGAAGAATATAAACAAAGGAAATTGGCAAATGTCCTAAGGCACACACATGAATAGAAGTAAAAGACATTGGCAAATGTCCTAAAACACATACAAGGCATGGAAAAAAAATTAAGAAAATGTAAACACATCAAGCTACGCTAAGTGAGAAAGGAAAGTATGTATATACTGGAAGTGCAGTTACATCTAACTAATCAAAGTAAGAAGTGAAAGTATGAAAGACATGTTAGTATAAGACAAAGTATATGTTAAGAAATACATAAGTATAAGATAATAGTGAGTTTCAATATGGTAATCTATGTAATCTTAGTAATTAATGTATGTCAACATGATAACTAGAGTGTGTGGTGTAAGAATGACATAACTTGGATGGTGTGGTCATGTAAAAGATGCCCTCAGTGGGTATGTATACCTATGTGTGTCTCGAATGTAGAAGTAGGATTCCCCCTTAATGGGTAGAGTGAAGCAATCAAGGATCTGGATGCCACTACACACACTCAAACAAGATCAAGTGAAGCATAGTAATGTAGATAAATTGATAAATAATAACATAGAATAGCAAATGTAATTCTAGCATAGTAGTGGCAATGTAAATCATGGATGATGCATACAATCAAAATGTTTTTATGTTTTGGATATATTTTAATGTTTTTAGTATTTTTGATATTTTATATTGTTTTTACATTTTTTAAATAAGCTATGTATAGGAGAGACTAAGAATAAATGATACTAATTGATGAATATCGAATGAGACTCCCTGTCATGGTGTCTTATATCAAACAAAGGTATCATGTGTGATTGTGAAGCATGATGGAAAGGCTGAGATTGTGACTCTAAAAGTTATGTGCATTGTAACTATTCTAATATATCTGAAGTGGAAACCAAATGTGGGATTCCCCTATTAATATAAGTAGTGGATGCAATTAAGGGACTCTTAGGGACCCATTTAAAAGTAGGAGTTCTCTAAAAGTGTGCTTTATGTTTAGAAGCATGAGATCTCAATGTTACTACTCTGAGTGTGAAGACTGTAGTTGGAAGTTTTCTAAAATCCTAAAGTTGTAGAGGTGTATGAACTCTTTATATTGGTGATGGGTGACTCAATTGATTCATTAATTTATATCATAGGAAGAACTATAATTGGTGGGGAAACTAAAACTAGTGGAGAAGCTAGAACTGGTGACTGCAAAGGATATAGCTCTGAAGTGGGGAGTGGTAACTCATATGGGACTCCACCAATTGTAATAACCTGATTAGTGTGAATGAATTTCATGTATCTATGAATTGTAGATGGTACAGCTTGAATTTTTTAAATCCATGGGTGACCAAGTAACATATCAAAAACTCCTACACTGGGAATTGTGGTGAAATTTGTGGTCACATGTGTTGGACCAGTTTGTAAAGGAAGTAAAACTTCACCCAATGAAATCTATATATTTCCATTAAATCTAGTGATAATTGTATATGTCAGAGTGATATCCTACAATGAATAGCCCAAATGTTGTAATAATGTAATGGTGCACATGTTGACACTAAAACCATTATCGATGAGAACACTATGAATGGGTTGATAATGAATATGTGCTCTGATAAAGAGTGCATTATAATTTGAATTATCCTCAATAATCTCTTGATCTAAGAAGGATATCAAAGGTCTAGTTGGAACCTTATACTCATACACACCTTTCATACCTCCCAAAGGATGTGACTCAACTAAAGGTGTTGGTATGTAACTAGTGGAGGATGTGCATGGTATGTATGGTGAACACCTAATGTGTCCCCTTTCTCTTGTTTAGAATATTATGGAAATAGTTCTAAGAATATTTTAAAATCTTTATCCTATGTTGGCTTTGCCTATGGAGGCTCAACTTAAGTACCAAGATCAAGTACATTATCATCTATTAAGTCCTATATCTTATGTCTCAAATTGATGCATATGTTTGTAGTGTGGCTTGGTGCCCTATGAAAATCACAAAATTCATGTTGATCATATCCCTATGAAAGAGGTTTTAATGGGTCAACTTCTTGAATAGGAGGGAAAGTGATGATGTTACATTCCAATAATTGTTATAAAACTATGGCTGGAAAAATTGGTAGATTGGTAAATGCATACCAAGGAGGTGTTGATAAACCCATATATTGAGGGGGATCTAAAGTTGCATTGACTATTGGTAAATTATGATTCTTTTTATCATTAAATTTGACCTTATATGGGACTTTGTTATTACTATTTTTTGTTGTGTCTGGAATGCTTGTATACTTGAGTTTGCTCATTGAAATGAGTTTTACTTGTCTTTCTTTTAGTGTATGACACAATTCAATGAAGGAAGAGAATATTTTGAACATAATAAATTCATGCAATGCTGGTAGAAGGCTTTATTTAAAGAGATCCTATAACTCCTAATTTACCATGGGGCTAGTCATCTTAGCCAAGATGGTCTTATATCAAAGCACATAATTTGTGAGATGCTCATTTGATTTTTGTTTCTATTGTGAAATTTGTGCATAAGAGACCTTATCACCAATGTTGATACTAAAATGTGCTAGGAACATGCCAGATAAAAGATTAAATGCATTGACTGATTGATTCAATAGACTATAGAACCATTGTAAAACATAATCCTTTAGGCTCCATGGGAATAGCTTGGTTAGTAACCAGTCATTTAGCACATAATCTAAGTATGCTATGTGAAAATATATTAAACATGTCTCTGGATCACCCTTTCCATCATAAAGAGTAAGCTTAAGTTGAACAAAACCTTATGGCAAGGGTGTAGAATCAATGTGACATGTCAATGGTATATGTAGAAAAGCAAAATAATCCAAAGCCTACATAGGTCTAGTGGCACCTTGATCAAGATGTAGCACCTTAGATTGAAGAGATATTATCTCTTGCACAAGGGCTGCCACATCAGGAGATAGGGATGTACTAGATGTAACTAGTGGCATAGAGGTAGGTTGGGCTGTTATAGGGGGTTGTTGAGACATAGTTGTCCCCATAGTGTCATTTTCAAATGGTTGCTATGTAAGAATGGAAAACTCAACTTGTTTAGCCTTTTTTATTTCCATGAGAGATTGTAATATAAAATTATGATCTTGAGGTTGTTCCCTGAGTCTTTCTCTAAAACTTTAGAGGATTACTTCATTATCAACAATGGGTAGAAGTGGATCAGTAGTCCAATGTGGTGGAGCATGAGCATTGGTGTGTACATCATCATTGGTATTTTCATATTGCTCATCATTTGAATCATTTTGATTAAAATTGATGTAATATGGATGTGTAGAATCTATAGCTAGAGTCTGAACTAGTTGTTTATCCACAGTATATGGTTGAGTTGAAGAAATCTAGGTGAATTTAAGAGGATTGCCACTAAGTCTAGCACTTCATCTTGAAGGAAGAGATGTAAGGAACTTAGGTGGAATAAAGAAAACAACTTGGATAATAGTAGAAAATATTAAACTGATATAAGCTAAAAAAGGAACTAGAAAATGCATAAAAAGGATATGAAGCTCCCAAACATGTAAGGTGATACCTCAAGAAGCAAAATAGGAACTAGTATATGCAACTAGGGATTTTTCAAAAACATTTTTGCAAAATACTATAAATTTTTGAAATTAAAATTGAATGTCTAAGTTAAATATTCAAAAAAAAGTTCAAAAATTTATGGGAAAGTGCTTGATTTAATGGGACCTAGTAGATGCAGCTAGGGTTTGAACAATGATTATGTGGAAAATTTACTATGAATTTTTTTAATTTAAATTTAAATTTTTGAGTTGAATATGCAATTGAAAAATCAAAAATTTAATGGAAAATTAGTGATTTAATTGTTGGGAGAGGGTGTACACCGGAAGCACACAATTTGATTACCAATACCAAGTAACTTAATATGCGGAAATTAACCAGATTCACCAAGTAACTAGAATTCAGAATAACACAGCATATGAGAGACAATACCAAATTGTATTAACACTTTATACAGAAAAGAATACAATAAAGAAGATGCCACTTCTTCTCCACCACCTTACAGAGGTTTCCCACGCCTCAAGTGAACAGTAATTCTTCTCCCCAAAGCTCTCCCTCTCACAGGTCCCAACACCCAACTCAAATACAGAGTTGGTGTTCACCTCCCGTGCTCCACGCACTCCACAAGCACTCCACGTGCTCCACAAGTACTCAAGTTACTTCAAGTAGATCTCCCATGAATCTGCAACAACCTGCAATTCAACAGACCATACTTATGGAAGGAACTCCCTTGCCTTCCTCTTGCTCTATCCGAGTACACACCTGTACTCCAAGTAGATCCTGCCTGATACTGCTCCCTGTAGTGTTGCTGTCTGTATGACCTTGCACACCTGCAAATCAAGCAATGGTTCCAATCACCTGTGAACCTCGACCTTGCACACACTTACACCTGCAGATCAACGATCTTACTTATTGAAGAACCCAGCTGGCTCTCCAATCCAGCACCAACACACCTGGTACTGTGGCACTAGGAGGAACGCACCATAGCTCTACCTCACACACAGAAGGAGCTTATAATTATGCTCTCTTACTCCCTAGCACACTTTTACAATACAACCATGAGTCTATTATATAGATCTCATCCAAACAATGATTAGACATCTAATTACAATAATTAGATCCGCAGCTATGAGTCTAAAATTAGCGCTCATCATGCAAACTCTTGCTTCGTTAGTTCACTGCCCGTAAATAACTCGCAGTCGAACTACACAGGCGACCGACGTCGGTCCCTGTCTGCCTGGGGTCGCCGACGCCGGCCGATATATGACCGACGTCGGTTGCCTTCCTGTCTCACCCTGCCGACGCCGGTTGGCCAGACCAACGCCAAACACTTCTGACACTCAGCAACTCATTCTGCAACCTCCTCCTGTTTGCATCAGTGAAGCTTTTAGCTCCACAATCCTAACAATCTCCCACTTGGAGATAAACAGCTGCACTGTACCTGTACCTGTACCTGTACTCCGTCTAATCTGTTTCTTGGTTTGTATCCCTCTTCAAGCTCCCACCTGAAGACAACCCACCACACATCCCGTGGTGTACCCCCTGTCATCCGAGTAACCTGCCACATCCGAACCTACAAATACATGTAGTGAAGTCCTGACCCTGCATAGCAACACCTGCTGCCGGTCCCTCTCAAAAAACCTGAGAATCCACTTCCCCGAATTGGCTCCTAACTCTCTGACAGCTCCCACTGCATGGGAATACTCAGGTCTGTACCAGACCTCATGTGATTTCAGACACTGTACCTGTCCAGCCCTTAGTGTGCTCTGGTTCTGTATCCCGAACCTCGCCAACACCTGATTCACATCAGCTCCCACTCGAGACAAAATCAACCTGTGATCTCCATGCCTCCCATGTCAAAGAATTCTGCTGCTCCAAACTCCTCCTGACATGCCACTGAACTAATCTTACCCTTAGCTCAGCAAAACCCTGTATGTACATCCCTGCTAGCTAGCATACTATCCACATACAGAAATAGAATGATGTCATGACTCATCATCCCCCTGGTAAGACAAAACCACAGTAGTTACCCTGACATTGACTGAAGCCATGCTCCGTCCTCCACCTGTCAAAACCTGTAACACTGTCCTGCAGCTCCTCAAGACCATATACCTGATCTTCCGTCTCATGTATCCGTTCTCTCCATTCTTCTACTAAGGTATCCGTTCGTCTCTATGCTTTCATACCTGCTGGCATCTCCACCAAGACACACCTGTCTGGTTCTCCTCCAAGGAATCACATCCTCATCCATGCCAAGCTCACACCTGTTTCCTGGATCCTTCCTGCTCTACAATCAGCAACATGTATGAAGAAGAGGAACAACGAATTTGAGGGCCTACTTACGCCTTCAGTCCTCCGTATGGGTGTTTGAGACTCCTTGACAGCGTGCTGTCCACCCAAAATTCGTTACAGTGACCGACCTCGGTCACTCCACAGTCTGCATCCGACCGACGTCAGTTCCATGCGTCTGTACCTGACTACCAACCTGCCTGCGCTGGTGTCCCTGCTGCCGACGTCGGTTCTCCTAACCGACATCGGTCTTACATTCTGCCGACGTCGGTCCCATGACCGACATCGGTCTTACCCTGCCCGACATCGCCGGCGTCGGTCTGCACATGACCGACCTCGGCACTTGTCTGTTCGACGCCGGTTCCTCCTGACCGACATCGGTGTCTGTGTTCGCCTGTGAGTGATGACTTTTTACCCGCGAGCTTCTTTGAATCAAAATCCATGTCCAAACTGCCCTGCTCAGAAGTATCCAGCCACATCCACTGGGTTCTGTCCGCCATCTCCTCCATAAACACCAAGGCTTTCCAGTTCTTAAGCCTGTCAAATATATCTGTCTTCCGCTTAAGAACATGCATCTCCTTCCTGCTCATGTGACCAAGCCTACGAAGCCACGTCTCCGCAACAAAAGAAGAATCAGTAATATAAACAAGTAGATAAAGGATACCTATTTTCTTACCACCAGCTAATTCAAGTGCATCCGCTGTGAGAGTTCTTGTGCATCTCTCATCACCCAATCTTTCTGAAGAAATTAGCCATATCTCCAAACCTGGGACCTGCATGACATTCATCAACACCTGTGTGTTGGCTGCCTGCAATTTCAGCTTCACTTCCCCTTTGCCAATTCTTTGGCAAGGCTTACCAGTTCCTCTACCTGGAACTGCATGGAAAGAGGCAACCGAATCTTTTATCCAAGATTCAACTTTATCCAAGAAACCTGAAAACACATCCTGTGCAACAACACCTGCTACATCTGTATCTTCAGTTTCTTCATGCTGATCTGTTACCAACCAACAATAATCTTTTACCTGCTCTTTCTTTCCATAGGACCGTGAGTGACCATCTGTGCTTTTCAACTCCTCCATTCTTAGCTTACTTTGATCTGCAGTTGCTCTACTCCCACTCGATCAGAAACCCCTGAGAGTGCCCTGTAACCAAACACAAAACCTGCTTCCTCCAACCTCAGCTCAGATACCACCTGTTGGTATCAAGCTCAAGAACCTACAACCAAGGCTCTGATACCACTTGTTGGGAGGAGGGTGTACACCGGAAGCACACAATTTGATTACTAATACCAAGCAACTTAATATGCGGAAATTAACCAGATTCACCAAGTAACTAGAATTCAGAATAACACAGCATATGAGAGACAATACCAAATTGTATTAACACTTTATACAAAAAAGAATACAATAAAGAAGATGCCACTTCTTCTCCACCACCTTACAGAGGTTTCCCACGCCTCAAGTGAACAGTAATTCTTCTCCCCAAAGCTCTCCCTCTCACAGGTCCCAACACCCAACTCAAATACAGAGTTGGTGTTCACCTCCCGTGCTCCACGCACTCCACAAGCACTCCACGTGCTCCACAAGTACTCAAGGTACTTCAAGTAGATCTCCCATGAATCTGCAACAACCTGCAATTCAACAGACCATACTTATGGAAGGAACTCCCTTGCCTTCCTCTTGCTCTATCCGAGTACACACCTGTACTCCAAGTAGATCCTGCCTGATACTGCTCCCTGTAGTGTTGCTGTCTGTATGACCTTGCACACCTGCAAATCAAGCAATGGTTCCAATCACCTGTGAACCTCGACCTTGCACACACTTACACCTGCAGATCAACGATCTTACTTATTGAAGAACCCAGCCGGCTCTCCAATCCAGCACCAACACACCTGGTACTGTGGCACTAGGAGGAACGCACCATAGCTCTACCTCACACACAGAAGGAGCTTATAATTATGCTCTCTTACTCCCTAGCACACTTTTACAATACAACCATGAGTCTATTATATAGATCTCATCCAAACAATGATTAGACATCTAATTACAATAATTAGATCCGCAGCTATGAGTCTAAAATTAGCGCTCATCATGCAAACTCTTGCTTCGTTAGTTCACTGCCCGTAAATAACTCGCAGTCGAACTACACAGGCGACCGACGTCGGTCCCTGTCTGCCTGGGGTCGTCGACGCCGACCGATATATGACCGACGTCGGTTGCCTTCCTGTCTCACCCTGCCGACGCCGGTTGGCCAGACCAACGCCAAACACTTCTGACACTCAGCAACTCATTCTGCAACCTCCTCCTGTTTGCATCAGTGAAGCTTTTAGCTCCACAATCCTAACAATAATTGATAGGACCGAAACCCCCCAAAGCTCTGACACAACTTGTCAGAATTAAGAGCACACATGATTACCAATGTATAAGCAACTAAACATGCGGAATCCAGAAGAACAAATAACTATCAATGAGAAGACACACAGAATATGAGAGGCAATATACAATTATATTCAACTCATTACAAAGGAATCTACAAAAAAGAGGTGGCACTCTTTCTTCCAAATCCTGTGGGCTTACAGTAAACTTCCCTCCAGAGTAATCTTCTCTCATAGGTCACAACACACAGCTAACACAAGCTATTGTTCACCTCATTGCACATCTGTACAATCGAGTACACAACCGTACTCCAAGTAGATCTCTCCATGACCTTGCTGATGTATTGCTGTCACCTTGGATCTAACGTCCCCGCGCTGATCTCCTTTCTGAACCTCGCATCCATACACCCCTGCAAGTCAAACTTGATCTTACTTAAACACACATGGGGAATCCTACTTGATTCCACCATGGGAAGAACTCTCCAAGCTTTACATAGCTCTTCTCCAAATTCTCCACTTAACAATACAGCCCATGAGTCTATTATATAGATCTCATGCATACACTGACTAGAATTGCGGCTCAAGGCTTCGAACAAGCCTTTACCATGCAAACTTTGCGTTCACTTAACTGACTATTCGTAAACAGCAGTTCAGACCGCTACAGGTGACCGACGTCGGTCCCTGCCCTCCTGGAGGTGACCGACGTCGGCCGACATCCTGCCGTCGCCGGTTTCCTTTCTGCGTCCCCTGACCGACGTCGGTGTGGCCTGCCGACGCCAGCGACTGCTTGTGCTAGAAACCCTCCTATCTGTTTGCCTTAAGGTGTAGCTTTTAGCTCCACACCCTAACAATCTCCCACTTGGAGATAAAGAGCTGCACCTGTACCCAAAACCAGTACTCTGTCCAATCTGTATCCTGGCTTGTATTCCTCTCCAAGCTCCCACTCGAAGACAACCCACCACACTCCATGTGGTGTTAATTCTGTGCCTAATTTCCTTTATTCTCATCGTACCATCTTCTGCCTTGCTATACTCCCACTCAAACAGCAACCCCTGTGAGTAACCTGTAATCAACAAACACTTAACAGATTTGGAACATCTGTTAGTCAAGCTCGCTCTGAGAACGTCCAACCTCGCTCTGATACCAATTGATAGGACCGAAACCCCCCAAAGCTCTGACACAACTTGTCAGAATTAAGAGCACACATGATTACCAATGTATAAGCAACTAAACATGCGGAATCCAGAAGAACAAATAACTATCAATGAGAAGACACACAGAATATGAGAGGCAATATACAATTATATTCAACTCATTACAAAGGAATCTACAACAAAGAGGTGGCACTCTTTCTTCCACATCCTGTGGGCTTACAGTAAACTTCCCTCCAGAGTAATCTTCTCTCATAGGTCACAACACACAGCTAACACAAGCTGTTGTTCACCTCATTGCACATCTGTACAATCGAGTACACAACCGTACTCCAAGTAGATCTCTCCATGACCTTGCTGATGTATTGCTGTCACCTTGGATCTAACATCCCCGCGCTGATCTCCTTTCTGAACCTCGCATCCATACACCCCTGCAAGTCAAACCTGATCTTACTTAAACACACATGGGGAATCCTACTTGATTCCACCATGGGAAGAACTCTCCAAGCTTCACATAGCTCTTCTCCAAATTCTCCACTTAACAATACAGCCCATGAGTCTATTATATAGATCTCATGCATACACTGACTAGACTTGCGGCTCAAGGCTTCGAACAAGCCTTTACCATGCAAACTTTGCGTTCACTTAACTGACTGTTCGTAAACAGCAGTTCAGACCGCTACAGGTGACCGACGTCGGTCCCTGCCCTCCTGGAGGTGACCGACGTCGGCCGACATCCTGCCGTCGCCGGTTTCCTTTCTGCGTCCCCTGACCGACGTCGGTGTGGCCTGCCGACGCCGGCGACTGCTTGCGCTAGAAACCCTCCTATCTGTTTGCCTTAAGGTGTAGCTTTTAGCTCCACACCCTAACATTAATGGTACCTAGCAGATGCAGCTAAGGTTTTGGAAAAATTAAATATTTGAAAATTACTATGAATTTTTGAAATTTGAAGTGGTTTTTTTATTTTAATATGCAACTAAAAATTTAGAAAATTAATGGAAAATTATTGGGAGCTAGTTGATGCAACTAGGGTTTGAAATAAATTTATTTTAAAATTTACTACAAGATTTTAAAATTTGAGAGGAATTTTTTATTTTAATATTCAAGAAAAAAATCAAAAATTAATTGGAAAAATCAACTAGGAATTTACCCTAGGGTTTTTACTCAAAATTCAAAGTCAGGTTCACCAAATGATTTATTATTTTTAAGAAATTAGATGTTTAATTTCTAAATAATAAATAGGTCTAAGTAGATAAAATTAGTAAATAATGTATAATAATTAGGCTACTAATTTGTGAAATTTGAATTTAATTAGGGATTTTTCTAAAAATAGTAGTGAGAGAGAGAAAATCAAACTTATCTTATTTTGTATTATTCTAATTGAGACAGGGTCTGGAAATATATGTGTAGGCTTGGGAGACTATCACAAATAAGAATCTGGAGTTCATTTCTTGATTGGATAGGAATGTCAAAAGTGGGACACCCTAGGTTCTAAAATTGTAGTCCTATCTCGATGCTATTGTCTAAGTGATCTATACTTTTTGGGTTTTGTGTGCCTAGTTTATGTGACACTATATGTGAAAAATTGAAGCCTAAAAGTTTACAGAGCTCATTATGTACCTAATTTACTCTGTAATACCCTAGGTCCTCTTTATGCTTGAACTTGAATATAAAATTTGGAGAAAGGAGAGGAGGGGTTAGTGTGTAAAGGATACACTAGATGCACGTCACACCCCATGTGTGGGCACATTACCTACATACCTATACTCTGAGGAGGGATCAAGCTATATGTAGTTCTCTCATTGAAGTGTTTGGTGCAACAGTGTGATGAAAATGTAAGTAAATGCAAAACTAGGTGTACTTATAATGACTAAGGACTGGTGTAAAGGTTTGAATAAGCTTGAAATACTATTAGATGGTTGTATGCAGAGAATAGGGAAAAGTGTTTGAGTAGTCTTGCTTGTATTCTTGCTTCTCTCTTATAAATGAGTGTCAACCCTTCTAAATGGACTTTGAATGGACTTTATAAGGGATTTAATGATCACGGGTTAAATGAATTCACATTATGATGACATGAATTAGGATAAGGATTCAAAAAATATGATCATTAGAAGCCAAAATGCACTTGGACAATAGTGTCAAAAATAGGACACCCTAGGTTTCATCATTGTAGTCCAAGTTTGGGCACTATTGTCTATGGTTGATGAGACCTAGGGGGATAGATAAAACATGGAAAGATAAATTTGGGTCTACAAGGGCTCAGTTTGGGATGCTATGAATGACTAGGAATCAATGAAAACATGCCTATGAGGGTCATAAGAGCAAGCAAGATGGACCTATGGATTAGGTGTCATTAGCCACACTCAAGTTACCAAATTTTGAATTTTATATGATTACAGGTACCAAGTAAGAGTTTAAATATATAAAATTCAATTGAGTTACTTTGAATAAAGAATTTAATCATTACACAATAATTTATGTAGAGGTTGAGGTTATTAGGCCTTAAAAGGATAAAGATAATTAGTCTCTCGATCAAAGAGAATATAAAGATGACCTAGTAGTAATAAAAGTTTTCATACTCCAAAAAGTGGTATTCAAACAAGATTTATTTCCTTATGTTAATCTATTCTACAATTTAATTATAGTAAACAATTATACAAAGGATTTTTTTATAAAAATAATAGCACATAGCAGTAACATATGTAGCAAGCCTAGTTTTTGAGAAATTTCATCAACTACCAAATCCAAACATCCCATACAATAATAAAATAGTAAGTGCTTATTTAAAATACAATAGTGTCAAAATTACCTTATTAAGATGGGCTCATGATCCAAAAAATAACCCATGAAGAAAAAGGTCCTCATTGCCCAATTCAAAGCTAGTGTTAGAATTTTTATGGCACTATTGAACATGATACATGGAGTCATGCCTATCACTCATGTATATTAGGTTTAGTTCCCACTATTTTTTATAATTATATAAGGCAAGGGCTTCCCCATTGGGGGAAATCATAATTTTTAATTTGAAAGCCCATAAATACTATATGTGTGCCAAGTAGTTGTAAAATTTTACATGTTTTATTATTTGGTGAATGTTATCTGTGGGAATTTCATCTTAGCTAGCATTCCTCCTTAGTATCCAAAGGGGACAAAATGGATTTTGGTTTATTTTTATCACCCTCATATCCACATATACAATGACTATATGTATAAAATAAAAGACACCTTATATCTAATGGTTTCTAAAGAAATTAATGGGCAACCAATGCCTATATATTCTAATTAGATAAAGATATCACTCAAGTCATTAGGTGATTATGAGTTCTATCCATACCATAAAATCATTAGAGTCAGGGGCACAATGGTATCCTCCTTTTTACCTAGTCATGTAACAAAAAAAATAGCCAAGTAGGAGATAACTTATTAGCTATGTAATAGTGTGTATGATAATTTGAGGAAGGCCATATTGGCCAAATATCATATGACACCCCTCAACATTGAGAGTCAATAGTTATAAAATTGTGACCATTTTTCCAAGACCTAAAAACATAGGGGTTTATTCAGGTTTGGACTAGACAAATACAAATTCTAGGACCCTAGGAAGGTGATAAGGCAATAGATAAAAACAAGTTCCATAGACAATTTAAGCAAGATTATGGGCATCAAGCATATGAACATGACTTGATCTTTCTCAATCTTGAGGAAGATTTTGAGGTTTATATAAGGATGAAAAAGGATGATATGTCTATGAAGATCACTCAGATAATATAATATGATTCATCTATAATAAGAGAAGATGCAATTAGGATGGAACAAGGGGAATAAACCTCTGGATAAGTTGGACAAGCTAGAGAAGAGGAAGAAACTAAAGAATAAATTGATGAGTAGCTAAAATTAAGGGTTTTGAAAAACTTATCAAAGCTAAAAGAGAAAAGACAATAGGCTCTAGACATAGGGGAACCCATAATACTAAAGGTCTCATTTACATTCACTCTAGTGGTTAAAACAACTCCACCACCTCAGGCTCTAATGGTGAGTCATCCCCCTTATCCTCCTCCATTACACATGAAAACTACTCCTTTTGTAGTGAACTATGTAATAAGTTCTTATCCTACCTTCATGTAAATGCATAGTAACACACAAAAAGAGGAGAGACCATCCTCATACTCATGCATATCATTAGGAATTCCCTTCTTTAACAAAGAATATGAGTATGGGGAAGGATATTTATTAGAATAGCATCTAGATGAGTTGACAAAAGAAGGGAAATTATAGGGAATCGATGAGGAAGAATTATATGAATAAGTTACATTGGATATTTCCCAGGAGGTGTTTCTATAGGGAACTTTTGAGACTTCAAGACCTAGTCCTCCTTACACTAAAATTATAGAACAAGTGTAGATTAAGAAATAATGTCAAGATCCTTCAATGGACAAGGGTGTAGACCAAACACGTAAAATAATTGACACCATGGTGATCACATCAATTACTTTAGTTATTCCACTTGTGGTAGCTATGGTGTTTCTCCACAAGACTCAACACAAGTCATCACATCCCATGTTTCAAATTACACCAAGTCCTATAGTTGTACTTATAATTGCCATGACTTCTATAGATTTAAATACTATGGAAAATACTAAAACTTTGGATTCTTTATCTAATATTGCTCCTACCACCAACCCCATGAATATTTTGTATACACCAATTGACCAATTCTTGAAAATGATAACCTAGGCTACCATTATATAACCTATTATTGCAATGCCTAATTGAGACATTACAATCACTAGCCCATGTTTTTAGGACCTAGTAACCCAAAAAAAAAATTCCATGCATCCCCTATAGGGCCATATCTTTACCCAATTAGTCATTGCCATTACACAGGGCCTCCCAATAGATCTAATAATAGTCTTAGTCCAGGAGTATCCTGACCTTACAAATTATGTTATTAGGACCCCTCCCTAGACCAAGATCTCCAAAGAGAAGTTATTCATCCCACCTTTCCCTAAACCGTCCATACATTACTTTTACACTATCCCATATCCATCCATTTTCATGCCTCCAACACAAAACACCTCACCCCTTACTATTCAGTCCCCAACTCAAACCTCTTCTCAAGACTTGTTAGTGACTCCCACATGGATATAACAAATGCAAGTAGAGCAGACAGCTAGACAAGATGTGGTTATCATTGAGGAGCCTAAATTAACTGTATAATTGTAAAAGACCTCAACTAAACTCAAAATGGTGAGTATAATAATGGTGAGTAAAACTTCTCACTAACAAAGGAAAGAAAAGCTAGACCTAGAAAATTGGATGAGATCCAAGATGACTCTATTTCTATGGTGGATGCCACTAGAGGAGTCATAAAAAAAAAATCATGGATGAAACATACTAACATAAGACTAGAGGCATGAGGTATAATATAACCTCCAAAATATATAGTAGACAATGTACACGGCTCAGCTAAAGCCCTTTATAACATAACATGTTCTATTTGACAATCGAAGGTGGAGTCACAACTACAATGGGGAAATGTCATGAAATTTTATGAGTCTTTTAAGATATTAGATGCCAAACTATGCTTCATAAACAAAGTGGTAAGGTAAAATACATATAAATGGCTCAATTTATTTTAGCTTCTAGACATTACTTTGGCACAAACTACGTAACCAATAAAAGGGCTCATCTAATGGAGTGGCATAAATAAATGTATGAGTTGATAAAATAATAGATGAGACAATAACATAAATCCATCCAAATATTGGGAGATATATTCATCAATTGTATATATTGAACCCTTGGATAGGATGTTACCAAGCCATTTTTTGATAATTTGTTTTAGATTATTGCTAATAGTTTCAATGTAGAATTTAAAAGCATAGTTTTTAAAAGTAGTGACCAAGCGATTCAATTGATCACTTTTGCCAAGGAAAAAGTGAAATAGTTAGAGGCCTTGAATATCTATTTTATATATTTATTGGTATTATACATGAAGATAATGAATAAAATTCTAGTTATGTTTAATTTTCCTATTATCAATTTTAAAGCTATAGAGCTAGACTTCACAACAAGCAGGATTGAATATGAAAATATAAAGGAGAAAGAATAGTTGGCCATCTAGGTAGAATATTCACCTTAATTGTCTCTAATTTTGGTAAACATTTCTTCATCTCCCTTATGTATGCAATGGAAAGTGAAGCTGATCTACAAATTGATCCTAGCTCAAAGAAGATAAATCAAACTAAACCTTCCACTTGTTGGTACATTTAGACAATCAGGGTCATAACCAATATGGATCTGCTAAACCTAACTAAGGGGTATCTTACCATACAATATCACTAGATAGGGTTCCAAATCCTCTAATAGATAAATAACACATAATAAACCTAGCTAGGTCCTATGGTTTCTAATAAAGTAAAGTAAAACCTAACCTAGTGTTCACTAAAGCTTGTGGCACAAATGAGGGATAATAAACATAGAAGTAAACATGCAAATAATAACTCTAATCAAGTCAATGTAGAGGTAATAATAATTTATGGAGAGATAAATACATTCATAATATATTATTTATGTAATTCTATCCACCAAAATAGAGGAATAAGATTTAGGAATACTTACCTTGAAGATGAACCCATCGAGGCTCAATCTCTCCCTTGGATAATGGTGCTTAGAAATAGATTATTTTGGTTCATAAAGATCAAAAAGATAGGTCATATCTAGGATACAAGACTTCTCATATGCATTCAATACATTTACACAAGATAAGATTCTTCTCTCCAAGTGTAAACCCTAAGCAATCAATCCTCAAGTATAATGGTGGAAGAGTAGATCGTAATGAAGTGCAAACAAATGATTCTCTCTATCTCTCATGAAAATGGGGTAAAATATGTGTATATATAAATATATATAACCATAAATCCTTCAAAAAAATTATCTAACATATTCAAACCAATCGACCTAATTATTTAGGAAATAAAGCGATTAGGTCCTGGGATAAGTCAATTAGACCGACTTAGTCTCATAACATGCTTAATTCCCATAATAGGGTCAACCCATTTGACTATGTTCGGAGGATATTAAAAATAGGTTTGGCCTAAGTAGGGGCTATTATAGGTAGTGAATTTATTGAAGGAGCATGATTTATAAAATTTAAGCAAAAATATAATAATGTAATTTGATTTTGCTTTTACAATAACTTTATGAAATAATTTAAAATTTTGAATTACAAAATCATGAATTTAACAAAATAATTTACAAAATTCAACAATAATTTGATAATGGAGTTCAGCACAAATTCCTACATCTCCAAGTCCAATATCGACTAATATATTAGGAAAAACATTTAAAAATTACTTACAAACATTTTCAAAATGAAAAATAAACAACTAGAAAGTTGTTTTTCAAGTAAAAATAACCTTAGTCTCTTTTCAAACTTTCTCCAAATTATACTCCAAACTCCTTATACAAGCTCTTCAAGCTCCTTATAGCGTCTAGTTATGGTTGGTAACAATTTTGAATTACATTACAAATGTAATTTCGTAGCTTTATATAGCCACTCAAGATCGTAGCCTAAGCGGTTGGGCCTTATCCTTTTGGATGGGAGGATAAGAGTTTGAAACCCATCCCAATGCTTTTGGTGGGCAAGGCTTATCATTTATCCCACATTCATGGGTTTTAAGTTTTATCAAGGCTTTATTAAGCCTTATCTTTTCTTTAGACTTCATGGCTTAGACCATGTTCTCCACCATTTGGCTTTATATGTCCATGGTTATGGCATGATTCTCATGGAAATGTGGATGTGGTAAGTGGGGACATGGAAACTATGTGGTCAATTTGGCATGCATGTGTAGATTATATGTGGAATGTAGTTAGAGCATGGGGTCACATGGAAATAATATAGGGTAATGTGGAAATAATTAGTTATTTGGTTTGTTTAGAACATTCAAGAAAGTGGAATAAGGGTAATGAATGGTGGCAAGCCACGTGGTGTCTTTAGGACCCACCACATGGTTCAATCTCATGACACCACTTGTTGACCTCTCACCATGCCACTTGTTAACCACTCATTGCACCACTTGTCGATGTCCAATTGGATGTTCCATCCAAACCCTAAATTTTTTATCGATTGTTGAAGATGACTATATTTGCTTGTCAAAAACAAATGATAAAAACCACACATTTTTCTCACAACTCATTCCATGTGTCATATTCTTACTAGTCTAGATATTTTCCACATCATCTTGTTGACTAAGTTTGACCATAATTTTGATCGGCTATATCTTTTGCATATAATCTCCATTTCATGAATCATAAATTATGCCAAAAAGCTTATGATGAGCTCTTCATCATGGAACTATATTCTAAAATCATCTCATAGATGTCAATTTCTATAGTTTAACCAACTTTAACCTGCTTTGACCAGTTTGAGTGTAACTTTAATGAGCCACACAAGAAACATATGAGCTCCATTTTATGTGTTCTACATGCCATTAGAAAGGTCTCAATGGGCTCTATGCAAGGGTGCAGTGTTTGATCTTCTTTAGGACCTTTTTTGAATTGACCTCTAGATTAATCCTCCCCACTAAGAAGGTTTTTTGTCCTCAAAAAGCTAGTACTAAACCTGGTACTCCATGTGAGGATATTTGTATGGCTTTAGCTTGAATGATATCCTAAATTTTAGTTGGTTCTAGAGGTACTCTAATAGGTATTTAGATCTAAAATTGTGAAAATATTATAGGACATCTAGTGTTATAACAATCACCATTTTACAATTGTCCTTTTAGGGTTTTTACCTAGCAACATAGTTTACAAGCATTGCCCTTCTTGGGTCTTTACAAACACTGTAATAATTACAAACATTGCCCATACTTGGGTCTTATAAATAACACCTATATTTAGATCTCACAAATATGTATACATGCTTGCACACTATATAGATTGAAATATATAACTTGTTTTTTCAGCTATTCCTAATGCTTCTCATGATGACATCTTTATGTTACCTTACAGTATTCCTGTTTACAACATAGATAGTAAAATATCACTAGAGGTATCATTTTACCTATAACAGTTACTACCGATGTGCTTGCATGAGATATTCTATCCCATCTTTTACAATGTTATACTGATTTTTCTTCTTGGAGTAAGTTGCCTTTCTCAGAGACAAATGTGGTTTACCTAGGATAATGCCACTAAACTGAAGTGGAACCACATCTAATTCAAATTTATCTAAAAATTTGGTGGTAATTGTAAACCCTAGTTTACATGTTTTACTCACATGTACATCATTACCATCATTTATCTTATATAGAGAATAGGGTTGGAAATGTGGCTTAGTTTTTAAACCTAGGTTTTTTACAACATCTTCAGATATCAGATTCTTTGGATAATTTATAACAAAAATAACATCTATTTTAGAATACTTAGCAATTATTCTTTTGAAGAAATGTTACTTACCTTTCCAGAGTGACAATTTCTAAACTGTCATCTTCTCATTGACTATCGTCTCCCTCACTAATGTTGTCTTAGGTTTAGAAAAACTAGATTCTATTTGAGGAGGCTCTATATTTTGCTTTACTGAAGATGCAGTTAAAACCTTTGCCTAAGGTTGTGGATGATTCTATTATCTTCCTTCATCATTTGCCCCTTAGAATTAAACTAAAATACTAACTTTGTTTCTTCTTTGGGAAACTTCTTTTCATTATTTTTCTCAAATGTTCTTTTAAACATATTTTCTAGGGCTTTTTGAGGCATAATTATAAGATACATTCAAGTGTTTTTGCTTTGCATACCTTGATAATTCATCTAAAGATGTCTCGTTAGATTTAACTGCATCATCTTCTGATAATGCTTACTTTAACTCTTCAAGGTGTTCTGACTTGCTACTTGTGTAATTTTCCATCTCAGCATCTTGGGATATTTTTCCTTCACCTCAATATCATAATCATGCATGGAATGGTCTCTTTACCACTTAGATAGGCCAAATAATTCCTTGACCATTAACGCTAAGGCCTTTTCCTTCAAATCCCATTTTGGCTAGCAGCTTAGAACCTATTCCCCTTGTGTGCTTCTCAAATGTATCAACACAATTACTTGATGAATGTATAGAGTTAGAACACAAATTATCCCTAACATTCTTAATATAATTAGAAGAATTAATTTCATTACTTTCATTTTTGAATGCAGCATAATATTTGGTACTTGACTTGGCAACATCTCTCAAAACAATTATTTATTTGCTACTTGATGCCTAGGAGAATAGGGATTTGTAGATTATCTGACAGATGCCTTCCCCTTTGCTTTACATCTCTATTGGTACCATGCTAGAGCTTTGTGGATGTTCAAATTATAGCATTGATCCACAATGTGACCTTCTTTGGAGCAGTAGCCACAGACTTTTGACTCCACTCGCATTTGATTCTTTTGATGATGTTCTTGTTGTAGCTCTACCCACAAATCATCAATTCTCTATTGGAGCTTCTCAATCTGTAACCCCTATCTTTGTTGTATAGCTTGTTGTCATGGTTCTTATGATTGTAAGTATTACATCAATATAATGACAATAGTATTCAATAATAGTTGAACTTGAGCTAGCACTGGATCCGTTGTTAAACAATAACTAATTTTGATTAAATACAAAAATCATAAATTCAACTACAATTTTAGTTTTGATATCAAACTTGACATTTTAGAACAATGTTTACACAGAGATTAGCCCAGCACTAACCGCTCTGATACCAAACTGATCCATAAACTTTAAGCAAAAATATGATAATGTAATTTGATTTTGATTTTACAATAACTTTACAAAATAATATTAAAATTTGACTTAAAAATCATGAATTTAACAAAATAATTTACAACATTCAACAATAATTTGATAACGGAGTTCGGCACGAAGGCCTACGTCTTTGGGTCTAATATCGATCGATATATTAGGAAAAACATTTGAGAAGTACTTTAAAATGTTTCCAAAATGAAAATTGAGTAACTAAAAAGTTGTTCTTCAAATAAAAATAACCTTAGTCTCTTTTTGGACTTTCTCCAAATTCTACTCTAAACTCCTTCTACAAGATCTGCAAGCTACTTATAGCCTCTAGCTATGGCTGCTAGCAATTTCAAATTGCATTACAAATGTAATTTCATGGCTTTATATAGCCACTCAAGCTTGTAGCCGAAGTGACTGGGCCTTATCCTTTTAGTTGGGAGGATAAGAGTTCAAAACCCATCCCAATGCTTTTGGTGGGCAAGGCTTATCATTTATCCCATATTCAAGGATTTTAAGTTTTATCAAGGCTTTATTTAGCCTCATCTTTTCCTTAGACTTCATGGCTTGGGCCATGTTCTCCACCATTTTGCTTTGTATGTCCATGGTTATGTCCTGATTCTCATGAAAATGTGTATGTGGTAAGTGGGAACATGGAAACTATGTGGTGAGTTTGGCATACACTTGGAAATTATGTGTGGAATGTGGTTAGAGCATGGGGTCATATGGCATGAATATAGGTTTACATGGAAATAATTGGTTATTTGGTTTGTTTGGAACATTCAAGAAATTATACCAAGGGTAATGAATAGTGTAAATCCATGTGGTGGCTTGAGGACCCAGCACATGGTCCAATCTCACCACACCACTTGTCGACCTCTCGCCATGCCACTTGTCGACCACTCATTGTGCCACTTGACGATTTCCAATAGGATATTCCTTACAAACCCCAAATTTTTTATCGATTATCAAATTTGACTATATTCAAATATCAAAGACAAATGATAAAAACCACAAATTTATCTCACACCTCGTGCCATGTGTCACGATCTTATTGGTCCATATTTTTACCACATCATCTTGTTGACCAAGTTTGATGATAACTTTGATTAGCTATATCTTTTACATACGATCTCCATTTAGTGAACCATAAATTATGTCAAAAAGCTCATAATTATCTATTCACCATGGAACTATTCTAGAATCATTCTATAATGGTTAATTTCTATATTTTGACTAACTTTGACCTACTTTGACCAGCTTGAGTGGAACTTTGACTAGTTATATAAGGAACATATGAGCTTCATTTTTTGCATTCGGCATGTCATTAAAAAGGTCTCAATGGGATCTAAGCAAGGGTGTAGGTTTTGATCTACTTCAAGACCTTTCTTGAACTGACCTTTGGATCAATCCTCCCCACTAAGAAGGTTTTTTGTCCTCAAAAAGTTAGTATTTGACTTGGTACTCCATGTGAAGATCTTTGTATGGCTCTAGCTCAAATGATCTTCTGAATGTTACTCAGTTTTGGAGGTACCCTGACAGGTCTTTAGATCTGAAACTATGAAAATATTTTAGGACATTTGGTGTTATAACCATCACCATTTTACAATTATCCTTATAGGGTTTCTACCTAGCAACAAAGTTTACAAGCATTGCCCTTCTTGGGTCTTTATAAACATTGTAATAATTACAAACATTACCCATATTTGGGTCTTATAAATAATGCATATATTTATGTCTTAAAAATATGTATACATGCTTGCATACTTTATATAGATTAAAATATAAAAACCTATTTTTTGAGTTGTTCTTGATGCTTCTCATGATGACATCTTTTTGTTACCCTACAGTGTTCCTGTTTACAACATAGATGAGTAAAATAACACTAGAGGTACCATTTTACCTATAACAAGTACTACCAATGTGCTCATACGAGATATTCTATCCCATCTTTTACAATGCTATACTGATTTTCCATCTTGGAGTAAGTTGCCTTTCTCAGAGACAAATATGGTTTACCTAGGATAATGCCACTAAACTAAAGTGGAACCACATCTAATTCAACTTCATCTAAAAAGTTGATGGTAATTACAAACCATAGTTTACATTTTTTACTTAGATGTACATCAATACCATCATTTATCTTATTTAGAGAATAGATTTGGAAATGTGGCTTAGTTTTTAAACCTAGGGTTTCTATAATTTCTTCAGATATCATATTCCTTTGATAATTTATATCAAAAATAGCATATATTTTAGAATGCTTAGCAATTATTCTTTTGAAGAAATGTTACTTTTTTAGGGTGATAATTTCTAAACTATCATCTTCTCATTGACTGTCACCTCCCTCACTGATGTTGTCTCAGGTTTGGACTGACTAGATTGTGTCTGAGGAGGCTCTATATTTTGCTTGATTGAAGATGTAGTTACAACCATTGCATGAGGTTGTGGATGATTCTGCTTATCTTCCTTCATCATTTTCCCCTTCGCATTAAAGTAAAATTCTAACTTCATTTCTTCCTTAGGCAACTTCTTTTTGTCAATTTTCTTAACTTTTCTTTTAAACATCTTTCTAAGGATTTTTGAGGTATAATTATAAGATAAATTTGAGTATTTCTACTTTGTATACCTTGATAAGTCATCTAAAGATGTCTCATCAAATTTAACTACTTCATCTTCTAAAAATGCTTCTTTTAACTCTTTAGTGTGTTCTAACTTACTGCTTGAGTAATTTTCTTGCTCAACTACTTGGGATATTTGTCTTTTGCCTCAATATCCTAATCCTTCATACAGTGGTCTCTTTGCCATTTAGATAGACTGGACAATTCCTTGGCCATTAACACCAAGGCCTTTTCCTTCGAATCCCATTTTGGCTAGCAGCTTAGAACCTATTCCCCTTGTGTGCTTCTCAAATATATCAGCACAATTACTTGATGAATGTATAGAGTTAGAACAGAAAGTATCCCTAACATTATTAATATAATCAAAAGAATTGATTTAATTGCTTTCATTTTTTGAATGCAGCATAATATTTGGTACCTGACTTGGCAACATCTCTCAAAAGAATCCTTTATTTTTTGCTTGATGCCGAGGAGAACTAGGCTTTCCAAATTATCTGATAGGTGCCTTCCCCTTTGCTTTGCATCTATGCTGGTACCAGGCTAGAGCTTTATGAATGTGTAGATTCTAGCATTGATCCATAATGTGACCTTCTTTGGAGTAGTAGCCATAGACTTTTGACTCCACTCACATTTGCTTCTTTTGATGACATTCTTGTTGCAATTTTGCCCACAAAGCATCAATGTTCTATTGGAACTTCTTGATTTATAACCCCTATCTTTGTTATACAGCTTACTGTCGTGATTCTTGTGATTTCAAGTATTGCATCAATATAATGACAATAGTATTCAACAACAGCTGAACTTGAGGTAGCATTGGATCCATTGTTAAACAATAACTAATTTTGATTAAATAACAAAATCACAAAATCACCTGCAATTTTAGTTTTGATATCAAACTTGACGTTTCAAAACAATGTTTGCATAGAGGTTAGCCCAACACACTAACTACTCTGATACCAAACTGATCCATAAACTTTAAGAAAAAATATGATAATGTAATTTGATTTCGTTTTTACAATAACTTTACGAAATAATTTAAAATTTTGACTTACAAATCATAAATTTAACAAAATAATTTACAACATTCAATAATAATTTGATAATGGAGTTCGGCATGAAGGCCTATATCTCTAGGTCTAATATCAACCGATATATTAGGAAGAAAGTTTAAAAAGTACTTACAAACATTTTTTAAATGAAAAATGAACAACTAGAAAGTTGTTCTTTAGGTAAAAATAACCTTAGTCTCTTTTTGAACTTTCTCCAAATTCTACTTTGAACTCCTTCTACAAGTTCCTTATAGCCTCTAGGTATGGTTGCTAGCGATTTCGAATTGCGTTACAAATGTGATTTTGTGGCTTTATATAGCCACTCAAGCCCATAGCCCAAGCGGTTGGGCCTTATCCTTTTGGTTGGGAGGATAACAGTTCAAAACCCATCCCAATGCTTTTGGTGGGCAAGGCTTATCATTTATCCCACATTCATGGGCTTTAAGTTTTATCAAGGCTTTATTAAGCCTTATCTTTTCCTTAGACTTCATGGCTTAGGCCACATTCTCCACCATTTTTCTTTGTATGTCCATGGTTATGTCATGATTCTCATGGAAATGTGGATGTGGTAAGTGGGCACATGGAAACTATGTCATGAGTTTGGTATGCACATGGAAATTATGTGTGGAATGTGGTTAGAGCATGGGGTTATGTGGTAGAAATATAAGGTTACGTGTATATAATTGGTTATTTATTTTATTTGGAACATTCAAGAAATTGGACCAAGGATAATGAATGGTGGTAAGCCACGTGGTGGTTTGAGGACCCACCACATGGTCCAATCTTGCCACACCACTTGTCGATGTCCAACTAGATGTTCCGTCCAAACCCTAAATTTTTTTACCAATTATCAAAGATAGTAAACTATATTCACCTATCAAAGATAAATGATAAAAACTAAACATTTTTCTCGCACCTCATGCTACATGTCATGTTCTTACTGGTCCATATTTTTGTCATGTCATCCTATTGACCAAGTTTGACCATAACTTTGATTGACTATATCTTTTATATATGGTCTCCATTTCATGAACCATAAATTATGACAAAAAACTTGCTATGAGCTCTTCACCATGGAACTATTTTATAATCATTCCATAATGGTCATTTTTTGCAATTTAACCAACTTTGACCTACTTTGACCAACTTGAGTGGAATTTTGACTAGCTGCATAAGGAACATATGAGCTCCATTTTTTGAATTTTTCATGTTGTTGGAAAGGTCTCAATGGAATCTACACAAGGGTTTAGGTTTTGATCTACTTTAGGACCTTTTTTTAATTTACCTCCAAATCAATCCTCCCTACTAAGAAGGTTTTTTGTCCTCAAAAAGCTAATACTAGACCTAGTACTCCATGTGAGGATCTTTATATGGCTCTAGATCTAATGATCTCCTAAATTCCAGTCAGTTTTGGAGGTACTCTGATAGGTATTTAGATCTGAAATTATGAAAATTATGTAGGACATCTGGTGTTATAACCATCACCATTTTACAATTGTCCTTTTAAGGTTTTTACCTAGCAACATAGTTTACAAACATTGCCCTTCTTGGGTCTTTACAAACACTATAATAATTACAAACATTGCCCATACTTGGGTCTTATAAACAATGCCTAATTTTAGGTCTTAAAAATATGTATACATGATTACACACTCTATACAGATTAAAATATACAACCTATTTTTTGAGTTGTTCCTAATGCTTCTCATGATGAAATCTTTTTGTTACCATGTAATATTCCTGTTTATAACACATATGAGTAAAATAACATTGGAGGTAATATTTTACCTGTAATGATTACTACCGATGTGCTTGCACAATATATTCTATCCCATCTTTTACAATGCTATAATATTTTTTCTTCGTGGATTAAGTTATCTTTCTTAGAGACAAATATGATTTACCTAGGATAATGCCACTAAATTGAAGTGGAACCACATCTAATTCAACTTCATCTAAAAGTATGGTAGTAATTACAAACCCTAGTTTACATGTTTTACTTACATGCACATCATCACCATCATTTATCTTATCTAGAGAATAGGGTTGGAAATGTGGCTTAGTTTTTAAACATAGGGTTTCTATAACATCTTCAGATATCATATTTTATTGATAATTCACATCAAAAATAGCATCTATTTTAGAATTCTTAGCAATTATTCTTTTGAAGAAATGTTTCTTACCTTTCAAGGGTGACAATTTCTAAACTGTCATCTTCTCATTGACTGTAGTCTCCCTCATTGATTTTATCTCAAGTTTGAACCAATTAGATTCTATTTGAGGAGGCTCTATATTTTGCTTGACTGAAGATGCAGTTACAACCTTTGCCTGAGGTTGTGGATGATTCTATTTATCTTCCTTCATCATTTGCCCCTTAGCATTGAAGTAAAATCCTAACTTCATTTCTTCCTTAGGTAACTTTTTTTCATCAGTTTTCTTTAAAAAAAAAATTAAACTTCTTTATAAGGCTTTCTGAGGCATAATTATAAGATACATTTGAGTATTTCTACTTTGCATACCTCAGTAAGTCGTCTGAAGATGTCTCATCAGATTTAACTACTTCATCTTCTGATAATGCTTCCTTTAACTCTTTAAGGTGTTCTGACTTACTACTTGAGTAATTTTCTAGCTCAGCTTCTTTGGATATTTTTCCTTTGCCTTCATATCCTAATCCTGCACGAAATGGTCTCTTTTCCACTTGGATAGGCTGGACAATTCTTTGACCATTAATGCCAAGGCCTTTTCCTTTGAATCCCATTTTGGCTAGCAACTTAGAACCTATTATCCTTGTGTGCTTCTCAAATGTATCAGCATAATTACTTAATGAATGTATAGAGTTAGAATACACAGTATCCCTAACATTCTTAATATAATCAGAAGAATTTATTTCATTTCTTTCATTTTTTGAATGCAACATAATATTTGGTACCTGACTTGGCAACATCTCTCAAAAGAATCCTTTATTTACTACTTGATGCCTAGGAGAACTGGGCTTTGTAAATTCTCTGGTAGGTGCCTTCCCCTTTGCTTTGCATCTCTGCTGGTACCAGGTTGGAGCTTTGTGAATGATTAGATTCTAGCATTGATCCATAATGTGACCTTTGAAGTAGTAGCCACATACTTTTGACTCCACTCACATTTGCTTCTTTTGATGATGTTCTTGCTACAGTTATGCCCACAAAGCATCAATGCTCTATTGGAGCTTCTTGATCTATAACCCATGTCTTTGTTCTACAACTTATTGTCATGGTTCTTGCAATTGCAAGTATTGCATCAATATAATGACAATAGTACTCAACAACAGTTGAAATTGAGCTAGCATTGGATCCATTGTTAAACAATAACTAATTTTGATTAAATAAAAAAATCATAAATTCACCCATAATTTTAGTTCTGATATCAAACTTGATGTTTCAAAGTAATTTACACAGAGGTCAACCCAACACACTAACCACTCTAATACCAAATTAATCCATAAACTTTAAGAAAAAATATAACGTAATTTGATTTTGCTTTTACAATAACTTTATGGAATAATTTAAAATTTTGAATTACAAATCTTGAATTTAACAAAATAATTTACAACATTCAACAATAATTTGATAACATTGTTTGGCACTAAGGCCTACGTCTCTAGGTCCAATATCGATCAATATATTAGTAAAAATATTTAAAAATTACTTACAAATGTTTTCAAAATGAAAAATAAACAACTAGAAAGTTGTTCTTCAAGTAAAAAAAAACCTTAGTCTCTTTTCGAACTTTCTTCAAATTTTGCTCCAAACTCCTTCTACAAGCTCCTTATAGCCTCTAGCTATGGTTGCTAGCAATTTTGAATTGCATTATAAATGTAATTTCGTGGCTTTATATAGCCACTCAAGCTCATAGCCCAAGCTGTTGGGCCGTATCCTTTTGGTTTGGAGGATAAGAGTTCGAAACCTGTCCCAATGCTTTTGGTGGGCAAGGCTTATCATTTATCCCACATTCATGGGTTTTAATTTTTATCAAAGCTATATTAAGCCTTATCTTTTCCTTAGACTTCATGGCTTAAGCCATGTTCTCCACCATTTTGCTTTGTATGTCCATGGTTATGGCATGATTCTCATGGAAATGTGGATGTGGTAAGTGGGGACATGGAAACTATATGGTGAGTTTGGCATGCACATGGAAATTATGTGTGGAATGTGGTTAGATCATGGGGTCACATGGCAATAATATAGGGTTATGTGGAAATAATTGGTTATTTGGTTTGTCTGGAATATTCAAGAAATTAGACTAAGGGTAATGAATGGTGGAAATCCATGTGGTGGATTCAAGACGCTACATGTGGTCCAATCTCACCATGCCACTTGTTGACCTCTCACCATGCCACTTGTCAACCTCTCACCATGCCACTTATCGATGTCCAACTGGATGTTTCATCTAAACCCTATTTTTTTTACTGATTGTAAAAGATGACTATATTCACCTGTGAAAGACAAATGATAAAAACATCTTTTTATCTCATACCTCATTCCATGTGTCACATTCTTACTGGTCCACATTTTTGTCATGTCATCTTGTTGACCAAGTTTGACCATAACTTTGACTGACTATATCTTTTAAATATAGTCTCCATTTCATGAACCATAAATTGTGTTGAAAAGCTTGTGATGAGCTCTTTACCATAGAACTATTCTAGAATCATTCCATAATGGTCAATTTTTGTATTTTGACCAACTTTGACCTACTTTGACCGGCTTGAGTGCAACTTTGACTAGCTACATAAGGAACATATGAGCTCCATTTTCCACATTCTGCATGCCACTAAAAAGGTCTCAATAGGCTCTACATAAGGTTATAGGTTTTGATCTACTTTATAACCTTTTCTAAATTGACCTCTAGATCAATCTTCCCTACTAAGAAGGTTTTTTGTCCTCAAAAAGGTAGTACTAGACCTGGTATTCCATGTGAGCATCTTTGTATGGCTCTAGCTCTCAACTCTAGCTTGAATGATCTCCTAAATGTCAGTCAGTTCTAGAGGTACTCTGATAGGTCTTTAGATATGAAACTATGAAAATATTGTAGGACATATGGTGTTATAACTATCACCATTTTACAATTGTCTTTTTAGGGGTTTTTACCTAGCAACATAGTTTACAAACATTTCCCTTCTTGATTGTTTACAAACATTGTAATAATTAAAAACATTTCCCATTCTTGGGTCTTATAAACAATGCCTATATTTAGGTCTTAAAAATATGTATACGTGTTTGCACACTCTATACAGATTAAAATATACAACCTGTTTTCCAAGCTATTCCTGATGCTTCTCATGATGACATCTTTTTGTTACCCTATAGTGTTCCTGTTTACAACATAGGTGAGTAAAATGACACTAAAAATAATATTTTACCTGTAATAGTTACTACTGATGTGCTTACATGATATATTATATCCCATCTTTTACAATGATATACTGATTTTCCTTCTTAGAGTAAGTTGCCTTTCTCATAGACAAATATGGTTTACCTAGGATAATGCCACTAAACTAAAGTGGAACCACATTAAATTCAACTTCGTCTAAAAAGTTGGTGGTAATTACAAACCCTAGTTTACATGTTTTAATTACATGTACATCATTAGCATCATTTATCTTATCTAGAGAATAGGGTTGGAAATGTGGCTTAGTTTTTAAACCTAGGGTTTCTACAACATCTTCAGATATCAAATTCCTATGATAATTTATATCAAAAATAGCATCTATTTTATAATGCTTAGCAATTATTCTTTTGAAGAAATGTTGCTTATCTTTCCAGGGTGACAATTTCTGAACTGTCATCTTCTCATTGACTATCATCTCCCTCATTGATGTTGTCTCAGGTTTGGATTGACTAGATTTTGTTTGAGGAGGCTCTGTATTTTGCTTGAATGAAGATGTAGTTACAACCTTTGCCTAAGGTTGTGGATGATTCTACTTATCTTCCTTCATCATTTTCCCCTTAGCATTGAATTAAAATCCTAACTTAATTTCTTCCTTAGGCAACTTCTTTTCGTCAGTTTTATTAAATTTTCTTTTCAACATCTTTCTAGGGCTTTCTAAGGCATACTTATAAGATACATTCAAGTATTTCTGCTTTGCATACCTTGATACGACATCTAAAGATGTCTCATCAAATTTAACAGCTTCATCTTCTGATAATGCTTCCTTTAACTCTTCAGGGTGTTCTGACTTGCTACTTGAATAATTTTCTAGCTCAACTTCTTGGGATATTTGTCCTTCACCTCCATATCTTAATCCTGCATGATGTGGTCTCTTTTCCACTTGGATAGGCTAGACAATTCATTGATCATTAACTCCAAGGCCTTTTCCTTCAAATCCCATTTTGGCTAGCAGCTTAGAACCTATGTCCCTTGTGTGCTTCTCAAATGTATCAGTACAATTACTTGATGAATGTATAGAGTTAGAACATAAAGTATCTCTCACATTCTTAATATAATCAGAAGAATTGATTTCATTGTTTTCATTTTCTAAATGCAGTATAATATTTGGTACCTAACTTGGTAACATCTCTCAAAAGAATCTTTTATTTACTTCTTGATGCCTAGGAGAATTGGGCTTTATAGATTCTCTGACAGGTGCCTTCCCCTTTGCTTTGCATCTCTACTGGTACCAGGATGGATCTTTGTGAATGTGTAGTTTCTAGAATTGATCCACAATGTGACCTTTGGAGCAATAGCCATAGACTTTTGACTCCACTCACATTTGCTTCTTTTGATGATGTTCTTTCTAAAGTTTTGCCTATAAAGCATCAATTCTCTATTGGAGCTTCTTGATCTATAACCCATATCTTTGTTCTATAACTTGGTGTCATGGTTCTTGTGATTGCAAGTATTGCATCAATATAATGATAATAGTATTCAACAACAGTTGAACTTGAGCTAGCACTGGATCCATTGTTAAACAATAACTAATTTTGATTAAATAATTTTGATTTGTATGTCCATGGTTATGTCATGATTATCATGGAAATGTGGATGTGGTAAGTGGGGATGTGGAAACTATGTGGTGAGTTTAGCATGCATGTGGAAATATGTGTGGAATTTGGTTAGAGCATGGTGTCACGTGGTAGGAATATAGGGTTATGTGGAAATAATTGGTTGTTTGGTTTATTTGGAACATTCAAGAAATTAGACCAAGGGTAATGAATAGTGTCAAGCCACTTCATGGCTTGAGGACCCACCACATGGTCCAATCTTTCCACACCACTTGTCAATCTCTCACCATGCCACTTGTCGACCATTCATTGCACCACTTATCAATGTCCAACTAGATGTTCTGTGCAAACCCCAATTTTTTTATCGATTGTTGAAGATGGATATATTCACCTGTCAAAGATAAATAATAAAAACCACACATTTTTCTTGTACCTCATGCCATGTGTCACATTCTTACTGGTCCAAATTTTTGCCACATCATCTTGTTGACCAAGTTTGACTATAACTTTGACTGGCTATATATTTTGCATATGATCTCCGTTTTATGATCCATAAATTATGATAAAAAGCTCACAATGAACTATTAGCCATGAAACTATTATATAATCATTACATAATGGTCAATTTATATAGTTTGACCAACTTTGACCTACTTTGACTAGCTTGAGTAGAACTTTGACTAGCTGCACAAGGAACATATGAGCTCTATTTTTCATGTTTTACATGTCATTAGAAAGGTCTCAACAGGATCTATGCTAGGATGCAAGTTTTGATCTACTTCAGGACCTTTTTTGAATTGACCTCTAGATCAAAGCATGTAAGGGAAGTGTTAAAGCTTAGAGAAATATATAAGAGGGACTTATTTTGGTTTTAAGTGGTGGTATAGGGGACAACAACCTTGCAAAGCATAGATGGTCTGCCCACCCCTTTTTTGGTGTATCCTTTAAGGTGTTCACTTAGATAGATTGAGAATTGATAGTTTCCTACAAGAGATAAAGCATCAATAATTGATAAAGGTTGAAAATATTATGTCTATACATATGCCCTACTCGAAGCTCATCACATGTCACATAGTTACAACATGAAATGTTGCTTTGAGAAAAGATCACATCAACACATAATGTTGAGCTAAGTAAATTTTAGTATTTTAAAGAATAAATTAATTGAAATTAAATGATTGAAAGGAAATAATTAAAATAAATAAGTAATATATGGGTACTTTGGATCACCTTTATCACTGAATCATTGTTTGTTATGTTTGTAGTTTTGATCATGGAAGGCATAGAGACTACTTCAAACAAGCCCTAAGGATACAAAACTTAAAGAGAAAAAGCAAAAAAATGCAGTAAAGTCAAGATGATTGAAAATGTGTAGGCATGATGTACTTAGAAATTTTGTAAGCTAGGGTGATAAATGCTAAGTTAGGACCAAATGACCAAGCCAAAATTTAGAGTAAATCAGGTAACCAAAAATCCAAGGCTATTAAATAATAGAAAGACTCAAACAAATGTACCTTAAGTAAGTAGGTTAAAAAACCAAATAAACTAAGGGTACATGAAAAATGAAAATCTAACATCAATGTGAAAGCAGTAGCAATCCTTACCTAGACAAAGATGAGAAAGAAACAATAAAACCACATTGATGAGGGAGTAGTAACAATCCAAACTCAATCATCAATGGAAAAAGTACATGAAAGGGAAAATAACATTGGTGAGTGATAAGTAAAAATCCAAACTCACTCAACAATGGAAAAAGTATAGAAATATAGAAATGGACATAGTTGTCTAAAAAAATTGAATGATAACAAAAGTTTGTAAAAAATGAAGTTGTTAAATGAAACCAAGACATTTCTAGAAATGTAAAGCAATGGTGTAAATAAAATAATCCATAGTTACTCAAGCATATTATTTTGTTCTAAAGATAGATAAAACCAAAACAAAGTGGTGCTAGCATGTTTTAAGATGTGAATAAGAGGGAATATAGAAGTAGAGAAATAGATTTAGAATCAGACTTGCCTGTTAAGAGGGGAATGAAATGGGTGGTGGAGGAGATGTAGGAAAAAATCAAGGTAGAGAAACTCTTTATCAAAGTCAAGATGCTAAAATTAAGTTTTTCAAAATAAGAGGACTTTCGACATTAAGGACTTTGAAGAACTTCTCCTAACCACATAAATCTTGAGTTATCAACTGAAGTATGAATATCATCCTGTATGCATAAAAATTAAAATGGACCTACCTTTCAAAAATGTGTTCCCCATTCCTTAAGATCCCTTACAGAGTTGTTGGTATACTATGAATATTGGGTACTTATGTGAGAAAATAGGTAACACTATAGATTTTTGAATTCTCCTATCCCAATGTACTGGCCTACCACATCCCAATGGACCTTGGCTCTATTATGAGGCCAGTTATGGGGTTTGGGCTTCGATTAGGAGTAAGATATGTGTTATGAATCACATATTTTAGTGTGATGTTGACTTTTATATTTTTATATTTCCTTTTGATCATTTCCTTTTGTTAATGATTTGGCTTTTAACTTTTGATGGCATTTTCTATTTCTCCTCTATACGAACTTGGAGAACCAAATGCGGTTGCTAAAAATGACTATCATGTAAAAATTTTAACTTGGTTACTAAGAAAGAGGACTTAGAGAGCATGGTGTCCAAAAATCTTTTTTATTCATGTGAAATAAAATTGTTATCTTGAATTCGACCTTGTTTTATCTAAAGTGGAATAAAAAGGAGAGAAATCAAGGAAAAAATGAACATGAAGCAATTTGAATTTCCTTAAATCATAAAAAATGTGATAATGTGAAAGGGATACAATGACAAGTATTATTCCTTATCATAAGAATGTATGTAAGTAGAGGGAAACATACTAACATAGTTTATTATGCAAGTTTTATAAACCAAAGGACCAAAGGAGGGTACTAAGGTTTGTGTATAAAATACACTGTTGAAAAGGAGAGATCATTGGATAAATCATGCAAGTGTTAGTGAGATAGTATATAGAATTATGAAAAGAAGGGAGATATTTAAGCAAAATATTTCTTCAAAAACTGCACATTGGTGGGTTCTTTGAAAGCATGGCTTTCATTAGTTTGTATATGATAATTACTAGGACCAGGAATGTCTTTTACTAAGTAAAGGCCCCACCATTTTTAGTCGTATTTCCTTCTTTGTCATGTGTGTAATCTAATTTAAGGACTAAGTCACTAACATTAAATTTTTTAACTTTGACTTTTTTTTATGTTATTTAGTAATGCAAGCCTTGTATTGGTGGTTATGTTGTAAAGTGGCTAAACGATGTTTATCAAAAAAGTCTAAGGCATGAAGGTGAGACTCACGTAATTCACGTAAACATGGGAGTTCAACTTCTAATGGTATTGATTCAGAACCATATACTAGTGAGAACAATGTTGCCATAATGGTGGTACATATAGTAGTACAGTAAGCTCAAAAATATTAGATATAGATGAAGGTGCCAATTAGTTCAAGTTTATCAAATAATATTTTGTAAGATTTTGTTTAGAATTTTTTTAGTAGCCTCTACTTGTTGGGAATTAATGTTACCTCCCTCTGTTTAATTCAATAACCTAGATATACCAAAGATCACATTAAACAAACTCATCTCACATGTTGAGGATTTGACAAGATAAATCAAAACCCACTTGGTTGTATTTGGTTTCTCTTCACTATTGGACCTAAGACCATACATACCAAGTTCATGGTCCTTGATTTAATACTATCTTACAACATAATCCTAGGTCAGCCATGGACACATTGTATGAGGTCTATTACCTCTTTAGGTAGTCAATGTATTAAATTCATCCATAATGGCAAATTCTATAAACATGAGGCTGATCCTAATCCATGGAATATACAAATACTAAACCCTGAATCTCAGTATTAGATTCCAACCATTCCATACATTAAAAATGCACCTCTACTTGAATTCTTTAACCCGAATCTAGATTTACAGGTCACTCTTATTGATTCCAACGATGATAAACTTAATGACTTACAAAATACTTATAATACCACTAAATTACCTCCTTATATTTTAGAGTGGCTTCCTCCTTTGCTTCCACGTGATCGTACCACGTGATCACTCCTCATTTATTTTAGAAGGTATGGTAGTGGTAGTTGTGGTGTCTTTAAGAAGTTGTTCTTCAATTGATGGTTTTCTTAGCTTAATGACATGATCTTTGTGGGCAGGTTTGCATCTATAATTGACTTTAGTTATGTTCACATATTGAGAATTGGTATAATATTTCTCATAATAAGCATCAATTGCACATATATCTTCATTTGAATTTTGTGGGTTGGAAGTAGAAAAAAGTTTATGAGTTTTAGATGATGAAGGCTTGGTAACTTATTTCTTTTGAGAGGCTTTGACATAATCATGGTGACATATTTTGATCGTATCATCATGGTTTAATGTATCTCCTGATATAAAAGAAACAATAAACTTAAGCAACCCATGACATGTTTCATGAGAATGACCTATATCAGTGAAAAACCAACAAAATTAGCTAGGATCATACCATGTAGGTGGATTATTGGTATATGTGAAAGGTTTATAAGGAGATAATAGTTTATTTATTTGTTGAACTAATAATGGTATATGGGAAGCTTTGGGGCTATCCACTTTGGCTACTCCTATTTTTGGTTGAAAAGGATTGCTAGTGATCATATTAGTGGATTTTTGGAAAGATCCCTTGATGGATTTATGGTTGGGGTCAAATTATTTCACAAGAAAGTCTTGTATTTTAGCTTGATCAATTGCATCATTTAGAGTTTAGGGAGAAAAAATTCAAACCTTATATTGAAAGGAAGGTGTTAAGGTGGTTATAAATAGTTTAAATACATTATCATCAATCACGTTATGATCGATTTTGTAGCCAAAGATTTCCATTATTTAATGAAATCATGAGCATTCAGAAGGGGATTGTTTAGCAATGATAAAATGACTAAGATAATTTTCAAGAAGATCATCATGTTGAAATTATTTTACTAGAGGATTGACTAAATCCTCGAGTTACCATAAGGAATTTTGAGGGAGTTGATTATACCATTCTAATACATCTCATGTGAATGTTTGACTAGAAATTTGGTGGTAGCAAAAATATTGGTTTGAATCCACTCTTTATAAAGATTACGAAATGTTTTAAGGAAAGATGCAAGGTCTTTAGTCCCATCATATTTAATAGTTGGAGAGATATTTCCAATATCAATAGACACAATGAAGGGGGATAAAAGTTTATTTTGGATATTTTGAAGCATCTTATTATTCATAATGGGTTGGGGAATGATGTTTCCCATGGCATCTCTAAGAGGTGGAGGGATAAAACTTTGGTTATTGTGAGGTAGGAGAATATGAGGTTGATTAACCATGTTTAACAAATGATGTTGCATTTGCATCATTTGATAAGTAGTATTAGATGTTTGCATAATATTCATTTGTTAAACTATTTATACAAAAATTTGAGTGGTGTCTATTGGTGGAGTGGGATTAATAGTGTTTAAAGGTGGATTGTTAAATTTTCTAGGAGGAGCATTCCCTAAATTGGTATTAGGAGATGGGTTGATGGGCGGAGGATTATTAAGTGGTGGGTTATTGGTGTTTAAATAATTTCTTGTAGGGTTATTGGTTAAGCTTGTGTCAATTCTCCCTATAGTGTTATAGGGTAATTTGGAGTTGTCTTGAGAAGTGTGGAATGGATCTGATCCATTAGTATCATCAATTGGGGTAATTTGAACCATATTGTAGTCCAAAGATGAAGGGTGAGAGAAGATACACCAAGAGTAATTATCCTCTTAGGTAACAAAGGTAGGAAGGAAAGAATACCCTATATATTATCTAAATAGATTAAGGTTATCCAAAAAGATTCTAATAGGGGATTTCATGATGTTTGGAATAAGGATCTAAGACTAAAGAGAAAAGGTGAAGAATAAGAGCAAATTCAGCCATATACTAAACTAGATTGACTAAGTAATATTTTAGGATAAAGAACTGAATCAACCAAGTAGTTTGAGGTCGACTAGGTTGACTTATTTCAGAAGGAAGACCAATAGAATATCTAGAAAAGGACATAGTTGAGTGGGTCGACTATGTTCTATGGGGAAGCACTGGAGACTAGCCTATGAGAGATTGGGTCAGATGAATGATTATATTTTATAGAAAGATAAAAAGACCCACTTGTGAAGGACTAGTTAAAATAGAATGACTGTGTTCTATACAAAAGAAAACTATAAGAGACATAGTTGAGTGGGATGACTATGTTTTGAGGGAAAAGATAGGTTTTGATTATTATGACTTTGGATGATCTAGTGTTAATTAGCAAATAAATTGAAATAAACACACGGGCAACTAAGTTGACCCCATCAATCTAGTTATGACACACAATATAAACTTTGCACCAACACTGGCTAATACAAGTTTTATAATACAACATATAATTATCAAAGAGTAAGTAGTGATGTTAAAAATAAAAATGTTAATATATGTGGTCATTCCTGAATGTTTTTAAATTATAACTTTAGAAATAAATGTGATAGGGCATTTAGATTTAGAAAGGAACTAGAAAGGTAGGTAAAGATGATTTAGGTTGTTAATGTTGAAAGAGATCTATATTGGTGGTGGTTCTATCTTGGTATTGGGGTCTACCCCCTCACTTCACAATCTTATAGTAATAAGGGTGTTAGGTGATTTACTAATATATACCATCAACCACATATTTATACTCAGCCAAAAAATTGAGTCGATTTCCCCTTTGGTGATTAAATCCAAGTAGGTAGACCTTGGGTAGAAGTGTCTAATACTTTTTAGTATTTTTTGGTTTGGAAGTGTGGGAATAAAAGAAAAGCAGTGTGACTAAATTGATAAAATAAACTTTCCTATTTAGTCTATGTGTGTTACTCTAAGCAAGCAAATAATAAAATGAAGGATGAATTAATTACTATAAATGTGAATTAACTCCTTTATTTGAAGAGTACAAGATCAATCAGGTCAATCAAGTATGCAAATAGTACTAAATAGAATCGACTGGGTCGATTATATCTATTGAAGCAATGGCCAAAGAAACAAAGTCAAACAAATATATCAAGTTTCTTGGGAAATAAATAACTACAAAACTAAGTCAATCTAGTTGACTTAGTTGACTGCAAGGTTACAATTTTATAGACTAAAAACTATGAAAAATAGAACTGAAATGAAGAAAAATATTTGACTAAGTTGGTGAGAATGAATCTAATGATTTTAATGATGTTGAATTTGATATTTTTAAATTGTGCCATCTAGATGAATATTTTTAACTTGATAATAGAGTTGACTTGGTCGATTGAGTCTAAAAACCTATATGCGAAGAAGTGAACTGAGTCGAGTGGATCGATCTAGTTACCTGTAGTTGAAGATGACTTGCACAAAGCCAAATAAAGTCGATCAAATCGACTATGTATTAAACCTGAGCATATAATGTTAGACTGAGTTAATAGATTCAATCCAGTGATGTAAAAGTGAAATAAATAATAAATGAAAACGTAAAATAAAACCTGCAATATTTAGTTCATGTCAGGTTCACTAAAATGTATACGAAAGTGAAGCCAATCTACAAATCAATCCTAGCTCAAAGAAGATAAAACAAACTAGCCCTTCTACTTGTTGGTATATTTAGACAATTGGGGTCATGACCAATATAGATATGCTAGACCTAATTAAGAGGTCTCTTACCACAAAATATCATTAGAGAGGGTTCTAAAGCCTCTAGTTGAGTAATACCACACAATAACCCTAGCTAGGTCCTATGGTTTCTAACAAAGTAAATTAAAACCTAATTTAGTGCTCACCAAAGCTTATGATGCAAATGGGAGATAATATCCATAAAATTAAACATGAAAAGAATAACTCTACTCAAGTTAATGTAGATATAATCTTAATGCATGGAGAGATAAATACATTCACAAGCCATTACTTATGCAATTTTATCTACAAAAATAAAGGAATAAGAGTTAGAAATATTTATCTTAAAGACAAACCCATCAAGGCTTAATCTCTTTGGCCAATGATACTTTGCAAGAAGTTGTTGTGGTTCATAAGGATCACAAAGATAGGTCAGATCTAGGCTACAAGACTTCTCTTATGCATCCAAGGCATTTCCATAAGACAAGATTCTTCTCTCTAAGTGTAAACCCTAAGCAATGACTCCTCAAGTAGAATGGTGGAAGAACATATCGTAAAGAAGCATAAATAAATGATTATCTTCATCTATCATGAAAATGGGGTAAATTATGTGTATATATAGTCAAATTTAACACTAAATCCTTCCAAAGTTTTAACCAACACAGTCATCCTAGTCGACCTAGTTGTTTAGGAAATAAAGCAGTTAGGTCCAAGACTAAGTCAACTGGGTCAACTTAGTCCTGTAACATGATCAATTCCCAAAATAGGTTCAACTAATTCAATTATGTCTGAAGGATGGTAAAAATAGGTTTGTCTTATGTAGGGCTATTTTGGGTGATGAATTGCTTGGAGGAACGTGTAAGGGAGGTGACAAAGCTTATTAAAATGTATAAGGACTTGTGTTGGTTTTAAGTGGTGGTATAGGGAAAAACAATCTTGTAAATCACCAATGGTCTACCCACCCCTTTCTTGGTGCACCTTTTAAGATCTGTGCTTAGAGAGATTGAGACTTGATGAGTTACTGTAAGAGAGAAAGCATCAATAATTGATAAATTTTAAAAATATTATGTGTATACACCTTTTATTTAATAATTTATACTCAAATAAGCTTTATATTTGTGACACTACCTTCTATCAAAACTCCCTCATAAATTAGTGAATACCAACTGTAGTCACAACTTTAGTAGTATCTTCAAGTACTTCAATCACTGTAACTATGCAAAGATCATCTACGACAGGTTCTATGTTAGCATCCCCTACTCCTAGTATTTTTACTTGACTAGTTCCCACTATATACTAGTTTAGTGCAAGTGTAGTCTCAACTATAAATGTTACCCAGACCCAATAAAGCTACCATTATAGTCTATTTTTTACAAAGTTATTTATATACTTGTATATACGAGATGTAGAGCTAAATTAAGACTCTTATCCATGGACATTGTAAAACATGCATAGTTTGCATGTTAAATTAGGAGTCAATCTTATTTGAGACTTTGTAAATTTGGACAAGCTTTGAGGATGAGGAGACCCTATCCAAAGCTATATATACATGTATTTTATCTATTGTAAAGAGAGGAGAATTTGGAAAATTATTGCAAGCAAACAAATTTTTATTTAACTATTTTATGAGTTTGTGTGAATGTGTTGTCTCTTCTAACTTTCTATGTTTCATTGAAGAATTTTCATTAGCTTAATAAATTGGTAATACACTGAGTGTGTGTTATTTGCAGGGATAAGATTGAACATTATTTTAGCCTTATCAATTATTTGTTAGTGATATTGAATATGCATAACAATCTAATAATAACATCCTTGATTATAATTAGTGAGTCATATTGCAATTGATTCCTTAGAATCTTTACTATGTTTGATTGTGTTATGTGTTTTTAATTAATCCACATCAGACATCTATTTATGACATGTGCTTAGCCTAGTATAGTAAGTTAGCTTGGAAAAGTTTAACTTCTAATTAAATCATATGACCTCTTCTTTTCTGCCTTACCCTTCCCTCTTTTTATCTTTTTTTTTGTCACATTCCCCTTACTTTAGATCCACCCATCCACCTTAAGTAGAATTTATATTTAGAGTCAGACTTCCATCATATCTAAATCATATGTGGTAAATAACCACTTAGCTTACTGATATTCTACCACTTGGTTATTTATAAAATTGAGACTCATAACTCATGCCTTGGAGTGAATTTTCATCGATCCTAAAATGTTAAGGACTTTCTTGTAAGAATATTTGGTGTGCATAAAACCCACATTAACACACACTACAATTACTTACACCCATATAGTTAGAGATAGTCATTAAACATTCTTCTACTAGCTTCTATAATCATGGCAGTCACAAAAGTAGTTCGGATTCTTCAGAGATGGTAGCAGAGTTCACATACCACTAGGTGTATTTTTTTTTCACTTAATGATTTCAATAGTTTCTTTGTTGTCAATTTACATAGACATTTTTTTACATGCAAACATCTCCCTTATGTTTGTAGGTATTATAAGTTTTACAATTTGAATACAAAGGCATGTATGTTCATTCTAGGGTCCTCATTGGTATCTAAGATATTCATGTAGATAATGAGGAGACATGTTTTTTTTATTTTTTAGGTCATAGGGGTTGGAATCTATGATAAGGTAACCTATTTTCTCCTTTTAACTTTCAGATCATTATCATAACTAATATTAATTTCAATCAACATTTACATGTTTCAGCTGTAACTTCTTCTTTAAGTCTCCAAGGTCTACTTGTTTATTTTCATTTGATATGCATACACACATACATAAAAAAGTGGGACATTATATAGACACCTAATTTAGGTACAAGACTAGTTATTTTATATGGTATTAGCGTGTCTTTGTGTATATAGATCATTGGTGCATGTTATACCCTTATTGACACAGTTTCCCTTGTTTTGGGTTCGTATTGCCTTTGTTTGTAATATGTTTTCTTTGAAGCTTTATTTTTTTTCACTTTGGGCCAATGATAATACTGACACTCAATATCAAACACTTTAAAACTTACATATTGACACTTTTGTTTTGCCCTGGTATGACTCCAAATGCTCCTATAATGTGCAAAACACTTTTTCTAAAGTTTTTTAACCTACCAGGATTAGACCAATATGATGTTGGTAATATTTTTTTTGGGGTCATAGGACCCTTTCTCTCAATCTATTTAGTTCTATGTGCCTCATTTATCATCTTTTTTGTTTGTTTTTTATCGACTTACAAACTAATAAGGTCTTAACTTAAATTCAAGAAGTTTATAAATACATAAGTGCATTGATGCATTTAGGACAAACATTCACAAGAAAATACACTTAGACATGAATTAACAAATCATCCATTAAAGTGTTAGAGCAACACCCTTGTACCAAAAGTAAAATTGGAGGATTAATAAAATAAGCTATATAATCTACTACTTGTTTGCATCCCATTGATAAGTGTCAATATTGTGTTATTGCACTAGACTGCTTGCTAACTTGCATGATTGTTGATGTCAAACTTTTTAAAGAATAAGGGTCTAACTGAGACACGTCCCTCATAAATACTTCCCCTTTTTATATTATTGGAAGGCGATTTTAGTTGATTAGGGTTACAAGAAAGGAGAAGCAATTTTGGGAGATCTACATTGAATTAAGACAATTCAAAAGAGATTTTTGACAAGCAAGAGTAAATGAAGGTTATTTTAAAATTTTATTAGAATCTTATGCCATCTGATTGGGATTGTACTTTGTGACCAATATAGTACTTAGCATGCCAGGATCAGACCACTCTGATCCTAGTCATCCTTGGATATTACATTCTGATCTTGGTCAAATTTTTAAATCTATCAATTTCTCTTGAATTTTTTGGGTTGTGTCCGCATTGGTTCAACATTTAGCAATACATAGGCAAGTCACAATTCAAGGATTTCTCTAAGAACTCTATTGTCAAATTCTAAGCATATTAATCCATGTCTTCGCACATTTTAGATATGTTCTTGTTGCTATATTGTTCTATTTGATTCAAACTTGTCTTGTGCATTTGTTTATAAAGCTTTTAATGTACATTTGTTAGCCTTGAACCACATTGTGCACTTCACCTATTTAAATTCTGGTTAAATGTATGGTGGAGAAATAAATGCTTTATACCTGCTTGAGTTATGCTATAAATGCTTGAAATAACTACTCTTACACTTTCACAATTGATCTCTAAATGTATTCCTTACAATTCATTCACACCATATATGTATTAATGCATTTGTATTTATAGATTTTTCGATTATAAAATAAGACCTTATTAACATATAGACCAATACAAAATGAATCAGAAAAGTCCAACACAAAATCATATACTGCACAATTTTAAAACATCAAAACCATAAAATATACAATTCTAAAAAATCTGAAAAAAATAAAATTAAAAAAAAAGATAAAAAATTTAAAAATAATACATAAAAACATTTTAAAACATTTAAAAATATCGTAATAAAAAGTTAATATAAACCAAGAATCAACAAAATATTCAAATAGCCTCAAATAATACAATTTGACCACTAATAACTACCAAATACTACATAATAAAATTAAGTCTCAACTATTACAATACCCTACTCTTGCTAAATTCGAACTTGATTTTAGGGAAGCTTCTATAAACATTGATACCATACCATATTGACCAAATCCAATACGCGTTTTCAGGGACTTAATACTAATTTTCTTCCATCGCTTACACATCATTAAAGCAGAGGACAAATGAAAATTAAAAATGGTCCCCGTGTCCCAATTCACAGAAAGAAAATCCCATTAGCTTTCGACATCTCTCCCTATTTGAGGGGAATAGTTGAATTGTGAAAGGGTTGTAGTCATCGATGGTTGGACCATTTAATATATATATATATATATTGTGATATTTGACAGGTAGAGTTAAACTAACAGAGTCAGGATTTTCATTCAAAATGATTTTGACAGATTTTTTTCTGAATGATTTTGACAGATTGGATACCTTTAATTGTAAATAACTGATATCTATATTTATATAATTCTGAGTTTCTACATAAAATTTATAAAAAAGTACACTTATTAATGTATTGAATTTATCATTGTCATCAAGAAGCTGCTCTGTGCACTGACCCAACCAATAGCCTTAGAAGCAGCTTTTAGAATAAGGAGAGAGACCCCCACAATTATATCCTTTGTTGGTGTTGCTTTCACAACTTTAAGCACAAGAATAAGAGGTACATAGACTGCTCAGAAGGATTGCTTGTTATCTTCCCACATAAAAACAAGCAGAAATCGCTGCAATCATGAAAGAGAGGTGCCAGGTAACACAAAATTAGTTGTAGCTATCATGGATCTTTGGTTGCATGTGGGGCATGTCTGGGCCTAGATAGGCCAAAAGAATGGGTTAGAACTTACTAGTCACCACTAGCAATGATTCATACAGAATGTTTTCAAGCCGGTGATTATGGAATTGCATTTGATTGCAATTTGCAATGTGGTTGCTTGTTATCATCTACTTCATCTTTGTCCTGCAGAAGGGGGCAGATCCAGCAAGGTTTGCTCAGAGTGCCTCAGCATGAAAAGTGCAGAATCTCATCATATCATGTGGACTGTGCCCTAAACCCATGAAAACAAAACAGGCTCATGAATGCCTTACCTTGTATATGCAATTTTTTCATATCCTAATCAACACCAAGTAGGTGGGGGGAATGGTATATGGGGATAGGACACCACACACAAATCTCCTGGACACCTGACTTGCACACAGTCTCACAGATGAGAGGTACACTGGGGGGCACTCCCAATGACACCCATTCTGCCACAAGGCAGCAGAGACCAGTATCAGACACATCAGGACACACACATTCCAATGGATTTTAAACACTTCTGATAGACTGAAATATACACATTTTATATATAACTACCTAGGTATATCATATAAAATCTAATTTTATTTTTTTCAACCCTAGGGAGCCTAGTAGTACCATTCCTACTACAAGTTGTGGGTACTATAGGGCTTCGTCCTGTCTTGTAGTTGTAGCTGCTAAACCCCTTGCACGAAGGGGTCAGATGGGTGGATGATAGTTCAATCACATGTGACAAGGAACAAAAAGATAACGAAGAATCCCATCAGAGACTGCTCCATTGGGTGTTAATAGCTATTTAATTTGACTATTTCTCCTCCATTTTTATGGCTGTCTGGCATAGATTTGTCTACCTTACAATTAATTATTTTTCAATTTTTTTTTGGGGGCAAATGCATATCAACTTCATGGGAAAAATAATAAGGAAAGTTAGTGTACACGGCAAGCAATGCGGAGGGAATCCTCTGCCTTTCTCGATTCCCCGTGCCATGCAATACAATGCAATGCATTTACTATTCATTCCCATTCCCATATAAATGACGGCTCATGGGCTTGGGGTAGTGTATTCAATTTCTCTGCTGCCTTGGAATACAGAATGTTTCCATGCAGGTTACCATTCATTAACGTGTTCAGAGGGCTCAGCATTGATGATTAGTCTTGAAATTCCCGTGGTAGTTGAAGTGGGTTGGTCATTCTCCATTAATAGAGTAGCAGTACCCATTTGAATTTTTGTATTGGCTCTCTTTGTTATTTTGGGCTCTGAGCAGCTCGTCTTTGTTCTCTCTTTTAATTGTTGTCTGGGAAGCAGTTTTTCTGCTATGTCTTGTAACACAGGTCTTTACTATAGCTTTCATCTTACTCTGCATCCAGTAAGAATCTTGTTGGGTAGGTGGTAGGCCATTGGTTATTGGGTTTAAGCTCAAGTTGGCATCTCTAACGTAAGTATCTGGACTTGGTTTTTCATCTCTCAATCTATTTTTTCGTACTACTTAGCTTTGGCTTTCGTTTTGCTCTGAGAATCATTTTTTCCACTTTAGTTAAATCATGTTTTCCCAGTTGCAATGCTAGTTTTGAACCAAAAAAACTTCATTTTCTATCCATTTAGGTAAATATTTGTCTTATTGTGAAGAATCATTTTTTCCACTTTAGTTAAATCATGTTTTCCTAGTTGCAATGCTAGTTTTGAACCAAAAAAACTTCATTTTCTATCCATTTAGGTAAATATTTGTCTTATTGTGAAGCTCCTGTAGTCTTGTGACTTATTCGCCAATCACATTGTCCCCTAGTGTTTGTCCTTGTTTTGCGTACAGTGCTTTATCTTCTTTTGCATTTTTGGCCTTGTTTAGGTTCCATTAGCCCAACGACCCCTTGATCTTGCATCCAAAAATTCAATTTGATAGCCTTCTCCGTTGTTTTGATCAGAAAAGAAAAACTATAATACCGATATTGTTCTAGTTTTGCATCCATTAGCCTATTTTTATTTTCCCATTTCAGTGCTGTTGGAGAGCTATGGAGCTATGGACATCAATGGCTTCTGTGATGGGTGTTTTGGCCTTCAGCCAGACACTCATTCAAACAATCCTTCCACCTGAGCTTCGCTATGCTCTTAGCAAATTCATCCATCATATCCTCAATTGGTTCTCAGCCTACAGTTACTTTGACATCATGGAAGTAGAAGGTGTCAACACCAATGAGCTTTACAGTGCTGTGCAGCTTCATCTGAGCAACTCTCCTTCCATTTCTGCAAGTAGAGTTAATCTCAGCAGGGCTAAAAACTCAAGCTCTTTCTCCTTCAGTCTTTCTAATAATGATAAGATTGTTGACAAATACAAAGGAGTTACCATCTGGTGGGAGCACAATGTGACCCAGAGGCAGAATCAGACATTTTCATGGAGGCCTCTGCCAGAAGAGAAGAGAGGATTTGTTCTATGTATTCACAAGAAGGACAAGGACAGGGTCTTGAATTCATATCTCGAACATGTCATGGAGCATGCTTCGCAGATCAGGAGAAAGAGTCAAGATCGTTTGTTGTACACAAATTCTAAAGGAGGAGGTATGGATTCCAGAGCTCAACCATGGGAGTCGGTGCCCTTTAAGCATCCAAGCACATTTGATACTTTAGCTCTAGACCCACTTAGGAAATCAGAGATCATAGCAGACCTTGAGGCCTTTGCCACAGGGAAGGAATTCTATCATAATACTGGAAGAGCTTGGAAGAGAGGCTATTTGCTTTATGGCCCTCCAGGAACAGGCAAATCTAGCATGATTGCAGCTATGGCTAATCACTTGGGCTATGATGTATATGACCTCGAGCTTACTGAGGTGCATACAAATGCAGAGCTAAGGAAACTACTAATCAAGACTACCAACAAGTCTATTATTGTTATTGAGGACATTGATTGCTCACTCAATCTCTCTGACCGTGCCAAAAGGTCTTGTAGGTCAGAGGGTAGAGCAGAGTCCCCACTTTATCGATCTGATGATAACAACAATTCTATTACTCTTTCTGGATTGTTGAATTTCACAGATGGGCTATGGTCATGCTGTGGTAGCGAAAGAATATTTGTCTTCACCACCAATCATATAGAGAAGCTGGATCCTGCATTGTTGAGGTCTGGTAGGATGGATATGCACATCCTAATGTCATTCTGCACATTCCCTGCCTTGAAAATTCTGGTCAAGAACTATCTGGATACTGACAAACATGAACTGTTCCCAAAACTGGAGCAGATTATTGAGGATGCCCAGATGACACCTGCAGATGTCAGTGAAATCCTCATTAAATATCATCTCAATTCAACAAGAGCACTGGAAGAGTTGCTTGAAGCATTCAAGGCTGCAAAAGAGAGGCCTCCTCACGAATCTTCTTTTACCAGGGAAGAAAACCCAATTGAGGAGTACGAGGAGCAAGAAAAGAGAGCTCTGGACTCGCCTCAGAAGATTGAAAAAGAGGCTTTGGGTTTGGGTTTTGGTAAAGTATTGTCTGAAACATGTGAGTGCTACAAAGCCAGCCAAATTGCTAAGGATAAAGACAAAGATGATGCAGATTCAGAGAAGCAAGAAAAGAGTAATCATCTGATTGGAGAGGAAAGGAAGAGCGGGGATTTAAATATGCAGAAATCTGAATGTGTTGAATAGTTTCAGATGGGCAGACAACTTTAGGAGTGTGTTTCAGGTCTGCTGCAATCACAAATTTTGTAGTCCACATGGTTAGTTGCTCTGGCTAGACCACTGCCTTTGTTTTTTCTGTTTTATGCAATGAAATTTTAAGGTCTTATATTTTAATGTTTTTGGGGGTGATGGTTTTCCAAAATGTCTCGCGTTGGAGGTTTCCTTAGCCAACCAGGTGCTCTGCATGATAAATGCTTTTTGTTATATTAAATATGTGCACTTTTCTCAACTGGGTTCAGAAACCTCAAGAGGTACTGCTTTTTTCTTGCAATGGGTTTGGATGGTTTTAAGAATGTCTATGCAAGAATAATTATTGGCAGATAATTACTGCCATTTTACAAGATATAACATAGAAAGGAACCGTTAATGAGTAGGTAGATTATTAATGTATATGTATTTCAAAATATTTTAATATTATATTAATTACTTGAATATATATATATAATATTTGAATAATTAGATTTTATGAATTATTAATTTAAAGATTTTTATTTTTATTTTTTTAAATATTTGAATAATATCAAGATTTTTATTTGTATCTTTATAAATATTTGAATAATCAGATTTTACTGAATTATTATGCTCTTTCTTTTATGAGTTATTACTTTCTATCTTTTTAAATCCAAATAATTAAATTATATGAATTGTTAATTTTAAGGCTCTCATCTTTATTTTTAATGAATTATTATTTTCAATTTTTTTAATATTTTTTAATTTCAATAATTTTTATAATATTTTTTAATTTCAATAATTTTATCATTTCTTTTTTTATAAATATCTATTTTAATCTTTATAAATATCTGAATAATCAGATTTTATTAATTATTGTCTTCTTTCTTTTATAAATTATTACCTTCTATCTCTATGAATATCTAAATAATCAGATTTTATGAATCACTATTCTCAAACTCTCAAATCTTATCTTTATGAACATTTGAATAACTAGATTTTATGAATTATTATTTTCATTCTTTATAATACTTCTTAATTTTAATTTTTTTTAATATAATTTTTTCTTCATTTCTATCTTTATAAATATCTAAATAATCATGAATTATTATCTTTTATCTTTTATAAATTATTTTCTATCATATGAACATATGAATAATCAGATTTTATGAGTTATTAATCTCAAGACTCTCATCTCTATTTTTATGAACATTGGAATACTCAGATTCTATAAATTATTATTCTTTATTTTTATGACACTTCTTAGTTTCAATAATTTTTCTAATTTTTTAATATAATATTTTTAATTGTAATTTTGATATGTTCAATATAAATGTCTTAATTTTTCTATTATATAATCTTCCAGGTAATTTTTTCAATATAATATTTTTAATTGAAATTTTCATATATATAAATAATTTTTCTTTTAATGTGATTTTTATCTTTTCGATACAAATATCATGATTTTTCTAATATAGAGTCTCCTGCTCAATGCAATATACATTACATTTTAGTTTTGATTCTAATGGATCCTTGGTAGATCTAATAATATTTTCAATCTCGTTTTGTGGTATGAACAGTCTTTACATTATGCTTCGTAGAGATTTTGATGATCTTAAATGATACTCTTTCATTGAAGGGTAGAAACGAGAAGATCTTTCTCACAAAGATTCAAAGAACATAGTTCTGACATTCATAAAGACTGCATCAAAAACTCTGCGTTGGCTGAGCACGCATATAAATCCTCTCATGATATTTGTATAAAAAAGACTCAAAATCTTAGTAACAGAGAAACATTACATAAAAAGAAAACTTAAAAAAAAATTTATTGAGATTAAGAAATTAATAATTTCATTAGAGATGAGGGTCTTCAGCTTAATAATTTCATAGAATCCAATTATTCATATCTTTTAAAAAATAGATAATTAATTAATTAAATATAGGTAAATAATTATCATATTATTTATAATTATTTAATATTTTTAAAAATAATATTAATTGTTTATAATTCTCTTTTAATATTATATTTTATATTATTAAATATTAGTTGTTTTTAATGTTATATTTTAGATTATTTATATAAAAAAAAAATTCATTTATAATTATATTGAGATGTATAATTTACACTCGCAGTTAAGTAGTGTCATGGTATGAGTGGTTCATTTTTATTTTTATGGACCCATATATTAATAAATTTTTTAAAAATAAATATATCAATAAAATAAAATAAAAATTATAATCAATCAATACGTTATTTGAAAAATATGTAATCAACCAATAATTCAAGTTTGGATGGCATTTGTTTACTGTAGTTTAGATTAAGTTTTCTTTTCAAAAGAAAGTATTTTTGTGTGTAAATATTTTCAAATTTTGAACTTAAGATTTTTTTTTAAATTTTTTTATTATTCCCTGTGTAAACCTAGCAACTATAATAGATTATGACATAATTTCCAACAATTTTAATTTGTATTTATTGAAATAATTTTGAAACAGGTACGTTTTCGTAATATTAGAATTGTTACTTTGTTCACACTTGTCCAATAATGAAATTATGGATCCAATATAATTTAAGGAATAGATATTATGTCTGTAAAATTTGCAGATTTTTTTATTTTATTTTGGATGGAATCCACAATATTGGATTCTTCACAGTTTTGAACTCTCTATCCACAAAATGGTTGTGGATTTAAAAAAATTGCGCTAGATCAATCCATTAATGCATCTGGTGAGGCGCTATCAGTTATGTTAACTCGGATCAGCGGAATTGAATTAGAGTACCAGTTAAAATGTATACTCTAGAATTTTTATAATGCCAATTCTTAATTTATAAGAGGGAATTAATACATGATAAAAAATTATTAAATATCCACAATCGCTATAAATTTAAGATAAATTTACTCATGTAAAAAAAGTATGTGGGATATGTAGCGATTAATGTATGTAAGATATTAATAATTTAATTTAATATATTTTATTTTGTTTTTATGTATGTAAGTAAAATGTTAATAATTTAATTTAATATATTTTACTTTGTATTTTAAAATTATAGTTTTAATTATATGATTATGAGATATTGTGCACAAAATTCATTTGTTGTGGTTGTGAAAAAGAATCTTCAAGTCATGTCAATCACCATCAATGAATTATGTGAGCATATGAACAACATTCTTCATTCACATTTAGTTGATCTTTTGATGTGTTTTGGTACTACATTGAGGGGTACAAGGTCTTATTGGGAAAAAGGTCGTGCAGAATTAAGTGACATGTTACATCAAATTGGAACACTAACAATTTTCTTCAATTTGAATGAAGTTGATATGTATTGGTCCGATCTGCATGCACTAATGCCGGGAATACCACCAACAAATCCCCAAGAATCCCAAAAATGACATTGACAAATATTATTCACTATTCTCATATAGTGGGATACTACATGCACCTATGCCATACAATTTTTCGAAAGAGATACTACAAAAAAATGAACGAAAGTCAAAGATCATTGGTCTAGATATAAATGACAACATAGAGGTTCACCACATGTGTATGGGCGCATATGGTTAGAGGGAGCACTAAACATGGAGAACCTCGATCGGACAAATAATCATGATCTACAAAATGCTCAAAAATACTTTGATTCTATTGTCTATGCATAGAATTCGCATGGAGCCTTTCCAAAACTAATTATACATAATAATTAAGTTATCTCCTACTTACAAATAAACTTTTATATATGATGAAATATAGGTATTACAAGCTTTTACACAACATCCACATCTTCGAAATACACATCAACTAGCACAAGTGGATCTTGATCATGGCTATGAAGAGTTGCTCAATTGTGTAGAACATCATACAATGTGTATATAGGTTGCCTACCTACATAAGAAAAGAGAAAAGGTGGTTAGATAGGCGCCTCGAGATTGATATCAGAGTTAGTCAGAGTTATTGCTTTACAAGTTTAATATGCTTACAGAAACTAAGAACCATAATGTTTATTTTTTTTCTATATAAAAATATAACATAATATGCTTACAGAAGCTAAGAATAGTTTACGATTTATTATAGGTACAATGCACCATGGCCATTAAATTTGAGAGGATTAAAATTATTTGAAGACCCAAAAATAAGAGATAAAAAATATGAGTCTGCAAGAAATGATGATCGTGTAAATACGCATAATTGAAATGTATATTACAATTGTGAAGAGTAAATGTAGATTAACAACTTGTGTTTTCAAAACATGCGATAATCAATTATATTGCCATATATGTAACAAAATCTAAGAAGAGTTTTGAAACATATAATCAAAAGTTAATGTGTCTTGCAAACATTGAAAATCCAAATGAATTAGTAGTTAGAGCATATAGAAGACTCTTAACTGAAACCTTTGTCGAAAGAGACATTGGGGCATAGGAAACATGTCATATGTTGTTGGAGCTTTTGTTGATAGAAAGCATTAGAGTGTTTGTCATTTTGAATGTTTCACGTGAAGTGTTTAAACTGGTGACACAAATTATAGAATAAGAAAATGACAAACACTTAAAATCTTTCATTGATGGATACATGAACAAACTTTATGCAATGAAAACTTTTTCACTTATCAAGACAACTAGATCGTGATCATATAATCCTAAGCAAAAGTGAGATAATATATGGGAGGCTAGGAGTACAATAACTGTTGTGAGAGTATTCCCAAGTTTTACTACAATACCTATGCGGGAATCATAAAAATATGTTGATTTTTGTTAGCCAAAGTTATTGCTTTACAAACCATTTTGTGATATACAAAGAGATATCAGACTTGATAATAATATAATAACATAATATTGGGAGTCATTCAATTATAGTTCTTGACATGTGGAGTGGAAGACTATACCACACCTGCGGATGCTACTAGCATAGATATCTTAAATACATCTATCTAAAAGATACTGAGAGATATCAATCTTGAGGCGCCTATCTAACCTATATCACAAGCCCAAAATAAATATTAAAAAATTGATATCTCTTGACATTTTTTATATAAATATATTTAAGATATCTATACTAATTTTATTATATTATTTTAATAACAAATTATAAAATATAATGATAAAAAGTTGATTTTATAAACCATCATTTAAAAAAAAAAAAGGAAAATCTCTTTTTCTAATAATTATCCCTTAATTGTATAATGGACAACCTTGATAATTAATATAGTAAAATCCTATTCCTTGCCCTTTCTCCCTTGCAACTCACTAATTAAAAGATTTGTTAATTATTTATTATTAATTACTTTGGGACATTTGGTTGATTTATAGTAATAAATAATTAATTATTAGACATTGGTTTTAAGTGTTAGTACTAATTAGTAATTTATGGAATAAGTTGTTTTAATATTTTTTAATCAATAAAAATATTTATTATTTAAATAATGAATTAATAATAGAATATTTAATATATAATAAATAGTTAAATATTAGATTAAATTTTAAAAGTTAATTTTAATCAATAATTTATAGTTTATAATAATTAATTTTAAAATTTAACTAATTTAGTAAATTCATTTGAAACTGCATATATTTACTTATTTTTTTATAATTATAATATTAACTTAAATCAATCAATAATATGTTTATTAATTTATTTTTTATAATTACGATATTAATATAAATTAATCAATAATGTTTAATAATTTATAAATAATTTTAAAATTTAAGTGATTCAATAAGGTCATAAAACACAAAATTTGTTTATTAATTGTTTATTATTATTATTATTTTATTGTCTTTATGATATACTTATTGAAATCAAATCAATAATGCTTTAGATAGTTACTTCATATAATATTTTTGGTTTAAAATTGAAATTTATATATTTCAAAACTCAAATCAATTCTGGTGTAAAGATTATGGAAGAGACATTTGTGGAAGATAATGGTATAGGTGGAGGAATCAAGAGATTACATGAATCTAATTTTTTTGAGTTAGATAAGGATCAAGCTTGAGTTGAACCTTAGTTAAAGATGGTTATTGTTGTTCTTCCTTCAGAGCCTCCTCTAGAGCTCTAGACAAAGATTAAAAAGAATAAAGGCAAAAAAGGGCACTATGATCTTGTTGGTTATGAGTTTGGTTTTCCAAAGTATACTTGTAGGACTTGATATTTTTATCTTATGGTTTGTGTGGCCTTGGGTTGGTCCTTTTATAATCTTGCTCTCTTTTCGAAGCTTGTTAAGCTCAATGTAGCTTGGTTTTTAGGGTGCGACTTTTTCACCCCTTTTTTGTATGCCTAGTGGTGTCAATGTACTACATTAAGTTATATTAATAAAGATGCACTTTTCAATTTAAAAAACTCAAATCAATGAGAGATACTTCCTCAAAATTTTTAGTTAATAGATTTATATAATCCCCTTTTCAAGGCTTTAATTAACTGATTCATAGACTATTTTTAGTTTGAAATTGAGACGTATATACTTTTTATTGGGAAGGAGGACTACCTCCTTAGTTATATAATTTTTATGGTCCGTATCTAACTTGGGAGAATTTGGCTTTATACAAGACCCTCAAATATCCTATTTCTATGGTGGCCCCACACCTTCCATCTAATTTCAAGGAATCATGATGGAGGCCTTATGCATTAGGTAGATTTGATCTTGGGTGGAGAGCATGACACTCCCACTTGCACATCTACAAACCAACTAACCATGTGCATGTATATAATTTTCAATTCTTAATGTATAACTTAAAAGTTTTTGGGTTTGCACACATAAAAATTATCTTTAAAACATATTTATAAGTCCCAAAGTTGTACTATTCTAGGGTACTTGTGAGTTATTTATTTATTGGGCAAGACGCTATTATAGTTAATGTAATTTTCACTTCAATTTGAGTTTAAATTGTGTAAAAAGTCATCAATTTTTGTATTTTTTCCACTAAAAATTTCAACAAATCACGTTGACTTTGGCATTATAAACCCAACACAAATTTGACATGACTAGACATTTTTATTTGTGTTTGTTTTGTGTCAAGATTGTTTTAGAAATGGGGTCGACCTTGTGCATGTTTTACACCAAGTATTGGTCAGCATTTCTGGCCAATCAATCAACACAATTTTTAGTACTAAAAACACTACACACACATATAATATTCTATTTTGCTAAATGATAACTAGGTATATGATCTAGGCCAATAAACCTAGGTAGCCTCCATAATGGGTACAAAGTAATGAATTACACAAGAGTACCAGAGCCAAAAAAGAAGACATTTAGAACCTAGGTAGTGAGGGATTATTAGAGAGATAGACCAAAATCTTCCAAGTTGGAAAAAAATATAAATATCTTATCACCACCATTGAGGGGAAGACCACTTTCTATAAATTTTAGTCTTAAAACAACAATCAAATGTGATAATCAAACCTAAAATAAGGTCAGTTTAGAGTGATAGTCAACATTAACCTCACCCATGTATCTTGCACAATCCTAATAGATGATTTAAGATTGCTTATAATGAGAAGCATCCAAAACCATTTTTTTTGTCAATCCCTCAGCAAAGGGGGTTACCAAAATTTATTGTCCTTGTCATCGAACTTCTTAGACCCACCCCACCATTTGCCGCCTAGTTAGCTCCCTAGTTACTTACTCTTCTTATATGTAAAAATTTCACCTTGTCAAATTTTTCACATATCTATTTGATCTCATCCATGATGGTTTTGATTTTTAAAACACTGATATATCCTCCTTTAGTTGTGTTAATGATCAATTACGAGTCTCCTTTAATTACTAAGATTTTATACCCTTTAAGAATCACAATGTAAATACCTTTCAAGAGAAATTTAGCTTCAACAATATTATTGGTCTCACAATTAATATCTAGAGAGAAGATCGGGGAAGGTTGGCCCTTGAAATCACAAAAAATACCTCCACTTCCAACCAACATAGAACCATTAGAATTGAATATGACAATCTTAGGCTTAGGTAGAGACTAGAAAACTTGGCTTATCTTATACATAACATAACAACCAAAAATCCCTTTTTTAGGTAGAGTGGAACTAATCCAAATTTTGAAGGCAAACATTATTCTTCTGAATCTACCAAATTCCACAAACCCTAAGATTTTACAATCTATATAATAGTAGATTCAATCATCTACCAATGCCATTCCTCTGAAACATCATTGAATAATATTTTATTTCTCTCTAGCCATAATTTACAACAGATTATTGTCATGAACAAGATCTAATACCATGTTAGAAATAATCTCTTAAATCTAAAATCATGTTAAGAAAGAAAAAAACCTAGGAAATCTACATGTAAAAACACCATCTTCATACAAGTACTTAGAGTGAGATTTTACCAATAAATATAAATGTATCAAATAAATAAAGGGATATATAATGAAGTATGTAAACAACAAAATGTTGCACAACAATAAGATATGAGACATGAAAATAAATCTCCATAGAATATAACCCACTCCACATAAATGACCATAAAATTATAGTTTTGGTTTTAAAAAAAATACCCAATGGGTAATTTTGACAACTTGTTATGAGGGTTGGCTAAAAAATGTGTAGTTTTGACTAAAAGAAAACACCTATTATGTAATTTTGAAAACCCTCTATGAGGATTGGCTCAAAAATTTTCTTATGGGCTAGAAAATTTTTGTGGTAATGTTGAGCTCACAGAACTATATAAACACACAAGGGCTAGCTATGAAGACTAGAGATGATACCATGTCAGGAACAAACTATTAACTTTGAAACTATGTCAGGGAAGAGGAAGACCTATAAACTCTACATTTAAAGACACCATCTTCATACACTTACTCAAAATGAGATATTTCACCAATAAACATACATGTATTAACCAACTAAAGGGATATGCAATCAACAAGTGTGCAACTAACAAAGTGTTGCACAATAACACTAATGATCAAGGAGTGATCCTTAATTCTCCTAAATAACCACATATTTACCAACTTGGATTTACAATATCCTCCAAGTTAGTTGATTGATTGATTACCCATAAATGACACAAAGGTTCCTTATATAGGAATATCAAGAGGTGAATGGGAGATGAGTATTGATGGTAGAAAGTGAAAGCATTCCTCAGGTACACCTAATCCTTCTCACACATGTGAAGATAATTACCACATTAAATGTGTATATTAACAATATTATGCACATAATTGTAATGTCCCCACTTTAGCGGTTGACTTACTCAGTTTCTAGCATACTTACTATTTGTATTAAGTTAACAGGATGCAGCGGAGGCCAGTTTTGATGATTGGATTTGATACTCCTTGCTGAGAGATTTTCGGTGAGCTATCACTTGCACCATTCGGAGTCTGATTGCTAGTTTATTTTCAATCCTGAAGTGCTGTAAAAAGTAACATTTAAACCCATGGCAAGATATTAAGTGTTACTTTAAGTATTCACTTTATGGGGATGGTACCCAAGGGAGACATAAGCAATATTCTAATGAATAAACTGTTGCACATCCTTTATCCCACATTGCTCAAGTGAGCTGAGTCGCCCCTTGGAGAAAGGATAAAGGGAAATGTTTGTGGCTTCTTGGGGCATGTTGGATAAGAAGAAAAGAATTGTTGCACTTGCAGCTTATTTGGGCATTTGAGAATGTCCTTCTCATCTATAGCACTCTAGACATCAATCCTTGGGATTGGTCTTTGGAGTTTGTGCTCTCAGCCACTGTAGTAGCCATGCCACTGTAGTAGCTGTGCCATTGTAGCAGCTGTGCCACTGTAGCAGTCATACCACTATAGCATCTCATCACTGTAGTAGCTCTGTCACTGTAGCATCTTGTAACAGCCAGGTGAGTTCGTAGATACAAGCCTGCATGAGTCCGTAGAAATTAGATTTTCGCTTGTAGAGTCCATAGATTTTAGCCTATAGAGTCCATAGTTTTTAGCCTACAGACTCTGTAGATTTGGCTGTAGAGTCTCTAGAAGTGGCCTACAGAGTCTGTAGATCTGGATGCAGAGTCTGTAGAAGTGGCCTACAGAGTCCGTAGAAGTGGCTGCTAAGTCTGTAGAAGCTCTTGCAGAGTCTGTAGAATCAGCTGTAGAGTCCGTAGAACTTGCCTGTAGAGTCTGTAGATCCAGTTTGTGGAGTCCATAGAAAACCAGCCTACAGAGTTCGTAGTTCTGCGGGTCGGAGAACAAAATGAAAGCACCTTTAGCACTTGCTGGGATATCCGCTTGAAATAATGTTCATACGATCACTGGGGTATTTAATGAGTTACCACGTGACTGGCATTGTACTTGTTTACTCATTTTGAAATTAATATAAATACAGTGTGTTGGTTATTTTAGCTATGTGTATCTATGCTTGCAATTATATATTTATGTTACATGCATTAGTCTTTGTAAAACATTAAAAAAAGCAATACCAACAAACCTACCAGAGTCATAAGGAGTCCCTGCTAGGTTAGTTTTGGGTGCAATTGGGGTGCCCATTATAGTGGTATCATAGCCTATTTTTCTTGCCATCTTATGAGGTTTCATGCATCCTGCACATTAGTACTTCTTGAGGAGAAACTGGACAAACCCAGACTTACAAGTTTTTTCAGAGATTGAAGAGGAGGGTGACCCCTTTTCAGCACTAGCCATGGGTGACAGAGATGGGGAAAGGGGAGAACCTAGCACTAGGATGATGCTCAATGACCTTGCCAGGGGTCAAAGGGAGCTATAGGCTACATTGCATGTTAGGTTATGGAGATAAAAGATTCACCCGGATGCAAACATGGAGGTTGCTGAGTTAAAGGAAACCGATGTTGGTCAGGCCAACCGACGTCGGTCATCTTCAGTGTTCATAGTAGCCAACGTCGGTTATGGGTCAGCCGACATCAGTCAGATAGGCACTAACGTTGACAGCCTGTGTGTGCATGCATTTGCATGCGACTCCCGAACTGGTCTATTTTTGGATGGACAGTTTGTTTGCATGTTAAGGAATAATTTTAGTCTTGGAGCTGCAGTTCTAATTATTGTAATTAGAAGTCTAATTATTGTTTGTATGGGATCTATATAATAGACTCATGGGCTGTATTGTAAAGTGTGCTAGATAGAGAGAGCAAGGTTAGCTCCTTCAGAGGGAAGAGAGCAAGGTTAGCTCCTCATAGTGCCACAGTGCCAAGTGTGTATGATCAGGTAGATCTACGAGAGAGAAAGATCTGGTAGAAGATCCACAGGGGTGCTGGTGTGGAGAATCAGAAGGGTTCTTTATGTGTGTAAGATCTAGGTCGACAGGTGTGCAAGGCCAGGTTGATCTGCGGTATAGCAAGATCAGGTGAGATCTACATGTGTAAGTAAGATCGGTTTGATTTGTAGGTTGTTGCAAGTTCATGAGAGATCTACTTGGAGTGTGTTGTGTACTCAGACTTGAGTATGTGTGTATACTCGATGGTATTAGCAGTAGTGATACTGACTAGTGGAGGTGAACAAAAACTCTGTGTTTGAGTTGTTTGTTGTGACCGTGATTGAGAGAGAGAACTCTTGAAGAGATTTACTATTTACGCCCTAGAGGTGTGGGAGCCCTAGAGGAGTGTAAAGAAGATTGTGGCATCTTCTTTGTTGTATTTACTTCTGAAAGAGTATTAATACAATTGGGTATTGTCTCTCATATTCTGTGTTATTTCTGAATTTTTAGTTACTTGTTACTTCTGGTTAAATTCCATGTTTAGTTGCTTATACAGAGGTAATCAACTGTGCTCTTTATGAGCTGGGGGTCCTAACAATTGGTATCAGAGCTAGGATCAACTAACAAGTGGTCAGAGCTTGTTAAGTGTTTGTTGATTACATGTCACTCTCAGGGGTTTCTGATTGAGTGGGAGTATAGCAATGGCAAAAAAAAGTATGGAGGAATACAAAAGCAACAATGATCAATTACGGTGTTATGGAAAGAAAGAGCAGGTAAAGAAATATTGTTGGTCAGTAGAAGATCAACATGAAGGAAATAAAGAAGCATGTGTTGCAGGTATTATTGCACTGGTTGTTCTTTTATGTTCCTTGGATAAAGTAGAATCTTGGTTTATAGATTCTGTTGCCTCTTTTCATGCAGCCCCAAATAGAGTATTTTTCCATGTTAAGGTCCATGGAGACTTTGGAAAGATTTATTTAGGGGTTGGTGAGCCTTGTCAAAGTATTGGCAAAGGGGAAGTGCGGCTGAAATTGTAGATGACCAACACATGAGTGTTGAAGGATGTCATGCAGGTCCCAGTTCTGAAGATGAGGCTACTTTATTTAGAAAAGTTGGGTGATGAGAGATGCACAGTAACTCTCACAGTGGATGCACTTGAATTAGCATGTGGTAAGAAAGTAGGTACTCTTTATCTACCTACTTATATTACTGATTCTTTTTCTGTTGCGAAGATGTGGCTTTATAGGCTTGGTCACATGAGTAAGAAGGAGATGCATGTTCTTAAGAGGAAGTCAGATGTCTTTGATAAACTTAAAAATTGGAAAGCCTTGGTGTTCATGGAGGAGATGATGGACAGAGATCAACAGAGAGGACTAAATAACTCTGAGCAGGGCAGTTTGGATAAGGTTTTGATTCAAAGAGAGCTCGCGATAAAAATTCATCACTCACAGGAGAACACAGTTACCAGCGTCGATCAGGTGGAATCGACGTTGAACATGCAAGCACCAATGTCGGTCATGTGCAGACAGGCAAAGTCGGTGGTGTTGGGCAGGTGGTGACTGACGTTGATCAGAGAACCAACATCGGTGACTAGGTGGACATCGACGTCAGTCAGGGAACTGACGTCGGTAGGAAGGTCAGTCGCATGAAACTGACATCGATCGGATGCAGACTGGGTGGTGACCGACATTGGTCACTGAAATGGATTTTGGGTGGACAACAAGCTGTCAAGGAGTCTCAAACGCCCATGAGGAGGATTGAAGGGGTAAATAAGCCTCAAATTCATTGTTCCCCTTCTTTAGATTACTTGTTGCTCACTGATGGTCAAGAACTAGGAAGTTTTTTAAGAAGTAGAGCAGGTAGAATCCAGGAAACAGTGGGAGCATGGTATGAATGAGGAATTTGATTCCTTAGAAGAGAACCAAATGGGATATTTGGTAGAGTTGCCAGCCAGAGAGAAAGCACTGAAAGACGAATGGATTCCTAGGTCAAAGAAGAGAGAGAATGGACACGTGAGATGGAAGGCCAGGGTATATGGTCTTGAGAAAGCTGTAGGACAGTGGTACAAGTTTGACAGGTAGATGACAAAGCATGGCTTTAGTCAATGTCATTGTAACCATTGTGTTTACTTTACCATGTTGGATAATGTTTGAAACATTATTCTGTTACTGTATGTAGTGTGTATGCTTGATGCAGGGTCACACATGTAGGGAGTTGCTGAACTAAAGGTAAAGTTAGTTCAGTGGTATGTCATGAAGAATTTGGGAGCAGCGAAATTCTTTGGCATGAGTATTCCTAGAGACAGGGAAGATCATAGGTTGATGTTGTCTCAAGATGATTGTGTGAATAAGGCAGTGGCATGGTTCAAGATGCAGGATGCAGAACCGGTTAGCACACCAATGGTTGGACAGTTCACAGAATAGTGTCCCAATTCACATGATGAGGTTAAGTACATGTGTACTAGACCTGAGTTTGCCCAAGCAGTGGGTGTTGTCAAAAAGTTTGTGGCCAATCCAGAAAAGAAGCACTGGAGAGTAGTTCAGTGGGTTCTCAAGTATCTAAGAGGGACCAGCAACAGGGATTCATGCTATGTAAGGTCAGAGACTTCTCTACATGGGTATGTAGATTTGGATGCGGTAGGTTACTTGGATGACAGGTAGAGCACCACAAGTTTTGTGGTGGTTGGTCTTCAAGATTGAGCTTGAAGAGGGATACAAGCCAGGAAACAAATTAGATGAAGTACATGTACAGGTACAGGTGTAGCTGTTTATCTCCAAGTGGGAGATTGTTAGGTTATGGAGCTAAAAGCTTCACCCGGATGCAAACATGGAGGTTGCTGAGTTACAAGAAATTGACGTCGGTCAGGCCAACCGAAGTCGGTCATCTTTAGTGTTCACAGTAACCGACGTCGGTTATGGGTCGGTCAACATCGGTCAGACAGGCACCTACATCGACAGCTTGTGTGTGCGCATGCATTTGCATGCGACTCCCAAACTGGTCTATTTTTGGATGAACAGTTTGTTTGCATGTTAAAGACTAATTTTAGTCTTGGAGCTGCGGTTCTAATTATTGTAATTAGAAGTCTAATTATTGTTTGTATGGGATCTATATAATAGACTCATGGGCTGTATTGTAAAGTGTGCTAGATATAGAGAGCAAGGTTAGCTCCTTCAGAGGGAAGAGAGCAAGGTTAGCTCCTCATAGTGCCACAGTGCCAAGTGTGTATGATCAGGTAGATCTTTGGGAGAGCAAGATCTGGTAGAAGATCCACATGAGTGCTAGTGTGGAGAATCAGAAGGGTTCTTCATGTGTGTAAGATCTAGGTCGGTAGGTGTGCAAGGCCAGGTTGATCTGCGGTATAGCAAGATCAGGGGAGATCTACATGTGTAAGTAAGATCGGTTTGATTTGTAGGTTTTTGCAAGTTCATGAGAGATCTACTTGGAGTGTGTTGTGTACTTGGACTTGAGTATGTGTGTATACTCGGTGGTACTGGCAGTAGTGATACTGACTGGTGGAGGTGAAAAACAAATCTGTGTTTGATTTGTTTGTTGTGATTGTGATTGAGAGAGAGAACTCTTGAAGAGATTTACTATTTACGCCCTAGAGGTGTGGGAGCCCTAGAGGAGTGTAAAAAAGATTGTGGCATCTTCTTTGTTGTATTTCCTTTTGGAAGAGTATTAATACAATTGGGTATTGTCTCTCATATTCTGTGTTATTTCTGATTTTCTAGTTACTTGTTACTTCTGGTTAAATTCCATGTTTAGTTGCTTATACAGAGGTAATCAACTATGCTCTTTATGAGCTGGGGGTCCTGACATTGCAGCAGATGGCTCTAGCAATTACACAACACTTGACTAGAGCAGATCAGGGAAATAATACCAACCAGGGCAATAATGCTAACTAGGTAGGTGGATAGGGTAATGGTGATGCATCGATTAACAAGGGAGCCTGGACATATGCCAGAGCAGGTTCTTCTACAAGACCACTCATGCCCTAGTTCCCTCTGAGACAGAATGACCAGAATGATGTTGGTCCTACACAGCAGGAGATACAAGACCAAATATTGGAGGATTGGAGAAATGATGGACCAAATTTTTAGGGTGAGATGTCCTTCAGGGAGTATATGGATGTTAGACTCAAGCATATGCCCATGAGAGGAAGTAGGCAACAAAACTATGAGATGAGGAAGAAGTTGGGAAAGTTGTCTATTCCATACTATGATGGTATAGGGAAGACTTCAGCGCGAACATGGGTCCAAAAGTTAGACAGTTATTTCTAGCTTAATCCCATGCTTGAGGAGGATGCGATTAAATATACTACATTGCACTTGGATGGGAGTGCCCACGAGTGGTGGCACCATGGTATGGTCACACTTGGCCATAACTAGATAGACACCTATGTAGAGTTTATCGAGAGACTCATTGACAGATTTGACACTAGGGACTTAGAATTAAATTTCAAGGAGCTAGCATAGCTTAAACAGTGGGATACGGTGGAGGCTTATATCACCGAGTTCCAAAAGCTGATATTATTGGTGATAGATATATCTGAAAGGAGACTTGTTGTTCTTTTCATGGATGGGATTTTTGATCCCTTGTGAGGATGGGTAAAGGGACACAACCCCTCTTCACTACAAGAGGCTATTAAGAAAATGAGAGACCTAGCACCTTATTCCTACAAGAGTAAACTTCACTCTAAAGACTCTCATTGTAAGAAGGATAAGGAGAGGAAGACATTTCAGAAGGACCCTCAGTGGCCTAAGGGGGGAAACTAAAGGGTTAGACGGTGACACCCTCAACGAGCTTAGGAGAAAAAAACTATGTTTTCATTGTAGGGAGCCTTGGAATCTCTCCCATGAATGTCCACTTAAGGCAAAGGCTAAGCCAATGGAGTATTTTTCAGTAGATGAATCACCTTTTGAAGATAAGGAGTAGCATTCAGATTTAGAATCTAGTCAGGGCGATAGCGCTACCAAGGAGAGTTGGATGATGAGAAGTCTCTTGCTCAGTTGACAGGGGTCCAGAAGGCCATTACCTTTAAGGTAAGAGGGATGATTTAGGGGCAATGCATGGTTTCATTGATTAACATAGGGGAAATGCATAATTTCATCGATTCAAAATTGGTGGCCAATAGAGGCCTTCAGACCAAAGAGCACGCGGGGTTCAGAGTTATGGTGGCCAATGGCCACAAGTTATTATGCACCTAGAATATTTCAAATCTTCACATCAGATTAGGAGGAGATTATGAGTTGGAGGATGATTTCTATGTAGTTGACATGGGTGATTATGATGTCATCTTCGGAATGACATGGATGGATTCACTTGTAGAGTTCACTTTCAACTTGGCTAAGTTGGAGATGAGGTTTCAACATCAAGGCAGGAAGGTGGTGCTCTGAGGTTTACCTAATGGGGGGCTCAGGGTGGTATCATTGAAGAGGATGGAGTGGTTATTTAGACATGATGATGTAGAGTGGGAAGTTGAATGTTTGATCATGCCTACGCCTCCAGAGTAGTAGGTAAAAAGATATCATCCAGATGTATAGGAGATCATTTCTAGGCATGATAAGGTGTTTGGTAGCATCCCACATGGGGTTCCTCCCGAGAGGGGTATAGAGCATGTTGTCGAGCTAGAGGAGGGGGCTAAACCAATCATCATCACCCCCTACTGCCATCCTAAAAAGCATAAGGATGAGATAGAGAAGTCAATAAAGGAACTATTAGAGATGGGGTATATTAGGCCCAATAAAAGCCCCTTTGCTTTAGCGGTTGTTTTGGTGAAGAAGAAGGATGGGAAAATGCGTATGTGCATTGATTATAGGGATCTCAATAAGAAGACAATTAAGAATAGGTACCCCATCCCTAGGATTGACGAGCTGCATGGAGCACAATATTTCTCTAAGATAGACTTACATTCAGGATACCATCAGATCAAGATGTGAGCAAAGGACATAGAAAAAACTGCCTTCTGATGTCACTATGGGCACTTTGAGTTTTTGGTTATGCCATTTGGGATAACCAACGCTCCAGCTACTTTCTAGAGTTGTATGAATCAGGTGTTTAGAGGGCAGCTCCAAATATTTGTATTGATATTCTTTGATGACATCTTGGTATTCAGTAGGACGTGGGATGAACACCTACAACAATTAAAGGAGGTGCTGGTCATTTTGGAGGAGTCACTATATGCCAAGGAATCAAAGTGTGAGTTCAGCATGAAAAAGTTGCTCTACCTTGGCCATATTATCAGTGCTGAAGGAGTTTGGGTGGATCCAGAAAAGATCAAGGCAGTTATTGATTGGCCTACTCCAACCGGCATTACACAACTCAAAGGGTTTTTTGGATTATGTGGATTTTATAGGAGATTTGTGAAGGGCTTTTCACAGACTACAACACCATTAACATACCTCACCAAGAAGGGTGATTTTTTATGGACAGAGGTAGCGTAACAATGTTTTGAACATTTCAAGCGGGTGATGTCTTCATGTCTGGTTCTAGCTCTACCCAACTTCATGAAGCCTTTTGAGCTTCATTGTGATGCATCGGGTGATGGGATTGGAGCAATATTGATGCAGGAGAAGCACCCCATTGCTTTTGAGAGTAGGAAACTCTGAGGGGTGGAGAGGAGCTATTCTATTTATGATCGAGAGATGTTGGCCATCATGCATGTCTTGGCCAAATTTCGATCCTACTTGGTTGGAGGGAAGTTTGTGATCAAGATGGATCACAACAGCATAAAGTATTTCATGGGTCAGCGAGACTTGAATGACAAGCAGTAGAAGTGGGTCACTAAATTGTAGGCTTAAGACTTTGACATTGAGTTTGTCAAAAGAAAGAAGAATGTAGTAGCTGATGCCTTATCCAGAAGACCTCACATTTGTACTCTTTCAGAGATTTTAGGAGATTGGCAGGTTAAGATTATAGCATAATATGCCAGAGATGCTTGGGATTTGGGATTGGTTTCATGCACTATACAGGATGATCGCTATGAGGTGATAGATGGGTTGATTAGATTTCAAGATAGAATTTATTTGATTCCATCATCACCCTTAATAGAGATGATACTGAGGGCATTTCATGATGCACCTACAGCTGGGCATCTGGGGGTTTTCAAGACCTATAAGTAGATTAGAGAGTGGTTCTCATGGAGAGGGCTCAAGGATGATGTTCAGAGGCATGTCAGGGAGTGTGCAATTTGTCAATAGAATAAGGAAGAGCACATGTTTCCTGCTGGTTTATTACAACCCTTATCCATTCCGGACTGGAAGTGGGAAAGCATTTCTATGGACTTCATCACTGGCCTACCATGAGTACAGGGAAGAGATTGCATTTATGTGGTGGTAGATAGATTGACAAAGTTTTCTCACTTCTTTGCTATCCCCTCTACTTATACAGTAGCTCAGATGGCAGATGTGTTCTTCAAGGAGGTTTTCAGGTTGCATGGGTTACCGAGATTTATTTTCAGTGATAGGGATAACAAGTTCATGAGTGCTTTTTGGCAGGAGTTGTTCAAGTTGTGCGGTACAGGCCTACACCTAGTACGAGCTACCATCCTCAGACAGATGGGCAGACAAAGATAGTAAATAAATGGGTGGAAGGTTATTTGTGGAACTATGTGACTACACAACAAAGAGCCTAGGTTAAGTGGTTACACATGGGGGAGTATTGTTATAATAATACGCATCACATGACCATTAGGATGACTCCATTTATGGCATTGTATGGGTATGAAGCTCCAAGCTTCATGGATATGGTTTTAGGGGACACCAAAGTGACCAAAGCTAAATAATTGTTGAAGGATAGTCAAGATATCTTGAGAGCACTCAAGGAGAATATACAGCAAGCTCAAAATTAGCAGAAGTTGTATGTTGATCAACATAGGGTAGAGCACAATTTTGAGGTAGGGGACATGGTGTATTTGAGGCTACAGCCATATAGGTAGTCATCACTCAAGAAGAGTAGAGCAGAGAAGCTAAAGCCCAAATTTTATGGCCCCTACAGGGTGATTCAAAGAGTGGGCAAAGTCACCTATGAGCTTGACCTTCCAGAGGGTAGTTGAGTGCACAATGTATTTCATGTACCTAGGCTTAATAAGGCCATTGGTCAGAGTGTAGTGCCTACTACAGATTTACCCCCTTTGGATGAGGAAGGGAGGCTTGTGTTAGAACCTAAGGCTATTCTAGACACCAGAGAAAGGAAACTCAGAAATAGGATAGTGAACGAGTATTTGGTCAGATGGAAAGACCTGCCGGAGGAGGAAGCTACATGGGAGAGTGAGCAAGTTTTTCAACAGGCGGGGCTGAGATTGCTTGAGGACAAGCAATTTCAAGGGGGGAAGACTATAATGTCCCCACTTTAGTAGTTGACTTACTTAGTTTCCAGCATACTTACTATTTGTAGTAATTTAATAAGACGTAGCAGAGGCCATTTTTGATGATTGGATTTGATACTCCTTGATGAGAGCTTTCTGGCGATCTATCACATGCACCATTCAGAGTCTGGTTGCTAGTTTATTTTCAAGCTTGAAGTAGTATAAAAAGTAACATTTAACCCCATGGCAAGATATTAAGTGTTACTTTAAGTATTCACTTTATGGGGATGGTACCCAAGGGAGACATAATCAATATTCTAATGAATAAACTGTTGCACATCCTTTAACCCACATTGCTCAAATGAGCTGAGTTGCCCCTTGGAGAAAGGATAAAGGGAAGTGTTTGTGGCTCTTGGGGCATGTTGGATGAGAAGAAAAGAATTATTGCACTTGCAGCTTATTTGGGTATTTGAGAACATCCTTCTCATCTGTAGCACTCTAGACATCAATCCTTGGGATTGGGCTTTGGAGTTTGTGCTCTCAGCCACTGTAGCAGCTATGCCACTATAACAGCTGTGCCACTGTAGCAGCCGTGCCACTGTAGCATTCATACCACTGTAGCAGCTCATCACTTTAGTAGCTCCATCACTGTAGCATCTTGTAGCAACCAAGTGAGTTCATAGATACAAGCCTGCATGAGTCCATAAAAATTAGAATTTTGCTTGCAGAGTCCGTAGATTTCAGCCTACAGCGTCCATAGTTATCAGCCTATAGACTCTGTAGATTTGGCTTCAGAGTCTGTAGAAGTGGCCTGCAGAGTCTGTAGATCTGGCTATAGAGTTTGTAGAAGTGGCCTGCAGAGTCTATAGAAGTGGCTGATGAGTTCGTAGAAGCTCTTACAGAGTCCGTAGAATCAGTTGCAGAGTCTGTAGAACCTATCTAAAAAGTTTGTAGATCCAGTCTGTGAAGTCCATAGAAAACTAGCCTGCAGAGTTCGTAGTTCCATGGGTCAGAGAACAAAATGAAAGCACCTTTGGCACTTGCTGGGATATCCACTTGAAATAATGTTCATACGATCACTGGGGTATTTAGTGAGTTATCATGTGATTGGCATTGTAATTTTTTACTCATTTTGTAATTAATATATATACAGTGTGTTGGTTATTTCAGCTGTGTGTATCTATGCTTGCAATTCTATATTTATGTTACATGCATTAGTCTTTGTAAAACACAAAAAAAAAATCAATACCAACAAACCTACCAGAGCCATAAGGAGTCCCTGCTGGGTTAGTTTTGGGCACAACAGGGGTGCCCATTACATAATACATTTCACCTTGTTAAAAAAACTACCTAAGGTAGACTTCACATGAAGTGTGAATTTGACACAACCAATAATTATAGAAGGGCATAAATCCCATATCATATCCAAACAACTAGATTTGAATTTATATCTCCAACTCCTTATTGTGTCTAATATAGAATTCTTAATTTTTTTGTCAGCATTTGAAATTTCTCAAAAAATCATCCTCATACCTTCTATGTATATGGATACTAAAGTAGGACATGCTCACTTGATTCGTCATGATTTTTTCACAAAACATAGAAGGGTCTTAATAAACCTCTTTTAATGACCTGATCGTAGGTTAGAATCTTAGTTTTCACTACTATACATGGAAAGATGTTAGCTTTAGGCATTCATTTATGGTTCTAGATGAAATCAGAATGGAAAATTCTTAATATCATTCTTTCCATTCTTAGGATAATCTGATAAGTATCTTGGATAGAGATCTCCCCATAAGGACACCCCACCCAATCAAGAGTATTGTGAGAATCAAAGGAGGGAATTATGATATTTTATAATTCTATCTTTAAAATATAAATCTCCTTTTGGTTTAGAGTATTAGGTTGTGTCAGGTTCTTCCAAGGTCTCTCTTCATAAGAGTGCTCTATGTAATCACTAACTTTGATCCCCTATTGATTAATTGCATAATTCATGAAATTGCCAAGCCCATCTTGCTCAACCAAGGGCTTGACCTTATTCAAGAATCTTTTGAGACTAAAATATTCTCCCCACTTATCACTTTCCATCTTAGGAGGGGGAGGATGAATTTTCTATAGGATTTAATGAAGTTTCATATTGTTCAACCCCTTGAGAGAGGGAATTAAATGAATATTTTTAGAACTTGTTTAGAATCCAAATATCCATGCTGAAGGATTCTGATCTAAATCTTCATCCTATTTTTATAAATTATACAACAAAGTTTGGTACCTAGGGATTTATTCATCCTATCCATTCATATTATTACAAGGTCCCTCCATTCCTTAGGAATGCAAATTTTATCCTAAGTTATCAAAATCATCTCTCTCTTTTCTTCTAACCCACTATATAAAACATTTCTTTGTAGCTTCATAATTTCATCAATAAAATTCCTTATGATTTTAATAAACACATTAAATATGTGGGCATGGCTTGGAGGGTGGCCTAAATAAGTTGAGCTCTTCCAACAAAAGGAGATCCACCTCCCTTTCCATGCTGAAAGATTCTTCTAAATCCTATCCACCATCGATTACCAAGATTCAAAGGTGCACCTTCATACAAACAAAGGCATACCTAAATATTAGCTTGGGAGAGAGACTTACACAAAACCTAGAATTCCCTTGATTATTTATTTGGGTTGTTGGTTGACATTTAGGGAAAAAATTGGGATTTAGGACTCACTTTCTTCCTTACAACCTTATCATATATATCTATAATTTCCTTTAACACCTTGGCTTATTATTCTAAATCCTCCCTTAGGAACATAATACCATATACAAACTATAAATATGAGATATTTATTAAACTATAATTAATAGATAATCCCTAAATTTTACCTTCTATATTTATTATTATACACCTAAGAGATAAATAATTTTCAAATTACAATTGTTTTTTTTGAAATGAGTTCTCCCACTCCTCTTGCACATGGAAGAAGTTCTCATATGTCTGATGATTTTGGATAGAAGGTCACCGTTGCATAGAAGACTATTGTTGTGTCCCTTCATGCTCATGGCAGAAGCTCTCATGTGTCTAGAAATTTTGGGTAGAAGGCTATTGCTGTGCAGAAGATTGACACTGCTTCCCTTCCTGATCATGATAGAAGCTCCCTTGTGTCTAATGATTATGAATAGATTTTTTTCATTATGTAGAAGAATAACATTGCTTCCCTTCATTATCATGGAAAAATTAGGTAGAAGGTCATCACTGTTTAGAATATTGATGCTACTTCTCTTCCTACTCATGGCAGAAGCTCCCTTATGTTTGGTGATTCTCTGCAGATGGTTATCATTGAGTGGAATGTTGTGTGGAATATTGAAGTTATGTAGAAAATGGATGCTATGTAAAAGATAAACCCTGTGTATAAGATTGTTATAGAAGGCACAGAGCACACAGTTGACTCAACCCAGATCTATAAGAAAAATTTGAAGTGGAAGGAATCTTCTACCAGACTTGGTGATGTAGATGGTTCCCTTTATTAGGTCAACCACAGAAGAATTGAAAATTTTTAAATTCTTTCCCTCACCCGCCTCCTAGCCAAATATAGAACCCCTGTTACCAATAGAGTCCTAGACATCATGGAACTGGAAGCTATGATAGACCATCAAAATCATATATCCTTCACTGAGGTAGTATCTCATAAGATAACTCCAAAAGAATATATCATACCTCTCAAACTTTCATCTTCTGACCTTATTATGATCTTTGATGAGGAGGAGACCAAATAAGTGATCAGATCAAAATAATTATTCTCAGCCAAATGTCTCATCTATAGATTAGGTATGTGCATAAATTTGGGGAAAAATTCTATGGACATTTAATGTAACACAATCACATTATTAAATAATGAGATCACATTATTTAATTAATGTGGTCACGTTATTTAAATTATGGTTTTGTAATTATCAATCCATAATGTGATAATGTTATTAAATAAGTGATCGCATTATTTAAAATAATAACATGATCACATTAATTACATGATTACATTATCAATGTTTTAAATAATGTGATTACATTAATAACACAGTTACATTCCTTATGTATCCAAAATAAATAAAAACATAACCTAAATGTAAAATTCCTCATTTTACATTTGAGCTTTCTTTCTCTCCTAGCATATTTGCATTCCATGATCATATTTTAGGTCAGTGAGGCTAAACCTTACCAAAATTTGTCCCAAGAAGCCGTTAATTGACGATGCCACCACATAGAATAGATTAGTGCTAAAAATATACACTTGTTAACCCTAAATTTTAGTATTTTTTTAAATTTTCATTGTTTATGTATACACCCTAAATTGGTCAAGCAACCACACATATCATGTCTTCTCACAACCCTCTTCATAGGAGATTTCAACTGGAGAATATGAGCCTCATTCACACTAGCCATGTATTTGTTTTTGCTTATCTTGGTCTTGTTTCTTGCTTTTATCACCTTTTTTCCCATTACCAGTCATCTGGGACCTTCTAACTAGTGATTCCACCTTAGCCAGACAACATTCCCCATGCCAATCCTATTCCCCTAGGTCTTGAGCTTGTAGGACAGGAGTGCCAAAATTGGAATACAATGCTAGACATGAAAGTGTCCCATTTTTGACACTCTTATCCATTTGAATTTTGAGCCCCAATGGTCATTTGTCTTCACTTAACAGGTCCCTAACCCTTCTTAGCCCCTCCCTTAAGTTTTGTTTAGATTTTTAAGTCAGTTAAAGCAAATAAATCTCCCAAATTCAAAATAAAGAGTATTATATATAAATGACTTTACAAGTCATTTTATATCTATCACTTACTACTTTGGCACACTAAGTAATTAAAAATTAGTCAATAGTATAGCTCAAAGTTTTGCATCACACATAAATTTGCATGCTTGATCAAGGAAGGGCCTAGGTGAAAGTTCATTCTTACATCTACTATGCACGTTGACTATGTATGTTCCTTAAGGTAGAACTAAATTTGATCTGAGACCCTAGCTTGAGGGTTAATGTAGGCAGTGATTAGGACAATAGGAGTTCTAGATCATGCGATCATACTTCCCACAACCCAATTTTTTTCCCTATTTGATTTTGATGTGTTCATTGTTTTATGTGTGTAGGTAGACCTAGGGTTTTGTGAATAAAATAGGTTATAAAGTGGAACCTACAAGAAATCACAAAGAAATAAAGATACTTACAAGACCCAAGAACCAGACCGCATCAAAATCTAAAACCAAAAATTGATTTGGACAATAGTGATGGAATTGGTCTATAGCGTCAGACACCAAAGTGTCCACTTTTTGGCATTATTTTTCTTTCACCAAACAAAATCCAGATTCAATTTTTTGACATCTTCCCAGTCTTGCACAATAGTTTTCAACTTCTGTATCATCTATCTTGGCTTATTTTTCTAGATAAGTTATTTCCTTTCTACATGTAATTAATTTAGTCAAATTAATATAAATTTGTGTTTTACTACATTTAATTTCATTTTTTACCTTAATCCAACTTATTTATTGTTTATGAACTAAACCCTAGTTTCCCAAAAATAATAAAATATTTGTTGAACCTAACTTACTTTGAACAAATCTCAAACCCTAGGTACCCCTAAGGTTTTTCCTTCACATTTTTGTGCAAAAATTTAATTTCAAAATTCTAATTTTTGTATAATTTTTTTTACATTTATTTTATTCAAATCTATTTTAGAATTCAAATTATTGAAATAATTTAAAAAATTCTAAAACTCCAACCCAAAACCCTAGATTTCCAAACTAGGTCCTCAAACCCCAAGCCTTCTTCCCTTACAATTTTTAGATAAAATTTTTGGATTTTTTCCAAATTATTTGGAGTGTCAAAAATATATTCAAAATCTCTACGTTATTATTTATTTTTGCATTTATTTACTTAATAGTACTTTTACATATTCTCTTTAGTGAAATCAATAAAATTGCCACTAAGGCACTTCTGCCCTCTCATCCCATAGATAAATTTCTAAAATTTTCTCATAATTATGACAATGAATGGACACATTTACAAAATTACACATTAGCCAAAAATGAAGAAAATGATTTCATTTACAATGAAGACAATTAATGTTTTTTTAATGAATAATATGATGATGCACATGAAAGTGATAGTGAAGAAAAAGTAGATGCATCTTCTTCTCTCAAACCTATCTCTTTTCTTCCCTCTTCCAAAGAAAATAATTTTGAAAAATGGAAAAGTTACTTTTCAATTCATTCTCCTATACACAATACATCAAATGTATAAACTAGTCATGCATTTCTAAGTGAACTTCTCATTGGTGATAATTTGCTTCCAGTTAAACCTAATATCTCTCCCTCTCTCTCTCTCTCTCTCTCTCTCTCTCTCTCTCTCTCTCTCTTTTGTTACTTATATGTTCAAATTATAATAATATAAATGAAATATAATCAAAATTCTAATGCATCATTCAAATGATCCATCTCATATTATTAACTCTACTTTGTCATCTCAAACAATGACAAAAGAATGTCTAAATGATAACTCTCTTACTCTTACTTATCATATTACAAATGAAAATAATGCATGCACTCCATTCAAAGATAATATAGATGCACATAGTGTTCCAATTTCACATGACAATTTATTGCATATTAAAACATAATTAAATTCTTCTCTTACCCCTCTCCCTAGTGACAATGGAAGTGATAATGAGTATGATAGTGAACATTCAAATGAATATGACAATGAGAGTGAATATGAAAGTGATACTTCTACTTATCCTCTTTCAAATGAATTTTTTTTTGATGGTGATAAAGCATGTAATAATGATAACTATTATGCATCTAGTGATGAAGAAAAGGTATCTCATGCTTCTAACTCTTCTCTCACTCCTTTTCTCAAACATAATGCATTACAAAATGTTGCTTCTACTTCCATGTATGATTCTATTTAAAATGATGCACATGTCAATGATAACATCACATCTTCTATTCATTTAGAATGTGATTCACTAAATACTAAAGATACCAATGAATCTCCAAAGGAACCGCCTACTATAGTAGCACTTGTTTCTCACTCTTCACCCAAAGAGAATGGTAACCCACATCCCTCTACTAAGGTCCAAGTTACCATTCCTCCAAAGGTTCAAGTGAGCACAACCCCTCTTTATGATCTAATTACTAAATATAGCATTCCCTTGGCTAAAATAAATGATAAAATTCAACGTTTAAATGAACCATTTAAAGATACTAATATACCATCTTAAGAGATTATTCTTTGATGCATGTAGTTGGTGAATTATAAAACCAAGTACATCTCCTTACTTTGGGAAATAAGGCTTATAAGTCTTGGATGGATGCCAATGAATTACATGGTAACCCTCTTTCAAAGATATTTGTCAAAAATTTATTGCCTAAGAATTTCCAGATACCATCATTGCCTCAATTTTATGGAACTGGAGATCCATTCGTACACCTTAAAGCATTTTGGAAGGCTTTGCCATCTCATGCAAATCCTTTAATTTTACTTAAGTTATTCTAGTAGACATTAGTGGGTAATGCACATAATTGGTTCTTTCATCTCCTCCCTATTGGTTTCTTGCATACATATGATGACTTAGAGGAGGAATTTATTAGATATTACATAGCAAACACGGGCCCTCATGTTACATATAAGAAAATTTCCGTATTGCATAAGAATACTTCAGAGCTAGTTAGTGATTATATATTATGATTCAAGACTCACATGTTAAGATTGATCTATAAACCAATAGACTTAGAGATTCAACATCTATTTATTAAGGGGATTGTCCAACCCCTCCTAAAGAATATATTATATCAAACAAAGTCCTCTTTTAAGAACTTATGTTATACAGTTTTAGTCTTGGAGAAGAAATTGGGATTGATTGAGTCAGATTTAGTTGATCGGATTACTTTGGATTTCATAGCATTACCTCCATCTATAGCTCTTATCACTTAGCATCCACCATGTCCAAAACAAGATAGGAGACCACATCCAAAAAGTAGCTAGTTAAGAATATAGAGATAGTTTCCAAAGCACCATCTATAGTATGTACTACAGATAATAGTAGTAGGGCACCACTATAGTTTGATTTAGAGTGGGATAACCCATATGTCATATTATCAACACTACTAGATAGGAGGTTAATCACATTGCCTTCTAATCATCATCGAGATCCACATCTCTTACATAGACAAACACATCATCCCTTTTGTAACTATCATCGTATCTATGGACACAGAGATAATGATTGTTACAGATTCAGGTATTATATTAATAGATGTGTTGATAATGGTATCTTATCATTCACATTGGGGCACCAAGATATCCTCCATCATGGATTCATAGACCTCATTCCTCCATGACTAAGTCATCCCAGGACATTCTTTCATAGGAATCATTAGTTAATCATCATGAGAGGAATGTGGTTTCTAGAACAAAGCCTCATAAGAGATCTCCTAAATCACCTATTCAAAGGGTTTGGAGACCAGTAAAATAAGAGAAGCATACATATATCAGTGTAATCTGAGAATTACATAGTGAAGTTCCATAAACATATCCAATATAGTCATAAGAACCATAACAGAGTTTTCAGGGTCCTACTCACATAACAACCTGCTATGGTTAAGATTAGATAAACCCAAATTATAAAGTACCACTCTAGATAGATATTCACTAAAGCCAAGTTTTAAGGGTCCTATCTCATGCAGGAACCCAATATAATTGAGATTAGATGAGCCCCCATAATAGGTTATAGTTTCATCTTGATCTATTGCTTAGTCATATGCATCACAATAGAGGCCAGATGGTGTTATTTCATGTAGCAATCCACTATGATTGTGGATAGATGAGCCTTATTCAAAAGACACAATTTTAGTTGCATATCCATTAAGGTTATATATTATAGAGTCTCCACATACAACTATAATTAGTGAACCACAAACAACATTAGATATAGGGCATATTCATACGTAACATGAGCAGTATGGTCACTTATTCAACTGGCCATTAGGGTTCAGATAGTGATACAATAGCCAGGGGGCTAATACACACAATATTGATATCTTACATCTCCTTCTACTAAAAACTAACATTCATAGTTATAAATAACCATCCCTAGCCAAACCACATTGTCCAAATCTTGATCTTACCAATATCCTATTTTACCAATCTTAAACCAATTCACTTTATCAAATCAATTTACCAATTATAAAACAATAAAGTTTTACTCACATATGATTCAAAATCAGAAATTAGCATCACAATTATCAACAAAAATCAAGTCACATCCCAAATACCATTTTACCAAACATATGCAACCTCAACATTAATGCCAAATCAACTATTTCTAATTAACCATTTGCAACAAATGTACCAATATGCTCCAAAATACATAACATAATAAACATGAGTCAAAATTAAATAAGTATCCATATATATAATGAGTTTTCAATACATATACACCAATACCAAGTACAATCAATCATGAATGGGTGTCAAAACCTCACTCTTAGTCTCACTCTCTCCACTAGTGCTAGTCCCATAATCTACCCTAGCACTCAATGGCATCACACCTCCTCAAGCTGCCACATGTCTCTTGTGATGATTCTCTCACTCTAGTAGCTGACCATGATCCTCACACAAATCCACATATCTCCTTTGAATATTTATATACTCATCCATGATCCTCATGCTAATAGATCCAAAATAAAGTGAAGGCATCTTATGCCCATCTAACTTAGATCTCAGCTCATCTCTCTCTCCTACTACCCTAACATATGCATCTATTTATATATCATCCCTATCAATTAGATGGTCATGGATACTAGTAGTAACTATCAATCACTCTATCAATCCATCCTCAATTTCATTTTTAGGTACATGCCATGTGAGCTCTTAGAGTGTCGAATCAATTATGGTCTCCCAATAATCATCATCTCCATTTCCTACCCCAACCTATGATCCATCCTAAATACCTCCCATTTCACTTGTGTAAAAAGTATAAAACTATGTTAGATATATGCCTTGAAGTTAAATAAAAGCATAAATTTATATAAATTTCAAATATAATCACAACTTACCTCCCATCATCTGGATCGACATAGGATCTTTATACTCTGAAGCATCCCCTCCATCAATAGGGTACAATAAAACCCATCGATGCCTATCCCACCACATGGTATAAATTTTTTTGCATCCCACATCATCCACATCTATAATATCTATGGATTCATCCCTTGCATCTAAAGGTAATGGTGCAAGCTCAGCTTCAGTAGGCCTCACATGAGCTCCTACCCTTGTAGATGCTTGTGCAATCCTTACCCACACCCATGTTGCTAGGGGCACATCCTATGGTACCCCAAAATATCTATTAACACACTCATATTGAAATTACTCATATAATCTATCCCAATGGTCATGTATCCAACAACTAAACCTCATATATCGCATCTATACTCCATCATCTGCCCACCTAGGAAATCCTCTGTAAGGCCTCCATATGATGTCACTAGTCACCAATCTATCTAAAACCCACATATAATGGTCTATCCCATGGGATCAAATAGCTAATGTGCTTTTCCACCACTCTTCAAATGGCTGTGGAGGTGCCCACTCTACCTTAGGTAATCCAATTGACCACACAATTGCTATGTGATCATAGGACCGATAATACAAGAGGTGATCATGCTCACACCACCACTGAATGACTCATGTGTAAACCTATAGAGATCCCTATATGTGTGGGATAACATAATCCCCCCATGAGAATATAGTGACATATACCTCCACAATGCACATAATCCTATGCATCTTATATGCAATAGATACTCCACTCCCATCCATAGGAATAAAAGATGCCAATAAAACAACCAACCACTTCCATAAACATGAAACATTAGACTACAAAATAACTGATAGTAGCATATCACTGTCACTACCTATTTGACGTATCCCTAAAGGCATACCAAAAAAATACAAGGATATATGATCAATCACATCAACACCCATGTCATCCTGTACCATCACTCACTATTCACTAATCGGTAAATGCAGTATATGATACACATCCTCTAAAGTCACAATCATCTCCCCTGTAAGAAGCCAAAAAGTACATGTATCAACTTTCGACCTCTCACATAAGGTGGTCATCATATATTGATCTTAATTCACTTTTTTTAGGTTACACATGTGACCCAAACCTAGCCTATCCATGATAACTCTCTCATCAATAGACAATGATAATAGCCTCAATGTCTCCATCACCTGGTCCTTATGGAATTCACTCATCTACACCTCACCCTACAAAACCTTATAAACAACACATATATCAATCAATAATACCAAATAAAAAGCCAAAATAAAACAAAATTGAATAATAAAGTAGCATCATTAAAAAATTATGCCTCTAGGATAACAACACTATAATTTTAGGAGCACTGAAACCTGGACAGGAGCATTGAACCCTAGACATGAGGAACATCAAAAACATAATTTTTTTCCTAGATTACTTTAAGAGCTCAAAAACACCAAAATAAGACAAAAAATTGATGAGAACCATATGTTTGAGCTACTTACCAGGGTCACATCACCACCAACCTGAACTCAGGTTGTCAGCTGCTCGAACTGAGTCACGGTAGGTGCTCATCTCCTCAAAATTTTTCTCGTTCCAGAGCTCAAAATATACACTTAGTAAATGCACAAATGAATCAATAATCAATCCAATTTCCCATATTAATCAGCTTTTTCATTCAAAATAAAATACCATTTTACCCATAACTCAAACCTCGTAACTTCATTTTTCAAACCATTTCCTTCCACAAAATCATGACAATGATACCTTCAAAATCATGAAATATTTGATATATTATTACCTTATCTACCTAATATATCATAGAAATCTCTATATTTCTCTTATACCTAGACACACACCTTGGTCATCACCAATAAAAATGTGTTCCACTCACAACAACACAATCTAATCAATCCAACAACCTTTCAGGCTATTCAAAACATACCAACCTTGTTTCTATTACTACACCATGGGTCATCAATTTTGGCTTGACCTCTTCTATCATAGATGTCATCACTCTCCCTAAAAAGGGGGAATCATTCATACTATTCCTATTTCTACACTTACCCAACATACCCATCCACTCTCATAATCAAATACACCATGGTTCTTACACATCCAGTATTTAGATTATCAGATTCATCTCAGATTGGTCGAGATATCAGTGACTCAGATTATATGGGTCACTCAACATTAGTCAAGACATTCAGAGGGTTATACCTTAGGTTTTTAGATATAGTGGTTCAGATTATATAGATTCACAAATTTTTTTATACAGATACATAGACTATTTAGATACAGTGGTTTAGATTATATGGATTCATAGTGTGACTTTGATAAAAATATAGACTCAAATACTAGATTTGGGGGAATGTACATGCTACAAATCTCATATATACATCTTCATACAACATGACATAGTTACAGAATTAGATAGTAGACTATAAGCATAGTGTAGAGCACGGTGTTTTGGTTTCTAGTTTTTGCACATGAGGCATGACAAGAAATGTCATATCACATGTGGTTATACAAATCACCAAATTGTACATACACATTACTCACATAATAGATTTAGGGGCATGGCATAGATGTTCATGTTCTTCATCACTCAGGGTTATACAGATGGAATGGCAAGACATGACATTCTCTTCTTGCACATTAACTAGAGTTTCAAATTACACCCAACTATACCTATGTTATCACTAGGTTGGACCACATGGATGTCTACAGTGGTTGGTCCATTGTATTACTTAGATATATACTACATGAGTTTGTGTGAGATAAAGGATAGATATTAGTTTTGGGCCTCAGAGCATTTCTTAGTTCTAGTTTAGATATTTAGAGTGGGGGCATGCTGGATTTTGCTCTGCATAGCATACATTTTTTCATACACATTCTAAATTATATGAGTTTATGTGGGATAGAGGATAGACATTGGTTTTGGACCTCCTAGGATTCCTCATCTTTAGTCAAATTCAGCATACAGGGCAAACATTTCCCTCCTTCTCCATGATACATAGATTCCACATTTAGATTCAGTATAGGGGGCATACAATCCATGGATTCCTTCTCTCTCTAGGCACTATTCATCTCTCCATCCACTTCCCTGGCTAGAAAGTGAGTTGGATCCTTGCAACACATTCACCTCCACATAGCTAGGTTTAGGTATGCATTTTATTCTTCTTTATTTTATTCTAGTATTTCATTTCATTGCATCACTAGAATAAAAAGGGGGAAAATGTATACACACTAGATTGGTCAAGCAACCACACATATCATGTCTTTTCACAGTCCTCTTCATAGGAGACTTTGACTGGAGAATATGAGCCTTATTCACACTAGCCATGTCTTTGTTTTTGCTTATCTTGGTCTTGTTTCTTGCTTTTGTCACCTTTTTTCCAATTAAAAGTCATCTAAGACCTTATAAATAATTATTCCACCTTAGCTAAACAATATTACCCATGCCAATATTATTCCCCTAGGTCCTAAACTTGTAAGACAAGAACATCGAAATTAGACTATAGTGCCAGACATGTAAGTGTCCCATTTTCAGTGCTCCTATCCATTTGTATTTTGAGGCCCAATGGTCATTTATCTTTGATTAATAGGTTCCCAACCCTTCTTACCCCCTCGCTTAAGTTTTATTTACATTTTTGATGTTGGCTAATGCAAATAAAGCTCCCAAATTTAAAATAAAGAGTCTTATATATAAAGGACATCACAAGGCATTTTATATTTAGAACTTACTACTTGGGCACACTAATTAATTAAAAATCAGTCAATAGTATATCTCAGAGTTTTGCATAACACATAGATTTGCATGCTTGATGAAGAAAGGGCCTAGGCAAAAGTTCATTCTTTCATCTATTATGCACATTAATTATGCATGTTCCCTAAGGGAGAACTAAATTTGATCTAAGACCCTAGCTTGAGGTTAATGTAGGCAACAATCAAGACAAAAAGGGTTCTAGATCATGCGATCATACTTAACCCAATTTTTTCCCCATTTACATTTAATGTGTTCATTATTTTGTGTGTGTAGGTAGACCTAGGGTTTTGAGAATAAAATAGGTTATATAGTGTAACCTACAAGAAATCATGGAGAAATAAAGATACCTATAAGACCCAAAAACCAAATTGCATCAAAATCTAGAACCAAAAATTGATTTAGACAACAACATCAGAACTGGACTATAGCATCAAATACTAAAGTGTCCAATTTTTGGTGCTCCTATCCTTTCATAGAACGAAAGCCAAATTTAATTTTTTGACATCTTCTCAATCTTGTATAATAGTTTTTAGCTTTTGTATCAACTATCTCAAACTATTTTTCTAGATAAGTTATTTCCTTTCCACATGTAATTAATTTGGTCAAATTGACTTAAATCTATGTTTTACTGCATTTAATTACATTTCCACCTTAATCTATCTCCTTTATTATTTAAGAACTAAACCCTAGTTTCTCAAAAATAATAAAATAGTTTAGTTAGTAATTTATTTATTTTGAATAACCCATCCTACTAACCCTCTTATTCTTCTACCTAACCCTCATAACCCTCCACATAATCCTCTTGTTACTCCTTTTAACCCTCTACCTAACCCTATTATTCCTCCTCATAACACTTCACCTAATCCTCCATAGAACCCTCTTATTCATCCTACTAATCCTTGACTTAACCCTCCTACAGTTCCAAAAAATTCCCTAGGTAGTCAAGAGAGTCTAGTTGATTACATTGTGGAAAATAAAATTGAAATTGGATAACTAATTGGGAGAATGAGGGATCCCACTTCCACCAATACCCACGTTACCTATCTACCAAATTCCCTAGAGACATTATTAGGTCAAATTGACTCTATAATGAGTCAAATTGATAGATGGGATTCATATCGAGATAGTTGTAGGGCTTATCATGCCAATAAATTATCATCACTTGAGGTCAATAACAAAGACATATCAAAAGCCTCAATTTTTTCCTTATTCATTGACCCAACCACTAATGCACCATTTTTAGTAATTGCTAAACATTTTCTAATCCATCGCTACCAACATAATTTAATCATAGATAATTTTTGGGACTAATGGTGGATGGTGTTTGATGATCCACCATGTAAAAACAAAAAGGCACTATTGTATTTTTTGAGGAAACTCTATTGTGTTCTCAAAGGGATTACAAACTATTTTGATTATAGTGAGTTTCAAGGCAGAGGGAAAGGCTTTACACAAGATTAACCAAGGACACATCATGCACCTAATCAACTTGAAAGGATCTATATCCAAAAGCCATTGAGCCTAAGATCCCTTCTATATTTTAGTAGGTCATAAAGATTTACACTTTGCATGCACTTAGTTCTCTCATTGATACACTCATTCAACATACAATTAGTCTATCACAGATTAATGCTAGAGATACTCCACCTAGTGTGTATACCCAATCCCACCCTTTCAGTTCTTGTGGAGATATGTGAAATAAACCTTATAATGATGATGGTGATGGTGGTTTAGAGGGGTTGGATAATATACTTATGAGTGATGAGTTTTTGGCATGCATATTTAGTGTGCATACATCAACCACTACACAGATGTAGGTATATTTTATATAAATGTCATGTTAAATTTAGGTTATATTTACAAATTTAATTTAGATAAAAATTAATTTACATATAAATTGAATAATATATATGTCATTTTTTATGTCCTAAGAGGTGACAATGCCTTCATCATCATAGTCGACATTTTATAGCATTCGATTTGATGTGGCCATTTTTTACATTTTTGGATCCAGCTATTTGTCCATCCACTATTGTATTTGTCTCTGTTAAGATGACACCTTTTACTTATATAAAGGTAAAATTTTGAGTTAATCTTATGCTCTATTTACATTTATTCTATGTATATTTATCTTGTAAGTTTAAGTTAAATTTATCTATCAAGGATCTCAAAATTCAAGTATAAGACTATTAAATACACTCTTAGTTTAATAAAGGAGAAAAACTTACCATATATATCTTTGATACTTTATAGAAAATTAAGTGAGACCTTGTTTACATTTTGTTTATGGATCAAGTAGAAACTCCTCCATCACTATGATCCAAGATAGACATAGGCATTGCTACTGTAATATCATTTACACAGGTGCTGACATAGGTATTTATTAACTTGTAATTTTGAATTGTAAAAATAGACTTGTTTTAAAATTTTTAATACATAATTGGGGAAAATATAGCTTATGTGAATGTATTTTTTATGCATGGTTATCCTATGACATTAAATAGTCCTAGTTAGATGATTAATAAGGCAAATTCTCATGTTTCTTCCCTATTTTAGATACCTATTTGAATAACTAAGCCTGCCACTAACTTGTTTGAGCATCAAAAATAGATTGAGTAGGACCACAAGCTAGCATTAAGTGCATGTTTAAATAATTTTTTATTTTAGTTTAAAATTAGTTTCTTAACAATTGGTTGAATGTATTTTATGTTAGTTTTTTAATAATACTTGTATTTGAACAGATTCAATTGCAAGCAAGCTATGAGTGTAGGACTTGCAGTCGGACCTTGGAGTAATCCAAGGCATTAGAGGGATCTCCATCTACCAACAGGGCATCCCAGGGAGAGTCTTCTGTGAGGAAGGTAAAGAGAGGGAGTCTATTTAGGATGTCTTATATGATATTTATTTTTTTGTATGCCTATATGGAAATTTATGCATTTTTGGCATTGTAAATGTGTATATGACATTCACCCAACATTAGATAGTATATTGGTAGATGTAATTTTTTATATGCCTATCATGGAAATCTATGTATTATTGACATTGCACACATGTGCATATATGATTTTTTAGAGTTTTCATCTGAATTATGTTAACCTATCTAATTTATATTTAGTGTTAATTTAAAATATTATTGTATAATGTTGTTTTGATATTCTAAACTATTATCTATTAGATCTCATTTTTCATTTTGTACACAAATGAGGATTAAAAAATTGTTCTTTTCAATGCTATAAATCTCAATGTATACACCTAAATCTGCTCACACTGATAATTCTACTAATTTTACTAATTTAACCTATAGCTATATTTCATAGCTAATAAGCTAATATCCTATTTCCTAGTTCTTACATCCCACAAAATTTAATCTACCCCTCCAACCAATTAGTCACCCTTATTAATCTACTAACCAAACCTACTTACCTATTAACCTACCCATTAAGCCACTTGCTCATTTAAAAATACAATTTATTTAACTACCCATATACCACCCTAGTAACTAGCTATTCATACACCCTTAAACCCTACTAGATACTTATATAATTGGAGAATTATAGAAATATCCTATAATTTATCCCTTTTTCTTCTAGAAGTCTCTATTCTAGATATTTCTAAGGAATTAAAAATTCCTTGGAGATATCCTAGCCATTGATCTCAATGGCTCAAAATTAAATTTGAGCCATTGATCTTTCCCTCCATTTCATATATAACTAAGCCAATTCTTCCATGAAATATAAATTGGAAACTTTCTAACTTTCTGCCATTATCATCTCTCTTGCATCTATATAGTCCTGTTGTCAAATCCATTATCAAGCCAAAAGTCCATTGGAAGCCATTATCAAGCATAATCAAGCAATCCAACATCCAACACATTTTGCATCAAAAATCCATTTAGAAATCTTGGAGGGGAGATTTCAGAGGTAAAATGATGGTAAGCAATACTATTTCAAGCATTTGATTATCTTTTAAATCCTCTCTGATTGATGTTGTTTAGATTTTAGGTTTTCATTACTAAAAAATAGTAATATAGGAAAAATCCAAAATTTAGGCTACATTTTGGCAACCACAGTGGGACCTACTCCCTAATTCTAACCTCTTAAGCTTAATAGAAGTGATTTGGAAGCTTGTAGGTCTAACTAAATGATAATTAAAGGTTGAAATTTGATAAAATCATCATGTACAGGAGACTTGTAAATTTACAATGGTATTAGTGGTATAACAGTCGTGATATTACAACTAGATTAGAGATATTGCATTAAAATTTAACTTTAACCGCTAATGGATTTTGGGATTTTGATAGGTTTTTACCTTTGTGTAAAATTACTACTTCAAAAGTAGTGATATTGCCCTGATAATAATGATTTTACTTTGGTAGTCATGGTTTTGCATAGTTCCTAGGTTGTCATAATATTTATGTTCTTTGTCTATTTCTAACTTTGATATAATAATATACTTTGTTTATATTGTCTATAAGTTTTTTTTATCTCTTGTGTGTAGGGAAAGATAAGATTGACCAAGAATTTAACTCTTGGTAACTAAAGTGTAATATCACAACTCTAAGACTTATGGTTTTGCCCTGTTAATCATGATTTTGATTTAATAGTTGTGGTTTTATAGAACTCCTAGGTTATCTTAACATTACTATTTTTCATTTGTGGCTAACACTGGTGCAAGTCATTTTACTTTGATTGTATTTCCTAGAAATATCTTATGTTTTTTGTGTTCAGGAAAGAGTAGGGTCAACTAAGGACTTGACCATTTGTGATTAAATAACAATATTACAACTCATAAATTGGTAGTTTTGACCTTAGTCATGACATTACTATCAAAAAATATAGTATTGCATTTTATGATTAAATTGGTAAAAAATTGTCTTGTTAGCCCCTAATATGATAAGTAATAGTTATTTTATTCTTTGTTTGTAGGACATATAATCTTTTTGATAGGACTACTTTGACTATTTTGGGTCTAACTATATTAGTATTTAATTACTTTTGGTTTTTCTTTTTAAACTGTGTGTTTAATAAGGTTGTTTTTTGTTATGTGAAGGATAACAGGGTATAGAAGAGATCATATATAAATTAAATTTTCTATCATTATCTTGTAAAAATACCTACTATAATATCATTAATTTGAGTCTTGCAATCTGGCCCTGCTATGTGTGATATTGCATTCTTAGTAGTAATTTTGTAATTAGGAACATTTAGGGCTTAGTTTAACTTTCTATTTCAGACTTTTATCTGACCTTTAGAATAAAACTAGTTGCTACTTTGTCTAAAAACATATAGTTTCCCTTTTATTAATTTTTTTGATAGTTTAGTCATCAATTTATAATCTGTCATAGCTACTTATTAAATTCTTCTTAGGTAGCCTATATTTTGAAACATTTTAAAATCACCATTTCACTGTTATTTTTTGAACATATCATCCATTTGCATCATTTAAAAAACTAAATATTTTATAATTCTTTTCTTCATTGCAAAACCACTAATCTCGAGTTTTTAGCAGTTGTGATTTTACACTGTGTAGTTACAGTTTTGTAGGGAGTTGTGATTTTGCATTAAGTCAAAATTCTAACCCCTTTTATGTAGGACATCTTAAGACAAATGCACCCCATTCATATTTCTAATCCTTATGTTTTCAAGAAGGGTGAAAAACATTATATTTCAATCTTGTTGATTTTATATATTTTCTTGTTATGTGGTTTGATTGTATATGTTTTGAGCTTCCTCACATAGATAATTAATTGAGAAAAATAAATTATGCTTGCTTGTTTGTTACCCCCTTTGAGTTTAGGATAGCATGTGATGTGGAATTCATCCCCACACACATGCTTATTAATTAGGGGTCAATGACATGGATTTCATCACCACACATGAGACCAAACTCCATGTTTTGATGGAGTATAAATATTAGGAGAGCTATCGTTAAGCACTAAAGCAAAATTCTTCATAAAAAGTTCCATAGAGTGAGAGGTGTTTAAGCTCCAATACACAAATCAGTTATACAAAATCCTATATGGACCTCTAGGCCCCACTATACCTTCACATATATTAGGGACTCCCTTATAAACTCTTGTGTAAACCTAGCATATGACCTTTTGACCATAATAAACATTTCACTATCAAAGTCAAGATCAAATCCTAAGATGCCATTAAGTGTAGATGAGGTCAAGAGTGTTTGGTTGATTCCATAATGGGTCAATGACCTACATGTCACCAGCCTACAACATCACATATGAAGTCATTAGATGATGTAAGCATAGAGTTATACACCCTTTTAAATTTACTAGCTTAGGGCTTGTTGGTTCATGTGTTGTTTATGTGTCATGTTAAACCCATACTATTTGTAAACTAAGTCAACCATTCCCTTTTTATTTGGACACATTATATAACCTTAGGTTTAAACCCATTCTTATACCTTATTATCACATCATTTGACAACCACCTCATATCTTTTGTTCACCATCCTTATACCCATATTATATCTTCCATCTTTCATCCATATCATACTTTCCAATTCATCATCTTTGGATACTATATCTAGTATTGGAACCAAATATTAGTGATCACCCATCCCTATATCTCTTTATTATCATCCTTTTGACAAGGTACTATCAACATACTCAACCTTGTCAAAGACTTTAGTCTAGCACCCACCATTCCCTATCACTGCATTTTCATACCTAGCACTCATCCAATCACTAATTTATTAGTGTGAAAGGTATTTGATCCCATCATCTCCTTCTCTTCTTTATAGACTGGACTCTCACAAGGTTTTGTCTTTTGATAATCCTTGGTCATCCTAATCTTCATATTCCTTTCTAAAATCACCACATTTTTAAATCACCTTCTTTAACCACTATTAGATTTGATTTCTAGACCAAATTAGTATTCAAGAAACTTGGCATCACCCATCACACCTCATCACATCTCCACTCTCCTCATCTAATATGGTGATCCAAACCTATGCCCAACAACTTAGGATGGGATAAGCTTCCAACTAAGAGAATGATTTACTGGGTAATTTAGGTGATCAAAATTAGGATCATGATGATACACATAGTGATATGCAAACTCCTAGAAGAGAAGATGAGTAATTCAATACCATCCATAATGACGATGTTAGGAATATATTTAACCAATACATCTACAAAAATAACAACCAAGTTCTATCGTGAGTCATTAAAATGGGGGGCACACTACCCTCAAAATTTGATTGTAATCTTCTACAACACTTAGTCCATGCCTCCACCCAACCTAATACACCACATCAACATAACCACACTAATAAATTACCCAAATAAGAGGAAGTTATGGACCAATAACTTGAAGAATAATAATGACTCATAACTCTTTGAAACAATCATGTTGAGGCTAAAAAGAGCAAACCACCCTAAAAGATTGAATAGATTAGCTCACATAAAAATCAAATATTTTACTTCAAATTCAAAATCAATGACCATCATTTCCCCATCAAAATATCCACAACTCCATTAGATCCCATAATAATCATGATAAAACCTCTAATCGCCTTAGGGACCTATCATTTTCACAAGAATGGAAAGTGATGAAAGAGACTCTCCAACAAATTGACCCGCACTCACAAGTAATCAAATATAAGTACAAATATTTTTGCTCTTCTCCCTTAGATATGAATTTTTTTAAAATACCTTTCCCACCTCACTTTGAGGTACCTAATTTTGAAAAGTATAGAGGGAGAGGTGATCCTTATGATCATGTACATGAGTTTTATGTGGCTTGTCATGAAGTTTCATATGATGATGCTTATCAATTAAGAATTTTCCAAAAAAGTCTCACTGGATGAACCCTATAATGGTTCATACATCTACTAAAGGGGTCTATATCTAGTTTTGGAGAATTAACTAAACAATTTTTAAGATATTTCTTATTTAACATAGAACATGACGTCTCTATTATAAACCTCTACAACACTAAAAAAATAAGTGGGGAAAGTCTGACATATTTATTGCAATGCTAGAGAATCTTAGAAAGCTACCTTTGATGTAATGTACTAGAACAAGAGTTATCCAAAATATTTTTTGATAACCTCAATGCTGAGTTAAAATATCAGTTGAAACTCCAATGTGTCAAAACTTTTGATGAAATCATTGAAAAGGGGATACAAATCAAAAGAGTACTTATTGAAAAAGGAAAAATTAAATTATATTCCCAAAATTAAAATAATAAAAATCAAGATAATTCATTTTTGGGTAAGTAAAAAATCTTCAATAAGAATAAGAACATTATTGGAGATGGGGTTATAGATTCCAAGCAACATGTTCAAATAGTACAAAAGAGGAATCCCAAAGATCAACATAATGTATCTTCTATTTGAGTGCCATGAGGTAAACCAAAGCCTCAAACTAGAAAAAGACCTCTTACCAACCTCATAATGCCCATTGAAACAGTCCTTAAGTAATTGATTGCTGCTAACATGATTACTCTTCCTAAAATCCAACCTTTGGATGCTTGTAAACCTTGAATTGATTGGTACTAGAGGATGAATTATTTAAATATCATAGAGTCAAAGGTCATGACATAGAGAGGTGTATGAAATTAAAGTATTATATTTAAGACCTCACTAAAAAGGTGATATTTAAGTAGAAGCAGAGAGTATTCTAAATCAATCTAAAAATTAGCAGCTAGGTATTTATCATGACTCCTTACTCAAACATGGACAAAGACATGGGAAGCCACCAAGAGACCAAGGTCATGCCTCCTCTTCCAATCACACCAAATATCATGACATTACCTATCACTACGTCAATACCATCAAAATCTATATCCCCCAAGATCCCACTCCACCTTCATCTAGCATATTAAATATCAACTAGGTCATGACTGATTACATGGTTACTACTAGGTGCAATAAAATCATAGGTCTTGAGGAACCCCCAAAATACCCATTTACCTCTACACATCAAAAGATAAATATCTCTAAGAAAGTCTCACCATCTTCTGATAAATATTATGACATAATTCAACAACTTGAGAAGACACCCACTTAAATCTTATTAATGAATCTTCTCAAAACATCCCCTATACATCAAGAGATACTCAACTAGGTCTTGAATGACCTAAAGGTCCCTAGAGATATTAACACTAATCAATTCCAAGCATTATTGGGTCATTTGTCTCCTTCTCAATAAATCACTTTTAGTGCCCAGGACATGCCTCCCATTGGCCCCCATCATAACTACCCATTATTCATAGAAGTCTCCATATCCAACCACCATATTCCCCAGGTACTCATAGATGGAGGGTCTGTATTAAATTTATGAAATCTATATTTATTAAAGAAACTAGGGTATTTTGAAGCTTCTTTAGGGCCCACCCTAATCATGGTAAAAGCATATGATGATAATGAATGACCATCTGTAGGCACCATCTACCTTCCCAATACTATGTGACCCATGGTACATCAAACCTTGCTTCATATTCTAGATGTGGATCTACCCTATAATATATTATTAGGCCATGTATGGATTCATGAGATGTAAGTAGTCCCATCCACCCTTCAACAATGTCTAAATTTTTTGCATTCAGGCATGAAAGTCACCATTCCTGGGGAAATAGAACATTTTTTTAATTTCCAAATGGGTCAATCCTCATCCTCCTACTACTATCATATCACTAACAACTCCACTATGAACCCAACAATTGCTAGATATATAAGCCTCAATGACCTAGTGCTTACTTATACATTAATTGAAGTCACTCATCTAAAAATCACATCCGTAGGGTGTGGGGAATATGAATATATAACTTTTTGTGTAGGTAACTTACCTCTTTTCTTATAAAGTTATAGATCCCCAACTATGTAGAAGGCCAATCCTATTAGCTATCAATTTGCACCAATGACCTTTTCTAGTGTAGGACTATTATTAAAATAATATATTGATGAATATGATGAATCATGACTCATTTTAGAAGATGAGGCCTTCACATCTTACAAACATAGATACCCCCACATCCAAAAAATGTTACAAAACATGCGTTATCAAGGAAAAGGACTAGAGAGACATGAACAAGGTAGGTTTGAACCCATAATAGTTCAATAATGTCCATAATATATTGGATTAGGGTACAAACTTCCTGGTAATTACTTAAACAATATTATTAGGGATATTACTTCAGTCCTTGAGGAGTCTTTGTCTGAAGAAGAAATCAAGATAGGTTCTATTTATAGTCTCTATGAGGATATTGATACCACAAAATTTTTTCATGACACCACTATCTCCACCATAAACATATCCATTCACCATCCCTCATTAATTGACTAGGATCAACATCAAGAGCCATCCTTTGATATGTTTCAAAATGATGAGGCCATCTTGGAGTTTATGGGATATCAAGATTTCATGCCTTCTGATGACCTTAAGAAAGGATTTTATATTAATATTTGTAATTCAACCTATTTTAGGGAATAAAAAATTCCCCTTGACCAAAGTGAAGAAGAGGAGTCTGAAGAAGAAGATCCACCTCAAAGTCTAGAAGAATTTACACATGCTTCAGGTGAATTTGAAGAATATACCAAAATAGACAAGAAACTCCTAGATGGTTTCACTTTAGATATCCCATATCACTTATTTGCCCCTTATTTCCAAGATCAATTTCCCTTTCTCATTGAGGAAGTGATTGAAATTAATGTTGGAACTAAGGAACATCCCAAAATCATCAAATTGGGGGCAACCCTCACACCTGAGGAGCATCAGATTATTATTGAGATGCTCAAGGAATTTATAGATGTTTTTTCATGGTGTTATTCTAACATGCCAAGAATTGATCCCTCCTTAGTTATGCATCATTTTGTTGTTCATCCTAATGCTAAACTAATAAATCAATAATTATGAAAGATGTACCCTAAAGTAGCCTTACTAGTTAAGGAGGAACTACACAAATTATTGGAAGCAAGATTTATTCGACCTATAGATTATTCTGATTGGATATCTAACATTGATCTTGTGGATAAGCCCCAAAGAGGAATTGAGATTTGTACTGACTTCCATGACATCAATAAGGCATGTCTTAAAGATGACTTCCCTCTCCCAAATATTGATATGATCTTGGATTCAACAGCTAGGTTGAAATGTTATCCTTCATGGATGGATTTTTAGGATAAAATCAAATAAAAATTATTCCTGAAGATCAACATAAAACAACCTTCATCACTCTATGGGGGACATTCTGCTATCAAGTCATGACTTTTGGTCTCAAAAATGATGGTTTTACTTATCAATGGGCAATGATAATTATTTTCCATGATATGATGCACGATATAGTTGAAGACTATGTTGATGATATCTTAGGGAAGTATTGACTCAGATTAGAGCATCATGTAGTCTTGCAAAGAAACTTTAAGAAATTATGAGAATATAAAGTTAGATTGAATCCAAAGAAATGCAGATTTGGTATAATATCAAGCAAATTATTAGGGTTTATTATATCTAGGATAGGCATAAAAGTGGATCTAGCTAAATTCAAAGCCATTATGGAAATGCCTCCCCTTCATAATCTAAATCAACTTAAGAGTCTTCAGGGTAAGTTACAAGTTATTCAGTGGTTTATCTCTCAACTTTTAGATAAGCACCACCCCTTTACCCATATTTTTAAGAAGGGGACCAATTTTAATTAAAACTCTAAATGTCAACAAGCCTTCAATAATCTCAAGCAATATTTGGAAAATCCACCTATGTTATCACCCCTATCATGGGAAGGCCCTTGCTCCTATATATTTATGCAACTCCTTGTGCGATAGGTGCCCTAATTGTATAACATAATAATGAGGGAAAAGAGAAAGTAATTTATTATCTCAATTGCACTTTAATCTTATATGATCTAAATTATACTCCAATTAAAAAATCCTACTTATCTGTTGTCTTTTATTTGTAAAAACTTTAGCATTATATGCTTAACAATCAAGTCCAGCTTATTGCTAAAGTTGATCCCCTTAAATATTTACTATCAAAATCAGCCCTCATAGGATGAATGGCCAAGAGGATTATGTTACTCAGTGAATTTGATATTGAATATGTTCATCAAAAGTCCATTAAGGGATAAGTGATAGAAAATCAACTAGAAGAAATTCTTGTCATGATTGGACCTCTTACTATAACCTTCTTGGATGAATCTATAATGAATACTCTAGAATCTAATGGATAGAATATATATTTTGATGGATCTTTTACCATGAATGGATCATGTATATACACCATTTTGGTCACCCCATAAGGTGACATTATTCTAAAAGCCTTCTACCTCACTTTACCATGCACCAATAATATTTGAAAATATGATGCTTTAATAGTTGGCCTTAAATTAGACATCCAATGGAACATCTAGTGTCTTAATGTGTTTAGTGTTTCATATCTAATAATTAAACAAGTTGATGATGAGTTTCAAACTAAGGATTAAAAATTACTCCCCTATAAGAAATTGGTAGATCAGTTGAAGTAGAATTTTTAATCTATTACATTTGAACAAGTACAAAGAGGGAGTAATAAGGTAGCTAAATCTATGGACACTATTGGATCTTTAATTGATCTCCCTAAAGATGTCCTTGAAGGAAATTTTTTGATAGAACATCTAATCCTACCAACTCATCAACCTATGGCTCCTTTATAAATTTGCACTATTCCCAATGCCAATCTCCCCTAGTACCATGACATTTATAATTACCTCCATGATAACATCCTTCCACCAAAACTCAATTGCCATCAATGTAAGGCCTTCATCCACTATACCTCCTATTATACTATCCTTGGCAACATGCTCTATCAAAAAGGTTATGATGGGACTTTATTAAGATACTTGACCTCAAAAGAGGCTTCTCTTATGATCAAGGAGGTCCACAATGGTATTTGTGGTGGCCATATTAGTGGGATGGCCCTAGCCAAGAAATTACTCCAGAATGGATACTATTGGCCTAACATGGAATATGATTCCTACCAATATGTATGAGAATGTGTAGACTACCAAAAACATGGGAATCTTATCCATAGACTTGCACAAGAATTATAATCTATTATGAGTCTATGGCCATTTTCTATATGGGGATTTGATTTTATTGACAAGATAAATCATAAATCTTTTGATGGACACAAATTCATTATTACTGCTACGATGTATTTCACCAAATAAGTAAAAGCAATGCTGCTTACCTATACTACAGATCTTTAAATTTCTAAATTCATCCTAAATTAGATCATTTGCCTTTTTGGCATTCCTACCAACATCATATCTAATAATGGAAAGTCCTTCAAAAATTAAGAAGTTGAGGCCTTGTGCAAGTGGTACCATATCAAGCAACACTTTTCTTCCCCTTATTACCCTTAGGGAAATGGACAAGATAATGCCACAAATCATACTCTTATCAATATTCTTAAGAAAATAGTTAATGATGTAAGAAGGAATAGACACCTACAATTATATCCTACACTTTGGTCTTATCGAATAAGTGTCCAAACACCCACTAGGGCCACTTCATATGATTTAGTATATGGGACATAATATATCTTACCTATGGAAGTGGAGCTCCCTTCCTTACATATCTAATTTCAAGGCATTATTATTGATCATAATTTTTGACAAGAAATGCTAAAAGAATTGGATCTTCTAGATGAAAAGTGTTAAAGGGCCCTTAATCACCTACATGTATATCAGAACATAATAAAATGCCAATATCACAAGAAGATCCAATCCTGAGAGTTTGAGGTCGATGATCTATTCTTAAAAGAGAATTAGAAAAGTGCCAATACAGATAGGGATAAGAAGGGAAAATTAGAAGCTGATTGGCTTGGGACCTATATAATAGTTTCTCAATTTGGATCCAAAGCCTACAAGTTAGCTACACTAGATGGTGAAAATATTGATGACCTAATCAATATAATGTATTTAAAACATTTATATACATGACAATCTCTAATTTACCTGCATCTATGGGTTACCACTCTTGGGGGCATAGTCATTTCTATCCCACATCTCCATTTTCATTCTGCTCCATTCACCTATCCTTGACCCTAGCCTTAAGAGTGGGCATCCATTACAGGTTTTATGAAACAACATGAGACAAATATTTTTTTGATAGGAGACAAGTCATTACTTGTTGTGCAAAGGGAATGTTTTTTGGGTATTCATAAGGAGTCTATTTATCCATATTCACACACACACACACACACACACACACACACACACACACACACACACACACACACACACACACACACACACACACACACACACACACACACACACACACACACACACACACACACACACACACACACACACCCACCCACACACACACACACACACACACACACACACACACACACACACACACACACACACACATCCCCAATCCTATCACATCCTTATATCTATACTTATTCTATTACCCCATCGCATCCTCTTGGATAAGTGTGTCTCCTCTTACCCTGGGATTAATTTGAGGCTAAGAGGAGACCCAATCATCTAAGAGGATGCAAAGGGGTGATAGGAGAAGTATAGATATAAGGATGTGATCCTATCACATCCTTATATCTATACTTCTCCTATCACCCCTTTGCATCCTCTTAGATGAGTGTGTCTCCTCTTGTCCTCAAATTAATACCATCCTCATTTATCTTTTGCTGTCTCCAAACCATGGTCCACACTTTCCCATTAACTTTATCACTATATAAGGGTCAAAAGTAGATTTTTACTTTAGGGTTTTCCATACACTATGACACTAAATCTTGATTGATCATCCTAAACCCCATATAGATTTTATTTTGAATATGGTTTGATTCTTATTCTAATATATAATAATTTTGGGCACAATATACCCATGTACATATTTCCTTCTCATCATTATGACCATTGTCCTTAATCACCTTACACTCACATCATTATCAATTTGTATATACCTTTTATCATCCCTATATTTAGTCTCTTTTATCTTATGATTATCTTGTGTGTATATTTAAATGTGTGTATGTTTTTGAACATGTATGGATGTTTGATTAATTATTTAGCTTTGTAAATATTAATTAGATTAACTTATTTATCTTCAAATTCTTGGTATCATTTTATCTTGTTAATTTTTATGGGAACAAGGATGGTCTAGGTGACTCCTAAACTTATTTCAAGCCAAGTCACTTCAAAAATAAAGTTCCCCACACATCCTAATTGAATGTATCTTTGACTTATTTTATGTCATTAGCACATAATTATTAGTCAGTGCAATATTAAAATGTATTTCATATATTCTCAATGGATTAAAAATTTCCACCCATCCTATTTCCCCCAATGCTATAAATTATCTTGTCTAACCCATCACCATCCTATCTAAACCTAGTTATCCCCCATCCCATCACTATCCTACCTCCTTGGTATAGGAGGATTCCTACCCAAACACAAGTTATAAGACATAACAAATGAAATGGGTTAATATTTTATTAATACATTAATTTACCTTTTATTTCACTTTACCATTATATATCTCATTACTATTATACCCATATACAATTTATACCATGCATCCATAAACAAACCATTATCTCATAATATTTCATCACATAAAATGTCATCTACTCAACTATCTATATATCATATCAATTGAACCCATGTCTTACATATCCATGAACTTATAAAACACATCCTCCACCATGATCTCATAACAATCACATCATTTTCATCAAATGCATAAGTAAACATATAAAACAATAAACATAGCATTCAAATCACATCCTTCACATCATATAACATTATAAAAATGAAACAATATATCTATCTAATCCATACATAGATCCTTTTAATCATAATCATATAAAATTTATCTCAACCATCTAAAGCATAAATAAATCCAACACATGCACACATCCATCATCCATTACAAAAAATAATAAACACACAAATCCATCACATCACCTCATATACCATTATACAAGTAAAACAATGTACATCTTATCAAGTCTATCTAATCACATCATAAATAAATCCATCATATAACTAAAATTAATGTATCCATTGAATCCATCATAACCAACCATCATAATCAATTCATAATACAAAACACATAGCATGTCACATCATATCAAAAATCTCATCATATATATAGAATGTCCATATAGAGTCCATGACAAAAAAAAAATACAATATGCCATCTTCATGGGAAATAATGTGCTATAATTAAAAAATTCATATATATATATATATATATATATATATATATCCTATCTCACCAAGCCTTGGCTAGGCTCCTAGAGGTCCTCTGGGGCATTGATGAACTAAGTATGATGAGATGGATTTGAAAGAAGCTACACATTATCCTAGAAGCACTTTTGCTTTGTACAAGTCCCTATAATACTATGCATCTCATGTTAACCTCATAATGTTCTATATGACTCCATCTATCCCACCCTCTCACATCATTGTGTTTGAATCCTCCTTGGCATTCTCAACCACCTCTACCTCTCTTGTCAAAACTCTAATCTAAGCTTGCATCTAGGTAATTTGTGCCTGATAACTCTTAATCTATGTATCTCAATTGTAGATCTAGCTCTGAAGTATGACTATCTGAGCTTGAAATGATGTATCTAACCCTATAATCTAGTAACCTATGCATGAGACTAGGCTAACTTCCCATCCCTCTATGTTGTTTGGGCCTGTAACTGATCTTTCTCTCTAGTGATCCCATCTATCTCGGTGAGCCATGCCTATATATCTATCTAGAGACATGATAATAAATATCTCTCATCCTCATTTAGAGGCTGTTGGGATGGTCCCTCACCATCACCACTCTTACTCACACCAAAATATATATTATACACTCCAACCTATGCACCACTACCCCCAACATGGGTCTCAATCCCTCTTATCGGTCCTACCACTACTATTGGATCACCATGACCTCCATCTACATCTATACCATCTACATCTCCTTTACCATCCTAATAATCCTATGCTAGTGCCTACATCTTCCTAAGTTATAACCTTGCCTACACTTATAACACTCTCCTTAGTACTCCCCTTCATTCCAAAAACTTGCATCAGAGCAACCTCATTAGAACCCTCTAAGCCCACCATGCCATATATGCTACTATCACCCCTGGATCTAGTATCAGAGTCTAAAAATCTCATAAGATTGGGGCAATTATATCATAATCTACATATGCAAGGGCTCTATATACTGGTATAACTCACTATGCCCTCTCTTGATCGCTCCTAAAAAATATGCTCCTCACTTGGCACGTCTTGTAGGAGCCCAAACTATATTTACATGCGATCAGGTCTATATCATTCTATAATGAAATATCTACATCCTATTAGATAACACTTAGTAAGCATATCATGAGTCACCATAGCCTCATTGTCCTAGCCAAATTGAAGTCTCATATAGGGCATCTAAGTAATATGCTCTAGTCTTAAGCTATCAAATGCCTATTGATAGAATCACATCTCCTTGATGTGGCCTCTTTACACACCTAATAAAATATACCATCCAAATACCATAGGATGATGTGGTTCTCTAATTACTATAGTACTAAGATGTCACTGGATTGAAATATGCCTGCAGCTCTAGATCTACCATAATAAGGATGGACCCAAGCTCACTGCTCCCCTATATGCCCCCAAATTCAACTTTCGATATAAATGAGCCAATACCACTGCCCCCCATACAAACACCCTAAAATCCTAAACCATATCAACTACTACATCCTTAAGGCCCAAGTGAAACCATTGATCAGTCTTGTCCTACAGGAGTATTTTAGTAATAAGAGACATAACTACTAGCATCTACCAATCAATCATACCCTCTCAAAGGAATCTATCAATATCCACATGCCTTTTTCGTACACCTACATTCAATCCTCTTACCAATTTATGTAATGTCACACTAAGGGTGTGTGATCTCTAGTAGATCCTATCCCCTATCATTGAAAGTTGAAGAATCTGATAGACATCCTCCAAGGTCATCATCATCTCTCTAGTAATGAAGTGAAAGGTATTCATCTCCAAGTGAAATCACTCTACTAATGCAGTGATCAGGACATGGTCAATCCACACCATTGACATCATCATAATATAATGTAATCCCACTAACTCTAATACCTTATAATCAACATCAGTTAATCGATGCATCTCATATATCACCTCAAGTTTCCATAACTGAGATTCCACCACACCTAAATCCTCCTACACTAATCACCATAAACCTATCACTAATTCTATTCCATCACAATTCAACTCTCCTACTTATAACCCATGTTCCCCTCCCAACCTTTTACCTATCTTATATAAAACACCCAAAACCCTAAAATCCATACTCATAAACCTTGACTAATCCTCTTTAATCCATCCACCTCCTACCCTAGTGTTTCACCTAATTTACCCTCATCCTTCTTAACCCCAATCTAATTTAATCTTTTTACCACCCCCACCCTAACCCTAGTATACCTTCACTAACTCACATAATCTAATTCCACTTCCTAGCGTACAATCCCTTTCCTATTTCCCTCGTATTCCTAATACCAATCCTAATATCTGCTCACCCATCTCATTATATTCATCACATACCTTCAACCTAACATATCCTAACTTACCAATCCCAACCTCACTCATCCTCACTAATCTCATTTAATCAACCCTAAATCATTATCACTTATCTAAATTTAGTCCTAACTTTCTTCATCTAAAAAATTCATATTTACACCCTCTAAACTCATTATCTTTATCTTATCTAACTGCATCTAATACCCTAACCATTTCTAACTCCACTTAAACCCGTTAGCCTATCCCCCATCCCTTAGTTATTTTTCCTAACCTTAGTAAAACCAAAACTTTTGAGTTTGCCCTAATCATGACCTCATCATAAATGCTACTAAAGTCTTATGGTTTTGCATAACCATGAATCTACTCCCATGGTTATGCAAAACCAAAACTCACTAACTCATGACATTGTAAACATGCAAATCTAGATTTACCATATTATAATACCACAAATTTATAGTTGAGGTATTAAAATAATACCACTTACAAAGTAAAACCAAAAATTATGTGTGTAATAACATGACTAAGGGCATTTCCCTCAATCTCAGTATTATACCCATGATGATTTTTCCCTAAAAACCATGAAAAAAATACACAAATTTAGTATAAATTAACAAAAATCACAAGCTAGGGGCTCATTACTCATTAGTGGTCCAGAATCTTCAGGTCTCTAGAATTTTTAGACTCTCTCATTATAAGGGGAAGCTCGGGGGATTTAGTCCATTATTTTTAGCTCAGAGTTAATTTTCACCAAGGTTAAATTTTAAATGAATCCCTTTCTAATTTTTTGTAGTATTTGAACCCCTCCCCCCAAATTTCACCCCCATCACCCCCTTAACCCATGACACCCCTTTTATCTTACACTATCACGTCCAAATCATATAAAAATTACTCAATTACTCCAATTAATCTTTCACTATCCCTCCTTCACCATTTAGGGCATGAATTTTTCATTTCCCCATTGACCAACCTAATCTCGAGTCATAACTACATCAGCTTGAGGTCTCCTAAGATTATGTAGGCAACATGTAGCCATGATTTTGTGCCTAGGGATAGCTCAGACATTATTCACCCCTCATCCCCATCCTATCACCGTAATCATAATAATCATACATCATTTTAAGCTACACATCTCATGTAAATTGGATCCTTATCATTAATAATCTCATTTGGTCTCTATTATTAGTTTTTAAGCCATCCCTAGCTGTGTCCTTGCTACAAGAATGCTCACTAGCTTATCTCCATCTCATCTTTTTCTTTCCTAGACTATGTATCCATCTCAAGAATTTAATCTTATCAATCATCACTCCTTTCTAGACATTGGTCATTTGTCTAGAACCCATCTCTCAATTAAGCCACTTTATCCCCTTATCTTTGAACTTGGGGCCTCTTAATCATATCTACATCATTACTTGGGGTCATCCCAACCCCATTTTATCATCCTCGTCTCATCCCACCCTTGAAACTTCTAATCGAGTGACCATCTGGGTCGATTCTTCCTACATACTCCCTCAAGGGGGCATTATACCTAATAACACCATTTAATGCATGATTATGGTTTTATTTTTAGAAAAATCAATCCTTCAATCTTGACTACTTGTAATGCCCTTTCAAAGAGGGGAAAAATGTATGCACCTAAATCCTCTCACCCCAATAATTCTAATAATTTAGTTAATTTAAACTATAACTATATTTCTTAGCTAGTTAAGTAATATCCTATTTCCTATTTCCTACATACCACAAAAATTATTCTACCCCTCTAACCAATTAATCACCCTTATTAATCTACTAACCAAACCTACTTACCTATTAACCTACTTATTAAGCCACTTGCCAATTTAAAATATAATTTATTTACCTACTCATCTACCACCCTACTAACCAGCTATTCCTACACCCTTAAACCCTACTAGAGACTTGTAGAATTGGAGAATTCTAGAAATTTCCTCCAATTTAGCCCATTTTCCTCTAGAATCCTCTATTCTAGAGATTTCCAAGGAATTAAAAATTCCTTAGAAATATCCTAACCATTGATCTTTCCTTCCATTTCCTATATAACTAAGCTAATTCCTCCATGAAAGCTAACTTGGAAACTTGCCAACTTGATGCCATTGTCATCTCTTGTGCATCCATATATTCCTCTTGTCAAATCCATTATCAAGCCACAAGTCCATTGGAAGCCATTATCAAGCATAGTCAAGCAATCCAACATCCAACACATTTTGCATCAAAAATCCATTTGGTAATTTTGTAAGGGAGCTATAAGAGGTAAAATGATGGTAAATAATACTATTTTAAGCATCTGATTATCTCTTAAATAATCTCTGATTGATGTTGTTTAAATTTTGGGTTTTTATTACTAAAAAATAGTAATATAAGAAAAATCCAAAATTTACGCTACACTCAGATCTCCCATATTTATTTAAATTAAAGGTTTTATTTGATTGTGTGTATGGGAAATGACTAATTACACTCTTATCTATTTTTCATGTCATCACCTATTTACAAATTTTGAATTGATCATTAACACAATTTGATTTCACTTGAATCCCATACCCAATCATGTTCAAACTTGTATAATTTAAAGACAAAATCATTCATAAATCCCTACAAATTTCTCACTCAGATACCTATACCTGCAAGTTACTTGATCTTTCACCTTCACCTACCTCTAATGGATTTTTGACTAGATTTTCTTGAAACTAGGCTTACTACTTGTATGCCTTCTATGATTATTATTTCTTTATGTTTTCCCTCACCTCTTGAGTAATCTCTATCAATACCTATTCTTCACTCAACTCCTTTTGGTGAATATATACATGGTCTACTTCTTCATCTTTGTAGCTTTATCTTTGATAAGATTTCAAGATGAAATTATGCCTAGCCTTGATTATAATGTCTTTAGACTGATAAAAGGCAACCTTATTGAATTTAAATAAAATATCTACTCATGAGACAATGATCCATCTTTGGCCAAAACCATTTATCATCCCCTAGTACCACCTAATGCACATTTTTATCTTCTATGTTAAAGAAGGATATGAAAATATTATTCATATGCTCTAAGATCATGAAGAATTCCAACCTCACTTATCCACTCTTTTTCTCAACTTGATTCAAAATCTAATCTCAAATAATCTTGTTTTAAACTAGTCAATTACGCATTAGGTTTTGATCTTAACTAGTCACCAATCTCTTAAATATACTCTCTTTCTTTTGAACAATATTATTTAATACACTTTGAATAGGTGTTAGGAAAACTCAAGGATTTATGTAGGTGTCAAAACTTACAATAAATCATTTAACTATAGGTCTCTAAAATATTGATCTCTCATTCTCAAATTCTATCTTTTTAAGTTTCTAGGTCTCTAGACCTAGTTGTTGCTCCAACAGGTCAATTTATCAAAATAGAGTTTTTATCTCTTCAAAAATTATATATCTATTAGTATTTTAGCAATTATAACATGTTCTAACCCTTACCCAAGTTTATATAACTCAAATCAACAAAAAACTCATCTTACTTTATGCATAACTTTCTCAAAAATGGTCTTCTACAGGTGTATATAAAGAAATTTTCTTTACCTGTAACTTTAAATGTCTTGTCAACCCAATGATACTTGGACTAAGTTATAATATCCATTCCCCAACTTCTCACAAAGTTTTAGACCTTATTATTTAATTGTTTGAGTTTTAGAGGTGTTTTACTCATGATTTCTACACGCTGAGAGCTTAGCTAAGACTATTGTCAACATAGATTCTACATGTATTTAGTTTTTGAGATTGTTTTTTAACCCTTCAATAACTCACTCATTTAGCACCTTCAACTCCTCACTTATGACATTCTATTGCTTTTTAGGCCTATCTATTAAGGGTGTTAGGCCTCTTATAATTGATCTTTGACAACTGATATTTGAAAATATCACAAACCTATTCTAGACTCAAAATCACCTTGAACACTTAAAATACACTTTCATGCAAAAGTGGGTGAGAAAAGGGAGACAGGAGCATGGAAACACTGACAACAAATGTTGTTAAATTTTAAGTTGTGGTTATAAAACTATGGTTCTGATGCTTCCTGACAAAAAAACTAACACTACCAACACATATAGGGGCACATATAATGTCTAGGACTAGATTATTGGCCTCCCATTAGGCCTGATTGACAAACTCACCACCTATTCTAACCTTAAGAATGCCCTTCCTAATACAATAAAAATGTAATTTTTTAGCCTAAGTTTAAACACACATAAAATAAAACTTGTAAGTCATTTCATGAACCATCAGATCTATGCCCTACCTATTTCATCCCTATAATTTCACCTTAGAAAACTCAGGTGGAACATTTGAGAGAAATCCATTGGACAAGTTGTAGTGATGGGTCTAAAAATGTAACTTTTTGGCATTGAATAGGCAACTACTTGAGCTCTAATTTCCATTTATGCCTCTAGGACCTCCACATGAGAATATATCACTTTGATCACACACACACACACACACACACACACACACACACACACACACACACACACACACACACACACACACACACACACACACACACACACACACACACACACATAAGAAAATTACATGTTATCACACTACCACATAATTTAAATCCATCTAGAAGTGCATTTTCAATATTGTTTAGGAGCACAAAAACATTGACAACAAATGTTGTTAAAGAAGTTATGGTTATAGAACTATGGTTCTAATGCTTCCTTACCAAAAGATAACATTACCAACATGTTCAAGGGGGGTGGGTGGATAAAGTCTAGGAATAGGTTCTTGGCCTCCCATCAGGCCTGATCGATAAACCCACCACCCATTCTAACCTCAAGAATGCCCTTCCCAATACAAGAAAAATGCAAATTTTTAGCCTAAGTTCAAATACACATAAAATTAAACCTATAAGTCATTTTTTGTTGGAGATGTAGAAAAATAATTCCTCATTTTATTGGAAAATCCTAAAACTTGTAGGTGCTACAAAAATCTTTTAGAAGAAACCTACAGTTGCTGCGGGTAGTCTGTAGATGAAAACCTATAGTTACTATGGGAAACCTATAGTTGAAGACTGCAGTGGCTGTGGGTAACCTATAAATGAAATCTATAGTGGCTATAGGCAATTAGTAGGTGAGAAACCACAGTTGCTATGGGCAACCTATAGGTGGAGAATATAGTTGCTATGGGCATCCTGTAGATGAAACTTGTAGTGGCTATGGGTAATGTATAGGTGAAAACCTATAGTTACTATGAGCAACCTGTAGGTGAAGACTGCAGTTGCTATGAACAACTTGTAGGTAGAAAGTCTATAGCATGACTGATGATATGAGATTCTATATATAAGTTATGTTATCAATTGAAAAAAGGTTGTAAGGGTAATTAATGGTCTATAGAATTTTAAAAGTTCTGATTTATACAAAGGTTTTTTTTTGGTCTATACATAATTAGATCCTACTATAAAATTATTGTTTCAGATTAGCATTATAAATTCCATATTTGTGTATCATTTCAGATCTGTACTTCCTTATTTTATAAAGAATTTGTAAAAAATTATAACTAGAGAATAGACCTGTACTTCCTTATTTTGCAAGGAAGTTGTAATAAATTTGTACTTCCTTATTTTGAAAGGAAGTTGTAAAAAATTGTAACTGTAGGAAGTTATAACAAAATTTGTACTTACTTATTTTTCAAGGAAGCTATAATAGATTGTAACTATAGGAAGTTAGAATACAATTTGTACTTCCTTATTTTACAAGGAAGTTGTAACATATTATAACTGCAAGAATTTAGAATAGATTTTATCATTCCTTATTTTTAGTGGTCATCCCTTTAAAAGTGGGAAAAGAGGAAAAATAATTATGTAGTTGTGAATTGTAGATAAAAAGGGTGAGAATGGATCTGATTAGTAATTAAAAAAAAGAGAAAATTTATCTTCAAACAAAGGTGTTGCCAGAGTGCTCTGATATAGAGACTGAGGGGTAGGAAGTGCTAGGCACTTGTATAAATTCCTTTGGAAGTTTGAATAGAATAATTGATGAGTTTCTTTGTGGAAATGGCCCAATATTTGGGTGAACCATGTTAAATACTATGTCAATATTTTTATATGTTGTTTTTTAGCATCTCTTATTTCTCTATTTTTTGCATGTATTTATTATTCCATATTTATTTGTTTAGATTGAAAGTACACATTTAGATTATTTTTAATCTATGGGTTTTAAAGTAGATTTTGATATAGATTTATAAACTCAATTATTTTGATCTGTCCAATTGAGTAATATTGTATGTCATAAAACCTTAAAACTTTTTGTATTTAACCCAATAGGTGATATCAGAGCCATCTTTGTGTGGTTTTGTGTGTTATTTTTCAAGTTGTAAATATCTATAGAATCTCAAACTCAGAGTAATATCTTCTCAAGTGGGAGATCTTGAACAATGGAAAATGATGGAAGAAGAGTGGTTGATAAGTTTAATGGATAAAATTTTATTCTGTGTAAGATGTAGATGATTGACTATCTATATCAAAAGGACCTCTATCTACTACTTGATGGGAAGGTAAAAGGATAGGGAAAGAGAATAGATGATGAATGGAATGTCTTGGATAGAAAAGATTTGGGAGCCATAAGGATCTACTTGGGAGGAAGTGTTGCCTCCAATATATCTGAAGAAAAGACTACAAAAGAACTTATGACCACCTTATGCAAGTTGTATTAGATGCCTTCAGTAGCAAACAAGGTGTATCTAATGAAGAGGTTATTCAACCTAAAAATGAATGAGAATTAAGTGTAGATGAACATCTAAATTATTATAATACTATTACAAATCAATTGACTTATTTTAAATTGAAACTAGATGAAGAAGTCAAGGTCTTGTTGTTACAGTGTTCCCTGCCTGAATCCTGGAATAATCTTGTGATGGCTGTGAGTAACAACATGTTTGGGAGCAATAATCTTAAAATGGAGGATGTTGTTAGTGTCATAATCTTTGAATAAATGAGAAGGAAGACATCTAGTGAAAATTTAACAAGCAATGCACTAAATTTTGAATCCAGAGGGAGACAAAAGAATAGACAGACGAACAAGAGCCATGGATCAAAGGGAAGATCTTTATCTTCCAAACATAGATCCAAGTCAAAAGGAAGAAGTGTTGTATGCTGGAACTATAGAAAGTCTAGCCATATGAGAAAGCAGTGTTGGGATCCTAAAAAGAATCAAAAGGAGCAATAAAATAATGATAATAAGCTGGAGGCAAATATTGCCTCAAGTGATACTATTATTGTGTATCAAGATGCTTTATTTTTGTCATGCAATACAAAGATTGAGTCACAAGTGATTGACTTAGGGGCATATTTTCATGCTACTTTCAATCCCAAGTATTTTACAACCTACGTAAGTGGAAAGTTTGGCCAAGTTTTCTTGGGAGATAATGAACCCTGTGATATTGTTGGCAAAGGGTCAGTAAGGATCAAGCTACATAATGGAAATGAATGGATACTCAAAGAAGTAAGACGTGTGCCAAGTCTTACCAAAAATCTTATTTTTGTAGGTCAATTAGCAGAAGATGGATGTATTATTAATTTTAATGTAGAATCTTGGAAAGTAACAAAAGGTAATCTTGTTTTATCCAGAGGGAAAAAAGAAGGCACACTTTATTTGAGTAACTGCATTATTGATTCTAATACTACATTAGTTTCTACTTCTGATCTAGAAACTAATTTATGGAATTCAATATTGGGTCATATAAGTCAGAAAGGTATGAGCATTTTACATAATAAAGGCAAGTTATTAGACTTAAAGTCTATTAATTTATATTTATGTGAACATGGCATTTTTTGTAAACAAAAGAAAGTTTATTTTTTGAAGGTTAGGCCTGAAATAAAACAAAATAAATTAGAATTAGTACATTATAATTTTTGGGGACCAACCCTTATATAATCATTGGGAGGCTCAAAGTATTATGTTATTTTTATGGATGATACAACTCGTAAGTTGTGGGTTTATTGTATTTGAAATAAGTCTGATGTATTTAGAACCTTTAAAATTTGGAGAGCACTTATAGAAAATGAGTCAGGGATAAAGCTAAAATGCTTAAGATCTGATAATGGAGGTGAATACACCTCAAAATAATTTTGGAACTACTATACACAAGGAGTCAAAAAATAAGTAATAGTGCCTTGAACTCCTCAATAGAATGGGGTAAGTGAGAGAATGAACCAAACAATTATGGAGAGAGCTAGAAGCATGAGACTCCATGTTAGTTTACCCCCTAATTTTTGGGTAGATGCAGTTCATAGTGTTGTTTAATTAATTAACAGAGGATCATCTAGTGCTTTAGATAGTGAGATTATTGAGGAAACTTGGATAGGTAAAAGTGTTTCCTACTCTCATTTAAAAGTTTTTGGCTGTGAAGCAATTGTGCACATTGATAAAGAAAATAAAAATAAGTTGGATGCTAAATCAATGAGATACACTTTCATTGGATATGGTGATAACTCACTTGGTTATCATTTTTGGTGTTTAAATTATAGAAAGATTGTGAGATCATGTTATGTGATCTTTAATGAAAGTGTGATGTATAGGGACCAACTTGTAGAAAAAAGGTGGAAAGTTTACTTGGTAAAGAAAATCTTGTCATACCTCCAAGTTTATTTTCATAAAGAAAAGAGAACTTACATAATACTCCATTTACCTCTACAGAATCAGAGAATGGGAATAGGGTCATTAATGACCCAATGGAGTCTTCTGAGAATATTGAGCCCATAGAAGCTCAAAGTGAACCAGTAACACCTATGGTAAGGAGGTCAATAAGAGTAAGTAAACCTCCTGATAGATATTCTCCATCTTTATTTTATTTTTTACTAAATGATAGTGGGGAACCTAAATCATTTGTAGAAGTTAAGCATGACAAAGATTGTGTGCAATGGGAAAAGGGCATGAAAGTAGAATTGGATGACTTGAAACACAATAAAACATGGGAATTGGTGAATTTGCCACATAATAATAAATCACTACAAAATAAATGGGTTTTCCATTTAAAAGAAGATGAGAGTGGGTAGAAAACATAAAAAGTAAGGCTTGTTGTTAAAGTCTTTGCATAGAAGGCTAGAGTTGATTACTCAGAGGTATTTTCTCCTGTTGTCAAAATCACCTCAATAAGAACTGTATTAAATATTGTTGCTTCTAATGATCTTCAATTAGAATAGATGGATGTGAAGACAATTATTACATGGTGATTTAGAAGACAAAATATACATGAAGCAACCAGAAGGTTTTGAGGTAAAGGGGAAAGAAAGAAAGGTTTTTAAATTACTGAAAAGTTTATATAGTTTGAAAAAGGCACCTAGGCAATGGTACCTAAGGTTTGATACTTTCATGTTGGAGGATGGATATGATCATACTCATAGTGATCATTGCGTTTATGATAAGAAATTTGAAAATTGTGAATTCATTATTCTTCTACTTTATGTTGATGACATGTTGTGTGGAGCTAAAATGCAGAGAATAAGTGAATTGAAGAAATTACTTTCTTCAGAGTTTGCCATGAAGGATCTTGGACCAACCAAGAAAATTATCAAAATGAGAATTAGTAGAGATAGATTGGGCAAGAAACTAACTTTAACTCAATCTTAATATATTTAAAAGGTGTTGTTAATATTTGGTATGCAGAACTATAAATCTGTTTCTACACCTTTAGCTGGCCACTTCAAGTTGAGTAAGACATAGTCTCATAAGTCACAAGAGGAGAAAGATTATATGGCAAAGGTGCATTATGCTTCAGATGTGGATAGTTTAATATATGCTATGATTTTCACTCATCTAGACATATCCCAAGTAGTGGGATTAGTGAGTAGGTTCATGAGTAACCTTGGTAAGCAACACTGGTTAATAATACAATGGATTTTAAAATATTTGCATGGAACCTCTAGTATGTGTTTATGTTTTGAAGGTTCTAATAGTGGGTTGAAAGGTTTTATGGATAGTGAAATAGTAGGTGATTTGGATGGTAGAAGGTCTACCATTGGATATATTTTCATAGTTGGAGGTACTACAGTCTCATGGGTTTCTAAGCTACAGAAAGTTGTTACACTTTCTACCATTGAGGCTGAATACATTGCTTGCACTGAATCAAGTATAGAGTCATTATGGTTAAGTAGATTTTTGGAGGAGTTGGGAGTGAAGCAAGATGGGTACACTCTATATTATGATAGCTAAAGTGTTATTCACTTGGCTAAAGCCTCTAATTTTCATAGTAGGACAAAGCATATAGAGCTTCATTACCACTTCATATGTACAGGTTTGGAAAGTGGGTAGTTCAAACTCAATAAGATTCACTTAGAGGAGACTAATATAGATATGCTTACTAAGGTAATTACAATAGTGAAGTTGAGGGCACACTCAAATTTTGTGGGACTTCAAGCATGAGCTTGAATAAGAAGAAATTAGTAGTTCTGAGTTTAAGTGGGAGGTTACAATAGTTGGTGTTGTAGCCGTATGTCTCCAAGTTAGAGATTGTTGGAGGTGTGGAAACATAATGCCTCATTTTATTGGAAAAACTTGAAACCTATAGTTGCTATAAGTATCTTGTAGAAGAAACCTATAGTTTCTATGGGTAGCCTATAGTTGAAAACCTATAGTTGCTATGAGAAACTTATAGGTGAAGACTACAGTGGCTTTGGGTAGCGTGTAGATGAAACTTTAAGTGGGTACATGCAACTTGTAGGTGAAAACTTACAGTTGCTATGTGCAACCTATAGGTGAAGATTGTAATTGCTATGGGAAGCCTATAGATGAAACCTGTAATGGCTTTAGGTAATCTATAGTTGTTACAGATAACCTATAGGTGAATATTGTAGTTACTGTAGGAAACCTATAAGTAGAAAGTCTACAGAGTGACCGATGCTACAAGATTTTATACATATATATAAGTGTTATTATCAATTGACAGAAGGTTGTAAGGGGAATTAATGGTCTATAAAAGTTTTAAAGTTATGATTTGTATAAAGGTTTATTTTTTGGTCTATACTTAATTAGATCCTACTATAGAATTATTGTTTTAGATTAGCTTTGGATATTCCATATTTACATATCATTTCAGATCTGCATTTCCTTATTTTACAAAGTTTTAATAGATTGTAACCACAAGAAAGATCTGTACTTCCTTATTTTTCAAGGAAGTTGTAACAAATTTTTACTTACTTATTTTGCAAGGAAGTTGTAATAGATTATAATTATAGGAAGTTAGAATAGAATTTGTACTTCCTTATTTTGCAAGGAAGTTGTAACAGATTGTAACTATAGGAAGTTAGAAAAAAGTTTGTACTTCCTTATTTTTCAGGGAAGTTGTAATAGATTGTAACTACAGGAAGTTAGAATAGATTTTTTACTTCCTTATTTTTAGTGATCATCCCTTTAAAAGTGGAAAAAGAGGAAAAATAATTATTTAGTTGTGAATTGTAGATTAAAAAAGGGTGAAAATGGAGCTGAGTAGTAATTGAGAGAAAGAGAAAATTTATCTTAAAACAAAGGTGTTTCCAGAGTGATTTGATACAGAGATTGAGGGGCAAGAAGTGTTAGGCACTTTTATAAATTCCTTTAGAATTTTGAATAGAAGAATTGTTGAGTTTCTTGGTGGACATAGCCCAATATTTGGGTGAACCACATTAAATACTATGTCAGTATTTTTGTATGTTGTTTTTTAACATCTATTATTTATCTATTTTTTGCATGTATTAATTATTCCATAATTATTTTTTTAACTTGTAAGTACACATTTAAATTATTTTTAATCTGTGGGTTACAAAGTAGATTTTGATATAGATTTGTAAACTCAATTATTTTGATTTGGGCAATTGAGTAATACTGTATGTAATAAAATTTTGAAACTTTATGTATTTAACCCAATATTTTCATGAACCATTAGATCCATATCCTACCTATTCAATTCATTTAATCATGTTTTGGAGCACTCAGGTAGAACCTTAGAGAGCAAACCATTGGACAAGTTTTAGTGTCAGGTCCAAAAATACAACTTCTTGAGCTCCAATTGCCATTTCTACCTATGGAACCTCCACATAAGAATATATCACTTTGATCACATCCAGATAGTCAAATTACATGTTATCACATCTTCATAACATTCAAATCCATTTAAAAGTGTATTTTCACTACCATTCAAGATGACAAAAACATTGACAACATTTGTTGTCAAAGTTAAAGTTGTGGTTGTAAAAATATAGTTTTGATGCTTTATGACCAAATAATGACACTATCAACATGTCTAGGAGGGAAAATAACATCTAAGACAAAGTTATTGGCCTCCCATTAGGACTGATAAATAAACCCATCACCCATTTCAGCCTCAAGAACGTCCTTCCTAATACAATAAAAATGCAATTTTTTAGACAAATGTCTCGTATGAATAGTCCATGAACTTTCATTTAATCTAAAAAATGATTAGAGGTTACTTGAACCCATTACAGTCATATAATACTCATACTTCTCCAAGTGTTCTTCCTCTATTAACCAAAAATGTCTATGAACAGTAGAATTTGGTTGAACACTATGACACATGTTCTTGTTCACCACTCAACTATGATTTTTGCATTTGTTAAATGAACATACTCTTCAAATTTCATCTCTTCCCTTGCAATATCTCTTTTTACACATGCTACAACACCGTCATGCTCCCCTTTTCCATGGCTAGCCTTGGTGAAACTCTAAATGTGTTTTCCACCAGTGGTAATGTGTATCTTGCTCAACTGATAAAATATCCATGTATTTTTGAATTGTGGTGTGTAATTATCTGACCAAATGTAATATTTATTGAAAGTAATGTTACTTTTAATTTACTGTTCATAGAAATTCTAAAAACAACCTTACACATACTCTAAACAATGTGATCAGTCATTGATGATATAGAAATGGTACTCCCTTAGTATTTTTAATTATTGATATATACTATCAGGTGCATTCATGAATGATATATGCATGAATATGAAAACTTGTGATGAGTTGTAATACTACATTTGAACTTCCATTTAGGGTTTGAATGTGTGATTTGCAAAAAATTCAACTATGAAATAATAGAACCAAGTGGGAATTTATTCTTGCTTATCTTTAAATGTTCATCCAACCATCTAGCCCTGTGTGTGTGCCTTGCATACTCATAGATAATTTTATCCCTAAATTTGACCAAAAATTTAGAAAGAAACATATTTTTTTAACAAACTCACACCTTTTAGATTCTTTGTTATCTTTTACTTGATAAGTCATTGATTTATATTTACTTAAACCAACAAATTCATGTCCAATTTCACTTATAATCTCCTCATGGATACATTTTTTAAATTTTGGCAATCCACCATAAATGCTATAATTTCTATTTAAACATGATTTGTTATAAAATAATTGTCCATCTGGTCTTTTTTAAAAGATAGTTGGAATAAATTCTCTGGTTGATTTTGGTGGCAATTAGATTCCACTTTGAATAATGTTATTAGTATAAAAAGCACAATGAATATGGCAAAAAACATCATAGTGCATTGAAAATTCAAATTGTTGCCTACAACAAGAAGTGGTGCATGAGTGATTTATTTTTACATAAAAAAGTTTGGCCATCTCAAAATATCTTTGACAAATATAAATTTGTGGATGTTTTTACAAAAAAATAGAGTACAATTGTGTTTGATTCATATGTAATAAATGTTTTGGATGTGGTTCATCATTACGAGAACCAATTCTTTTTTTCACTACATCTCTTGTATTGGATGAAACTCTTGTAGTATCTTTCCAAAATTGAGCAAGTAACTCTTTGAGAGTATCATCTATAGCCTTATCCTTTCATTAAAATCCATCATAGAATGCCAAGAGCTCATTGGTATTAGGTTCATTACGTCTTTCACATATTTTAATTGATTTCATTGATGTTTTTATGTTTATATTGAGTGTTCGGATTATTTTTGAAACCATTCATTTTTTCCCTATTTGGTCACTTACTGCACAAGTTGTAAGTACATGATTTTGGGCCTACAATATGTTATGCATCATATAGATTTTCAAAAATTTTATTGTTTTCATCATCCATGTTAGATGTTCTTAGTCATAATGTGTACATTATAGGTCTCATCTTAATTAATTTTATCAATGAAACAAATAATTGACATCTTTGACTATCACAATCCAAATTATGAAAGAATCTATCCCAAATTTTTTGAGCCAGCCTTATTGAATGACGATCAAACATTTTTTTATGCATTGGTTCCATAATATTTTCATTGAATTCAATCAATTAATTATATTTTCTATACACAATTGTTGGAGGTGTTGTTAATGGTTATTTGTTGAGAGGGTGTTTCAAAATCATTATTAATTTTAATGTATATAGGTGGGATGACATTTTATTCATTGTTTATTTCTTCATTATATATTTCCATAAAATTTTATTGATTGTTAATTTCATAATTATTTATTTCCATCAAATTTGCTTCATTCATGGGGGGTGAAGCATCATACATAGACTCATCATCAACAAAATGAAAAACTTAGAACTTTGAATGTAAACTTCTAACATTATCCATTAATTTCATTATTATTCATTTCATTATGGTCAATTTTATCATTATTCAATTCATTATGTCAAATTTAATCATTATTTAATTTATTATTGTGATTTGGATCATTATCTATAGCATTTAGTTCATTAGGATTAAGGTTTGTAACTTATCTACTGTGAAGTTTTTACATTTGTATCTTGTGTTTCTCTCTCAAATATTCTAATTCATTTGGTTTTTTGTCTTTCAACATATTCCTCTTCCTTGAACATTATCAATCACCCATCAAGGATAATTGATAACTTTTCAAGGTGGGCTGAAAAGTCCACAAGTCCCATAGTGGATGTTTATGGGGATAAAATTCTCGATTTGGGTTATAAATGGACATTAAAAAGTGAGCTTAGTCTATATTAAATACAATGTAATCATGTTATCCAATAACATGATCATGATATATAATGTGATCTTGTTATTAAATAATGTGATCACATTATTATTAATATTAGGCTCTACTTGAACATAGACATTGAGAAGTGATTTTTGTTTATATTAAGAATAATGTAATCACATTATTAAATAACATGATCATGTTATTCTTAATACTTCATTAGGATTAAACATAGACATTGAGAAGTGAGTTTTATCTATATAAATAATAATGCATTTGCATTATACTTAGTATAGATTAGGGATTAGGGATTAAGGCATTAATGTATAGGGTTTAAGGATTAGGGAATTAGGGCACAAGGCTTACAATTTATGCTTTAGGGTTTAGGTATTGTGGATTAAGGCATGTAAGGTTTAGGTTTAAGGGTGTATATAAGGTCTAATCATTCCATTCCATGTGAACCTAATTCTTACCACAAAGGATGTTAATTGGGACTAAATCGATTGGTAAATAAGGAAAGTTTATGGTTTATAATTTAGGGTATAGTGTTTAGGGTTTAAGATATATGGATTAGGTTTAAGGTACATAGGTTCAATAACAAAGATAATTCTTAATCTAAATGATTTTAATTTGGGATAAAATGATTGGTTCAGGGTTTAAAGGGTTTATATTTATGGTTTAAAGTTTAGGGATTGGGAAATTTAAGGATTAGGGATTAGGGTATAGGTTTTAGGGTATATAAGGTATAATCATGAAGGTGATTGGGGAAAATTTGAGATCCTTGAACCTAGATTTATGAGTAAAGAATGTGATTTTAGCTCAATTAGCCCCCACATCATCATAGATTGAGCCAATTAAGTCAACTATGGTTTAATGAGTGATGTGATTTGAACTTAATTATTACTATATATAAAGGATGTTAATTGGGGATAAATTTATTAGTTTAGGGTTTAGGGTATACAATTTAAAGGGTTTAGGGTTTAAGGATTATGGCATAGGGTTTAAGGTAAATGGTAAGGGTTTAGGGTTTAAGTTAAATGGTATAGGTTTTAGGGTTTAATATATTAGATATAGGGTCTAATAAATAAGGTAATTGAAGAAAATTTGAGCTACTTATTCACCTATTTATGATAATTAACTTCATGTTTGCATTTTTGATAAAATTAGGGTCAGTTAAGCCATACATGTTGCATACATTATACAATTTATTGTGGATCAATTAATGATAGAATCAAAGTTTTGATTTTGCCCCAAATCATATCTTGCTCTTGAAGGGGTTCAAATTAACCTCAAATGCCTCCTTGATTAAATGAAATAACTCTTTGGTTAATTATATGTGACATGACATTAGGGTTAATTTAAATTTAAATCACATCTTATATAATTTAAAATAAGTTCATGTGGTTAATTTTGACCCTAATTACCTCCACAATTTAACTAATCAACATTTGCATTCATTAGATAATAGCTTTAAGTTTATTGAAGTCAAAACCACATTTTATACATGTAAAACTTACATATAAGTAAATAATGTTTCTTTGCTTCAATTGAGCTAATGAAATTAGAGTTGATAAACCTCAAAATCACATTTTATAGTCATGCAATTAGGTTGAAGGGGCTTGAAATAGTCCTAATTTACTTTAGATGCACAATTAGATTGGTGCTCCAAAGGCTAAGTTTTGGCCATAAGTTTAAAATGAATTTTATGACATCTCATGATAAAATAAATTATATTGTAAGGCATGTATGTTTGTGGAATGTAATGGGATTATGACATAGGGCTTAAAATTTATATTTTAGGGATTAGGGATTAGGGCATAGGTTTTAGGTTTAAGGGTGTATATAATGTCTAATCGATCTATACCATGTGAACCTAATTCTTACTACAAAGGATGTTAATTGGGACTAAATCAATTGGTAAATAGGGAAATTATATGGTTTATAATTTAGGGTATATTTTTTAGGGTTTAGGGCTTAGGTTTTAATGTATATATGGTTTAGGGTACACAAGGTCAATCTCAAAGATAATTGAGGATAATTTGAATCACTTGGACCCATTTGTGACTATAGAATGTGTTTTTGGGTTGTCATTATACCCCATGTCATCATAAATATTGAATGAATTAGTCAAATAGGGTAATTTATCATGTGGTTTAGGCCAAACTGAGCCTTGTGAACTTAATTCTTAGTCTAAATGATCTTAATTTGGGCTAGAATGATTGGTTTAGGGTTTAAAGAGTTTATATTTATGTTTTAAAGTTTTGGGATTAGGAAATATAGGGATTACGGATTAGGGATTAGGGTATAGGTTTTAGGGTATATAAGGTAAAATCATGATGGAAATTAGGGCAAATATGATCTCCTTGAACCTAGATCTATGAGTAAATAATGTGATTTTGGGCTCAATTAGCCCCCACATCATCATAAATCGAGTCAATTAAGTCAATTATTGTAATTAGTGATGCAATTTTAACCAAATTAATCCTTGTAAACCTAATTATTACTATATATAATAGATTTTAATTGGGTCTAAATTTATTAGTTTAGGGTTTAGGATCTACAATTTAAAGGGTTTAGGGTTTAGGGATTATGGATTGGGGTTTAAGGTAAATGGTACAGGATTTAGGGTTTAAGTTGAATAGTATAGGATTTAGGGTTTAAGATATTAGATATAGGGTCCAATAATTAAGGTAATTGAGGAAAATTTGAGCTTTTTGTTCACTTATTTATGATAATTACCTTCATGTTTGCATTTATGATAAAAGTAGATTCAATTAAGCCATATATGTTGCATACATCATACAATCAATTGAGCCATAAATTTGGTTTAGGGGATCAATTTTGACCAAATCATTCCCCTAATTACACAAATTGACTAATTAGATCAATTCATGACAGAATCAAATTTAATTTTGCCCCAAATCATATCTTACTCTTGAAGGGTTTCAAATTAGCATCAACTACCTCCTCGATTAAATGAATCAACTCTTTGGTTAATTATATATGACATGACATTAGGTTTCATTTCAATCCAAATCACATTAAATATAAAATTTAAAATAAATTCATGTGGCTCATTTTGACCCTAATTACCTCCATAATTGAATTAATTGACATTTGCATTCATTAGCTGATGACTTCAATTTTATTGAGCTCAAAACCATATTATATACATGTAGAACTTGTATATAAATAAATAATGTTTCTTTTATTCAATTGAGATAATGAAATTAGAGATAATAAACCCCAAAATCACATTTTATATTCATGTAATTAGGTTTAAGGGGCTCGAAACAACCCTAATTTACTTTAGATGCACAACTAGATTGGTACTTGATAGGATAAGTTTTGGCCATAGGTTTAAAAATTGAATTTTATGACATCTCATGATAAAATAAGTTATATCATAAAATGTATAATGAGTTACACCTCAAAACCAAGTAATTATAAGTAGTCAAGTCAACATATTAAAATGCCCATAATTTTTTTAAAGTCTAATGTGATACCATGACACCTTAATTCACTATCTAATGTTAGGGACCTTTCCGTATCACATGAAATAACACCACTATTAGGGAGCTCAAGAACATATATAAAATTTGAGCTAAAGAATAAATTTGGGTTTTTAGGTGTTATGAACATATAACATGATCAAGTTATTAACATGATCACATTATTAACTAATATTATTTCATTAATAACATGGTTAATAATATTATCATATTAATAACACAATTATGTTATTAACATGATTGAGCTATTTGAATTTGAATTCAAAAAACTATGCCTTTTGACTTAAAAATGTCTTGGATTCTTGAGCCCAAGGCTTGGACTTGTCAATATAAAATTGAGTTCAAGAGTTATGATAAAAAACAAAAAAATTCAACTTCAATCACCAAATACATTGTGAAATTCAATGGTGAAATATAAAAACTCAATACCATCACAACAAACATGCTCTTCTCTTTCCAAATATATGATTTTTATAATTTTTTGACTAATTTAAGGTTTCAAAATATGTTGATTTATAACTATACCTTTTTTATGCCACTACAAGCCACAAATATACATGCCTATTCATGTTCATGTAATTTTTTTCATCAATCCAAGTGTAAAAAAAGTTATATGGTCACAAACAAGGCCTGATTATACATAAAAAAAATTGGTTTTTCTTTTTTGAGGTAGTTAGGTGTGCCACATGGAAAACTATCCATGTTTTTGTTAGTTTTCTAGATCTATTTACTTGAAAAATTAATAAAAAAAATTATTAATTGAAAAAAAAAAATAGGTCACAAAATAGAACATCTTGTTTAAATTTTTTGCAAAGGGTTTCAAAGAATATTAAAATCTTCTCAAAAAATGGTGCACTACATGGTCGTCTATCTAATCTATTTCCTTAAAAAAATATGAGTTCTTATTGAAATTTTAGATGTTTTACCTAGTTATAGTTAACCATTTTTTTAAAAAATTAGTGTTTTAGAAACTAGACTAAAACTTCTACATTTCATGTTCTTATACCATCTTCAAATTTGGAGTGTAGATATCTCAAATTATCTACATAAGTTTAAATTTATGAAATTTCAAGAAAATAATGTCCATGGGTAGGCCACTTTTTTGTGCCCCAACTTTGTGCACTTACTTGATTCATGGATTACTAGCCAAAAATTCTAGCTCTGCATGCTTGGATATTGAAGCATTGACAACCCCTCCTAATACGTACTCTTGATATTTACCCTCATGAAAAAAGTGTCATTATTATTGTCTTTCACAATATTTAAGACAAGGAAGAGATTCAAAACAATTTTTTGTGCTTGAATCACCACCCTATGGTCATCAAACCATGGTCCCTTGACCTCAATCCCATCATAGAACCACTTAATGTAAAACCCATTTGGGTTTAGTTGCCTCATCTTCCTCTTCAATTTTAGACTGAATACAATCTAAAGGATATTGGTAATTTACTAGGTGATTACATGCAAATGCACCCAGATACTGATTATTTTTATCACACTATTTTTTCCATAATTTTTGTGAATATTGATACTTTCAAGAATTTGCCTAAAAATATCACTTTATGAGTTGGGAACCACTCTTGGTCCCAAGCCCTAGATTATAAAGGTTTTCTATTTTATTTTTGTAGTTATTTTAATACAATCTATTTGACCTGAAACTATAGTTGTCTCAGAAAAAAGAAGGAATCCTCTTGGTGGAAAGAGTACAACCTTGACCATCTATAGGTGGATGCTAAAAAATATTTAGATGGTTTTGATAGAGATTATACATTACCTTTGGAACATATTAAACCCTCTATTCCAAGTGAGGATCTTAAAATTCCCCCTCAATCTAAAGATGTTGTGCTAAAATATCTAATCTCTCCAAGGAAAGCCATAAACACGATAGTCTCCTCCTCTATGAAAAACCTAGGAATGGAATTATCTAAGGTAGAAACATATAAACTTCTAGTAGTGGAAGAAATATCCCAGCCTTGTGTTATTGCAAAAGATAAAGAAGGTTGGGCTAAGGTTTAGAAAAAGAATAACGGTATAAAAGTAGTGTTACAATCCTCCTATATGACCATCTACTCAGAGGGAATCTGAGATGAAATTAATTGATCATAGAGAATCTAAATAGAATCATAGAAGATAGTTTTTGAAGGCATAAATAAATCAAAAGTTCACTAAAAAATATATGGAAAGTGGTTGGTCAAAACCAATGTGTAATTTAACTTGTTAGTTATTTTTGGCATGATGTTGTTATGCTTGCCCCATTACCACTGGTGTTGAGAAGTTTTATCATTGATGTCAACGTTTATGTCATTTTATGTCAAGGTTGATGTCATTGATGTCAAGGTACATTTGGTGAATATGAATGGTGAGTGGTCTATGATATATGAGCTTGTGTGCTTAATGTGACAAGGAAGCCATGTGATAAGAAGGCAACCTAATGTATTTTTGTTGAGAGAGAATTTGAAGGCAACCTAATTATTATTATTTTGGTTGTTTTCAAGATGTTTTTAGTGGTGTAATATTTTTTTTGATGAATGTTCTTGTTTAATAACATCATTGAGGTAAGCATGTTTGAGTACTAGTCATTGAGTATAAGGTTTTTTGAGAAGCCTAGTCAGAACAAGCATAGTCATATCATGAGCATGTACATGGTGAGCATGAAGATGTATGTGTAGAGGTATGGCATCATTTGAGAAGCATGTAAGTCATGTGAGAAAAGTGTATAAGCATCAAAGAGTGGTTCAAGGTCAATTTTCAAGTTTTAAGTGCTTGAGAAGCCTAGTCATGACACTAGTCATGGTATGCAAAGTCCTAGTGAGATAGTTTGAGCATGGTGGCTTGGTGAGATGGATGCATAGAGGAATAAGAAAATATATGAGGTTGTTTGAACATGTATATGAGGCATTGGATCAATCATGAGAGTCTTAGGGTGAGTGTATAAGGGTAGGACCTTCAGACCTAGTCTGTACCTAGACCACCTCTAGACCCTGCCTAACCTAATGAGGCATTATGTTATATTATAAAGACATATGAAGGATGTTTGTCTATGTTTAATGATGAGTAAGGTATTTATCATGACATTTAGATATTGATATCATGGAATAAGGCATGAAGGATAGTTCAAGGCATAGTAAGGTATGAAGACTATGGTGTAGAGAGAGAATGTAAGCCTAATGGGGTATGAGGTTATGTTTCCAAGGAAAGAATGGAAATGTGAGTGTTTTCATAGACATGATATTTTTTATCAATGATTTTCACAAATTTTGAGGTCATGGTTTGCAATAAAAAGTATGAAAAGTGGTTTTGAGTTATTTTGAGTACACATAATGAAGGTACGCAAACTCGAGAAGGACATTCAGGTGTTCATTGGCAAGTGTAACCTATGTATGGGATCCTAATATGTTAAAAAAATATGGGTAAGTGTCTTAGATAATATCTCCAATCATTATTTTAGGAAATGAGAGGTAGTCCTTTATGAATAATCATTAACACCATAAATAGTGTTAACCCTCTCTAAAACCCTAATAATGACCCAATGTGAAATAACTTGTTTTAAACATCCCATAATGGTCTAAAATGACTAAAAAAACTATTATATAATGTATTCAACTTTTCCAAGCATCTCTAGGTGTGATTGGTTTTTCAAGGATGTGAGTGCATACTACAAGAAAGTGCTAGTTTCTTAAATATTTTCTATAATAGTCAAACTTGACCAATTAAAAGTATGAAAATAATTGTATGGATAAGGTTGAGACTTTTATTTTATGTTCATTAAAGTTTATAGATAGGTTATATCCCTCAATTATTCTAAACTGGTCATCCAAGTTGGCTAGTCTCTAACAATCCTAATGGTGGAAACAATGAGAAACCCATGCATCAATGAGAAGATGATTCAGGATGTGTTATCATGAAATAGGGATAAAAAAAGTGCATGGAGATTTTTTTAATTAATTTTAATAAATTCTAATAGTTTATATAAGTTTTTGAGGTTAGTGGTTTCTGTGAAAAAGTTGCTCACAAGTTGACTTGTCTGGCTCAGTGAGCTCTATGTACAGTGAGATTATGAGATTGGTCTACAAGACCAATATTTATATTAAAAATATTATATTTATATCTAGGAATGGTATATTTATCTCATAGGATCATATAAATGCATCATATTTCATTGAATATGTCTACACAAGTGTTAAAGGTCTGAATCATCATGACTATGTTTTAAGGTAAACTAGCAATTTTGGGTAAACAAGTTGCAGTGATGGGTTTGAGGATATATGCTATGAGTTGACTTATATAATTAATATCATGTTATTTTTTATGACTTTAAAGTATTTATTATACTTTTATAAATCTTGGAAGTCAGTGAAAGTGGTTTAAATGTTGAAGCCAAAATGGCTTGTCTAAATCTGATCTCACTTTGTGTACTGAGGTCAAAATATTGGTTTGCATGACCAATATTTGACATTAAAACTTGTAAATTTTGTATTTTATAGTGGTATATAGATGTAAAAGTATATTTTTAAATTATTATTGATCATGTAAAGTTTTCTTTTAGGTGTCATAATTTTAAGTTTCCATGATTGTGTTTTGAGGCTAGTGGTAGTTTAGAGTGAGCATATTGTAGAGAAGAGTTTGATCCTGTATACCTAAGTTGAAGTATATAATTAATTTTGTGATGATATTTAGGTCATGAGGTTTCTGAATATACTATTTATTTATATATTTTTTTAGATAATTTGTGTTTTCTCTTCAATAGTTCAAGACAAAATTTTTGGGTATGCACATGCCTAATTGTGAACAATACTAATGTCATGCTTCAAGTGGTGGTTGGAGTTAAAAAGTGTCATGGACATAATATGAGATAAACATAGGTATTTTTAATTGGAATATGATTTTTTAATTCCATTTTTGGATTTTAAAAGTGTTCCAAGGAAATAAAAGGGTAATGTGTGCTAATAAATGCCTAATTGAATTAAGTCTCCTTAGGGCCTAAAAGAGGTTTTGGTCCTATATGCTTTGACATACATATGATTTTTTTTATTAATGTATGAAAATTGTTATATGACATATTAAATAGGTAATCCAATTATGTACGGTTTTTTGGCTGACCAAAAAGGATATGAATAAGAGGCTTGTATAAATATAAGGTAGTTTTAAGCCTATTTGTGTGTGAAGAGTGAAAGAAATTAAAAATGAATGTTGTTGAGAATAATGAGGTATTATATACCATATAAGGAGTGTATAGGATCTATTAATTTTTTTTTATAGAGTTTATGTGTATGAAAATCAAGGTCATATAACCTAATCAAGTCAAGAAGAGGACTAGTTAAGCAAAGAAGCCTAAAATATAGTTTGGGAGGGATAGAAGAGAGAGAAGATATGAGGGAGGTGATCATCATCAGTTGGTTGAGAAATTTTTTTTATTTAAGGTGATAAAATAAATTATGTGGCTGAGTTGGTGCTAAATCATCTAGGGGTTTAATTCCTCCTTGCAAGTTGGTGCTTGCTAAAGCCTAGCTGAGTTAGTGTTTAGCTAGTTTGGGTTGGTGATCCATGTGAAGTGGGTGCTTCACTAAATTTGATGTTTTTATTATATAAATTTAGTATATTTATAGATATTAGTGTTTTTTTTCCCTTGAGTGTTTTCCACATATGTGATGTGTTCTTATGTTTCATAATTATAGGTGTTTATGCTTGCAAGATATATATGCTTGTTTGAATGGTTCATGATTGCTTAAGTGAAATTGATAAGAATTTTTTTAAAGATTTATTCACCCCCAAAATAATTTTAATTTTAAAATTTGGTATTAGGTAAGGTCATTTTAATTATACCTAATAGCCTAAAGGACATTTTAGAAGCAAGGATGGCTAATCAACAAGCACAAGGTGATTTCTCTACCAATAAGGCTCCATTTTTCAATGTGACTAATTATGCCTTTTTGATCATCAAAACAAGGACATATATTATGTCAATAGTCCATGACATATGAAAATTAGTTGTGGATGGATATAATCCACCTCCTACACCACCAAATGATGTAATAGGTAAGAAAGAAAGTGAGAGCAATTCCAAGGCAATGAATGCCATTCTATGTGGCTTATCAGAAGCAAAGTTTATGAAGGTGATGCACTATGAGTCAGCCAAGGTGATATGGGATAAATTTAAGACTATCTATGAAGATAACACCAAGGTGAATATGGCTAAGTTGCATACCCATAGGATACAATTTAAAAGTTTGAAAATAAATGAAGATGAAACCATTGCATCATACATGTTGAAAGTTGATAAAGTTGTCAATATCATTAGAGGATTGGGAGAAGAAGTGAAAGAATCTACAATTTTTCAAAAGGTTTTGAGATCACTAACTCCTAAGTTTGATTCTAAGGTGTCTGCAGTAGAAGAGATGTAAGATTTGGACAAACTAGAAATGGATGGGATTCATGGAATCTTAATTGCCTATGAAGATGATAACAAATGGAAGAAAGCCTCCCAAGAAGGAAACAACATTAAATACTAAGAAGTTAAAATATAAGAAGGTAAAGAATGAGTAATGCTCAGATGTTGATGATCAACTAATATCCTATTTTCAAGGAAATTGAGGTTTGGATCTGGTAAGTACAAGGGTAAGTTGCCCTTAAAATGTTTCATCTATAGAAAGATTAGTCAGATTGTATCCAAGTGTCTTAATAAGGATAAGTCTGATCATGATGAAGAACATAATGAACATCATGGATATGATAATAAGTATTATAAGCCTAACAAAAAAATACGTTTAGGAAGTATGAAGGTAGGAAAAGATCATTCAAGAATAAGAGAAGTTTCTAAACCAAAGAATATAACTCATCTAATGTAAGTGACACAATCAAATATGATAGTGATGATGATAGTAATGAATATGAACATGAAAACAATGAAACCTTATTCATGACTATAGAAATAGACAATGAGGGTTACTCAAATGGGAAAGGCCTTATGATTAATGAAGAATTATATGAAGAAGAGGCTAAAGTAAACCTTAAACTAGAGGAGTTGAAGTTATAAATAAGGAATAATCATAATATAATATCATTAGTTAAGGACTATGAAGAGCATATTGGTTTATTTGAGGAGAGGCTGAGTAACACATCCAAATAGTATGATGAGATCATCAATCAAATTGAAGCATAAATAGAAATAGTCATTGTTAGCTTAAAATCTATAGAGGAAGAATACACAAGGTATGAAACTAAGATGGATTCCTTGAAATATGAGTTGGATCAAGCGTATATCAAGTTAAATACCTTTGTGAAGTTTGAAAAGAGAATTGAGGCTCTAGATGACATCTTGAGTAGTCAGAAGTCTATAAGTGATAAGACATGTTTTGGTTTCAAAGAAGACCAAAAGGAGGCAAGTAAAGTTAAGGAGAAAGATAATGAAGACAATAAAGTCAACATAAAGAGACCAATAAGATAGTTAAATGATATGAGGTATGCTAACTCATTCAATGGTTACTATTTTATATAGAATTAGTTTGGTCATAGAGTAAGAGAGTGTAGAAGACCCTCCAAGAATGAGTACTCATGGAACTATGTAAGGAGTCATAGTTCACATAATTCAAGAAATATGTATGAGGTTTTTTGATACATTTGTCATAATGTGGGACACATTTCAATATTATACCCTAATAGATTTATAAGGTCATCAAGTCAAAACAAGAGGTTTAAATCCCCTAGAGTACAAGAGAGAAGGCAAATGAATGTGTGGAAACCAAAGATAGTAAAGGTTAGTCATGATCAGTCTACAAGCTAAAATGGAATGTTTGATATGGTAGAGAATAATTAAAATGATTAATCAAGTCATTAATGTCTATTTTTATCTCACATTGATGATCAAAAAGTTGATGAAGAGATCAAGCCTATAGTGTCAATCAAGCCTAAAAGGATACTGAATAATATTTAATCTTGTGAGAATATAGAGATCTATGAATCTCCTAATCTTGTGTTGTTTTAGTACCATATGGAAATATGTGAATCCATTAGGCTTCATGGAGACACTCTTAAATTAGAAAAAACATGGTGGATTCTTGGTTTGAGGGGGAGCTATTTAGATTGTTGACTAAAATTGATCTATGTTGAGAAGTCGTCTTGTAAGTTGAGTTCATTTAAAGGAGGTATGCATGGAGTAAGGGGGAGAATGTTTCTATAATGCTTCAAATTTTATGTGTTGAGATTTTATTTCAAGAATTTGTGGTTCTGTAAGTTGCATTATGTATAACCCTTTGTCATTAATGTCAAAGGGGGAGAAATTTAAAAAAGGAAGATTGACTAGGTTTGGGGGAGATGTAAGTGATCAGATTGAAGAATGTTTTGCCATCAATGACAAAGGGGGAGTTAGTTGAGAAGTGTTTTCATTTATGTCATTGATGTCAAGTTGAATCTGGTGAATATGCATGGTGAGTGGTCTATGAGATATGATCTTGTGTGCTTGATGTGACAAGAAAGCCATGTGACAAGAAGGCAACGTAATGTCTTTCTATTGAGAAAGAATTTGAAGCAACCTAATGATTATTATGTTGGTTTTTTTCAAGGTTCTTGTAGTGGTATAAGAGTGTTTTTTGATGAATGTTATTTTTTTATATAATCATTAAGGTAAACATGTTTGAGTACCAGTCCTTGAGTATAAGGTTTGTTGAGAAGCCTAGTCATAACAATCATAAGCATGTGCATGGTGAACATGACGATGTATGTGAAAAGCTATGACATAATTTTAGAATAATTTAAGGCATGTAAGAAAATTTTATAATCATCAAGTAGTGGGTCAAGCTCAATTGTCAAGTTTCAAGTGCTAAAGGAGCCTAGACATGGCACTATATATGGCATGTATATTCCTAGTGAGATGGTTTAAGCATGGTGGATTGGTGAGATGGATGTACAGAGACATAATATCCTATATGAGGTTTATTTAACATGTATATAAGGCATTTTAACACTCATGATAGTCTTAGGGTGAGACTATAAGGGTAGGACCTTCAGACCTAGTCTACACCTAGACCACCTCTAGACCCTGCCTGACCTAATGAGGCATCATGAGATGTTTTCAAGACATATGAAGGATGTTTGGATATTTTTAATCATTAGTGAGGTGTTTATAATGAAATTTAGGTATTTATATCATGTAATAATACATGAAGGACAATTCAAGGCCTTATAAGTTATAAAAACTATGGTGTAGAGAGAATGTAAGCCTAATGGGGTATGAGGTTATATTTAAAAGGAAATAATGGACATTAGAGTGTTTTAAAAGGTATTATATGTTGTCTCAATCATTTTAAAAAAGTTTTAGACAATTTTTTGCAATAAAAATCATGAAAAGTGGTTTTGAGGTCTCTCAAGTACACAAAATGAAAACATGCAAACCTGAAAAGGACTTCCAAGTGTTCATTGGCACATGTAACCTCTCCATGATAACCTAATATATTAAGGAGATATGGGGAAGGCTCATAGATAATATATATAGGCATTATTTTTGGAAATTAGGGGCATTCCTTTATGAACAATCATTAACACCAGAAATAGTGTTAACCCTCTCTAAACCCCTAACATTAACCTGATGTGAAAGATATTATTAAAAAAAACAATATTGGTATCAAATGAATATAAAAAATATTTTATAATGTATTAAAATATCCCATTCATCTCTAGGTGTGATTGTTTTTTCAAGTGTGTGAGTAGACCTTATAAAAAAGTGCTAGTTTCTTATAGATTTACTATAGTAGTCAGAGTTTACCAAGTCAAAGTATGAAAATAATTGGATGATTAATTTTGATACTTTTATATAATGTAAATAAGGTTTGTATATATGTTATATCCCCAAAATATTCTAAACGAGTCATCCAGGTTGGCTAGTTGCTAACAAGCCTAATGGTGGAAACAATGAGAAACCCAAACAATAGTGAAAAGATAATTAGGGATGTGTTATCATGAAATAGGGATGAAAAAAAGTGAATTGATATGGTTTTTATTTATTTTAATACATTATAATTTTTGATATAAGTTTTGGGAGTTAGTTGTTATAGTGAAAAATTTGCTCACAAGTTGACTTGTTTGGCTCAGTGAGGTCTATGTACAGTGAGGTTATGAGATTAGTCTGCAAGACAAATATTTCCATTTTAAAATATTATATTTCTATCTAATAATTATATAATTATATAATATGAATATATAAATTCATCATAATTCTTTTAATATGTCAACATAGGTGTTGAAATTTTGAATCATCTTGACTGTGTTTTAAGGTAAATTGGTAATTCTAGGTAAGCAAGTTGTAGTGATGGGTTTGAGACTCTATGATATGAGTTGATGTATTTAATGCATATGGTGTTATTTTTTATGACTTTAAATTATTTATAATACTTTTAAAAATCTTTGAAGTCAATGAAAGTGGTTGAAATGGCTTGTCTGGTTTTGATATGATTGTGTGTATTGAGGTCAAAAGATTAGTCTGCAATACCAATATTTAAAATTAGAACTTGTCAATTTTGCATTTTATATTTGTATATATATATGTAAAATTAAATTTTTAAATCATAAATGATAATTTAAAGTGTCATTTCAAGCATTAAAATTTCAAGTTTCTATGACTATGTTTTGAGGTTAATTGGTAGTTCAGAGTGAGCATTTTTTAGAGAAGAGTTTGAGCCCGTATACCCTAAGGTGAAGTATATAATGAAGTTTGTGATGATACTTATATCATGAGGTTTATTAATATTTTATTTATTTTCATGGTTTTTTATCTAATTGGTGTTTTATCTTTAGTATTTCAAGACATACTTTCTAGGTATGCACAGGCCTAATTATGAACAGTACTAATGGCATGCTTCAAGTGGTGGTTTAAGTTAAAAAGTGTCATGGACATAATATTATATTATTATAGGTATATTGGATTTGAATATGAATTTTTACTTCCATTTTTTGAGTTTAAAAATGTTCCAAGGAGATGAAAGGGTAACATGTGCTAATGAAGGCCTAATTGAATTAGGTCTCCTTAAGGCCTAAAAGAGGTTTTGGTCCTATATGTTATGACTGATATATTAAAATATTTGATTTATGTATGAAATTTTTTATATGAAATATAAAAAAGTTAATACAAGTATGTAATTAAGTTTTTCTGACCAAGAAGGATATTAACAAGAGGCTTGTATAAATACAAGGAAATTTTAGGCCTATTTGTGTGTGAAGAGTGAAAGTGATTGAAATACATATTATTGAGTAGGAGGTCTTGTAGAGAATAATAAGAGTGTATAAGATCTATGAATATTTTATATATGTTATGTGTATGACAATCATGATCATCTGACCTAATCAGGTCAAAAAGAGGACTAGTTGAGCAAAGAAGCCTAAAAGATAGTTTGGGAGGGATAAAAGAGAGATAAGAGCTAAAGAAGGTGATCATCATCAAATAAATAAGGTGGATGAGTTTGTGTTGATTCATCTAGGGGGTTGGTTCCTCCTTGTAAGTTTGTTCTTTATAAATCTTAGCTGAGTTGATGCTTAACTAGTTGGGGTTAGTGCTCCATGTGAAGTGGGTGCTTCACTAAATTTGATGTTTGTCATATAATATTATGGTCCATTTATATATATCAGTGGGTTTTCTTCCCCTTGAGGTTTTCCCACATATGTGATGTGTTCTTGTGTTTCATGCTTATAGGTGTTTATGCTTTCTAAATCTATACGCTTATTTAAATTGTTTATGATTGCTTAAGTGATATTGATAAGAAAGTTTTTGAAGACTGATTCACCCCCCTCTTAATCATTTTGATTCTAATAGATGGTAGAGACATCATATTTTTGTGTAAATAATACATATTTATCTCATTTGTATTAAGTTTTAGGATCTTCAAAACCCATAACCTTTATCCTATTAAATAAAAAAAATAGTTGAAAATGGGGACTATAATTAAAATTAAAAAAACAATGGAAATAAATGAAATAATCTAAATTTAAATGGCATAATAGATATTTCAACCACTTTATCTATAATTGATAAAATAAAATAAGGATGAGTTACTTACCTAATTTTAACTATTTATCACTCACAAAAGATGCTATAGGATGTAGAAATGCTTAGGAAATGATTTGTCAAGTAATTAGGTTTGAAATAGAGGCTAACAAACTATCAAACCACTACTGGCATTGTAAAATACATTTGATAACCAACATTATCGATGTATGTCAGAAATGTCCCTATGCACTATGGGTATCTACAAATTCTAAGAGCCATGTACCTGTACCTAAAATCTCATTATGTATAAATGAAATATTTAATCCTATGAAATAATCTCTATTTTATTTCTCCTTCGTCCAAATCCCTAATTTTGCTTGATTGATCACAATAATCCTTAAAAGGGTTTATAATTTTGGGTTAAACTGATCCCAATCACTCCCACTAAATGGTTGAGTATTTCCTACATTAATTTGAAAAGGGTTCGAAGTACATTCAGTTATCCCATTGATAATGAGTGTGTGAATGTGTAAATTCATGAATAATCTAGAATGCAGTCATGTCTTTGGTATTTGAAATTTGGCACCATGAAAATTTGACATCTTTGTGTTTTTATTAGACTATATGTATTATTTTAGGGATGCTCCTTGAATATTTGAGATGTGTGTATGAATTATGAATAATGTTCTAAGATAGTGAAAGATGATTTAAGATATTTTCAAGTTTTATTGAGTTCCCAGAGTAACTTTAGAGATGATTTTTATAAATAGGAAACTCTTCATTAATTTCAAACCAAAACCAAACCATGAAATGAATCAAGGTTGACCTAATGGAGTTTTCATAATTTAAAAACTAGCTATTCAGGGCCCCATGACACTATCGATAGAAAAAGACACCTGTGGTAACATGTATAGCCTAGGTTTAATGAAAGTGTCATAGGAGTGAGATTGAGGATTTGAGGTATGGAGAATGTCTGATAAGAATTATAAAGGTGTTCTTGTATAGACCAACCTGATCCTAAATAAATATTTTTTATGGATAAAGGTGGATAAGATAATGGATGGATAAACTAATATAGGGAAAATGTGTTCAAGATTCAAATATATGTTATTGTCCAAGTATATCAAAGTATTTATGAATTGATGTTTCCAAACTATCAAAGACCATATATAAGTGTCTAAATATTACCCCCTTTTAATCTAGTATTGAAAATGCTAAATTTGAAGGGTAAAATAAATAAATTTAGTACCTGTGATAAAATCACATGGTGTTGATAGGTATAGCTAGAATGTATCATTTTATGCACATGAAATATCAAAAACAACATGTGTATATTGATGTCCTATCATGATAAATTATCTAAAATACTCTAAATAATTGAAAGAGTTTGAAATTTAAAAGCTAAAGAATGAGTACACATGATGGTATACAAGCTAAACTACTAAATGTTGAATTTGATTGGAGAATACCATGAGGTGAACATGCCCTAATGATATGCAACTACTAAAATGGTGAGACAAGAAGTGTAAATTCCCCTAATACCACTAAAAAAGGTGATGTGAGAATTCTAGAGACACATTAATCTCAATCAAATTACCTCAGGTGTCTAAATAACCCTTATTAAAATGGAGAAAAATTGATCCAAATTTATTCTCTTCTTAGACAAATAATTGAACAAGGGAATCGTGATAACAATGTTTGCCTATGGAACCCCAAAACTAGGTTCATATGTAAAAAATATCAACTGTTGTAGATGGATATAGACCTAGAGTGCTTACATAGCTCCACCATTCCACACTGATCCTCAATATTGAAAATATAAAAGTGTTTGCATGAAGAATACATGCCCTATATGATCAATTTTTCCCTCAAATTTATATAGAATATCCAAATGGTTCCTCAAATTGATATAAAATGTCATAAAATGTCTCAATTATTCCTCAAAATCATGTGAATATGGCTCAATATGATCGATTAGACCTATGTAAATCATATAATTTATCTAAGAATGTGAAATGATTTATTTGACATGGCTTAGTTATCTAAAACAAGCCCATTGTATGTCTCTTTTATAATACAAGGAATGAACCCTATGAATCACTCATCTCAAAAGAAAGAGTTATGTGCATCACATGTTATATATAAAAATAAAATATGAATGCAAAGAAAATATACAAACATGATAAGGTATGTTCTCTTAAAATAATTTTGATCATTGCAAGAATATGTGAAACATATTATCCAAGGAAAGGGATCTTAGTGTTAGAGTTAAAATCACTAAGGGGGGGGGGGGTCAATTAGTGAGCCCAAATAATCCAAGTTCAATTTCAATCCTTTCAAACTCTTAATCAATTATCACAAGCATTCATTAAGCATATCCATCATTCATAGCAATGAACAAGAGAAATAATGCAAGACCAAGCACATAACATATGATATATGTGGGAAACTATCTTGGGGAGAAAACACATTAAAACATGTAATTAGATTACTATCCTATAATAAAAATAACCAATTTAGACCATATATAACTGATCAAGAAAATTTTATCCATTATTTAATGAGACTACAATCCCACAAGGTGCTACATCACCTATTTAGCTGAGCTACCACAACAACTAGACTTTTAGTAAGCTTCACCTTACAAGGAGGCCACAACCTCCTAGATGTTGAGAAACCAAAACAACACATATGAACGCAACATCTCCTAAACATTGATTTCCTACCAATATGATGGAGATATAAATTATATATCTCTCTTCAACTCTACACACTCAAAGCATCCAAAACATCCTTTTAGATCACCCTAGATCTCTTATCTCATCCTCAACCTACAAGAGCACTATTTTGACATTACAAACATGACCCATAGGTCATACACATAGTCCTAAATCTGATCTTCTCATTAACTCATCTACTGAGCACTCTCCATCTCCTTCACTCCATAACTCTACTACACCCTTAACCTTTGGCGTGTCTAGGGATATATGTGGCTGACTTGTGGCTTTCATACCTCTTTTATGTTTTTATTACATTTCTCTATGTTCTTAGTTAGGTTAGCCTATGTAATAACCATGGCTAAGTAGAATATATATAGGATGTAGTGGTTAGTCTATAATCATGATATGAAGTATTCTTCTCTTATTGTATTATTGTGGAGTTTACCTCCTTGAAGTGGCTTTACTATATTATCTAGTATTCTACTCTACTATCAATTATTACTATGCAATCTCTCATATTTTCTCATTCTATGTGATATATAATCATTCAGTGTAAATATATAAGTAATTTCATTATAAGTGGTATCAGAGCTTTGATTTGTGAAAGTTTCCAATGGTATTGTTTTTTTGGATCTAGTGAGATATGACTTCTATGAGCGGAAGGAACGAAAAAACATAACTTGTAATCTGTGAATAACTAATTTTTTTTGTCAGCACAGTATTGTTCAAAATGTTTTTTTGAAAAAAATATTAAAAAAAGTCTATATTTTTTTCCCTTTGCACATTTTTAGTCATTGGATTCATTTGGATGAGATGATTTCATTGGTATATTCTATCGGTACACTTTTTTGGTGCCAAAAGTTTTTACCCTAGTGCATAAAGGCAATCATTAGATTCATCTTGGTGAGGTGATTGCAATTGTACCATCTCCTAGTGCACTTTATTTTTGGGTGAAAACCCTCCTAAGGTTTGTATATGATAGGTCCTACTACTTGGGGAAGAAAAAGGGGGAAAGAAACTCCTAACACTCCTACTGGCGATATGGAATCTAAAACTTTAGATCCATTGATTTCTCAACTTTAGGATGACATAAAGGGCTTGGTGCAACATGATGAATTTATTAAAGTTCAAACTAATGTTTCAAATATCTATAGAGAGATTAATGGGGTTCACACTCAATTACATCAGATCACTACACAATTATCTACCCTTTCATATTAGTTACAGTCAAACAACCCTCCACTTCATCATTCAGGTCCTCCTCTCAACATTAACAACTCCAATTCTGGTGTGAAACCAATGTTTCCAAAAGTGGACATGCATAATTTTGATGGTTAAGATCCTCTCACTTAATAGACCCAAATTGAGAATTTATTTGATCTGCATCAAACTCCTAGTTCTCAAAAGTTGATAGTGGCATCTCTGTATCTAGAACTTGAGTAGTTCATTTGGTATCAATGGTTGTGTGCTCAAAATAAAAATAATGGTTCTCTTATTACATGGCCTATTTTCACTAATAATTTGTTGGCTCATTATTGTAATAATCTCTTTGAGAACTACTTCAACCAATTAGCCAAACTATGGAAAATAGGAACTATGAAGGATTATATTCATCAATTTTAGAATCTATCCTTATGGGTGGAAGACATCACTAAACAAAATTGAGTGAATTTTTTTTGGGTGGCCTCAAAAATAGCATCTAATTGGATGTTTGAATTTATATTAGACACTATCCCATGGGCACACATGGCAAAATAAAAATAAATGGTCAAATGGAAAAATTTCACTATTGGCCATGATCCCACCTTTCTATCACAATCATTTCCTCAACCCACCATATAGACACCTTAAAAAATTGAGGAGAAGTGAGCCAAAGGGTTGTGTTATGGCTGTGATGAAAAATGGAGCAAAGAACATCGTAGTGCTGAAAACAAGCTATATTACATCCAAGGTGCCAATGAGGATGATGATGATGATGAGGAGGCAATTGACACAGATGAAGAAGGTCCTAAAGAGGATTTTGAAGACTCTCAACCTACTATTTCCTATGATGCCCTTTCAATTATTAGTACTCCCCAAAATTTTAAGGTGATGGGTTTCCTAAAGAAATAGAAAGTCACTATATTGAATGATTCTAGGAGCACACACAACTTCATCAACAATAAGTTGGTTTCTTATTTGAACCATTTCATTTACCCCACTCTAGAAGTTTAGGTCATGATTAAATATGGTGTTACTATCAGTTTCTCAAGAAAATTCTATAGTATTAAGCTGGCCATGGGAGACTACTTGTTGGATTCTCCCATTTTTACTATTCCCATGGGGGGATCTGACATTATTTTGGGAGTACAGTGGCTCACCACTTGTGGAACTATTAAGATGATTTTATAGGAATTATTCATGTGATTTTGTTCTAAGGGAAGGACATTTGAGATAAATGGATTAAGGGATAAATATCCACAACTCATTAGCTCCCATAAAATGATAAATATTCTCTATAAGGGTGATGAAGGATTTATATCTCACTTTTTTCCATGGAAGTTCAACCAACTCAGTCATCTACACCTCCTAATCTAAAATAAGTGATTGATGCCGATTCAGTTGTTTTTGATGACATGCCAAAAGGACTTTGACCTAGCTACACACATGATCATGCTACCAAACTTATTCTTGGTAGTGCATCACCTAACATCAGGTCATATAGGTATCCCTATGCCTAGAAAAGTGAAATTGAAAAGATGGTACAAGAAATTTTAGATGTAGGAATCATTTTCCATAGCCAAAGTGAATATTCTTCACTAGTTGTCATGGTGAGAAAGAAAGCTGACACTTGGAGGATGAGCCATGACTATAAAGAACTAACCAAGTACACTATAAAAGATAAGTTTCCAATTCTTATCATTGATGATTTTCTAGATAAATTGAATGGTGCTCTTTATTTTACCAAGTTAGATCTACATTCTAAGTATCATCAAATCTAAATCCATGATAAATACATACCCAAAATAGATTTTAGGACTCATGAGGGCTATTATGAGTTTTTAGGTATGAATTTTGGTATAAAAAATGCAACATACACCTTTCAGAGTTTGATGAATACTATTTTTATGCTATTTTTGAGGAAATTTATTCTAGTATTTTTTGATGATATCCTCATTTATATTAAAAATTGGGAAGACCATTTTCACCATGTGAAATAGGTACTCTCAATTATAGAACAACATCAGTTATATGCTAAACCTTCCAAATGTACTTTTGGAGCTTATGAGGTTAAGTATTTGGGTCATCTGGTTTCACATGAAGGAGTGAAAGTGGATCTTACAAAAATCCAAGTAATGGTGGACTGGCTGATTCCTAAGACAATCAAGCAACTAAGGGGATTTTTGGGGCTAACTAGTTACTATCATAGGTTTGTCAAAAATTATGGTAGTATTGTAGCCCCACTCACCTCTTTGTTGAATAAAGACTCTTTTTAGTGGACTAATACAACTACCAATGCATTTGAACAATTGAAATTGGCTATGTGCACTATTTTAGTGTTGGCCACTTCTAATTTTTCTAAGACTTTTGTGGTTGAATGTGATGCATCTAGGTATGGTATGGGTGCTATAATCATGTAAGAAGGTAGACCACTTGCATTTGAAAGTTATCAATTTGAAGGGTAAAAATCATCAAAATCCTATCTATGAGAAGGAAATGATGGCCATTTTGCATGCAATATAACAATGGAGACCTTACTTGATGGGTCATCACTTTCAGGTAAAGACTAATCATGATAGTCTCAAATATTTTTCTAAACAATGGTTATCATCTGAAGAACAATATAAATGGATAAATAAGATGTTAGGCTATGATTTTGAAATAGTTTATAATAAAGGAAAGGACAATGTAGTGGTAGATACACTATGCATGAAGGATGAATCATTTGAGGCATTGCTATGTGATATGACCATTCTATAGGCAGATTGGCTAGAGGCAACATGATTAGAATGATAAAATGATAGTGCGACCCATGATTTGATTTAAAATCTTCAACAAGGTTTGGGTGGATTTGAAAAATTCACATGGAAAGGTGATGCATTATGGTATAAAGATAGATTATACCTATGTAAGAATTATCTTTTTAAACAAAAAATCATTTAGGAACTTCATGCAACTCAAATTTGAGGTCATTTAGGATTTTTGAAAACCTATCATAGAATCAAGTAGGATGTTTTTTTGGAAGGAATCAAAGGGGATGTCCAGAAATATGTGGATAAATGTATGATCTATCAACAAAATAAAGGAGAAAACATCAAAACCTTAGGTGTTTTATAGCCTTTATCCATCCCTATCCAATGTTGGGAAGAGGTGTCTATGGATTTCATTACAGGGTTACCAGGATTTTATGGTCAAAATGTTATCATGGTTATGGTAGATCATCTCAGTAAATATTCTCATTTTTGTTCTTTATCACAACTATTTTTTAATAGTATATTAGCTTCTAATTTATCAATATAGTTCAAAATTTTTATGGTACCCCTAAGATCATTGCTAGTGATAGAGATCCCATTTTCACTAACAATTTTTGGACTAAATTATTTGAATGTTTGGGAATCCAATTGGATCATAGTTCATCCTATCATCCTCAATTACATGGAAAAAATGAGGTAGTAAATAAATGTCTTGAATGATAACTTTGTTATTTTGTTTCTGATAAATGGGATAAATGGGTTCATTGGTTGCCACTTGTTGAATGGTGATATAATAATTCTATTCATATTTATTACAAAATGTCTTATTTTTTTTGATTATATGGATACCACCATCCATCCATCACTTCAACCTTGAAGGTCCATCCTAAGGTTTTTGTAGTTTAAGAACATATTCACCATCAATAGGAGGTCCTTACAAGTTTGTGAGAAAAATTAGCCATGGCCCAAAATCGCATGAAGTAGTAGGTAGATCAACACAAGAGTGAGAGGAATTTTTACATTGGTGATTGGGTATTTGTTCACTTACAAACATATAAGTAGATGTCCTTAAAGAAACATAAAAAGGATAACAATCTATCACCTAAGTATTATGGGCCTGATCAGATCTTGAAGAAAATTGGTAGTATAGCCTACAAGTTAGAGTTTCCTTCCTCCATTTTCATACATCTAGTATTTCATGTATCATGCCTGAAGAAATTCATTGGACATAGATTTTATACTCAAATTAAGTTACCAAAATTGGATGAAGAAGGAGGATTTATTATTAATCCTAAGGTGATCCTTCAAATGTGTACTAAGCAAATGTGATCTAGAATGATTAAGGAGTACCTAATCAAATGGAAGAATTTGCCTCATGAAGATGTGAATTAGGAGGATGAATCATTTGTTCACAAACATCTATATTTAACTCAACATTAAGGATAATATTGTTTTAAAGGGGAGGGGCATGCTACGCCCTTAACCTTTGGCATGTCTAGGGATATGTGTGGCTGACTTATGGCTTACATACCTCTTTTATATTCTTGTTAAATTTATTTATGATCTTATTTATGTTGGCCTATGGAATAAACATGGATAAGTAAACTATATATAGGAGGTAGTGGTTAGTCTTTGATCATGATATGAGGTATACTGATCTTATTACATTATTGTGGAGGTTGCCCCCTCGAAGTGGCTTTGCTATATTATCCAATATTCTAATCTGCTATCAATTATTGATGTGTTATATCTCATATTTTATTATTATATGTGATATATAATCATTTGGTGTGAAAATATATGTAATTTCATTACAAACTCTCGCATACACACTCCTCTTATAAGTCTAGAAACCATCACATTTAGTTTCACTATTTATAGAGCATTCATGATCATCATCATCTTGGTTGGCCAATAAGATTGAATTAACCTTTAAGGAATATATCACATCAATACAAACCTTAATACCATCCACATATGTTTACCATAGCATCCATGGGTCACCCTTAAGAAGCAACACCTTTCAATTAGGCCATATGAGCCCTTATAGGTCTCATGGAAACCTATTCACCCCTTTAACACTTCATCAAGAAAAAAGAACATGGGACCAATTTAAATTGAATATTTACACTCTAAATCACCCTTTTTAAATCCTGAAATTATCAAAATCATCTCTACTCACCTCTACGTATTCTCAATCAACTCAAACAATGACCTTGTAAACAAGAACACCATGAACAAACACATAGTCAACTTATTAAACATTATTCATACTCAAGATAGATTGATAACACCTCAAAAATACATATATATGAACCTCATGGAGTATAAAATAGTCTCTAATATCTAATTCATCATGAAAAATTGAAACAACATCAACACAAGATCAATTATCCTTCTCGGGTCACTTACTGTCCATGGTCAAACACACAATCAAATTTAAACCTTCATAACTTTGACTATACACACTTTCAGACCATAAAATATATATTTATATATGTAAAATTTATTAATATTCAACTTTTATTTTTATATCACATTATAATTCATATTAGATCAAAAGTTATGGAAAAAATATAGAGCACTAGTTTTTCCCTTTGCAAAATTCAAATATTCAAATGCCAACGGTCATAGTTAAAATTTAAACACCTTTTACTCATCTCATGTCCTTTAATCTTAGATTAAATAAGAACCATAGATATTACTTGAATTATATCAACCTTTACCTTTCATCTCTCATCATTGGATCTTCATCTTGACTATTTGACTTAATACGCTCCAATGATCTCCTATACATAGCTCAGTATTTATCTATGTTAAACATTGGATACCTTGAAATAATCTTGATCAATGCACACAATTGATATTTATATGTATGAAAATATGGTCACCATTGGGTATTATAAAAATCTTTATTTTTACCTCTAATTAATGTTAATCTTTGAACACTTGTCCTCATGTCACTGATTCTTGACATCTTGGAACAAACACACTCTACTGATCCTTTTGTAAGGAGCTCGATCTTTAAATTAATTAACCAAAGAACAATTTAACTCATTAAAATATATATGATACATTAATATTTATTTGTGTGAATTCTTGTGAGCCATTGGATCTCCATTTGGTCTTGGTCTTTACCCTTCACAAATTTGGCTAAGTATGGGGACCATTGCTATCTGCCTGGAAGGCCAACTTTAGCCCTTAATAACTTTTATTGCACTAAGTCACATGATATAAAACATGGACCATATGATATAATCACATATGATAATACAACCATATATCAATATTATTATATAACCCTCATATGTGTGAGATATAATGCCATTAATATGCTCACTTAGACTTTTCTGCCAAAGAGCCAACTATGTCAAAAACTACATGGGATGCCAACTTTGAACATGCATATAAATTATCTCCCTTCATATCATGACCTAAAATTTATCACATAGTAACTAGGAATACAAATAAACAAACCCATATGATCAAATCATTATAAAACTATCAAATGTGTAAAATATGACTACATTAAAATGCCTACTCAATTTTTCTTGCCACATTACAAATTTGGTTAAGTATGGGAAAACACTTTCGAACTGCCTAGGAGCCCAAATTTGCAATTGCATATCTTATGTTTTGATTCATCACATAAAATTAAATTTAACACATAAAAAAATATGACCAACTCCTCATGACTCATCTACATGTGGTAATGGTGATTTTAGCAAACTGCCTACTTAGATTTTCTGCCACTAGACCCAAAATGTCTAGATGAAAACAATGATAAACTAGATGAAATAAAATCATGAAAAAAATAACTCAAAAAATTCTTGAATTATGATATGGCCCCTTTCACATCCTCAAATCACCATACTCATACCTGAACATCTCTAACCATGCCAAAAATGAATGTCAACCAAGCCTCTTTCAAGCATACTAAGGCAAACACATTGCACACTTTGTCATTATCCCTTAGAATATCAAGGAATGATCTAAAATAACTTGGACACATCCATTACATCACCATGACATCATTTACAACTCTCCAAAAATCTCTCCCTTTGTCATTGATGTTAATACCCATCAATATACAACTCACTTTTCTTCTCTCTCTTGAAGCACTCTCATAATAGGAACTTTCTCCCCCTTTGACACAATGATAAAGTGGGAACCAACTAATCTTAAGGACCTAAAAAGACTAAAAAATTAAGAGAGGACCATCTTAAAAATATTATACAAACTCCCCCTTAGTTTGAGCCTACCTCTTCTTGCCTTGATAACTTCCTCTTGCTCTATGCCAACACTCTCTTCAACCAAACACTACAACCAATGTAGAAAGAACACACAAAAGTAATAAAAACTGATGGAACTCACCAATAAACATATTATAGGGACTTACACTAATATTTCTGAGAAATTACACCTTCTGAACATCTTCATATTTCTGCATACCATGAAGAACCACCATATAAGCTTACTAGTCTTCTATGTCAAGTTATCATAAGGACCACCAAAAAAACTTCATTCCACTTGCCAAATAGGAAACATGATATAAAAAAAACTTGAGAAATGTCCTTGAAACACTCATGTCTTGCTCTTTTGGGGAAACTAAACAAAAATCACTCTTCTTCTCATTAGACTTGTGTAGACTCCTTGTAGCCCTACTTAGAACTTACAGAGCCCAAAAATTTCATTAGATACACCTTCAAGACCTAAAATTTCATAAATAGAGTAATCTCATATGACCCCTTAATCAAACCAATTTTCATCACCTATCTCACCCTCTACAACATACTTCACATACCTATTAGCTAATTAGGCCTCCAATTTGATAAAAACTTGAACAACTTGAAATCCACAAACCTTTAGATCTCTACGAAGCTTTATTTAACAACTCATTTAACCAATTAAATATATTAATAATACTTAGACACCAAATCATAAGGCAAACCAATTTTATAGCATAACCCAAAACCCTATAATCTCAAAACAAATAGCGTCAACAAACCTCCTTCTGGTCAACATCCACCTTGAAAATTCTTATACACCTAGAGACAACCATTTCAAACTTCTGGACCAAGATTTGAGCTTCCAAAACTTAGGGAACCATACATCCTATAACCCATTTTAGGCCTGCTTTCCTTTAAACCAAAATTGAGAAAACTGAGAGCACTAAAAAATCTTCAATTTGACTTTAACATATCTTTAGACCACAAAACCACTTGGAGAAAGCTAGAATAAGGTCAGTAAACCTTTATGAGCATCAAAATATTCTTGACATTGCATAAATATCATTAGGCCACCTAGAAACACCCATTCTATCCCTATAGACATTGCGTACATAACAAAACTTACTTCTTCACTGAAAGGAGTCTTTTAGGAAGCATAGATAGAGACACCCTACTTCACAATGTCCTAGAATAGTGTGAAACTAGGAGTTTCCCACAAAACCTCATATTCCTTCTCCTCCTTGGTTATATGATACTTGTAGTTATTATTCTTTTTAGGCTTAAGATAAGCAACATGCTAAAACACTACAATATTTTCCTTCTCTTCTAAGATTGAATTAGCAATACATGGAGACAACAAAGATTCATAACATACCTTTTCATCTGAAGAATCTTCCTTTTAGTTCATAACCTCACCACTAGGAAATAACAACTGATTTTCTTTGTATGAAATTTGATCAACAATAACAAGGTGCTCACTTAGATCCATACTTACCTCAGAACTAGCCTCAACCTACACTTTGGTCTTCTCCTTGAGATTGGTTTCTTTATCCACAACATGAGAAGATAATGAGAGCCCTTGACAATCTTTAAATTTTGTATCATTCTCTAACATAGGAAATAGATTACTTGGACCAACAGACCCATCATGCCTCATACTTACCACCTTTGGTTCCCATGAATTAACTTTTTTTCTTCCTTGCACTCTAGGAGCCTGATGGAACTTATTTTGACTTGATGACTTTTGCATGCAGAATCTAGCAATGTGTCCAATATTCTCATAGTTGTAGCAAAAAATACACATTGATGGAAACATAGTTTATCTTACCTTGTTTGGATAGAAAAATGCAATGTGTCCTATGTCATGAAAAACAAAATAACCTTCTCTTTTTGAAGAGGACTCACCTTGTCTAATCTTATGTGGATAATGGTTTTCAAAGTGTCCCACATAATTATAGTTGAACCACTTAAATTTGTTCACACCTTTTCACTAATTTTTAATAGGTCTCTTGCATTCTCTAGATCTATGCCCAAATTGATTACATGTGTAACAATAACCATTGAAACTTGTATACCTTATGGAATTTTTTTGTTTGATCTGATTTATCTTCATTTTTCCAGCACCTTCATTCTTTTTCTAATGATTTATCTTCAAAATATGATTGCCATTGTTCACATTAGTATTCATCTTATCTTGAGTTACACTCTCTAGTTCTTCTTGTTATGCAAGACTAGTTCTATCACTTGCATGATTTTGATCATTTAGAATATTATCTAGATCACTTGAGCTCTTTTCAAATCTCACAAATGAATTCACCTTACTAGATGTCCTTTCTAACTCATATTTTGATGACTAATTTTCAATTACATACCTTGAACATTAATCTTCTTAAGCTTTCAGACTTGTAGACATGATTCCAATTGACAACTAAGATGATTGACCATATCTTCATGCTCCTTGGTGTCTTCATTCATTCTTGCTTCATACACACTAAAGTTTTTCTCATAGTTTTTGAGTTGAGAATTCATCTTCTTGTTAATCTTCTTCTTAATCTTTAGTTATTCAAGAGCATTTATCAAAGTAGTCTCATATTCCACGTCATCTTCATCACCTTTTGAATCAATCCAAGTAGACTCATTTTGATGTGAGTAACTTCCTTCCTCAACCATGAAGAGGGATTCGTCTTCAATAGGGCCATCATCTTTATGATCACACTCTGAGTCACTGTCTTTACACTTATTTGATGAGTTGTAGTCTTTATTGGTGTAGAGACTCTTCTTATTTTTGAAGAGGTTCTTGTTGTCATACTTTTTGAAACCTTTCTTCATCTTATCAGACTTGTATGTCTTCTTATCTTCATATTAGTCTTCATCATGTTCTTCATCATCATGCTTATGAGGGAACTTCCTAGTAAAATGTCTTATATCTCCACAATTGAAGATTTTGAAGGGTAGTTTACCTTTATAATTACTTGAACATATGTTCAATTTCCTTGTAAACAAAGCAATTAGTTCATCTAGTTTACCCTTATACTTACTTGATCCTATTTTCAATTTCCTTATAAATAAAGCAATCAGTTCATCCTCATCAATACTTTATAATCAAACTTGAGAGAGAGAGAGAGAGAGACCTTAATACCTTTTGAACTAAATTATCTTCTTCAAGCTTCTCTTCAAGACATATGATGTTGTTCATAATATCATCAAATATCTATGAAAAGGGTGCCACATAATCTTCTTCCTTCATTTTAAGACTATCAAATTATCTTCAATAAGTCTGCAACTTTACCAACTTACGTTTTGAGTCTCCTTCATAAACAATCTTTAATTTATCCATCATTTCCTTGACAGATGTACAATAGACTAGCTCGGTGTATTCAATCTTTAAAAGACCGCAAGTGATAGTATTCATCTACTTAGAATTGTTCTCAAACAAATTATTATCTACAACACTAGATGGAGGAATAGTAGGTGCAAAATAACCATCCACAATAGATTTCCAAATGTCAAACCCTAGGGACATGATGTAGGTCCTCATCCTTGCACTCCAAAAATAATAATTGGATCCATTGAACATTGGTGCTTACTTAGTAAATAAACCTCATTGCATTTGATGAATACTCATATTGTACCTTGTATCACCTTCAAGCTATCAAGCCTTTACCAAAGGACCTATTCTAATACTAATTGTTAAAATTACAATCATTGAGAGGCAGGGTGAATCAGTGAGCCCATATAATCCAAATTCAATTTCAATCCTTTCAAACTCTTAATTGATTATCATAAATATTCATGATGCATACACATCATTCATAATAATAAACAAGAGAAATAATGCAAGATCAAACACATAACATATGACATATATGGGAAACCCTCTTGGGGGAAAAAACCCACTGAAACCTAAAATTTTATAAATATCATATAATAACAAGAACCAATTTAGACCAACTACAACTGATCAAGGAAATACTTTCCCTTATTTAGTGAGACTACAATATCTCAAGGTGATACAACACTTATCTAGCTAAGCAACCACAACAACTAGAATTCTAGCAAGCTTCACCTTGTAAGGAGGCTATGACCCGTAGATGTTGATAAACCATAATAAAACCTATGAATAAAACATCTCCTAAGCATTGATTCCCTATTAATCTAATGGAGATATAAAGTATATAGCTCTCTTCAACTCTGCACACTCAAAGCATCTAAAACTTTCTTTTAGATCACCCTAGATCTCTTCGCTCATCCTCAACCTAGAAAAGCACTATTATGACATTAAAAACATGACCCATAGTTCATACACATAGTCCTCAATCTGATCTACTCATTAAATCATCTACTGGGCACTCTCCCTCTTCTTTGTTCCATAACTCTCATATACACACTCCTCTTACAAGTATAGAAACCATCAGATTTAGTTTCACTATTTATACAAAATTCATGATCATCACCATCTTGGTTGGCCAATAGGCATGCATTAACCCTTAAGTAATCTATCACATCAAGACACACCTCAATACCATCTACATAGGTTTGACATAACATCCATGGGTCACCCTTAAGTAACAACACTTTTCAATTAGGCCATATTAGCCCTTATATGTCTCATAGAGACCTATTCACCCCTTTAGCACTTCATCAAGAAAAATAAGAACATAAGACAACTTTAAATTACATAGGTCCATTCCACATGACCCATTACACATCCTAAAATTATCATATTCATCTCTACTTACCTCTACATATGCTCAATCAACTTAAATAATGACCTTGTACATATGAACACCATGAACAAACACACAATCAATTTATTACCCATTGTTCATACTAAAGATAGATTGATGACACATCAAAAATCCATGTAGATGAACTTTATGGAGTCTACAACACTCTCCAATATCCAAGTCATCATGAAACATTGAAACACCATCAACATAAGCTCAATTATCCTTCTTAGGTCACTTACATTCCATGGTCAAACACATAGTCAGATTTTAAGATTCATAAATTTGAATTTACACACTTTTACACCTTAAAATATATATTTAAATATGTGCCATGGCTTCCTCTTCAAATTTTATTTTTATATTACCTTTGAATTCATCTTGGATCAAAATTTATGGGCAAAATATAGAGCACTAGTTTTTCCCTATGTAAAATTCAAATATTCAAATGCCAACGATCACAGTTAAACTTCAAACACCTTGTCCTCATCTTGTGTCCTTACATCTCAAATTAAACATGCAACATCACTCTTCCTTAAAGTATCTCAACATTTACCTTTCATCTCTCATTTTTGGATCTTCATCTTGACTATTTGACTTAATGTGCTCCGTTGATCTCCTGTACATAGCTCAGTCTTTATGTATGTTAAACATTTTACACCTTGAAATTATCTCTCTCAATATGCACCATATATATATATATATATATATATATATATATATATATATATATATATATATATATATATATATATATATATATATATGAACATCCACTCATCATTAGATCTTATAAGAATATTGATCTTTACTTTTGATCAACATTAAACTTCAAACATTTGTCCCCATCTCATTGCTTCCTAACATCTTGAAAAAAACACACTCCATTGATCCTTTTGTAAGGAGCTTAATCTTTAACTTCATTAAAAAATGAACAATTTGAATAATTAGAATTAATAAGATCCACTGATATTGATCTATATAAATTCCCACAAATTTTTGGATCTCCATTTGGTCCTGGTCTTAGCCTTCACAAATTTGGCTAAGTATCGGGACCATTGCTATCTGCCTGGAAGGTCAAATTTGGACCTTAATAACTTTTCCTACATTGAGTCGCATGATCTAAAACTTGGACCATATGATCTCCTTACATAGGAGAATCCAACAATATATCAATATAATCCTAGAATCCTCATGTATGTGAGATATAATTCCATTAATCTGCTCACTTAGATTTTTCTACACAGAGTCAACTATGTCAAAAATTTCCTGGGAGGCCAACTTTGAACATGCATATATATTTTTTCAATTTATAAAATGACATAAAAATTAACAAATAGTAACTAGGAAAAAAATAAACAAACCCATATGATCAAATCATTCTGAAACTACCACATGTGCAAAATATTACTACATTAAAATGCATACTCAACTTTTCTTGCCACATTGTAAATATGGCTAAGTATGGGAAAACAATGTCAAATTACCTGGGAGCCCAACTTTGAACTTGCATATCTTATGTTATGATTCATTGCATGAAATTAAATTTATTAAATACAAAATAGGTACAAATTTTATCATAACCATATGACCAACTTCTCTTGACTCATCGACATGTGAAAATGGTGATGTCAACAAACTGCCTACTCAGATTTTCTATGACTAGACCCAATATGTCTAGATGAAAAAAATAATCAACTTGATGAAATCCACTCATGCACATAATCACTCAAAATATTATTTAATTTTTATGACCCATTACACATCCTAAAATCACCATACTCATTTTTAAACATCTCTAACCATGCCAAAATTGAAGATCAACCAAGCCTCTTTCAAGCATATTAAGGCAAGTACATTTCACACTTTTTCATTGTCACTTAGACTGTCAAGGCACTTCATCCACTCACTTGGAAAACTCCATGACATCACCATGACATCATTGAAAACTCTCCAAAAATTATTTGATAGTATCATACAATTTACAATCATAATAATCCATTTAGAAATAGGATTTAGTGTCATCAATATATATTAAAGAAAAACATAGTAATTAGAATTATAGTAGATGTATGATATACATCATGGAAACATAAATAGAAATAAATAACACATAATAGAGATGTACATGGTATAAATCATTGTGTTTGGTGAATATTTTGTCGACCAGCTAACTGGCATTCAAAATAGTTCCTATCACCACAACATAGGGAGATTGGTCGTCCAGATGTGCAGGTTTACTGCATCACAAGGGAAAAAATCTCTCCTCTCATCAAGGGGAGGTTCCCTATTAAATATGCAAAGGCTATATACTATATAAATAAGTTGAAAGTAAGACACAGGGGTGGGATAAACCATCCATCTCTCTTCTTTCGGAGATGATGCTAACAAACAGAGTAGAAAATCCTGGTGGAAACACTGAAGGCACTTCTCTTCTTTCAGAAGTGTTCTTGCAGGAAATAGCAAGAGTTATTTCAGGTAAGATAAGAAACTAGTAAAAAAAGGGTGTAATAATAGCAGGATGAAATATAACACAAAGTTTCTACCTCAACTTCTCAAAGAGTGAGATATGAAGAAAAATGGAGGCACGAAGTCATCCCAAGGTCCTTTACACAGAAACAGAAAAGAAAAACACATACTGAAGACAACTATGATAGCGCAAAGTCTGAAATTAGTTGGCTTCAGGTCACCTTCCTTATTGCCTCCACTAGTTCTACTTGTTAAATCAAATAAACAAGAATGCTTTTAGAAGATAGACATAAGAACAATATCCTAAAGTAGCACAGGCTATCACAACACAAAGTCTGCAAGTAACTTGCTTTCTCATTCAATCAAAGAAATATGAACTACAATTTGAGCTCAAAGTCTCAGTAATGCCTTGCAATTTGGGTAGATTTTCGCTTCTAGTAAGGGGAATATCTCATTTAAAAATGAGATAAAATCCAAATTTATAGCAACTACCCAAGGATTGGTGCCTTTTTCCATGGGATGGCCCATGATGCAGTCAGCGTCTTCAATGTGTCTCTAGTTTTGTCTAGAGAGACCATGCTGAGAATAGTGCATTGACATAACTATGGCATGTCTCTTCATTTGATATGTCTCCTCCTTAATATGGACCATCTTGTCCTTTGCATATTTTTCTTTACTTCATGGAAGAAAACAAGCTGCATCCTTGGTTTGGTGCACTCAGAAGTCTACTCGATCCACTGTTTCACCTACTGGAAATAACTATTTCAAAGATATTTCTGATCCTTTGGTCTCACTCCTCTCTTCACTACTTAAGCACTTCTTTGATCTTTATATCCCTTCTTGCCTAAGTCTTTGGGGGGTCCTTTCTGTGTCTTTGACAAGTGGCAAGTTTCGCTATTATGAAACTCATTAGAAACTTACAAAAAATGGGGTCCATGACACATTTTGCCTGAGCAACTCAAAAAGGGGAACATGGATGCAAAAACTTGTCACATTCCACTGAGTCATAAAAGGACACATGACATATTCCACTTAAATTATAGAAGCTTTAGAAACCTTTGGGGGTCCTGCAGAAGATGACACATGGCAGCTTCATCTTTACTTTATAATGGACACATGGCAGCTTTCGCTGCACTTTGTCTTTTTCCATCGGGCATTTTTTTCACAGGCCTTTCTCTTCAGTTGGGCTTTTCCTTTGGAAAAAAGTATGAAGGAATTCCTTCAAGATCTGCCTTAGTCATTTTCCCACAAAAATACTTCTGAAAGAATTCTAATGGCTCTTTCTCTTAATAATTTCCTTCAGACAAAAAGTTTGAAGGAAATGTTCTCTATCAGCCTTTGAACGAACCCGAAGGAATTATATCTTTTTGGTCAGTCGCTTGGTTATTCCTGATTTCTGCACTTTATTTGAATTTCAACGGATATTTCCTTACTTTAAATTTGACATCCACGGGGCTGTCAATGGTCGCTAGCTGCCTGAACCATGTTGAACCTTAAACCTTTGAACCCACTGAAAGAACATTGGTTCATTGGTTCATCGATTCATTTTATCTCTTTTATTCCATCGCTCCTTGGTTCAATCACTTTCCTACTCCTTAGTTGAACCATCCATTGAACCACTTATTTGTTGCTTCTCTCTTTGACAGAGGCTGCCTTTGAACCTTTGAACCCATGAACCATTGAACTTTGAACTCTTTCGGTTTAAGGTTCGATCGGTTCATTGGTTCATCTGTTCAATCTGTCTCTTTTGTTCCATTTAAACCAAGCACGTTGAACCAATTGGTCATTGAACCCATTGAACTGATGAACCAAAATGGTTCAAGGTTCAATGGTTAAAGCCTTTGAAACTAGTTAAGTGCTCAGAGCTGTGGAACCTTTGAAACAGTTGAACTTTTAACCTCTTACAAAGCACGGCTAGCTCTTATAGATGACGTTGAACCTCTGAACCCACTGAACCCATTAAACCAAAATGGTTCAAGGGTCAATGGTTTAATGGTTCAATGGTTCAATCCTTGCTTAGATGCTTGCCGATGGACATTTTTGATTGAACTAAGGTGTAAACCCAATCTTGAAGATGGCCAAGTATTGGAAACTAGTTCTTTTGATTGAACTCCCCTGCAGAAGCCTCTGAACCTATTGAACCTGCTAATCCATTTACTAAAAAATCTTGAAAAAAGAGGAATTTGAAAGCTCAAGATAAATTTTGAGAAGGGAAGAGAGAAATTTTGGTCTTATAGGACCAAGATAGCTCATATTTTTCATCCAAAAATGAGTGACATTTTTGGGGACCAACAGTTGGCTTCAGTTGGGTAACTTCCTTCAGGGGAAAACTTGAAACATAGCTGAGGGGAGTAGAAACCAAAATCTCCAGTGCCTTGAAGTGTGCCATTGGGCTACAGAGTCATGATACCCAAAATGAAAGGCTCCAAAAATGAAAATGAAAAGAAAAAATAGAACTAAAGACTATACAAATATACATATGTATAGATGATCTTATCTGATGCCTCAAGATTTGAAGCACTTCAAGTGCCACCCACTGCAAGATAGTGAAAATGGTGTGCCATCCTAATAAACCAATAGGAAACCATTTTGTCCCCAAAAATGGTGATGGGCAAAAGGAACTCTCCACCAGGAAACCAATTTTTTGCATCTTCCTCTTGGCCTTTTCTTCTTGCTCCATGGCAGGATGTGGTCTTCAAACTAAAAACCATAACTCCTTGCTCTCCCTGTGAAGAGTTCATTTTACTGATTTTGGAGTACAGTAGTATGGTCCACCACCATAGCTTGTTGTTCTACTAGTTTAGTCCAACACATGCTTTGATTGTTAGCATCAAACTCCTGACAAACCATCAGCTCAACATCTCCTTTGGTGTGAAGGAGTTTGACCTCTTCACCTTGAGTAGTTTTCAATCCAATCAACAAAGATTTGCATCCAGTTGTGGAAGGATTACTGCCATCAAATTCCAAGATCCAAGCATCATCAGAAGCTGATCTTCTATCAGGTTTATCTTCATTGGAGATGGAAGATCCTTCTTGATTTGTATTGCACCCTACCAATTTTTTTGATGCCTGATTTGGATCAAATCCTAGATTACCAGCCATAGGACTTTGATCAATTGAGACATGAGCATCCTCTATGGTCAAGGAGTAATTACCCCTACCTAAAGGCTCAAATAGAATTTGAGCAGCAGGGGCTGACATTTGGGTGACCACAATCTTTGCCTCGGACAGGTCCACACCTAGCTCTTCACAATGTTTAACTGCTCAGGATTGGCTTGTAGGGATTCAAACTCAGTAATTTGAATTTCAATTTTTTTAACATGATAAATCATGTCAAATGACTAAGATGGACTTGGAAGAGAGGATGGGAGTTCATCCTTTTGGTTTTTGGGAGGGGGAGGATTGAACTGTGAAGTTGAAGTAGAAGGTGCAGAGATGTTTGATGTATTAACCTTCTTGGCAATCACTGGGTCCTTTGACTAGAAAGGCAGAGTGGTTCCCTGCTTAGCAATTGGAATTACAAGCTAAGTTCATTCCTCTATTCTTTCTTTATCATCTTGCTGGGCTAACTAATTCTCAGATCGGGTGAATAATGCATATGATTCTTTGACTACTTCACCTTCACTTCTAGGTTCATCTTGGTAATTCAAGAAACCAATGTGGGAGTCACTAGCTGATTCTTCTTGATCCTCCATGAAGAGACTAGCATCATTTTCTTTCTTAAACTCAGGTTGGAAATAGGAAACATGTTCTATTTCAAGATATCCCACTGCTGAGTTGGCTAGAGGTGCTTTAATGGCAAGGTTCTTCTTTGGGGGAGGAAGATAATTGGGTTGCCCTTGATGTGCCTGATTAGGGAATGTCCTCCTTGGTAAATCTATGTATGAAGGAGAAGATGACATCCCTTTAGCCATTTGTCTTTTGAGGGCCAACACTTCATTTGCTAGCTTTTGCACCATTGGATCAGTGGTGGCTGCAGGTGAGTTATCAAAAGATGAGTAAGATGCGCCTCTATTTGAATCCCTTCTTATCTTTCCAGCCAAGATAAGGTCATCTTCTAAATCAGTGGCTAAGTCTTAAGTGGCTTCAAGATCTATGTGGCCAGCATGTCTTAGTAGAAAACTCACTTCAGGTAGCTGTGAGTTTATGAAGAAGCATTTAAGGTTCTCAGGTGTGGGCTAACTACAAGAATCCTATTTCTCAGCTTGTCAAATTTTGCAATAAAATCCCTCATGGGCTAATGAGGTTCCTTCTTCATCTACGTAAGTTGGGCTATCAAAGCATGAGCATCTTCTATAGGTTTGAACCTTGCTTCAAACTTGGCTTTGATAGTGTCCCAGCCAGTCACTGATCTAGTCTGTAGATGATAAAACCAATTTGCAATAGCACCTTGTAGTGTCTCCATGAAAAGCCTGACTGCCACATCTTCAAATTCCACCCCTACCACACCAAAGGCTATGGTGAACGCTGAAATGTGTTCATCAGGGTGGAATCTTCCATCACTAAAGAATTTGTTGAAATTCTTCCTTGGACTGAGTGGTAGCTCAAGCAGGGGTGGAGTTAGATTAAGTGGGCCAAATGAGTTATCCCAGGGGCCTCAAACTGCCATGATTGGATTATGAAAAATAGGGATAACACATCTGAGTGGAGTTTCTATATTATAAGACAAAAATGGAAAAGAAATTGGCCCTGCTTTATCATAAAACTTGAGGCTTCAAACTGTGCTTTCTTTCCCAGCAGCTCTAGTTTTGCAGACCAGATAAAATAACGGAAGTGGAGGAAGATGGTAAGGATATAATGATAATGGGTAATACATGGAATGGAGTCACCATACTATGTAATGGATAAGGGTAGGGACTACTTCTATATGAAACTTGAGGCTTCAGACTGCACGTTCATCCCCAACAGAGTCACTAAAAACTGTTGGGTGAATATTTTATCGACTAGCTAACTGGCATTCAAAATAGTTCCTATCACCACAACATAGGGAGATTGGTCATCCAGATGTGTAGGTTTACTGCATCACAAGGGGACAAATCTCTCCTCTCATCAAGGGGAGGTTCCTTATTAATTATACAGAGGCTATATACTATATAAATAAGCTGAAAGTAAGACACAGGGGTGGGATAAACCATCCATCTCTCTTCTTTCAGAGATGATGCTAACAAACAGTGGAGAAAATCTTGGTGGAAACACCGAAGGCACTTCTCTTCTTTCAGAAGTGTTCTTGTAAGAAATAGTAGGAGTTATTTCAGGTAAGATAAGAAACCAGTAACAAAAGGGTGTAGTAATAGCAGGATGAAATAGAATGCAAAGTTTCCACCTCAACTGCCCAAAGAGTGAGATATGAAGAACAATGGGGGCACAAAGTCATCCCAAGGCCCTTTACATAGAAATGGAAAAGAAAAACACACACTAAAGACAACTATGACATCACAAAGTCTGAAAGTAGTTGGCTTCAGGACACCTTTCTTATCGCCTCCACTAGTTTTGCTTGGTAAATCAAGTTAACAAGAAAGATTTTAGAAGATAGACATAAGAACAATCTCCTAAAGTAGCATAGGCTATCATAGCATAAAGTCTACAAGTAACTTGCTTTCTCATTCAATCAAAGAAATATGAACTACAATTTGAGCTCAAAGTCTCAGTAATGCCTTTCAATTTGGGTAGAGTTTCACTTTTGGTAAGGGGAAGATCTCCTTTACAAATGAGAGAAAATCCAAACTTATAGCAACTACCCAAGGATTGGTGCCTTTTTCCATGGGATGGCCCATGTTGCAGTCAGCATCTTCAATGCATCTCTAGTTTTGTCTAGAGATACCATACTGAGAATAGTGCACTGCCATAACTATGGCATGTCCCTTCATCTGATATGTCTCCTCCTTAATATGGACCATCTTGTCCTTTACATATTTGTCTTTACTTCATGGAAGAAAATAGGCCACATCCTTGGTTTGGTGCGCTCATAAGTCTACTCGATCCATTTTTTCACCTACTAGAAATAACTCTTTCGAAGATATTTCTAATCCTTTGGTCTCTCTCCTCTCTTCACTGCTTAAGCACTTCTTTGCTCTTTATAGCCCTTCTTGCCTAAGTCTTTGGGGGGTCCTTTTTGTGTCTTTAACAAGTGGCAAGTTCCTCTATTATGAAACTCATTAGAAACTTATAGAAAATGGGGTCCACAACAAGTTTTTCCCGAGCAACTCCAAAAGGGGAACACAGATGCAAACACTTGTCACGTTCCACTGAGTCATAACAGGACACATGACATATTCTGCTTAACTTATAGAATCTTTAGAAACCTTTGGGGGTCCTACAAAAGATGACACATGGTAGCTTTTACTCTGATTTATAATGGACACGTGGTGGCTTCCGCTGCACTTTGTCTTTTTCCATCAGGCATTTTTTTCATAGGCCTTTCTCTTCAGTCAGGCTTTTCCTTTAGACAAAAATCTGATGGAATTCCTTCAGACAAAATTCTGAAGGAATTCCTTTGGGCTCTTCCTTAGTCATTTTCCCATAGAAATTACTTTTGAAAGAATTCTAACAACTCTTTCTCTTAATAATTTCCTTCAGACAAAAATAATGAAGGAAAAGTTCTCTTTCGGCCTTTGAAAAACCCAAAGGAATTATATCTTTTCAGTCAATCACTTGGTTTTTCCTTTGAGTTCTGTGCTTTATTTGAATTTCAACGGATATTCCCTTACTTTAAATTTGACGTCCGCAGGGTTGTCAATGGTCGTTAGCCACTTGAACCATGTTGAACCTTAAACCTTTGAACCTGCTAAAAGTACATTGGTTCAATTTTTCATCGGTTCATTCTATCTCTTTTGTTCCATTGCTCCCTGGTTCAATCACTTTCCTGATCCTTGGTTGAACCATCTGTTAAACCACTTGTTTGCTACTTCTCTCTTTGACAGAGGTTGCCTTTGAACCTTTGAACCCATGAACCATTGAACTTTGAACTCTTTCGGTTCAAGGTTAAATTGGTTCATTGGTTTATCTATTCATTCTATCTCTTTTGTTCCATTTGAAGCAAGCACATTGATCCAATTGGTCATTGTACCTGTTGAACTGATGAACCAAAATGGTTCAAGGTTCAACAGTTCAAGCCTTTGAAACTAGTTAAGTGCTCGGAGCCGTGGAGCCTTTGAAATGGTTGAAATTTGAACCTCTTACAAAGCGTGGCTAGCTCTTGTAGATGATGTTGAACCTCTGAACCCACTGAACCTATCAAACCAAAATTGTTCAAGGTTCAACGGTTCAATGGTTCAATGGTTCAATCCTTGCTTAGATGCTTGCCGATGGACATTTTTGATTGAACCAAGGCACCGACCCAATCCTAAAGATGGCCAAGTATTGGAAACTAGTTATTTTGATTGAACTCACCTGTAAAAGCCTCTGAACCTATTGAACCTACTAATCCATTTATTGAAAAAGCTTGAAAAAAGAGGAATTTGAAAGCTTAGAACAAATTTTGAGAAGGGAAGAGAGAAATTTTGGTCTTGTAGGACCAAGATAGCTCATATGTTTTTCCAGAAATGAGTGACATTTTTGTGGACCAACACATTGTAGGAAGCACATATTTGTTAGAGGTACAATCATTGAGGAGGGGTGAATCAATGATGCAAGATAATCCAATTCAATTCCCAAATCTTAACCATTCAACACATATAATTATGATGCATACAAATTAACTATTATAATGAACAAGGAAGATATATAAAGATCAAGCACATAACACATGATATATGTGGGAATCCCTCTTAGGGGATAAAACCCACTGAAACTTGAAGGATGGACTACAGTCCTATAATAACAAGATCCAAATTTAGACAAACACCAACTGATCAAGGAACACCCATCCCAAAAAGAGGAACTAACCCCTTAGGTAACCAAACACCAACCTAGCTACCTTGATCTAATCTAAACTTATGATTTGATGTCTTCTACACCTAATGACTAACTTCTATTACTTACACTCACTCCCATTTATAATCTTCCAAAACTTGCACACTCAATCCATGCATCCAAAACACCCTTTTGGATGACTCTAAAATGGCCTCTAGAGCTTACTCACTCAAACTATCTCTTTTAGGATATTATGTCCAATGACCTATATGTTCATATTCATAAACTTTATTAGATAAGCATTACTAATCATCTTTAGTCTCTAATGGTCATCACTAACTTGTACCTTTTTTTTCAAAGGTTCTATCCTTCGCTTGGCTTCACATAACTCCAAATAGGCTAATTATGCCTAGTATTTATACCATACACTCATCTAACCCATCTTGGTTGGACAAGATGCTTACCATACTTGTTCTACATTTTAAATAGGTCTTATGCATGTTACATGTAAGAAACCCACACTCTTTAGGTTGGACATTAGTCCTTAAGACTCAAATCCTCTATCGGGCCTTAATGAGACCCAAAATAATTAGGCCTTCACATCCACATGTTACATGTGAGACTAATTGGACCACCTTCATCCTTTACCAATGTTTTAAACACATAAAATATATCTCTAATAGCCCCTTTCTCACACTCAGATGGGTTTATTGCACATGGAACACTAAATCAACACTTGAACTTACTAATTAGGTCTCCTTGCTATTTTGGCCTTCATACATAGAAGCCATAGTCTCAAACTTCTAAAGCAAACACTCAAGTTTTTCAAGACATTATCAAAAAATATTCAATTAACCTTATTGGTTCTCTTATATAACATGGTAAAACCTTCAATTAACTTAGTGTTAGGGATACAACCCACTGAGAGCAGGGGTGAATTAGTGGTGACAAACTATCCAATATAAATTCCAAACCCTTTGAACTATTTAAGCATTCAATCACAAGCATTCATGAAACATACAGATCAGTCATAACATTGAATCAATAAACATAAACTAGATCACATACATAACACAAGGTATACATAGGAAACCCTCTTTGTGGAATAAAACCCACTATCAATCCTACAAACACATAGACTACTATCTTAGAAGAAGATCACAAACAAGAGACTGATCAAGTCCTTTTGATCAGGAACCTTTGGCCAAGTTATTTTTACCTATAACCTTGATCAATTCCTTTAGATCAAAGGTATTTTAGTGAAACCCTATTTCATAAGGAGAAATTCCCCTAAGGAAGATCAAGTCCTTTAGACCCTCCTTGAGAAGAACACTTCCACCTAATAACTGATGTCTATAACACTTGATGACATAGATCAACTAATCAATCTTTACCTTCACTTACACTCAAATAGAAAGTGCACTATTTTCTCTAGAAAATTATGACAAAAAATTCATACCAATAGTCCTCAGATTGATCTAATATTTAGTTCATCCTCAGGGCATTCTACCCTTCTTTTACTCCCCAAAGCACACACAAGCCTCTCAAAAAACTCTCCCAAGTCTCACACATCCAAGTCTAGAACCAAAAATCTTTGGTTCTACTATTTATAGATTAATATTGATCAAAACCATCTTGGTTGGACATTAGGCATGTATTAACCCTTAATACATCTATATTACAAATTTAAGGCTCAATATAATCTATATTTATCAGCTATAACACCTATGGGTCACACATTCACCCATTAGGCTCACCCTTAAACAAAATATGAATACATTAACACTTTTATTTAAATAGGTCCACTCCTTATGTCCCCTAGGACATCCTCAAATGATCATAGACAAGTTAAATTGCCTCTACAAATCCTCAAACAACTCAAACATAGACCTTATACATACACTCAAGATAGATTGAACACACCTATAAAATCCATATAAATCATCCTCATAGAGTTTGAAATACTTACCAATAGCTAATTCATCATGAGACATCAAAACAACATCAATACAAGATCCAATATCCTTCTCGGGTCACTTGTAGAACATATACGGAAACATAGTCAACTTTGGAGCTTCATAAATATGTCTATACTCACATTAAAATATTAAATATATATTTATAGATGTGCCTTGGAGTCCTCTACTAGTTTACTTTTTATTTCATGAGAAAATTCATCTTCTATTGAAATCTATAGTCCAAAAACTAGACACTAGTCTTTCCTTCGTAACTTTAAATATTCAAATGGCAACGGTCACAGTTAAACTTTAGAAACTTTGCTCACATATTATGTTCTCACTACTCAGATAAAATACACACCATTGATATTTTATGATATTTAAAACATAAGAACCAAGGCTCAATCATTAAACCTCTATCACTTTGACCTCATCTCATGCAATCTTGAAATGTTGACTTCACACATTCTATCGATCTCCATGGATTAATTAGGTCCTTATCAAGCACCATGCACCATTTGATCAGTATATACAGATACCCAATCACCATTGGATCCTTATCCTATACCTTTTATTAGATTTTAAACATCATTCATGTGTCCTCATGTCACTCAATATGCACCATTGATCTTTGATCGATATGATCACCCATGCACCATTGGATCTTCATTAGGTCCTGAACTTTAACTCTGTTAAACAACTATCACATTGACCCATTTTACTTTATACACTCCATTTGATTTGAAATTATGAATTCCCACAAATTTTTGGATATCCAATATGTCCATATCTTTAATATCAAGCAAATTTACTATGGAGACCAACTACAATAAGCATGAGTAGTCATTTTTGTAACTCAATAACTTCTTCTGTGCTTACCCACAAGATCTCAAATTTAGACCAAATGATCTCCTTCCGTAGGATAATATAACCATGTGACCCATTTCACCTATAAATCTTATGTGTGAGATATAATTCCATTAAAATTACTTCTCATCAACTTCTATCACAGAGCCAACCATACCCAAATCTGTTTGGAAGACCAACTTTGAGCATCCATAACTTCTACCATACTTAAGCGCATGATATCAAACTTAGCATAAATTATCTCTATTGAAAACTCAATAAACCCATATGATAATTTTTTATTTACACCTTCACACGTAAAATATATAATTCCTTAAAAAATATTACTCAGCTTTTTTTCCCATACTGTAAAATTATCTATGGAAAAACATAGTCTATCAACTTGGGAGCCCAACTTTGCGTATGCATATATTTTGAGGCATTGAATTGCATGATATATAATTAAGAAAAATTACACTAGGTACAAAAGTAAACAAATCCATATGATCACCTTATCCTCTCACCTCCACATGTGCAAATTCTAACCTTGTCAACATGCTTACTCAGCGCTTTCTAATCAATTTAAAAATTTGGCTAAGTATGGGAAAATAAGGAAATATGACTGAGAAGCCAAATTTTCACCCTCATAAATTTGACCGCACTTAAATTCATGACTTGAGATTAAGTTCATAATAAATAGGGACTACAATTATCACAACCATATGATCATCTCAACTTGACTCACTCCTATGTGGCAATGGTGATGTCATCAAATTACTAACTTATCTTTTCTGCCACTAGACCCAAAGTGTCTAGATAAAAACTATGATCAACCAAATTAATTTTACTTGTACACAAAATCTCTCAAAACATGGATCATATATTATATGACCCCTTACACATTTTAAATCTTCCATACTCATTCTTGATCCTCTCAATCTATGTTAATGCTGAAGATCAACCAACCATATATAAAGCACACTAGAAACTTTGCACACTTTGTAATTCACCTTGCACACTTTGTCATTGTCACATAGACTATCAAGTATCTTCATCCATTCAATAGGACACATCCATGACACCACTAGGACATCACTATGACAACTCTCTAGCAATCTCCCCCTTTGTCATTGATGTCAACACCTATCAATATAATAATATATAGCTCACCTTATTTCTATTAAAATCACTCCTACAATAGGAACTTACTCCCCAATAGGAGACTTTTACCCCTTTGACACAATGAAAAGGTGGGAACTAACTGATCTCAAGGATTTGAAAAGACTAATAAAATAAAAAAGGACCATCTTAGGAAGTATTGTCACTTGGATATGCACCCTTTGAGGAGATACAAAGCTCTCCTCATCTAAGTGGCATAATGCAATCACATATAGGCTTGTGGAAAGCATAAGGATGAGTTGAGTATCTATATAAGGCTAGATCCCTTGATGTACCACTTACGATTAAACCTACAACTAAACTTGGGGGGTGAAAAGAGAGAAAGGTAACTAAAAATAAACTAATCTAAGGGAAGTGATACACCAAATTGACTGATGACTTCAAACCATATGTATGTTACACTTGAAATCAAAAGACAAACTAAACGTAAACTCTCTAGTCTATGTCTTCTTGCATCAATATTACATTGTGGGGTTATGGATGAATGTGAAAAGATAGGAGGACTAGACAAGAGGCCTTGAGTGGCATTAATGAAGAGACTAAGTCACTTAAACTTTGAAATTTCCTAGAACACATCACATGCCTTAAAAGAAGTTGTAAGTAGGTGAGAGAATGTGGTAAATTGATAAAGAAGCCATAGTCTTCACAAAACAAATCCAACATTTAATTAACACACACTAAGTACAGTCATGGAAGAGGTAACACTTAGTCATATTTTTGATCAGTTACGTTATCACTTCATCAGGACAACTTTAGAGGAGAACTTGGTGAAGTTGGATAAGATTTATACTAGCCAAAGTCCTATGGATATGTTGACCAAGGTGGTCACATTGGACAATTTGAGACTATGTTTAGATTTGGTTGGCCTTAGTGGTCATGGGGCAGTGATAGATTCTGTTTAGGAAAAACAGTCTCCAAGTGGGAGATTTTTGAGTGTGGAGCCCTTTGGGGCTATCACATGATCATAGGAATAAAATTTTGGGTCCTAAAGAGCTCTAAAGATGTGGAGGGTGTAATTTTCATGATCTCCACATGTGAGTGGAATATTCCTTGTATTCCTAATTTATATGTATTCCATATTTCATGGAGTTAGTTGTTAGATGCCTTTTCCTATGTTGACTTCCTTGTTTTGAAGAAGCTAGTTGTTTTCTAGAAAAGGGAACTCCTTACTTGTTGAGTGGAGTTGGTTGTGACCACATGTTCATTGGAAAATGTGTCCTTAGAAGGTACATAAGATGAATATGGGGAATTTATCCTTGGGAGAGATTTTAGATAGGCTTGATGAGGTGGAAAAAGGTTGTCACATATTGAATAATGCTTATCTTGGATAAGTATTGCATATTTGCTCCTCCTTTTATGGATTTTATTCATTTTTATATATATACAAGGTGTGGTGTGGCCTTTAGAGGTTGATGGTTTATTTTCAGGGTGTGGCTTTGAAGATCAGAGTCAAAGTGCAGGTGTTCATTATAGGGTATGGTTTAGTAACTTGAGAGATACAACATTATGCAGGTGTAGGTGAAAGTGTAGTTTTTGTACAACACTTTTTATAAGATATTTTTCTATCTCTATGAGAGTTCATTATAATTTTATTTTAGATTATTGATTTATTTGAGAACTTTCATTGGTGGATGTAGCCCACATTGGGTGAACCATGTTAGATCTATGTTATCTATGGTATTATTATCTTGCTCTCATTTATGCTTTCATATTAATGGTGAATTACGGAATGTTTCTATGATGCATTTTATTGCATAGATTTATATCTAGTTTATGGTAATATTAGATCTATATTTAGAAGTGTTTTGTTCCTAACAACTGGTATCAGAGCCATTGGTTGTGTGTTTTGCTGAAGTGGTAAATCATAGGAAGGCTATTAGCTTGAGTGGGAGCTATGGGAGAAGAGATCACATTCAGAGTTGAGAAGTTTGATGGTAAGAATTTTAGTTTGTGGAAAATGTAGATGGAAGATTACCTAAATTAGAAGGAAATTCAACTCCCCTTAGAGGGGAAAGGAGGATAACCTGTAAGTATGAGTGATGCAAATTGGTCATTACTTGATGGGAAGGCATTAGGAGCCATACGGTTATGCCTTACATATTATGTTGTATTTAACAGTGAGGATTAAATAACTACAAAGGATATCATGGATAAACTTGGGAAGTTATATGAGAATCCTTCAGTTTTTAATAATTTTTTTCTTATGAAAAGATTGTTTAACATGAAAAAGTCTGAGAATGGTTCAATAGATAATCATATAAATGATTTTATTATGGTTATAAGTATGCTCACTTCAGTTTGAATCAATTTTGATGATGAAGTTAGAGCTTTTATAATATTATGTTCTTTGCTTGATAGTTGGAATAATTTGGTTATGGCTGTGAGTAATGCAGTCCCTACCAAGGGAAGCTTGAATTTTGAGGATGTTGTAGGTGTGATCCTTAGCAAGGATATGTGAAGGAAAAAAATTATTGAATAATATTTAAGTAATGATTTATCCATTGATACTATAGTGAGGCAAAAATACAAGAGCAAAGGCAACTGAGGAAAGTCAAAAGGTAGATCTAAATCCATATCTAAATCCAAGATGATATGCTAGTATTATGGGAAGTGTGGACACTCAAAGAAGGATTGTTGGTCACTTTGGGATAAGAATGCCAATAAGGAGAAAATGAATGAGGTAAATGTGACATCAGGTAAATCATGTCAGGATGCCTTAATTATTTCTATGGATAGTTTTTCTGAGTCTTGGGTATTAGATTAGGGGCTTCTTTTCATGCCACCCCACATAGGCATTATTTTATTGATTAAGTTAAAGAGAATCTAGGACATGTATATATTTGTGATGATGAAACATGTGAAATAGTAGGGAAATGTTATGTTCTAGTTAAGATGCATAATGGAAACATATGGATCCTTAAGGATGTTAGACATGTGCCTATGTTGAGATGGAATTTGGTTTTAGTGGGGTAATTGGGTAATGAGGGATGTTCAGTATTGTTTACTGTAGATTTTTGGAAAGTTACCAAAGGTGCTCATGTGATCTCAAGAGATAAGAAAGTTGGTACATTTTATTTGACTAGTAGTGTTGATTCTATTGATTTATTTACTGCAGATAGAGATGTAACTATGTGGCACTATAGGCTTGGTGATGTGAGCCATAAAGGCATGTAGATCTTAAAAGATAAGTTACCTAGATTGAGAGATCTAGATCTAGACTTTTTTGAAAATTATGTGTATGAGAAATAGAAGTGGGTTAGGTTCTTAAAGGTTAGACCCATAAATAAAGAGCACAAGTTAGATATGGTACACGTAGATGTATGGGGACCAACTCATGTATCTTCTATTGGTGGATCTAATTATTATATTACTTTTATTGATGATGAAACTAGGAAAGTTTGGGTTTATTGCATTTAAAATAAATCTGGTGTATTTAATACTTTTAAGAAGTTGAAAGCCTTGGTTGAGAATGAAACAAGTCTCAAATTGAAATGTCTTAGATCAGATAATGGAGGTGAGTAGTATAGTAATGCTTTATTTTATTATTGTTCTAACAATGGAATCCATTTGTAAAGAATTGTTCTAAGAACTCCACAATAGAATGGGGTATTTGAAAAGATGAATAGAACAATAATGGAATGTGCTGGGAGCATGAGGTTACATGCAGGGTTGCCTTTATTGTTTTGGGTAGAAATAGTTAGCATGGTAGCATATCTGATTAACAGAGGACCTTTTATGCCTTTGGATGGAGGTATTCTAGAACAAGCTTGGTTTGGTAAGAATGTTGATTATTCTTTTTTTAGATTCTTTGGATGTGAAGCATTTTCTCTCATCAAGAAAGAGGATAGGACCAAGCTAGAGGCTAAATTAGATAAATGCACATTTGTTGGTTATGGTGAGGATGACTTTGGTTTCCATTTATGGAGCATTAAAGATAGGAAAATATTTTAGTCTAGAGATGTAGTCTATAATGAAAAAGTCATGCATAAGGATCAGTTGTAGGAACAAGATTAAGAACATAAAGAGTACACAGTATTGGATGACATTGTGGATGGTAAAGTATCCAAGGATTTAGTTTAGGAACCTTCTACACAAGGACCCCAAACTCTTGTGGTAAGAAGATCATCTAGGGTAAGAAGAGCACTTGAACATTTTTCTCCTTTGAATTATCTATTAATCACTAAAAATGGATAACCAGAGTATTTAGAGGAAGAAATACAGGTAGATGCCAAGTTGAAGTGGGAACAAGCCATGTATGATGAGCATAGTTCTATCATGGAGAACCAAAGATGGGATTTGGTAAGGCTACCCAAGGTCAAGAGTGCATTACCAAATAGGTAGATCTTCAAAATAAAAGAAGAGGATCAAGGTAGAAAAAGGTATAAGGCTAGGATGGTGGTCAAGGGGTTTGTATAAAAATTTAGGTATTGATTTTGATGAGATTTTCTTTCCTATTGTAGAAATGACTTCTATTAAGACTATTCTTGGTTTAGTTGTAGTTGAGGATTTGCACTTAGAACAGTTAGATGTGAAAACTATTTTTCTTCATGGTGATTTGGATGAAGAGTTATATATGAAGTAGCCATAGGGATATGAGGTCAAAGAGAAGGAGAACTATGTGTGTAGATTAAATAAGAGCTTGTATGGCCTTAAATAAGCTCCACAACAATGGTACAATAAATTTGATTGGTTTATGTTGGAACAAGAATATCAAAGGTGTAATTCTAATGATTGCATGTACATCAAACATTTTGATGATGGTTCCTTTATTATTTTATGATTGTATGTGGATGACATGTTAGTTGTAGGAAAGCATATACAACATATTCTTATGATCAAGAAACAACTTAGTGATTACTTTGATATGAAGGGTTTTGGTTTTGTAAATCAAATCCTTGGTATGAGGATTACTTGTGATAGGAAGGAGAGGAAGTTGGTTTTATCCCAATTAGAGTATGTGAATAAATTCTTGTAAAGGTTTAGTATGTTGGATGCTAAATCTATTGGTACTCTTTGGCAGGCCACTTTAGATTATCAAAGGATTAGTGTCCCAAGATGGAAGCTAAAGAGATTAAGATGTCCAATGTACCTTATTATTTAACAATTGGCAACTTGATGTATGCCATGGTTTGTAATAGGCTAGATATTTCCCATGTGGTGGGAGTTGTGAGAAGGTATATGAGTGATCTAGGTTATTAACATTGGCAGATAGTGAAATGGATTCTTTGATATTTGAGAGGAACCATTAATTTTGTATTATGTTATGGTGGATTAGATACCACTTTGCATGGTTATGTGGACTCAGATTTGGTAGGGGTTATTGATAGTAGGAGTATGACAAAATATATATTTACTATTAGAGATACAATAGTTAGTTAGATTTATAGGATACAAAAGGTTATGGCTTTGTCAACCACAGAGGCAGAGTATGTTGCTACCACAGAGGCTAACAAGGAGATGATTTGGTTATAGGAGTTGTTTCAAGATTTGGGGCATGAGCAGGAAGTTGGGAGACTACAAAGTGATAGTCAAAGTTCTATTCATTTGGAAAAGAAATCCTCTTTACACTCATGGATGAAACACATTCAGTTACATTATCACTTCATCAAGACAACATTGGAGGAGAACTTGGTGACACTGGAGAAGATTCATACTAGCCATAATCTTGTGGATATGATGACCAAGGTGGTCACCTTGGAAAATTTGAGGCTATGTTTAAATTTGGTTGGCCTTAGTGGTCATGGGGCAGTGATAGATTATGTTCAGGAGAAACAGTCTGTAAGTGGGAGATTGAGTGTGGAGCCATTTGGGACTATCACATGACCATAGGAATAAATTTTTGGGGCCTAAAGAGCTCAAAATATGTGGGGGGCATAATATTCATGTTCTCCACATGTGAGTGGAATATTACTTGTATTCTTAAGTTATATGTATTCCATATTTCATGGAGTTAGTTTTTAGATGCCTTTTCCCATGTTGAATTCCTTATTTTGAGGAAGCTAGTTATTTTTTAGAAAAGTGAACTCTTTCCTTATTGAGTGGAGTTGGTTGTGATCACATGTTCATGGGAAAATGTGCCCTTAGGAGTTGGAGAAGATGAATATGGTGAATTTATCCTTGGGAGAGATTTTAGATAGGCTTGATGAGGTGGAAAAAGGTTGTCACTTATTAGATAATTCTTATCTTGGATAATCATTGCATATTTACTCCTTTTATGGATTTTCTTCATTTTTATATATATAAAGGGTGTGGTGTGGCCTTTAGAGGTTGAGGTGAAAGTGCAGTTTTGTGCAAATTTTTTTATTAGATACTTTTATATCTCTGTGAGAGTTCATTATAATCTTGTTTTAGATTATTGATTTATTTGATAACTTTCATTAGTGGATGTAGCCAACATTGGGTGAACCACATTAGATCTATGTTATCTATGTTATTATTATTATCTTTCTCTCATTTATTCTTTCATATTAATGGTGAATTAAGGAATGTTTTCATGATGCATTTTATTTCATAGCTTTATATCTAGTTTATGGTAATAATAGATCTATATTTAGAAGTGTTTTATTCTTAACATGTCTTCTTGCATCAATATTACATTATGGGGTTATGGATGAATATGCAAATATAGGAGGAATAGACAAGAGGCCTTGAGTGGCACTAATGAAGAGGCTAACTCACTTAAACTTTGAAATTTCCTAAAACACATCACATGCCCTACAAGAAGCTGAAAATAGGTGAGAGAATGTGATAACTTTCTAAAGAATTCATAGTCTTTACTAAATAAATCCAAAATTTAATTAACACACACTAAGTACAGTCATGAAATAAGTAACACTTAGTCATATTTTTGATCAAAACGTATACAAATGAGTAGGGATTTTCCATGCTCAGGTGGAGCATTGAATACAATGGCCAAAATGGCTAGTTATTATAGAGTTTGAGAAAGAGAGAGAAGAAGAGAAGTCCAAAGGTCAAAAATAAACTTGTAAATCTGATCCAAGGAGTTACTTGTGCATGTAAGCATGATGTGGGATGAACCATGCAAGATAAAGAGAAAAAAGTGTCAATCCAAGTCATAAACTTGATGAAAAGTGGCATAAATCTCCCCATTTTATACCAAAAAATTGGATTCATGATTGTCTATATCTGGACATTCCATAACTAATGAATACCAATTATAATGATTCAAATACAAGATAGGGGCATCATACATGCCTCTTCATTTATTGGTTACATGCTTGGTCTTCTAAAATCAACTAAAAGTGAGCCATATCATATACAGTAAAAAAAAACTCCTTTCATATACCCTACACACTTTGACTTAAAAATATTTATATATTTCCTTGAAATCCATGGGATGGAGTGAATGACAATTTTAAAGGCCATCCATGTCCTTAGAAGCATCAGGGCACCTTAAAATGATTCCACATGAAGATTTTCATCTTCTTCACTAGCTTGTCCATTTGGCCAATTTTGATTAGCTGAGTTGAGACACTTAGGAACATTTTAAAGGAATTAAAATTACATGGGGAGTTATATTAAGTCTCAATATTTCCATCCATGTGCTTTTAATCTCTTGAAACTTCCTACAACATGTAAAACACATAAAATAGTGAGAAAAAACCTATTTATTCCCTCACCCGTATAATTAAATTTATCTCATAAGAATGTGGAGTATCTTGATAAAGTCCTATACAAGTTACAATCATCATCCTATTCAAAATATCTGATTATATTATATATATAACTCAATCTTCCCAAACTAGTCTTAATCAGGGTTTAACAAGGGTTTCTAAGCAGTTTTGGGTCTTAAGGATTGTTATTAAAAGTTACAGATCTAAATTTTAGAAAAATGATACAAAAATGATATTATGGGACCCTGATACCCACCCTAAAATTATTTTTCCATCATGCAAATATTCATGAAAGATACGAGCTTCTAAAAATTGCCTATCAAGCTTATTTCCCTTGTTTTTATAGGCCTGAGTTAGTTCAATGTCCAAAAATGGATTCTCATAGCTTTATTTCCATTTTTAGAGTTTTATAACCTCTTTAATAACTCCATGAAAATGTTTCCACAAATTTTAAGGCTTAACTCATGCTATAAGTGATGATGAACCCCCATTTGGACACTAGGTCTAGCCATGTACAACAAGTCTACCTGCAAGTTTAACTCAAAATGATATTTATTGGTGTATTATCTACATAAAATAGATTTAAAACCTCAATTATACCTCTTGAAACATTAATCAATAAATTTTGAAACTTTTCTAAGGTTGGGAAAGAATATGATCTTCCATTTGGCTTCTAGGCCTAGGAGTGCCCATCATGCATGACTGCAACCTTAGGAGTGTAGGGTGACCTATTTGGTTTACATATTACTTATTTGGTTATCCATGCTTACATAGGTGTGATTAAACTAGAAAAATCCTCCTCAAGGATCTCCTTGAGTTTTGGTTCACCTTTTTATAACTTTCTCTTAAATCTGCAAGGTTCTTTCTCTTCAAGAGTGTTCTACCTCTAAGATAGAATAGAGGGGTGTTATCTTAATCCCTCATTAAAAAAAAAATTTGAGTGGGTTATTCAAGTGTTTAGGATTATTTTATAAAATTTTTAGAACTTAAATCCAATCATAGATCTTCTAACTCTCTCCATCTCCAAGATAGACCCTCAACAATCTGTATTGTACAAGATTCCCTCAATTGATTGTGTTTTCTATGTTTGGAACCCTATCCTTGCTTGTTTATCCATATGTTTCCATGATAAAAATATTATAAAAAAATTTAAATGTCCTTATATAGGTGTCTCCTTCCTCTATTATTTATTTCAAGCCTCCTTTTTAGGTTTCCAAAACCTTCAACACCAGTCATATAGTTGACTATGTTTTCTATGATTTCCCCCTAACAATGGATTTTGTAGATGCTGATGAACCCTAGGGAATAATGATATAGTATTTGAAAATCCTCTACAGGTTCTTAGGAATACAAAAATTCAAGCTCCTACTTATACAAATCATATTCTAGCTTACAAGTGACTCTTTTCTACTTGGGACTAAGAAACACTGTTTGGTTTGACCCCTATTTTAGCTTATTTAGCTCATTAAGACATGTCCATGATTGTGAAAATGGTTTAATTTAATTTTGATAACTGTATTTAACTTTAATTCACTTTATACTCCTCATGAATGGGTTAAAACAACCTTGAAGCATGTAAAATTAAATCACTATCCTACACAATCACATATAGGACTGTAGGTGTACTTATGGTCTTTGAGAGGTATGTGTAGGGAATTTTATTTATTTATATCTCATGAGTGGGGTAATATGATTTGTCATCCATTAAATTCCTAGCTTGGCCTTTAACCTACAATTCTAGTCACTTAAGACATCCACTACCTGCAGTTGAGACACCTCTGACTGACTGCTGTAGGTTAACCTCTACACAGTGTATAAACTAAGGAGAATGTATGGGCTTGAAGGTCATCTTTTCATCATCACTTGATGATACTTATGTTCACTTAAGATCATTTTAACTATTTTTAATGTTCAACAATAGGGCAAAGCCATTATCTATACTATGAATGAAAAACTCCTTCTAGACTTAGGCCTGTAGACATTATTGCAGGATTTTAGTGCTTTAAAGACCACTACAAGACTTCAAACAACACCTATCCCCTATTTCATCTACCCTTATACTATTGTGGAATCCTTTTATATTCTAGGGACCAAAAACCCAAACCCTAAGAATGCATCATAAGCTCCTATCACCATGTCACATGATATTCATGAAACCAAAGGGTTCTCTATTTTGACAAATTAGGGATAGATTCCCATAAATCAGTCATTGGGTCCTATAAGGTAATCCTTAACTCAAATTGCCAATACAGCCTCTCCAAAGGTGAAATCATGATCTATCTTCATGAATGGACCTTAATTATAGTTTTATCTTTATGTTTTAATGCTCCAAAATGACTTTTCAATCTCCTATCAAGACCACCTGTAGGTGGCTATTTGTATACACAAGCAACACGTATGATATTACAGGGAATATGCATGATTTATTCCCCATGATTCTTATCTTGATTACTAAATTCATATTCATACCATTATGGATGTGAAATAATTATATCCACCTCCCCTTTAACATGAACTCATTCATGAAAAAACCTAAACATACTCATCAATGGCTACCAGACTATGAATATTGCATATGGCTACTATGCTCATGGAGATTGTTTTAGAATATGAAGGGAAGAAAGAGTAAATTTTGAAAAATGATTAAGGACCTATTCTAACTCTCTAACAATATGATCAAGCATGATGATTATAGAAATGGTGAGAAAATTACTCACAACATAGACTATACTAGTTTGCAAACTTCAGGATATTAGTTCATCAAAATAAATTGAAACTCAAAATAAATCATGGGAAGTATTGGATAATGAATAAACATGTTGTGGAAGCAATCTTAGAAAGTGAGTTCTACGAAATCTCTCAAACAAGACCAAAACCTGAAGGGTGCATGGATGAATAAGAAAATTTGCATAGTCTACTTCAAATGGATGGTTCATGAAGAAAATATGACTATTTATCAAACTTATTATATGTATTTTAAGGTATCTAAGTGTATAATATTACCCCAAGAGCATTTTCTTGAAATCCCTTGTGTTGGTCATACCAAGAAAAACTGGTAAGTCACTTCAATCTGCCAAGAAGAGTGAAAATAGAGAAAAATAATTTTGAGAAAAAAAGGTTAGTTGCATATAAAAAAACATGTATTTGAGCATGGGGAAGGTGAAGAGTCATCTTTCAATATTTTCCAATTTGCACACTTCCCAAGGAGGCCATGCAAGTGCCATTCACTTCCATTTCTTTAGGAAAACTAACTTTTCTCTGGACAACCTACAATATTTTTAGTTTTTTTAGTTTCCTAAGACTTCTAGGGACACATGGGACATGAAATAATTCTTTAACACTTGAACATTCCCAATAAACTCATACAAAGCATTAAATGCACCTTTTTGATGCCTCAAATGACCCAAAAATGATATAAGGACATAAAAACTAATTGGCCAAAGCTAATCTAACATTATTTGACATCAATTAACCTATAATTCACCTCATGACAAGATATTAGACCCCCTAAAACACATAAAACTCAAGTTTTTGTCTAGGGGTGCCCCAATTTGACCTAAAAGTCAAATTTGGTGAACAAATTGGTGACTCATAGGGGTAGTATGCCTGATATACTAACTAGACCTATAGCTTTATTAGTCCATTAGGATTATGGAGTCATCTAAGGATTTATATGAACAATAAAAATTTACCATTGACCACAAATCTGATCAAAACAAGACAACTAATGACCACCTCAACCTCATAAAGAAAAAGACACACAACAAAGAAAGAAAACACACAAAGCACCCACATGTGCTCCAAACACTTAGGGGAATTAGGAAACAACCTATTATGTAAAATGAAAAACTAAATATACCTCTTTTATTGGATCAAAAGGAAAACTTCTCAAATCATCTTCATGGTGAGATGAAACATAGTGCCAAGCATGCTTCTCTTTGGATTGAATACTTTATGGATTAGACCTCTTCCTTGGCACTTCACTTGATCTGATCTCAAGTAGACCATCCTTAAACAAGTATCTAATGTATATATACTCATCTTAAACATGTTCACATACTTCATACTATTGTCCACTCTTCATCTCATGATCAACTTGTATATCCTTAGTAGGCATAGATTCAAGAGAAGTAGTTTCATGTTCCTTAGAATATTGAGGCTAATAGGAGATCATTCTATCCTTAAAGAGCTGATGTGTTTCTCCTAAATATTTGAGATAATTATAGCCCATTTTAATGACTTCAAACATGTCATCATCAGATGCATATGCTTCTTAAAAGGATATATTTGAATGAATGCTTTTCCTTTGCATACTTACTTGAGCACCAATGCTACCTTCTCCATCTTTGACCAAATCATAACCTCCTTGAATAGGAGTACATCCTACTTAAATGATTTCAAACAAGTCATTTAAAAGATGAATAAGAATTTATCCTTGCCCATCGATGGTATCTTGTAATGTGAGAAAAGAATTAATGGTCATTTCTTCCTCTTTGAAACAAGGAAGACATCTTTGCTCATCAAAAAAATCTAAAATCTCCACACAATAAATCACATTTTATTCATATTTGATCAGATCATCTTCAAGTGGTAATTCCTTTATCTTGATCTCATGAGACTATCTCAAGACTTCCACTTCTTGAGGGATGGCTTAAAAGTGTTCTCCCTTCTTGATAACACATTCCACTTCAAATATGGAGGTAAAAGCTTATTAATTGTCCTTTTGTTCACCAAAGGGAGTACCTATGATTATTTATTCCTTATAAACAATCATGAGGTCTTATTTATTATCCATGAATTGAGCATGCTTTTGTTCATTTTCCTCTCTCAAGATAGTTTCTTCAACATAAGGAAAACATTCTTCATCATCAACTGTTTCTACTCATTTTTTTTGCTTTTCACATTCATAAGAAATAAGAAACTAAGGGTTAATGGTCAGGGGTTTGTACGTACCCATATGAAGTTACACACCATTATATAGACATTGAAGGAGCTCCTCTTTGGCTGTGGAGGATGACACCTATAGATAAGAAGAAAACTTAACAAAGAAAAATGTTAGAGATAGATATGGTGGACTGCCAAGTGATATGCTCGGTCCCAGAAGCGCAAAGACTTCCTGGAGGGATGACAGTCCACTAGTTGATAAAAATAATGTCGTAATGGAAAGAAATAATGAAAGACTTAAAGAAGGAGAAATAGATAATGCATACCTGAATCTTGTAATCAGTATTCCATAGTTTTCGACGTCGGTAGTCCTGTCGGCGTTAGTTGGTAAAGCTGCCGACGTTGGTTATGCTGTCGACATCAGTATGGGAAATGGACCTTTGGACGGGTTTTTGGTTGATGTCTTTGGTCGACAGAATGGTCTAGGAGATTCAAAAGGGTTGTGTAGGGATGCAGGGTAGTGGACAGAGTCTTAGAAAGGACAAAGGTAGGGGACATGGGTGGAAGAAGAATGAGGATGAGAGGAAGGCTTTTCAGCCTTTTCGGGAAGAAAGTTAGGTTGTCTCAACAATACTCAAAAATAGCCAATGGACTAATCACCAATGCATTCAAAAAAGTACTAAAATATAAACTAGAAGAATACTTAGCTTTTGGTGGAGAACCAGAAGTGTAGAAGACTTGTTTCTATTATGGCTAATGTAGGAGACTTCGTGCAATATTCGAATCCAATGTGGAGTGAATTCTATAGAGTTTCTTAGCCTAGAGAGTGATGATAGAATGTTGATTCCTAAAAAGAGTCAAGGAGCAAGAGAATTCAGATCTTGGGAGCAAGAGAATTCGCATTCAAGTCTACAGTTGAGGTCAAAATTTAGTTTTAAGCAACCGACGTTGGGGATACCACCGGTGTCAGTCAACTGTTAACCAACATCGGTGGCTAGAGAATGGAAAAAGGCTATTTTTAGCCTTTTGCCCATTCTTCCATCTGCCAAGTTTGGTTTTCATTGTTAAATGGTCCAAAGGTGGGTTTAATAGGCATGAAAATTAGTGGGAGAGTTAAAATTAGGTCTTAGGTAATTATGATTAGTCATAGGAGGATAAATGGCCTAAGAGCTAGGAATCCAAGGTGAGGTGTCTAGGGAGATTATTAATTTAAAATAAGTATTTTAAATTAATAAAGTATAGGTTAGGCATGTTAAAGTTAGAAAGGGACCAAAGGGGGGGTTGACACTATTTTGGTGTCCACATTTGCCCCTTTTTGTCTTGTTGGTTGTTCTGACGAACTGCAAGACAAAAATAGGAGTAAGTTGCCTCAGGTATGGGATGAGGTAGTTTTTGTCCTGTTGGTTGTTTCGATGAACTACAAGACAAAAATAGGAGTAAGTTTCCCCAGTTATGGGATGAGGTATCCCCCCTCAAAGTGGGAGTCAAGGAAAGGTAACCTGATATCGAGTGCCGATTTGATAGGCAGTGGAGGGGTATGGTGAAGTTTGAGTGTGAACGTTGCAATAATTGAGATTACGTGTATACCACTTCACGTGATATATAGGTCAAATTGTTGCAATCAAAGGTCGAGGAGTGCTAAAATCAAAATAATTGGTCCCCAGTGTTTAGTCGTAGCTGATTGGGTTAAATGATCAAAGCTGTAGCTCCAATGGTCATCGTGTTCCAAGTATCTCGGTCTTAGGAAGTGCTCTTAGAAAACATGAAATTGCCACAAATATTAAGGATCAACTAGAGCGCAATCCGTCAATAGGTGTGAGGGTCATAATGTAGGTTGCGCACAATTTGCTAACTATTCGGGAGGTAGAATATATGCAATCAAAACAACCAAGGCATATTTGGCTCAAAAGTGGTCATGGTCTGAGGAGATAGTTGTGATCTCCAAGGTCATTGGTCGAGGCATGATCTCCAATGTGCCCCGTGAGAAATCTAAGATGACTTCTACAGTGTTAGGGCTGGTTGTTTAGTCATGATTTTGGGTTGGTAGAGATAGTTGGTCCATTAGATGGGTGGACAAATGAATGGCCGAGCTAACCTCAGAGGACCCCATGTCAATTGAGTGCTGCCTACATAACCCTTGTGGGAAGGGCCTCAGGCCAATGTAGTTCTCCCTAAAAAAGGGGGGAGAGGGTCGGTTATGGATTGGTTTGGACTAGGTTAAGTCATGGTTTAAAGGTTGTATGGTTGGTCCATCAGATAGATGGACAAACGACTGTGGCTGAGCTAACCCCAAAAGACGTCATGTCAACTGAGTGCTGCCTACATATCCCCTGTTTGAAGGGCCTCAGGCCAATGTAGTTCTCCTCAAAAGGGAGGAAGAGAGTTGAAGAGGTCGATAATTGGTTTGGTAATGTTAATGGTTTAGCACTTCCCATATGTCTGATGGTACATGCTTGAAATGATGAGTGTATGATGATGTTACAACTTTTTCCATATTATGTGATGGTGTATTCTGTAACATTGGTTATGTTTGGTTGATAGTTTCCATGTGTATTGTTGTCCATAAAAACTATTGTGAATGGGTATGATAATTCATGTAACACAAATTGGTATTTGTATTAAATAAATCATGAGGTCATGTTAATGGTTAGAAAATGGTTTGGTTTGGTTTGGTTTAGAAAATGATTTGGTTGGATGTGGAAAAGGGATGTAAGAAGTGAAAGGTGTTGTGCTCTTTCATTGACAGGGACCATAATGGTAGCATAGATAGTTTTTTTTGCAAACAAAAGCCTTGTTCATGCATTGCATCGTTGACCATTGGTTTGTATTAGAGAAGTAGTCGAATCACTTGACATTAAGTGAGCTCGAAATCTCTTGAGTATGTATGGGTAATAGGTATGATTATGTGAGATGTGAGGATAGCAAAACCCTTTTTAGCAAGGATAACTTTTCCCCTTTTATAGGTAACCCTGAGAATGACTATAGGCAAGTCCATGACTTAATAGTTTGTCAGTCATTTTTTTTGGTAGATTGATCGATGCGGGAAGTCTACATGGGGATGTTGTTTTGTTTTGTGGTCATATGTGAAGCTGATCGATGCGGGAAGATTCTAAGAGAGTGTTGTTTGGAGAAAAATTTGGGTATAACCATCCTTTGAGGGAGTGGTCTATATTCAACTTTGTATGTTTTAATAGTTTTGGATAGCTGTCCTTCAAAGGAGCAGTCTATTAGTTACAGCAATGATGTAGCTGTCCTTCGAGGAAAAAGTCTACATTTATAATTTATGACCTTTGACTAGGCATCCCAATTTTATGTGTTTTGTTGACTAAAGTTTTAGTCATGGAATTGACTATAGAGGTTTAAGGGTCTCCCTTTTATTAGGACAAAGCATTCATGCTTTATAAAAGGGTTAACTAAATTGTTGTAGGGAAAAAGGGTTGAAAGGAATAGGGACGAGGATGATGGGGGTTGCTCAAGGGACGAGCTCAAGTTAAATATCAAGTGAGTGATTACTTGATTAATAGTAGAATGGTTGTAGATACAAGGCATTAAGGGGCTCAGGTTCTATCCAGACTTCAAGAGAAGACAGACGATAAGTCCCTGATCCATACTTGTGCATTATGATATAAGGTCTGAGCCAATTAGGAGAAAACTTGACTCGTTTACTCCTTTCCATATTGGTCACATGTTGGTTTTCTTTGAGGACAAGATCTCTGATTTTGAAATCTCGTTCTCTCAAACTTTTTTTATAGGCACATTAGATGTGATTTTGGTAGATATGGAGATGGTTGAGGTCAGCAAGGTCATGTTTGTCAAGTAACTCAAGTTGAGCCAACCGATCTTGATGAAAGTCATCATTAGAAAGTATGTCATGCAAAGAGATGCATAGAAAAGGTATCTGTACTTCAAGAGGTAAGACAACCTCAGTTCCATACACTAGAGAGAAAGGTTTAGCACCCGTAGGGGTTCGAATGCTAGTGCGGTAGGCCCACAAAGTGAATGGAATGTGGATGTGCCAGTCCCTTCCAGTGTCGTTGACCACCTTCATTAGAATTTTGGTTAAGATTTTGTTAGAAGCCTCGGCCTACCCATTTACTTTTGGGTAGTAAGGTGAGGAGAAACTGAGCTTGATGCCAAATGAGTCACAAAGTTTCTAGACAGTTTTGTTTTTGAATGATTTGCCATTATCGGTGATGATTTTGTGAGGTACACCGAAACAATAGATGATGTTGGTTTTGATGAATTCGATGATTTTTTTGGCTTTAGTGGAGATGAGAGGAATAGCTTCCACCCATTTAGTGAAGTATTCAATTACGGTGATAATGGACTGATGTCGAAGAGATGAATGAGGGTTAATCTCACCGATTAGGTCTAAGCCCCATTGCGAAAAGGGCCAGAAGTCCTTAGCAACTTGTAGAGCATGGCTAGGGACGTGAAGTAAGTTAGCATGTTGTTGGAATTTGATATAATGTCGAACATAGTCACTGTAGTCTTGGTGAAGAGTGGGCCAATAATAGCCCAGGCAAAGGATGTGCTTTGCAACTGCGTTACCACTGAAATGTCCACCACAAATCCCATCGTGGACTTGTTTGATAGCATGAGATGTTTCAGTGGAGGTTAGACATCAAATAAGGAGGCCATCAAAACCTCTTTTATAGAGAAGACCCCCTAGCATAGTATATCGAGTCATGCTTTTGATAAAAGCCTATTGCGCATTGCTAGAGAGACCAGGAGGGATAATAGAATAAGTTAAGTAGTTCACAAGTTGTTTATACCAAACATCTTGTGGTCTAGAGTTAATGGTGCTGACAAAGTTGATGTTGGTGGAGATAGATGAAGGTAATGCCAAATGGTGTACTGTAACATAAATTATTGAAGAAGATGATGAGGATGGAATGCATGAGGCGAGAGAAGCCATAGTATCAAAAAACTTATTCGTAGATCGAGGAACAGTTTGTAAGAGGTAATGGTCGAAAGATTCTAGTAGGGTGTCAACACGGTGTTTGTACCTTTGAAAAACTTGATTTTTACAAAGATAAGAGCCGCTAATTTGATTGACGACTAGTTGTCAGTCGCCAAAGATGTTGATGGTCTTGACGCCTAGGAAAAGGGTCGTTTGAAGTCCCAAAATTAAGGCTTCATATTCAGCCATGTTGTTGGTACATTCAAAGTCAAGTTTGAAAGATAGGGCCATGGGCTCACCCTCATGAGGGATGAGAATGACCCCCGCACCCCCACCATGTTGACATTTAGACCCATCAAAAAACATTGTCATTTGATCGGTGGATAACGTGGTGATGGATTCATCAGGGAATTTGTAGTGAGAGGGTTGGTTGTCAGGTAGAGGGGCATCAACTAGTTGATCAGTGATTGTTTGCCCCTTTATAGATTTTTGTTGGATGAATTCCAAGTCAAACTCAATAAGAAGCATGAGCCAATGAGCCATACGTTGATTTTGGTATGGCTTGGAATGCATGTATTTAAGAGGGTCAGTGTGGGTGATGACATAAGTTTTGTGATTGAGAAGATAATGATAGAGTTTGGTAGCGGCAAAGACTAATGCCAAATAGAGTTTTTCGGTATGAGTATACCGAGTTTCATAATCAATGAGCATTTGGCTTAGATAATAAACTACTTGCTCACAATGTTGTTCGTCTCGGTGTGCGATCATGGCACCTAAATAATGCTTTGTTGCTAAAATGTAAAGATAGAAGGGTTGATCTTCTTTATGTGGAATAAGGACTGGTGGAGAGACAAGATAATGCTTAAGAGCCTCAAAAGCCTCTTCGCAGTACTTATCCCAACTAAAGGAGATGTCCTTCTTAAGGAGGTGATGAAAGGGTTCACATCGGTTGGAAAGCTGCGAGATGTAGCGACAAATATATTGAAGCTTCCCTTACAGGCTGCGAAGTTGCTTTAGATTGGTAGGTGGCGGCATCTCAAGTATAGCTCTTATCTTAGCAGGATCAATCTCAATGCCACGAAAGGAAATGATGAAGCCTAAAAGCTTCCTAAAGAGAACCCCAAAGATGTATTTCTTGGGGTTTAGTCAAACGTTGTATTGGAGGAGGCGAGTGAATATGATTTTGAGAATAGTTAAATGGTCACGACAAAGTTTAGATTTGCCTAGTAAGTCATCCACATAATCTTCCATGATTTTGTGGAGGAGGTCATGAAAGATGTAAGTCATGGCATGTTGATATATGGCACCTACATTTTTTAGGCCAAAAGGCATGACCCTATAGCAAAAAGTCCCCCATGGGGTGATGAAGGTAGTTTTGTGTTGATCTTCTGGCGCAATCAAGATTTGGTTATATCTTGAAAACCCATCCATGAGTGATAGCATTTCATGATCGGCCATAAGATCAATAAGTTGGTTGATGTTGGGTAGAGGAAAATCATCTTTTGGGCAAGCTAGGTTAAGGTCATGATAGTTAGTACAGATTCAGATCCCCCCAGTTGCTTTGGTGATAGGGACGATATTTGACACCCATTGTAGATAATCAATGGGTTGGATGAAAGATACAAAAAAAAGATGTTGAAGCTCCTCTTTGACAAGGAGCGCAATGTGAGGATGCATATTGCAAAGATTTTGCCTGACAGGCTTAGCCTCTGGGTTTGTGACGATGTTATGGATGACAATGTTAGGGCCGATGCCAGTCATATCACTGTAGGTCCAAGCAAAGGCTTTACTATGGTCTAAAAGGAATTTGGTATAGTCAATTTGTTCCTGGGCATCCAAAGATTGACCAATCTTTAAAATGTGAGGAACATCAAAAGATGGAAGGTTAATGTCAATGGTTGATTCATTTAACATAACTTGCATTTTTGAAGGAAGTGATCATTGGATGAAAGAGTCATCTGCACCCATGTAGGTGAGAATGGCATCATCGTCTATGCATTGGATAGTGTTGATGGTGGCAGATTCATAATCTATCATGTTTGGATAAATGAGAGGGAGAGACTTGGATACCCCACCTAGTTGATAGGTTAGGGGTTCCAAGCGAATGGCGTTTATGCAAAAAAAAAACTAGGAGGGATGGAAACCATCGACTCCGTAGGTGAAGATGGGGGAATAGGCGAGTTTGGAGGTGATTATTCTATGATAGGTTCAAGGTGAGGGTTTTTAGAAGTTTCAGTAGGTTCTTCAAAACCTAGGCCATGTCACTTCTTGGCATTCTTTATGGCCTCATCATTTGGTGGTTCGACGGGCTGGTGGGAGCCTTGTTCGTAGCGCCCAAAGCTAAAGCCCTTCTATGCACACCTATAAAGATAGGTATGAGCAAAGTTTGGGTTGCCAAGAAAAGAGAAGTCAGACGTAAATAGTTGAGGTGATGAAAGAGGATTCCCATCAGTGGGAGCTCGATCTAGCCCTCCATAAATGAGATTTGTTTGAAGATTGGGAGGACTGTAAGGGATGACCATTCTGATATGATGGTCATAGCTATGATTGTGATGAATTTGTCCATACTCTTGAGGAGTCTGAAACATGTCCAATGTGAGTAAACGATACTCCCCAAGTGAAAGACGTTGGAAGGTATCTTCCATAGGGTCTTTTTTTGTCACTTGAGGAGGTGGTGTAGGTGTAACCACCGTTTGCATACTTGTTGAAGCTTCTGTGGGTGGAGGTGGTGTTTGGGTCAATGTCTTGAAAGGAATGAGAACATCATTGGGTCGATAAGTTGTGTTGCATGTCTTGAAAGGGGAGGGGTCTGTGGGAATGACATGGACTTGACCATCGTGTTCAAATTTGACAAAATAGTGTAATGTAGAAGGGACACAGGCCATGGCATAGATCCAAAGTCGTCTTAATAACATGTTGTATTAGAACTCTCCCTCGATAATGTAGAAGAGCTCTGGGATTGTTCATGGGACAAAAAGAATATGTAAGATGATGGTGCCAACGGTAGTGGTAGTGGAGTCATTAAAAGATTGAAGAATTGCGTTAGTTTTAGAGATATAATTCTTTGGGAGGGCTAATTAGTCATAGGCATGGGTGTAAATGATATTAATGTTGGCACACCCATAAATCATAACTCAATTAATGTGAGTTTAATCAACATAGGCTGTGATGAAAAGGGTAGCATCCTGATCTTCCAAGTTGGAGGTAGGAGTTTCAGAATCACTAAAGGTAATAGAGGCGACGGTGGGTAATGATTGGACTAAGGCAGCTAGTGGTTGTGGGTCCTCAGGTTGGACCTCCGCTGCCTGTAAAGTTTTGATTAAAGCTTGACGATGTTGTGGAGAGATTTGAATGAGGTCATATAAAGTCATCTTCACAGGATTTTGGTGAAGCTGTTTCACCATAGAATCACGGATTGCCTCCGAAGAAGTGGGTTGGGATGTACCCAAGATAGAAATTTTGGGTTTGGGTGGTTGAGCAGGTTTGACAAATGGGTAGGTCCAAGGAATAGAAACTTTCTATTTTGCTTTATCCTTTAAAGTTTGTGACCTAGAGGCCACATTGATGGTGTTAATCTTGAATAAAGGGGGTGAAGGAGGTAAAGGGACCATAGTCTGATGATGGGATTCTGATGAAGGCAAAGAGGTTTGAGAGACATGAGACGGTGTTGGAGATTTGTTGATAGTATCCTCAACAAGGAGGGTGTATTTTTCCAAGTAATGGTGAATGACAACCTTGAGGGCATAACAATTTTTAGTGTCATGCCTAGGTGAGTGATGATATAGGCAGATTTTAGTATTATCGAACCAAGACGGTTTTGGTTTGAGAGGTTGAAATGGTTTAATAGGTGGAAGAGTGATGTTAGAAGTTTGAAAAATTTAGCATAGTATTAAAGCATATGAACCCACTAAGGGGTCCATTCTTGTTGATGCACTAGGTGTTGATGACTTTTGTTTGGGAGTTGTTGAGGGAGATTTCTGTACCACCTTTTGGGTTGGTGGTGTGGCCACTCGTGTAGACAACACTTTCTTCGTGAGGGGTGCTGAATTTTTTAGAGGAGGTATATATTTGGTGGGTAAAGGGAGTAATGGAGGCAACTTGTTTTCATTAGGTGTTGGAGTAGGGAGCACTCCTATTAAGGTAGAAGGATGTGGGCCCAAAATGGAGGGCAATGATGATGGTGGAGGAGTTCTCTGACGTGGTTTAGTAGCCTTCTTTAATATGGTGTGAGGACTACTATTATGGGGGGTGAGATTCAAATCTACCTTCACTTGTGGGTGAGTGAGGTTAGATTTGGGGCGAACACCAAGGGATTTAACTGGTCTTGGTATAGTGGAAGTTTGCGAGGGTTTAGGCTTAGATGTGGATGATTGAGATTCTAAAGATTTGGAAGTAGAAGCCTGGTCCTCGTTGGAGACTGTGGGAGATTTTGTCGAAGGAGGGTCATCAGTACGTGATGAGATGGGATGTGTAAGATAAGGAGTTTTGAGTTGCTCCCATAATGCCTCATGTTCTAAGTTCTTCAAATGGATAAATCCTAAGTTTTCAGCCAATTGAGAGAATGGTTTAGAAGCTGTTGTGTTAGGTTTTATAATTGGTTTTTTAGAATATTTGGGTGGTTGTGAGAGTGAGAATGTGTTAGATGCGGCAATCTCAAGCCAAAGGTGAGAGAGAGCCATTACTAGATCATCTTTAGTTGAAGTAGGTGAAGAGACAAGTTCTTCTCTCAGTGGAGGAGGAATTGGAGAATGGGTTCTTCAAGAGGATAAAGGGTAGGGATGATTGTACCTTCTACTTGTGGTCAAAGAATGAGAAAAGTATGATCTTCCATAGGTAATAGGAAAGATGAGGGCGGGGCTAGTGGCATTGGTATGGTTAAAGCGTCCTCCAATATAAGAGGGGTAAATGGAGGACTATTAGGAGAAGAAGACTCTTCTTCCTATGGTGGAGGGATAGGTTGACTAACCTATTTAGTTTGTGGAAGAGGTTGGTTAGGGACAAAAGGTGAAACCATACCGACCATGCATATATTGTGCTCTTGGGGGTCTTTGGCTGTGGTCTGAATGTTGTTTTGGCTAGGGGGATGGTTAGGGAAAGGTTGCCTAAAGATGTCTATGTTTTGGTTAGGTAGCACGTTTGGGTTATCCAAGACAAGATCACCTTTGTCTAGCATATCTTGGACAATGTTCTTGAAGGTTTTACAATTGCCTGTGTCATGGCCTTTGACACGGTGATAATTACAAAATTCATTCTCCCTATACCATGTAGAGATGGCATGCGAGGGATCAAATTGAGGTGGTGGTCAAATTTGGGGGAGGTTGAGGACTCCATGTTTGAATAATTTATCCAACACAGATGCGTATGATTCTCCTATTGGAATATATTGACGCTGTACATAATGTTGTTAGAATTGTCGTGTGATGTATTCTGATGTTTAAGGTTGAGGTTGGTTGGTTGTTGTTGAAGATGATGGTCTAACGACCACAACATTTGCTGATCCCTTGGACTTGGGATTGGAAGAAGAATATCTGGATGAAGGGTCATTTGATTTTGCATTAGTATTTTTACTATACAGTTTGACTTTGTTTTCTTTGACAACACAGAGTTCAAGCTTCCTAGCCATGGTGAAAGCTTCATCAAATATACAGAATGTTTGGACCCGCAAAGTAGATGAGATGTGTTTGGCACATGCTTGTGAAAAGAGCTCAATGAGCTTAGGTTGAGGTAAAGAAAAGGAGAGTTGGTTGATTAAACCTCTCCAATGGGCAATGCAATCAGCTATTGATTCATCATCGAATTGTCTGATAGAATATAGGTCTGTGATGGAGACCTTTTTAGTTATGTTAATTGAAAAGTGGTCAAGAAATAGTTGAGCTAGTTGCGTTAAGGTAAATAGAGAGTGATTGGTAATAGAACTATACCAATCAAGGGTAGCACCAGAAAGTGACATGGGAAATGTGCGTAGTAATAATGCATCATCATGTGCTATAAGGTAACAAGCGTGTCTGAATGCTCGTAGATGTTGCTGTGGGTCCTCTTTACTCTAAAAGTGAGTAAACTTGGGAAGTTCCCACTGACTAGGATATGGTCGGATTGGGATTGAAGGATGAGTAGGTTCATTACAGATTTGTTCATATGAGAGAACATTTCTTGAACCCAAAATAGATGTCTCAAGATTAGACACCTTATCCATCAACATCTTGATTAGATCGGTTGATGGATTTGCAAGTGGGGCGCCTCCTAGGTTTTAAGGAATTTGGAAGGTGTTAAGTGGAGCGTATGACATAGTTGGTTGTGCTTGTATAGGCGCAACATATTGGTAACTAGTCATAGGGACTGATGTTGAAATCAAGGGTGGTTGTGTCATGAAGCTAGAGGGCACAACTTGACTTGATGTCACCAAAGGTGGTTGGATGGTGGCAACACTAGCTGAAGGATAATTAGTCACTCTTGTATTTATGGGTGCAAGAGTAGGTGGGATGGAGACAATTAAGTTCTAGAATGGTGTAGGACTTTGTTGAATGGTTTATGGTTAAGGGGGTACAGAAACCCCAATGGAGGTAGGTCCAGAAATAGAAGGAGAGGCCACACTTTGAATATTGGTCATGGTCGGGTTGTTAGTTGAGGTAATGGCCTGGGTGACCATGGGTTGGGTTACGGAGGATGTTGATATGATTGCCATTTCAACTAAGGAAGTTGGCATCCCATAAACTGGGTTGCCTGAAGGATCTCGCATTTGACTTCTCACGAGATAGTTCTGAAGAGCCTTGACATTGAGGTCAATGAACCTTTCAAAGTCTTGGTCCCCTTCGGGAACAATAGGATGTTGAGTCAGGGTTGGTCGGATAGGAGTACACTTAGTTTCTAAATTATACTCCATTTGGGGACTTGATATAGAAGGCAAAGGTGGGAGTGGTTTTTGCCTTGCGTGGTCAACAAGAGTTTTGGTTTGACTACGTGTCAAAACCATCCAAGACAAAATAGATTCAAGTTTTAAAAACTGTATGTTTTAGCCTCAAAAAACTAGAATGTGTTTTTAACAGCAAAAAGGTCAGGTTGTTAGCCCTCTGTTTGAGAAGAAATTTTTTTGACAGTGACCGACGTCGGTAGAAAAACCGATGTCGGTGGAGAAAGTTGCCAATGTCGGTTAGATAACCAATGTCAGTGAAGATAGTTGCCGACGTTGGTGGAAAAACTTATGTCGGTTACTGTGTATTTCCAAGAACTCAGAAAACTAAAAGTTTTTGGAAGAAAGAAGAAAGTCTGAGTTATTTTTAGATCTCAAAATGCGACCTCACCAGCTCAAAAAATCAGATACAGACAGAAAAATAGATGATGGAAAGCAACCACTAAACGTTAATTCCTAAGAATATATTTTAGAGTCGTGGTGGCTTATGCCTTAGAAGAGTGTGTTTGGGAAGTTGGGCTTTTAGAATAGGTCCTAAAAGAGGCAGTCTAATGTTGGTTTTGGGTTATTTTTTGGTGCTCAAAAGTCTGTGTTAGGTTCCGTACATGGCTTGGTGCTAGGGGCTTGCTCCTCTCACTTTACGAGTCCAGATTCAAGCTGGGTCGCTTAGCCAATGTATACTTCCCCTAGAGTTTATACTCTACTAGAGAACATAGTGGGTTCTCCCCTTGGTAGTGAAGTCTAAGTAGGATTACCAGGAAGGGTAAGGTATCTACTAGGTGATGAAATCCTATTCGGGCCTTGTCTCAGGTATGTTTAGATGTTTGATTGTGAATGTGGTCAAGTTGTGTAACATATGTGCACTATGATTTATTCATAATGCATTTTTAATTACTAAGTGTGAGAGCTAAGTATGAATTTAGGCAAAATGAAATGCAATAGATTTTAGCCCAAATTGAAATGTTTTTGTTCAGATGCAAACAATTAGGAAAAGGTTAAGAGCATGAATTTCACTACTCTAAGATGCAGGAAAAAGGTGACAAGAAGAAAAAGAAAGAGGTTCTTTTTAACTTATGCTAATGGTGTCTTTTCAAAATGAGAAGATAGAAGAAGGATGCAAGAAGAGAAATTTTCCTAATGCACCTATATGAAAGTTTGCTTTAGAAGAAATGAACCCAAGGAAGATTCCAGGGTCCCACCGGGCACGCTAGAATGTTTCTACTCATTTTTTTTGCTTTTCACATTCAGAAGAAATAAGAAACTAAGGGTTAATGGTCAGGGGTTTGTACGTACCCAGATTAAGTTGCGTACCATTATCCAGATGTTGAAAGAGCTCCTCTTTGGCTGTGGAGGATGACACTTGTAGATAAGAAGAAAACTTAACAAATAAAAATGTTAGAGAAAGATATGGTGGACTGTCAAGCGATATGCTCGATCCTAGAAGCGCAAAGACTTCTTGGAGGGATGACAGTCCACTAGTTGATAAAAATAATGTCATAATGGAAAGAAATAATGAAATAATTAAAGAAGGAGAAATATATAATGTATACCTGAATCCTGTAATCAGTCTTCCACATTCACCGACGTCGGTAGTCCTGCTGACATCGGTTGGTAAAGTTGCCGACGTCGATTATGCTGGCGACATTGGTAGGGGAAATGGACCTTTGGATGGGTTTCTAGTTGATGTCTTTGGTTGACAGAATGGTCTAGGATATTCTAAAGGGTTGTGTAGGGATGCAGGGTAGTGGACAAAGTCTTAGAAAGGATAAAGGTAGGGGACAGGGGTGGAAGGAGAATCAGGATGAGAGGAAGGCTTTTCAAGCTTTTCAGGAAGAAAGTCAGGTTGTCTAAATAGTACTCAAAAATAGCCAATGGAATAATCACCAATGCATTCAAAAAAGTACTGAAATATAAACCAGAAGAATACTTAGCTCTTAGTGGAGAACCAGAAGTGTAGAAGACTTGTTTCCGTTATGGATGATGTAGGAGACTTCGTGCAATCTTCTAATCCAATGTGGAGTGAATTCTATAGAGTTTCTTAACCTAGAGAGTGATGATAGAATGCTAATGCCTGCAAAGAGTCAAGGAGCAATAGAATTCAGATCCTGGGAGTAAGAGAATTCACATTTGGGTTTGCAGTCGAGGTTAGAATTTAGTTTTAAGCAATTGATGTCGGCGATACCACCGGCGTCGATCGACTGTTAACCAATGTTAGTGGCTAGAGAATGGGAAAAAAGGCTATTTTTAGCCTTTTGCTCGTTCTTCCATCTGCCAAGTTTGGTTGTCATTATTAAATGGTCCAAAGGTAGGTTTAATAGGTGCAAGAATTAGTGGGAGAGTTAAAATTAGGTCTTAGGTAATTATGATTAGTCATAGGGTGATAAATGGCCTAAGAGCTAGGAATCAAAGGTGAGGTGTCTAGGGGGGATTATTAATTTAAAATAAGTATTTTAAATAAATAAAGTATAGGTTAGGCATGTTGAAGTTAGAAAGGGACCAAAGGGGGGGTCGACACTATTTTGGTGTCTACATCAACCAAGCAAAGAGATTCAACACAAGAACTTACCTCCTCTTCATCAATTAAGACCTCTCGAGGGATTTAAAATTGAACTTCATATATTATAATCTGATATCTTTTGTCAAGGGTTGTAATGTCTTCCTTCTCTTCTTTAGTGATGCCAAGGCTAGGCATCTTGAAATCTGGTGATCTAGCCCAACAAAGATACCAAAGAGGCATGCTTTATTAAAGTAAGAGTTCTCTTTCCTTATCAACTATATGATTCTATTTAGGTTCCCATAGCATAGGTACATCAAGGTAAAGGGTGATATCATGAAGAGAAAAGGAACTAGCTAGTGGAAGTGTGATATAGAATTCAAAATTAGATTGAGAATGCAAGGTAGGAGGCTCTTTAGGAAGCTCTTGAGGGAGGAGAGATGGGATGTGTTTAGGCATATGATCTTCTCTTTTGTCTAAACCTTCCATCACACCTTGACTTAGTAGCTTCATCTTTGTCTCTAGATCCTTTATTTTATTTTCTAAGTTCTCTTGGAAAAGTCTCTCTTGAAGATCATAAGGATCATCATGGATATGAGGAGTGCATGAGGGATACCATGGAACACAAGAAGCTTCTTGAATAAGGGTGGGAGGGACTTGTAAAAGATCAACTCCATTTTCCACTTCACACTCTTTGAAAATGCTTACATTTTATTTCTTTCCCCATGACTCTAATATTTTACTCCAACTTAGGATATTAGGATTAGATGTATTCTCAATTTCAGACTCTTTGCCAAGACTTTTTTCCTCCTTCTTTCCCCATGACTCCACTATCTTACTCCAACTTAGGAAATTGGAATTATGAATCTCATTTTGAGGTGGTGGGGATGCAATGTGAGAGGGAAATGAGGATTTAAACTCAAATTCATTTTCAACCAACATGGACTATTACATATGTATATTTTACAACTAAATTTACCTATCAAGATTTACCTCAAACACAAGATTTATCTTTTCAACACTCTCCTCCAATTGATTGGGAAAAGGATGACTTTGATAGACTTGATTTGGATCATGAGTAGGGGTCATGTATGGCTGATAGGGAATTTGGGGAAGTGGGTATAAAGGTTGATAGACTTGGTAAGGATATCTATCATGAATATTTATATTTTCTTCCAAATATTCAATCAAACCACTCACATTTAGCGTATCACTCATGAGCCTTTGCCAATTGGATCTTTCAATAGGTACCCACTCTTTCTTGACTAACTCTAATGCATTTATCACTTGATTGATGGAATGATTATGAATCCCTTGAACACATCCAATTAGAGTACACAACTCCATCATATACCTTTTATGGCCCAAAATTCATTGCTTGAAGGTAGAAATGGGCTGATTGGTGAAAGGATTAGGTTGATTAGGAACAAGACATTGAGAAGGCCAACTATAGGGCTAATAAGGATTATGTATGGGATGGATATGATAATATTGAGGATGATGAAAGTCATATTAGGTTTTTTAAGGGTCATAAAAATATTGACCAAGGACTTTTTCATTTTGATATGGAATGACACAAGCTTGAAATGTCTCACCAACTTGTGTAAACAAGAAATCAACACCAAATTCAGCCATAGATATTCATTGAAAGTAAGAACACAAAGAAAACATGTTACCATAAATATTAAAATGATAACTTGGGATACTTTACCAACTGATATGTCTTCAAAGTAACCATTGATGCTTGAAAAAATACCTCCAAAGGTTGATTGTTGATAGATAACACCAAAAATCTCTCAATCTCTTAATACAAAAGTCCCACTAGGTGTGCCAATTTTGTTTTTCACTTGGATATACACCATTTTAGGAGATGAAAATCTCTCCTCATCCATGTGGCACAATGGAATCAACTCTATACTTGTGTATATCCTAAGTAATGAGGTGAATCTCTAGATAGGGCTAACTCCTTTGATGTACCACTTAGGATTGAACCTACAAATAAACTTGGGAGGTGAAAAGGGAGAAAGGTAAATAAAAAATAATAATATAAGGGAGGTGATACACCAAATTTAATGATTAATTCTAAACATTTGTATGCTACACTTGAAATCAAAAGACAAACTAAACATACACTGTCCAATATGTCTTCTTGCATCAATGTTATATTATGGGGTTATGGATGAATGTGAAAACCTAGGAGGACTAGAAAATAATCATTAAGTAGAACTAATGAAGAGACTAATTCACTTAAACTTTGACATTTCCTAGAACACATCACATGCCTTGTAAGAAGAAGCTACAAATAGGTGAGAGAATGTGATAACTTGCTAAGGAATCCATAGTCTTCACTAAGAAAATCCAACATTCAAGTAACAAACACTAAGTATAGTAATTAAAGAGGTAAAAATTAGTAATTTTATTGATTAAAAGTTATAAAAATTAACATGGATTCATCATACTCAGGTGGAGCATAGAATACAATGGCCAAAAAGGCTGGTTCTGTAGAGTTTGAGAAAGATAGAGAAGAAGAGAGGTCCAAGGGTAAAAAGGAGATTTTTAAATATAATACAAGGAGTTAATTGTGTATTTAAGAAGTATTTTGGACAAACCATGAAATATCATGAGCAAAAAGTGTCAATCTAAGTCATAAACTTGATGAAAAGTGGCATAAAACTCCCCATTTTGCATAGAAAAATTGCCTTCATGATTATCTCTATTTAGATGTCCCATAACTGATAAAAAATAGTTATAATTATTAAAATTAAAGGTAAAAACATTATATATGACTCTTCATTCATTGGTTTCATTCCTAGTCTTTTGGAATCAACTAAAAGTGAGACATCATCATCTATAGTCCAAAAAGAACTCCTTTCATGCACCCTACACACTTGGCCTTAAAAATGGCTTAAAATTTCCATGAATTTCCATGGGATGGAGTTAATTTAAAATTTTAATGACATACATGGCCTTGTAAATGTCAAGGTCACCTTAAAATGAGTCCACATGAAGCTTTTCATCTTCACTAGCTTACCCATTTGGCCAGTTTTGACTGGCTAAGTTGAAACACCTATTTGAGGCACTAAGGAAAAATTCAAAGGCACTAAAATTATATTAGGAGTAATCTCAAGTATCAATATTTAAATCCATGTGATTTTCATCTCTTGAAACTTCCTACAACTTGAAAAACACATAAAATAGTGAGAAAAGCCTATTTATACCCTTAATCATACAATTATGTATAGCTCAAAAGCATATGGGTTATAATAAGAGAGTCATATACAAGTTAAAATCATCATCCTAGTCAAAATGGCTCATTAAATTAGCTATACAACTCAATCTTCCCAAACTGGTCTCAATCAGGTTTAACAAGGGTTTCTGAGCAGTTTTGGGTCTTAAGGATTGTTCATAAAAGTTCCACATCCAAATTAAAAAAATAATACAGAAAAGTGATCTTAGGGTACCCTAATAACCACCATAATATTATTTTTCCACCATGACAATCTTCATGAGAGATATGAGCTTCTAAAAAGTGCCTATCGAGTTTGTTTCCCTTGTTTTCACAGGCTTGAGTTAGTTCAAGGTCCAAAAATGGATTATCCTAGATTTATTTACATTTTAATAGTTTTAAAACATATTTAATAACTCCATGAACATTTTTACAAAAATTATAAGGCTTAACTCATGCTATAAGTGATGATGAACCCTCATTTGGACAATAGTTCTAGCTATTTACAATAGGTGTACCTACAAGTTTAACTCAAAATGATTTTTCTTGGTGAATTATCTGCATACAATAGTTTTAAAACATCAATTATACCTATAAAAACATGAATATATCAATTTTTAAACTTTTCCATGGTTGGGAATGAATATGATCTTCCATTTGGCTTCTAGGCCTAAGAGTGCCCATTATGAATGATTGCAACCTTAGGAGTGTAGGGTGGCCTATTTGGTTTCAATATTCCTTAATTTGTTTTCCATGCTTGAATAGGTGTGATTAAACTCTATAAATAATTCTTAAGTCTCTCCTTAACTTCTATTTCACCTTTTTTTATCACTTTTTCTTAAACTTGTAGGGTTCTTGCTCCTCAAGAGTGCTCTACTTCTGAGACAGAATAGAGGGGTTTTACCCTATTCCCTCATTAAAAAAAATTATTGGAGGGGGTTATCCAAGTGTTGAGGATGATTTTTTTTAAATTTTTTCACTTAAATACAAGCATAGACCTTATAAATCTCTCCATCTCCAAGACAAACCCTCAATAATGTGTATTTTGCAGGATTTCCTCAACTGACTGTGTTTTCTATGTTTGGGACCCTATCCTTGCTTGTTTATCCATTCCTTTCCATGATAAAAATATTATAAAAAACTTACAAGATCATTATATAGGTTTATCCTTCCTCTATTATTTATTTCAATCCTCCTTTTTAGGTTTCCAAAACCTTCAACACCAGCCATATAGTTGACTATGTTTTTTGCATTTTCCCCCTAACAATGGCTTTTATAGATGTTAATGAACCCTAGGGAATAATGATATAGTATTTTAAAATCCCCTAATGGTGCTTAAGCATATTAAAATTCAATATATTTCTTTGAAAAATCATATTCTAGCTTACAAATGATTCCTTTTTGCCTGGGACTGAGAAACCCTGTTTGGGTTGACCTCTACTAAAGCTTATTTAGCTCATTTAGACATGCCCATTATTTTTAAAAGGGGTTAATTTAAGTTTGATAAATTTATTTCACCTGAATTCACTTTAGAATCCTAATTAATTTGTTAAAACAACCTTGCATCATATAAAACTAACTCACTATCCTACACAATCACATATAGGACTATAGGTGTACTTAGGGTCTTTGAGAGGTTTGTGTAGGGAATTTTATTTATTTATATCTATTGAAGTCACCATGAAAATTAATGAAGGTTGTCATATTATTTATCATCTAATAAATTCCCAAATTGGAATTCAACTTGCACTTTTAGTCACTTAAGATCTCCATTGCCTACAACTGAGACACCTCTGATTGACTACTGTAGGTTAACTGGTACACAGTGTATGGACTAAGGAGAATGTATGGGCTTGAAGGTCATCTTGTAATCATAAATTTTTGATCCTTAGGTTCAATTAATATATTTTTAACTCTTTTTAATGTTCAAAAATAGGGTCATAGCCATTTTTTATACTATGAATGAAAAGCTACTTCTAAACTCAAACCTGTAGACACTAGTGCAAGATTTTAGTGCTTTAAAGACTAATTTGAGACTTCAAACAACCCATCTCAAATGTTTCATCTACCCTTATAAATTTTTGAAATCCTTATCTATTCTAGGGACCACAAACCCAAATCCTAATAGTGCATCATAAGCTCCTATCACCATGTCACATAATATTCAAAAAATTAAAGGGTTCTCTATTTTGACAAATTAGGGATATATTTCTAGAAATCAGTCATTAGGTACTATAAGGTAATACTTCACTCAAATAAATAACATAAAATCTAAAAAGGTGAAATCATGATCTGTCTTCATGAATGGACCTTAATTATACTTTCCTCTTTATGTTTTAATTCTCCAAAATGACTTTTCAATATCTTGTCAAGACCACCTGTAGGTGGCTATTTGTATACACAGGCAACAAGTACAATATTACAAGTAATATGCATGATTTATACCCCATGGTTATTATATTTATTAAAAAATTCATATTCATACCATTATGGATGTGAAACAAGTATATCCACCTCCCCTTTAACATGAACTCATTCATGAAAACACCTAAACATACTCTTCAACGGCTGCTAGACTATGAATATTGCATATGGATACTATACTCATGGAGATTATTTTAGAATATGAGCTTGGAAGATGAAGGGAAGTAAGATTAAATTTGGAAACATGTGATAGAGATACAAACCATTGAGAGGGGGGTTAGTGAATCAGTGGTTAACAACAATGCAATCTAATTCCCAACTCTTCAAGCTACTTAACTAATCACATCAATATGCAAGAGAGATGAATCAAAGAACAAAAATGAATGTAACCATTAAACAAATATTATGTGGAAAAAACTCATGGGGGAGAAAAACCACTCTTAAGTCTACAAAATAATTGACTACAATCCTATAAGATGATAAAAAACATGAGGCTTTAGTGAAGCACCCACTTCACAAGGAGCACCAACCCCTAAAGATGACAAGCACCAACTTGCCTAAGATGTTTAGCACCAAAAAAAAACCTATAAAATTAAAAATTATATAAATATAATTTATTATCAATATGATAGAGAAACCCTCCAAGAACACTCTACTCCAAGTCTACAACTCTACACAAGTCACCAACACCAAACTATCTCTTCAACACAAGAAATAACACTTTCACAAATATTTCACTCATATAAAAATATGCACTCATAAATATAGTAAAAATAATAAAAATAATAATAAAATTATGTTGAGTATAATGACATTTTTCTCTACTCAATCTCATACAAACATTGGTCACCAAGACCCTCAATAACCTTCGTACAAAGTCTTCAAATATCAACACACACACTTACTTGTCTTAGCTTGACACACATAAATGGAATATAAAACCTTATATATATATACCATTATTTATTATGGTCATAAATTTAAATTTAGAACAATTTAGGAATAATTATTTATGTCTCCCAAGGTGGGCCATGATCCTCTGCACAAGTTTTCTATACCATACCATAAGCTCATGTCACAAATACCACACAAATAAAGAATAACTCCACTTGTGTGACTAGATTTGACTGATATAATATTATTAAAACCATGAAAATATATAAATAAGTAATTCAAGGAGACCTTAAAAGTCTCCAAAACTTAATAATACTTGATCTAACCATCTGCCCTGCAAACAAACTCAATAAACCAAACCAGGTTCCTTTTACGAGCAAAAACATCATGGTCAACTACGAGTCAAACATTCACTCATATCCAAGTGAATAGGAAAAATACCAATTGAATTAATAGAGTTTATAAATCCCATAAATAACCTATAAGATCTTATACCCATCATTACTCATTGATTAGGCCTTCTAATTCCACTTCTCACTAAGACTAGTTTTTCTCACTATGACTAGTTTTTCTCACTCATGGTACCCTTTCCTTCATATCAAATAGAAAAATTTGAGGACCTATAAATTTGACATATATAAATTAATATTAATAATTATTTCCATTAATGTTTTATTCAAGTTATAAGCTTCATCACATACCCATTTTTTCCCCTGGTTACTTTCAAAAATCTCTCACAATATCAAAAACACTGTTAAGAAGCACTTTCTTATGGGACCCATAAATAGTCAAGACTAACCAAGCCCATAATTATAATCCTAGAATATTAATATGAAAAATTAAAACATCAGTCTATCCATCCACCACATTCTTAAGCATCAAAAATAAATTTCTTCAATATTAGGTCTAAGACTAGGAATTTTGCACATAAAAACCTACTTACCTTCTTAGCAATTGTTCATAAAGAATAGGCCCTTAATACATGAAAAAATTATTGTAAAAACTTATTATGAATCTTAAAAAATATATACAAAAGGATTATATCCCCATGCATATTATACTTGAGCTGAAGAATGTGAGAACTTTCCTCTCAAGCTTAAAATGCACCATTTGAGCACCCTCTGAAGCACATAGAATTATTTATAACTTTATCTCTCATATTCTGACCTAAAAACTCATAAAAATGCTTAAAAAAACTTTATTTACCATATAACTTGCAAATATACTCTTTACCAACCTTCAAACACCCTTTGACCCTTCACAAGGCCTCACAAGCCCACCTAGGACAACTAACCCAATAGCTAAACAACCTTTCAAACCAATTGAAACCACTTGGAAGTCATTTACCTAGCCTATTTGATCCCTAAAAATTTATAAAATACATATTCCAAGCACAATGAGCTCCATACCATGGCATACAAGCCATATGACTCAAAACCCTATAAGTAACCATGCATGGTTAAACCTACCAGAATTGCATACTTGATGAGAACCTCATGAAATATCTCTAACCTGCATATAAAATTCCAAGATCATGTATTTTAATACCATACCATGCTCCATGCCACTATGCATTCATCCAAAGAACCTTCATGCAAGCATCTCACTGCACTAAGCACATTAGGCCGCCATGCTCCATCTCACTGTACCTACTAGACCACTTTGTCATTACACATGCCTTATAGACATAAATGGAAACACATACCATAAATATCCTAACAATCACCCCCTTTATCATTGATGGTAACACTCATTTTCTCTCTCCCCCTTTGCTAGAATAATAAAGTGGATACCCTCCAACATTGGGCACCATATAAATCAAACAAGTAAGCTACAAGAAACACATGGAATCAATCTCACCTTTAGTAATACATCTGAAAGAGTACCATTTTGACCTCAAACAAGCACAACTCCACCTTGGAATGTGCTTACACTTATAAACTACTCACAAGCTACCTAGATCCTTGGACCTGTCACCAATTTCATGATAACATAGCTCCCCATAGAACCCTACTCCACTTTGAAGGCTCCCCCTTAGTCTACACAACCCATGCACACCTATAGGATCTCCAAGAATAATTAACATCACTTCAAACATCAACAAGAGCACTAAAGCTCCATAAAAGCTCACTTATCATCACTTTCAAGGCACCAAACATACCACCAAGGGAACTCCAAGCATAGAAACACACTTGAATCATGCTAAGAATAGACCAATATGCTCAACTAGAACAAAAAATGCCAACCTTCTTTGGAAAATTTCTTCAACAATCTTCATTTTCTTCACTAAGCCTATTTAGACCCCTTGTAGCCCTATTTGGCCATTGTAGACCTCATAAATTTCTTACATAATCACTTAAATCCATTAAAATTCATATTTGAATACCACTACCATTCCCCCTTAGTCATGCCAAAACTGAGCCTATAACTCATCCTCCTTAGCATACTTCCTTAGCCTACTAGCCAATTAAGCCTCCTAGTGAGATAAAACTTGAATAAAATGAATTATACTTACTTCTAGACCATTTTAAAATTTTATTTAGATGCCCATTTGGCCCATTCAACTTATTTTAATCTTTCAAAACTCAACTCCAAAGAATGACCACTTTTTCAATCATGCATTAATGATTAGGCCTTTAAAGTAAACCTTGGTCAAAAGTCAACCTCTAGTCAACTCTATCCCCTTATCTAGATACCATACCTAGAGACCATCAAAAATCACTTCCATGACAAATTTAAAGCTTATATACCTTTGGGAACATGGACTTCCTTTAAGCCTCCAAACACATGCTCTTGAGAAGAAGAGCTAGAGACCACTCAAAACGCTCCACCTAGCACAAAAAGATTCATCAACCTATGAAACCATCTAAAACATGTCTTAAACACATGTGTAAAACTTCTTGATTAAAAAAAATTCTTCATGACACATCTTCATTCTTCAAGCAACCCTTGAAACAAAATAATCTATGCATACATGTTCATTATCTACATAGGCACCTTGATCAAAAGGTCAAAAATGCATCTGAGTACCTCATAAACATCTCCATGTCATATTCCATCTTTTGACACATCAAAAATAACTTTAATCACTCACTTGAATACTTCTATCCACCTTAGAACACTATATGAGCAACCTGGGCACTTTCTAAGCAGTTATCACTACCATTATTTGGTCAACTCTAACTTTTGACCATAAAACTCACATATGAGCTCATAAAGACCTTAAACCACATGGGAATGACTTTTTTCAACCTTCCTAAAGTCCTCAAACAAACCAATTCTTCCTTTTCCTTCAAATCACCAATCAACTAAGGCATTAAAAATTGATCAAAATGACACTTTAGAACCAGAAGACCTGAACATACCTCTTGAACATCATTCTTGATTCTTCACCTATATGAGTCTCTTATAAAGCATAAGAGATCTCCAATATCTCAATATTTCTATAGAATAGCGTGAATCTTGGAGTGGCCCACATATTCTCATATTCTTCTTCATCATTAGTCAACACTGTCTTATTTTTTCTTTTCTTCTTCTTTGACTTAATTGAGATCTCTTTTTTTGTCCTTGAAATTATTTACTCTTCTTTCAAACTTGAATAGGCAAAAAATGAGGCTGACACCATGTCTTGATATATATTATCAATTGATTTGACCTTTTCAAGGTCTGGTAATGATTGATCTATATAGGAAACACTATTATCTAAAACTGTAGAATGATCAACACTCATCTTGAGGCTATCTTTGTTTTCCTTCAATTTCTCATTGTTTTTCTATCTCTTCATTGAAAACATGAGTAGATAGTGAGGATTATTCAATGAAATAAGCACTCTCTACCTTAGTAAACACACTACTCTGATCTACAGACATATCAACTATCACTTTCTTTTCTTCCTTTAGCTTGTATAAGACTTTGTTCTTCCTTTCTTGAAAACTTAAAGTCTGATTGGTAGTGTCTTGATTAAGAGTCCCCTTTTGCTTACAAAATTTATAAATATGACCAAAACCTTTGCAATTGAAGCATATAATCCTTCTTTGATACTGAGAAAATTTAGCTAAGTGACTAGTCCTTTGATAATTGAAGCATGTTACATTCTTGGGAGCAAACTCACCTTGCTTTATCTTCTTTGGACATTGATTAACTAAATGTGCCATATCCAAACAATTGAAGCATTTTATCTCATTAAGCTTACTAACTTTCTTGTTTTTAACCTTCATTTTACATTCATTGGCTCTATGACCAAACTCATGATAGACATGATAATATCCATTAAAGTTCAAATACTTAATGGCATTTGGTTGTCTTACCTTATTAGAGCTAACATCCATAGTTTGAGTATTGATCTTTGTAGGTTTGTACTTCTCCTGTTCAATGATTTTCTCCTTTGCTTGAGATACTACTAATGGATTCTCGATGAAACATAGACTTGTTCTTTCACTTGAAGACTTTTAATTCATCAATAGACTGTCAAGATCATTTGTACTTTTCTCATACTTAGCGAAAGACTTATCCTTACTCAAAATTTTCTCCAATTCATCTTTCAAAAACTTGTTTTTTGAAATCAACTTGTAACATTATTCTTTCTTACCTTTTAAGCTTGAAGATATAGACTCCAATTTGGAATTTAAGAACACGATTGTTCCATCATGTTTCTTGTTATCTTCAGTTATCTTAGCTTCAAAAATACTAAATTGAACTTCATAGTCTTTCAATTTGGCCTTCAAACCTTTACATAACTTTCTTTCAATCTTTATACCTTCAAGATCAATTTTTAATTCACTCTCATATTATTGAGTATATTTCTCATCTTTTTCATCTAATTCACTCCAATTTTCTTCAATTTGATATGAGCATTCACTTTCATAATTTGACTTGGTTACCATGAAAATAACTTCATCATCCTCAGTTTCATTCTCATCATGGTTGACATTAGATTGACTGTCATAACTCAAGAGTCACTATCATCCTTCTTTCCATATAAGCTCCTTTTTTCCTTATAGAACTATTTGTTATCAAACTTCCTGAGTGATCTCTTGTTTATATTAGACTTGAATCTTTTCTTATCATCTATTTGATCCTCATTTTCATCCTTCTTAAGTTTATGAGGACATTTGCTTTAAAAATGGCCACTTCACCATAGTTGAATCATTTAAAAGGAAGCTTAAATTTCTACTTACCTGATCCAGTCTTCAAGTTGCTTGTAAATAAAGCAATTAAGTCATCATTAGATATATCATCTAACATAGCTTCTTTTCCTTGAGACCCCTTACTTTGTGTCTTCTTTTCTTTAAGCTTGTTGTCTACCTTGAAAGAAACTCCTTCTTAGGATGCTTGTCTTCATTTATCCTCATCTCGTAAGCAATGAGAGATTCATAAAGCTCATCCATATTCATCAGTATAAGATCATGACTTTCCTCAATTATAGATACCTTAGAGTCAAACCTATAAGATAGAGACTTAAGACCTTTTGAACAACAACATCCTCTTTGAGATCTTCTCCAAGACCCCTGATCATATTAACCACATCATCCACTATATTCAAGAAGAATGACATAGAATCCTCCTCCTTCATTTTGATAATCTCAAATTATCTTCTAAATTTTTTTAATTTTGCTAGCTTGACCTTTGAGTCTCTTTCATAGATTGTCTTCAACTTAGTCCACATCTCCTTAGTTGTTTGATAGTGAATGACCTTTGAGATTTCAATCTCTGATAGACCACTAGAAATAACATTCATAGCCTTTTAATCACTTTCAAATAGTTTCTTATCAGCAACACTAGTATTAGAACTAGTGGGAATAACATATCCATCAATCTACTAAACATCAAATCCTAGAGCCATGATAAAAGTCTACATCTTGAACTCTAAAAGGCATAGTTATAACCATTAAATAATGGAGCTTTTTTGAAAGAGAAACCACCTTGCATTCCTTGACTTACAATTGTACCTTAGAATCACCTTTAAAGATATTAAGCCTCAAAAAGGACCTGATCTGATACCAATTGATATAGGTACAAACCGTAAAAAGGGGGGTGAATTAATTGATAATAATAATGTAATCCAATTCCCAACTCTTCAAGCTACTTAACCAATCACATCAATATGTAAGATATGTGAATCAAAGAACAAACATGAATGTAACCATTACACAAAGATTATGTGGGAAAACCTCATGGGGGAGAAAACCCACTCTCAAGTCTAAAAAAAAATGGACTACAATCCTATAATATGATCACAAACATGAGGCTTTAGTGAAGCACCCACTTCACAAGGAACACCAACCCCTAAAGATGACAGGCACCAACTTGCCTAAGATGTTGAGCATTGATATAAAAATTATTAAATTAAAAATTTTTAAACTCTAATTACTTCTCAATATGATAGAAAAACCCTGTAATAACACTCTACTCCAAGTCTACAACTCAACACAAGTCACCAACACCAAGCTATCTCTTCAACACAAGCAATAAGCCTTTCATAAATATTTCGGACATATACAAATATGCACTAATAAATCTAGTAAAAATAATCAATAGAATCAAAAAATTATGCCGAGTATAATGACACTTTTCTCTACTCAATCTCATACAAATATTGGTCACCAATACCCCCAACAACCTTTGCACAAGGTCTTCAAATATCAACACACACATACTTGCTTGTCTTAGCTTGATACACATAAAAGGCATATAACACGTTGTATATATACCATTATTAATTATGGTCAGCTATTTCACTTTATAAAAATTTAGTTATAGTTATTTATGTCTCCCAAGGTGGGCCATGATCCTCTGCATAAGTTTTCTATATCATACCATGAGTTCATATCACAAACACCTCACAAACGAATCATAACTCCACTTGTGTGACTAGATTTGACTAATATAAGATTAGTCAAACCTTTATATATATATATATATATATATATTACTTCAAGGAGATCTAAACACTCTTCAAACCTCAAGAATACTTGATCTGACCATCTTCCCTACAAACAAACTCAATCATCTAAACCATGTTCCTTTTGTTAGCAAAAACATCATGGCCAACTATGAGTCAATCATTAACTCATCTCCAAGTGAATAGGAACAATACCACTTCCATGAAAAGATGGAATCCATACCCTAAATCACCTCTAAGAGCTCAGACCCATCCCTACTCATTGATTATGCCTTCCAATTTCACTTCTCACTTTGACTGGTTTTTCTTACTCATGGCACCCTTTCCTTCATATCAACTATAAAACTTTGAGGAAATATAAATTTGAAACAAAGAAATTAATATTCATAAAAATTTCCATGAATTTTTGAATCAAGTTATAAGCTTCACCACACATCCATTTTTTCCCTGGTTACTTTTAGAAATCTCTCACAATATAAAAACCACTGTTAAGAAGAACTTTCTTATGGCACCAAAAAATAGTCAAGACTAACCAAGCCCATCCTAAAAATCCTAGAGGAGTCCTATAAAACATTAAAATATAATTATATCCATCCACTACTATATTAAGCATCAACAAGAAATATCTTCAACATCGGGTCTAAGACTAGGAATTTTGCACATAAAAACCTACTTACCTTCTTAGCAATCATTCATAAATAATAGGACATTAATACATGAAAAAAAGCTTGGAAAAACTTCTTAGGAATATTAAACAATATCTCCAAAAGGATCAGATCCCCATACAAAGTCTACATGAGCTGAAGAACATAAGAACTTTCCTCTCGAGCTCAAAATATACAATTCAAGCACCCTCTAAAGCACATAAAGTCATTTCAAACTTTATATCTCATTTGATGACCTCAAACCTTATAAAAATGATTTAAAAAACTTACATGACCATATCCTATTAAAATACAAGCTTCACCAATCTACAAACACCCTTTGACCCTTCACAAGGCTTCACAAGCCCACCTAGGCTAACTAGACCAAGAGCCAAACAACCTTGCAGATCACTTAAAACCAATTGAAATCCATTTACCTATCCTCTTATATCCATAAAAATTTATAACATGCATATTCCAAGCACTTTGAGATCCATACCATGGCATACAAGACATATGACTCAAAACCCTATAGGAAACCATGCATGATCAATCTTACCAGACCTACATACTTTATGAGGAACTCATGAAATCAATCCAAAATACATATAAAATTAAAATATCATGTATTTAAATACCATACCATGATCCATGCCACCATACATTCATCTAAGGAACCTTCATGCAAGCATCTCACTGCACCAAGCACATTAGACCACCATGCTCCATCTCACTGTACCTACTAGAACACTTTGTCATTGCACATGACTTATAGACATAAATGAGAAAACCTAACATAAATATCCCAGTAATATGCTAAAGGACCTATGATAACTCTCTAAAACCATGATCAAACATGAGGATTCTATAAATGGTGAGGAAACTGTCCATAATATAGACTAAACTAATTTGTAAACATGAGGATATTAGCTCATAAAAAAAAATTAAAATTAAAATAAATCATGGGAATTATTGTTTAAGTAGATTATCATTATTTGGAAGCAATATCAGTAAGTGAGTTATATGAAATATCCTAAACAAGACCAAAACCTAAAGGGTGCATAAATTAAAAGGCAAATTTGTACAGTCTACTTTAAATGGATGGTTCATGAAGAAAAGATAACCATTTAACAAAATTATTAAATTTATTTTAAGGTATTTAAGTTTAAAATATTCCCCCAAGATAATTTTTATTGAAACCCCTTGTGTTGGTCGTACCAAGCAAAACCTGTAAGTCACTTCAATTTGCCAATAAGAGTGAAAATGGAACAAAATGGTTTTGAGAAAGAAAGGTTAGTTTTAGATCCAAAAAATGTGTATTTGAGCATGGGGAAGGTTAATATTCACATTTTATCCTTTTCCAAGTGGCACACTTCCCAAGGAGGTTGTGTAAGTGCCATTTGCTTCCATTTCTGTAGGAAAATTGACTTTTCTCTCCACAACCTTCAATATTTTTAGTTTTGTCAGTTTATTAAGACTTATAGGGACACATGAGACATGAAATAATGTTTTTATAATTTAAAATTTCCAAATAAACCTATAAATATCATCAAATGCACCTTTTTAAACCCTTAAAGGACCTAAAAATGATATAAGGACATAAACACTAATTGACCAGAGGTACTATAACATTAGTTGGCATCAGTTAACCTATGATTCACCTCATGAAAATATATTAGACACCATAAAACACATACATCTCAATTTTTTACCTAGGGGTGCCCCAATTTGACCTAAAATTCAATTTTGGTCAACACGAAGATGATACAAAATCCCCTTACCTTGAGCCACCTTTTCTTGTCTTGACAATTTTCCACTTGCTCTAAGCCAACGCTCTATTAAATCAAGCACTAAAAATAATGAGGAAATAAAACACAAAATAACTTAAATTTGATGTAAATTAACCAAAAAAAATTTGAGATGGACTCCTAATAATTCTAAGTAATTTCACATTTTGAGCATCTTCAAATCTTCATATAACTTTCAGAACCACCATACAAGCTTACCAACCTTCTCTCTTAAGACACTTACATGATCATAAATAGAGAATCATTCCACTCAAAAAATGGGAAATATTTACTAAACCATATTTATAACTTACCTTGAAACACACATGCCTTTCTCTTTTGGAGAAATTGAGCAAAAAACACTCTTCTTCAAACTAGGCCTGTCTAGCCTCCTTGTAGCCCTACCTGAAACTTGTAAAGCCCATATTTCTCAATAGACAAATATTCAATACTTGAAACTCCATACTGGAGCACTCTCATATTCTCCCTCAATCACACCAATTTTAATCAACATTGGCATCCTTTGCAATATACTTCCTTCACAAACCTACTAGCCAATTAACCCTCCATATTGACAAAAAATTGAATAATATGAGAATCACAAACCTTAAATTCTATATGAATCTTGATTTTACCACCCATTTGGCCCACTAAAAATATTAATAATCCTCAAACATCAAATCATAAGGCAAATCACTTTTCTAGTATAGCCCAAAACCCTAGAATCTCAAAACAAGCAGGGTCAATAAACCTCCTTTTAGTCAATGGACACCTCTGAAACTACTTTTATATTAATGGACACCCATCACATATTTTTGGACCAAAAATTGAGCTTCCATACTTTTGGGAACCCATACATCATATAACCCATTTTTAGGTCTACAAGCTCTTAAGCACTAGTTGGAAAACCCAAGAACTAACAAAAAATATTTAATTAGCACATTCATACCTTTAGACCTCAGAAAAACTTGGATAACACCATAAATAAATGCATATACCTTTCTAAGAACAAAATCACTTCTTGACAAAACACCAAACACATTATGCCACCTAGAACCGCCCATTTTGACTTTATACTATAGCTCCTTCACAAACCCGTGTAACAGGCTCATGAACTTATTGCTTCTTTTTAGAAAAAGACCTTCGCTGATTAGCATAATCATCTTGAGCACCTTGAATATGACCTTACAAACTATTCCAACTAAACGAACACTATAGCAAAACTTGTTTCTCCACTTGAAAGGAGTCTCTTAAGAAGCATAGATAGAGACACTTCTTTTTTACCTCAATGATCTAAAATAAAAAAAAGTCCTCATCTTCTATCTCCTCCTTAATCAACTGATACATTTTGTTATTTTTCTTCTTCTTAAGAAAAAAATTTCTCACCCACTACAACATTCTCTTTTTCTTCTATGAATGGATTATCAATATATGAATATAACATAGATTCATTACACACCTTTTTATCTGAAGAATCTTTCTTCAAGGTTGGAATATCATCATTAAGCACACAAAATTGACATTTTTTACATCATACATGCTCAATAATAGTAATGTGTTCACTTAGATCCATACACACCTTAGGATTGGCCTCAATCAACACTTTGGTCTTTTTCTTGATCTTGAATTCTTCATTCTCAATATGAGTAGAAAATGAGACTTTGGTACTCTTTAACTTCTGAAGCATTATACACCATAGTAAAAAAATTACTTAGACCCGAAGATTCATCATGACTCACACTTTCCACCTTTGGTTTCCATGTATTAACTTGTCTTCTTTCTTTCACTCTAGGATCTTGATAAAACCTATTCTATCTTGTAGGCCTTTACTTATAGAATCTAGCAATGTGACCTCTCTATTCATAATTGAAGCACACCAAACTTTTTGAAAAACTCTCTCTACCTTTCCAAATTTGGACAATATCTTGGAATGTGTCCTAGTTCATAACAACTATAGAACTCAATATCTCTTGAAAAAAACTCAACATGTCTTACCTTAAGTGGATAACATTTTTTAAAGTGTCCAACAACATAATAATTGAGGCACTCAACCTTGTTTACATCTTTTGAATGATGACACCCATCATAGTTCCATGAAAATTCATTCTTACCAGGTCTCCTACATACTCTAGCTCTATGTCCAAACTAATTACAAGTAAAGTAGTAACCATTGAAATTTGCATACCTCATGGCATTTGGCTGTCTGATCTAATTTATCTTTATTCTACTAGCACCTTCATTCTTTGTCTAATGATTTCTATTTAAAGGTTGGTACACCTTGTTCACATTAGTCTTCATCTTATCTAGAATTTTAGTCTCTAGTTCTTTTTTTCCAAGACTAGTCTTATCACTTGCATGCTTTTGATCATTTAGAATGCTATCTAGATCACTTAATCTATTTTAAAATCTTTCAAATGACATTAATTTACTAGACACATTCTTTAACTTAGATTTTAATGACTCATTTTCAATAACATACCTTGCACATTCATCTTTTTTAGCTTTTAGACTAATAGATATGACTTCCAATTGAAAACTAAGATATTTGACCATATCTTCATGCTCGGTAGCATCTTCATCCATTATTAATTTAAACACACTAAATTGATCCTCAAATTATTTGAAATTAGATGTCATCTTCTTATTTATCTTCTTTTCAATCTTTAGTTCTTCATAAGCATTAGCCAATGAAATCTCATAATCCACCTCATCTTCATCAGCATCTAAATCACTCCAAGTAGTCACCTTATGATGTGAGTAACTTCCTTTCTCAGCTGTGAATAGAGATTCATCTTCAATAGAAATGACATCTTCATGATCATATTCTAAGTCACTATCTTCACTCTCATTTGATGAGATACAAACTTCTTTGGTGTAAAGACTCTTCTTGTTCTTGAAGGATATCTTCTTGTTGTTAAACTTTCTAAACACTTTCTTCCTATATGTCTTTTTGTTTTCATCTTGTCTTTCATCATGCTCTTTATCATCATCATTTTCATACTTATGATGGCTCTTGTTAGAAAAATGTGCTATCCCACTACAATTGAAGCATTTGAAGGGTAGCTTACCTTTATACTTATCTGAACCTATTCTTAATTTTCTTGAAATAAGAGCAATTAGTTCATTGTCATCCATATCAGGAATGTCATCCTCCTTGAGTTTCTTACCTTGTAACTACTTCTTTATCTTCATTTTAGTCTTTAAAGCTACTTCCTTCTTTGGAGGTATATCATCATTCTTCCTCATATGATAGGCAATAAAAGTGGCATGAAATTGATCCTTATTTAACTAATTAAGATCATGAATCTCTTCTATATCATATAATTTTGGATCAAACTTGGGGGATAGAGTCCTTAATACCTTTTGAACAATAGGAGTCTCTTTAAGATTATCTCCAAGCCCTGTGATGATGTTCACAACCTTATCAACTTTCTATAGAAAGGATGCCAAAGTATCTTCTTCATTCATCTTGAGACTTTCAAATTATCTTCTGTGATTATACAACTTTACCAACTTAACATTTGAATATACTTCAAAAATAGTCTTCAATTTATCCCATATTTGTTTGAAAATAGTTCAATGAATTATTTTGGTGAACTTAGTGTCTGGAAGACCACAAGTGATGGCATTCAATGCCTTAGAGTTATTCTCAAACAACTTCTTATCTGTAAAACTAGATAGAGGAATAGAAAGAGAAACATAACCATCCAATATTGATTACCACACATCAAACCCTAGGGACATAATGTAAGTATTCATTCTAGCACTCCAAAATGTATAATTGGATTCATTAAACATTAGTGCTTGATTATTAGAGAAACCACCTTGTACATTCTGACTAGCCATTATACCTTAGATCACTTTCAAACTATCAAACCTTTACCAAAGGACCTCAATTTGATAAAAAATATTATATGTAAAACCCACTAAGATGGGGGTGAGTCAGTTGTGGCAAATAATCCAATATAAATTCCAAGCCCTTTGAATTATTTAAACATTCAATCACAATCATTCATGAAACATACAAATCATTCATAACATTGAATCAATGAACATAAGCTAGATCACATACATAACACAGGGTCTACATGGGAAACCCTCTTGGAAAATAAAACCCACTCTCAAGCTTACAAATTCATATACTACTATCCTATAAGAAGATCACAAATAAGAGATTGATCAAGTCCTTTTGATCAGGAACCTTTGGCCAAGTCCTTTTGACCTACAATCTTGATCAAGTACTTTAGATCAAATGTATTTTAGTGAAACCATATTTCAAAAGGATAAATTTACCCTAAGGAAGATAAAATCCTTTATATCCTCCTTGAGAAGAACACTTGCACCTAAGAACTAATGTCTGCAACACTTGATGATGGACCTCAACTAATCACTCTTCACCTTCACTCGCACTCAAACAAGTGAACTATTCTCTCAATAAAATTATGACCAATAAGTCATACCAATAGTCCTCAAATTTATCTTCTCTTCAGCTCATCCTTAGGTTCCTTCACTCCCCAAAGCAAACATAAGCCTCTCAAAAAACTCTCCCAAGTCTCATACATCCAAGTCTAGAAACAAACATCTTTGGTTCTACTATTTATATAGAAGTCTTAATCAACACCATCTTGGTAAAAAATTAGGCATGTATTAACCCTTAAGACATATATAATATGAAGATAAGGCTCAATAAAATCTATATTGGTTAGCTATATAACTTATGGGTCACCCTTAAGTAGATACACTTTTTAACAAGGCACTTATAACTATTATAGGTCTAATGGAGACCCATTCACCCATTAGGATCACCATTAAATAAAAAATTAACATAGAAACACTTTAAATTACATTGGTACACTCTTTATGTACCCTATGACATCGTAAAATGATCATAGAGAACTCATCTTTCCTCTGCATATGCTCAAATAACTAAAACATAGACCTTATGCATACAGTCACCATGGACAAACACATAATCAAAATTTTAAGCACTAAGATATATTTTAAACACCTAAAAAATCCACAAAGATCATCCTCAAGGATTTTATAATACTCCATGATAGATAATTCATCATGAGACATCAAAACAACATCAATACAAGCTTGAATATCCTTCTCGAGTCACTTGCAGAACATATACGTAAACATAGTTAACTTTGGAGCTTAATAACTATGAATATAATCACATTAAAATATTTAAATCTATATTTATAGATGTAAATTTGAGTCCTCTACCACTTTTATTTTTACTACATGAGCAAATTAATCTTCTATCAAAATCTATAGTCAAAAAATCAAACACTGGTCTTTTCTTCATAAATTCAAAGATTCAAATGGCAATGGTCACAATTAAACTTTAAAAACTTTTTTCACATCTTGTGTTCTAAATACTCAAATAAAATTCACACCATTGATATTTTCTGATATTCACATAGGAACCAAGGATCAATCATTAAATATCTATCACTTTAACCTCATCTTGTGCAATCTTGAAATGCTGACTTCATGCACTCCATCGATCTTCATAGATCAGTCATGTCCTTATCAAACACCCTGCAAGGTTTGATCAGTATATATGAACACCCACTCACTATTGGATCCTTATCTTAAATATTTACTCAAATTTTAAACATTGTGCACCTATCCTCATTTTTATCAAAATGTACCTTTGATCTTTGATTGGTATGATCACCCACACACCATTAGATCTTCATTAAGTCCTAAACTTTAACTATGATAAATAGCTATGACATTGACCCATTTGACTCTACATGCTCCATTTTATATGGAAGTATGAAATCATATGAATTTTTGGATCTCTACTAGGTCTAAATATTTAACATCAAGCAAATTGACTAAGTATGGGGACCAACTACAATATGCATGAGTAGCCATTTTTGTACCTCAATAAATTCTTCTACACTAATCCGTAGGATCTCAAATTTGGACCATATGATCTATTTCCATAGGATAATAAAACCATGTGACCTAATGAACCTATAAATATCATGTGTGTGAGATATAACATCATTAACAGTCTTTCTCATGAACTTCTATCATAGAGCCAACCATATCCAAATCTATCTAAAAGACCAAATTTGAGCATCCATAACTTCTATCATGCTTCAGTACATGATCTCAAACTTAGCACAAATGATCTATCTTTAAAACTCAACAAACCCATATGATCAATTTTTATTTACACCTTCACACATGTAATAAATAATGCCTTAAAAATCTTACTCAGCTATTTCTGCCATACTGCAAAATTAGCTAAGTATGGAAAGACACAGTCAATCTACCTAGGAGTGCAACTTTGCATATGCATATCTTTTGATGTGCTATATTGCATGATCTAGAATTAAGCAAAAATAAATTAGGTAAAAGAGTGAAAAACCAATATTATTACCTTGTCCTTGCACCTCCATGTATGTGAATGCTGACCTCATCAAAATTATTATTCAACTATTTCTAACCAATTTGGCTATGGGAAAACAGTGAATTATGATTGAGAATCCAACTTTGCACCCTCATAACTTTTATCATTATTTGATGCATGAATTGAGATTTGGAATATAATAACTAGGGACTATAGTGTTCACAACCATATGATCATCTCCCCTTGACTCACTCCCATGTGGCAATGGTGATGTCGTCAAACTACCAATTCATCTTTTCTTCCACCAGATCTGAAGTGTCTAGATGAAAACTATGATCAACTAAATGAATTATACTTATGCACACAAACTATTAAAACATGTATCACATCTTATAAGACCCCTTAAACATACTAAATCCTCCACACTCATTCCTAATCCTCTCAAGCTATGTCAAAATTGAAGATCAACCAATCATACATAAAGCACACTCGAACAAGCACTTTGCACACTTTGTCATTGTCACATAGACTATCAAGGATCTTCATCCACTCAATAGGGAACCCCCATGACACCACAAGGACATAATTATGACAACTCTCCAAATTTTTTGAGTTAAATATATGCAACTATATGAACATAAAAATCTTCTAATCAAATTTTCTATATGCACCTTGAAATCCTTTATAACTTTTCATTTTACACCATTATAAAATTTTGCATATATCAAAAGTTATATCTCAAAAACCCATCATTGTTTTTCTTTCAAAAATTTAAATATTCAAATTCTAAAGGTCAATATATAAATAAAAAATAACTAACACTTGTCATCATCTCGTGTTCCCTAGCAAATTTGAACAGATATGTTCCATCAATCTCATCACAAGCTTCCTGTCTTTAACCCTTTAACCCTCACCATTGATATTAGATCCTTGGTTCTAAGATCAAAACATTTTACATCCATATGTGACTTCTATGCATTTGAATATTTGAATTAAACCAAATCATAAATCTCCATTTGCATGAACACCCATTTGTCAGTGATCTTTTGTCAAATCAATGTGATTGAGACACATGTCACTATCACGTGCAATATTAGGAACCTTTGAGAAATTGACTTCATGCATGCCATTGATCTCTATCTGAAAAGATCATACACTTTGTTATATCCTTATTTGGTCAGATTAATTTCTCACTAGAGATATTCATCTCTTGGTTAAATGCTCACCGTAAATCTTCAATAAAGCAAAATTGGCTAAGTATGGGAATCACTACAAACTGCTTGGAAGGAAAACTTTGCACCTTAATAAATTTTGGTAATCTCAAACTCATGACCTAAAATTTGAACCAAATGATAAAATTTGATAGGGGAATCCATCCATGTATCAAAATTCTCCTAAAACCTTCACATATGTGAAATATAAAATCTTTAAACTACTTAGTTAGCCTTATTTGCCAAGATGACTACTTGAACCTAGAGCTTAAAATGACTACTATAATGACTTATTTTCACTTTCATAAGAAATAAAAGCACTCATAACACCCTATAAGGTCTTTTAAACATGTTCATACCATCAATATCATCCACTAGTTACCTCACTAAGTCAAACACTAAAGAACTATGCAAGAACACTGAATAACATTAAAACACACTTTGTCATTGTCATTATAGTACACATGACATCTCATAAACATCCTTGGTCACCTTGGAGACATCATTGACAAACTTCCAACAATCTCCCCCTTTATCATTGATGTAAAACACCAATACAAAGCTTATACTTAGACTCTATCTCTCTCTTCAAACACTTTCTCCCCCTTTGACACAATGACAAAGTGGAATCAACTCCTAATTTTTTAGACTTAGAAAGATTTCAAGGATAAATAATAGGAAATGACCACATCTAAGAGATGATACAAACTCCCCCTAAATTTATACATACCTCTTCTTACCTTGATATTTTCAAACATGCTCCATGACTACAATCTTCTTTGATAACATTAGGAGGGACTCCCCCTAAGTCACCTAAGTTTAGGCACCCTTTGATCACCTTGGTTATTTTGGATAAAATGACCAAAAAGTCCACTTATTCATACTAGATTTTCTTAGAGGCCTTGTATCCCTACCTAGACCTTACAGAGCCCATAAATTTCTATGTATGAACTTTCAGTGCTTAAAATTTCATATATGGAGCATTCTCATATGACCCCTCATGGATGGAAAAAATAAATACTCAAATATTCCTTTGTAATATATTTCCTTCACAAACCTACTAGCCAATTAACCCTCCATTTGCATAAATCTTCCTCCATGGAACCAACCCTACACTTCTAGAAGACTGTGAAATAATTTTTGAGAACCCATTTGGCCATTTCAATTGATTAATAATCCTAATATCTCAAATAATTAGGCAAACCATTTTTGTAACATGAGTAAAAACACTAGTTTTACAAGAGAAACTCGATCAACACACCACCTTCTGATAAATTCCCATCTCTAAAACCTTTCTCATACTTGGAGGTCATCAATACACACTTCTAGACCAAATTTTAAGCTTAGAATCCTTTGGGAACCCATACTTCCTATACCATGGTTTTTTGACCGACATACCCTTAAGCACAAACTAGGAAACCTAAGAGGAAACAAAATTCTCTAATTTCACACAAAAGACATTCAAAACTTTAAATCACTTGGGAAAAAATTTAGTGAGGTTAACACACATTTTTATCCCACTAAAACACCTTGACAATTTGTAATTCTTCAAATGACACCTAGAAATCTCCAAACCTAGCCTATAGACCTTGCATATACAACAATCAACATGCCAAAACACTAGAAACTAATCAAGAAAACATTATGACATCACCAAGCCACCTCATTCACTTTGACAAACCAAACTCAACTAATCTCAACACTCTATTATCAATTAGATTCTACTGCATAGTTCTCTGATCTTAGGACCTAACCATTTACAAAGCTATTTTTTAATTTATGTATAAGGATTTAATACATTGTTAAAGAGCCTAAATTGGTTTGATCAAGTCATCATATCAACATGCTTGAGTTCATATTAGTATCAGACTTCTTCATATCTCCACCATGACTAAAACATCTCACATATGCTCCCCCTCACATCATGCACATCTCTTTAAGCCTCTCAAACTATTTGAGTTAGATCTCCCTAAATCCATACCAATATCTAAAATTATATGGCCCACAATTCCTCTCTCAAGATTCACTATACTACTGATCAAAACAACAAGAAAAAACACAATGCGGATTGACTCACCTGAAACCAATCTCCCAAGAACTTTTAAGGTACCGCACCAAATCAGGTTACCTCAAGAGACCAATTATGGATGAAATATGATTGTATCCATATATTTATTCTACTACAAATCATTTTCAAAATATTATCTCTCAAATACCTCTCTCTTTACACCAAGGACTACCTCTTGCATAACATAACATGAATCCCTATGAATTGAATCAACACAAACAAACATATAAATGTACTTTATTTTTCATACCTCAAATTGATATAAAAACTCACCTTCATGGATTTATTATCATGCAACACTAACCAAGACCCAACAAACATCCACCATGTTTCCTCTTTTTATAAAGTGTTTCCTTTAATCCTAGAGAGAGACACTCCTTTGACATAGAGAGACTAAAAGTCCCAAAACTTAGGAGACTCCCGTATCTCCATACTCTCATTTGAATTGTAGTTCTACCTCTTCATCAAATTTACTTTGAATAAATATTTAACTTCATTCTTTACTTTAGACTATTATTTCCAACATGCCCTCTTTTTTTAAGGAAATGGGGACCCACTTTATAGATGATAATCTTGACTTTGAGCCCCTCTTCTATGTGTTTTTTACAAAATTCTAGGAAAACACTAAATATTGGCCTTGCATACTTTGACAAAGATATCATTGGTGCTATATTTTCATAGACTATCTTTGTATCAAGATTATTCTATTGGGCTTATGTTTTTGAGCTTATCTTTATTGGACTTATGCAATTTGTCTTTGTTAGGTATTTTGTTTATTATCTTATTCTAGGATACTAAGCTCTTTCAAACTTATTATTTCAGACTTATTGTCTCAAACTTATTATTGTAGGATTTTTGCTGTAGACTTATTTGTTTTAGACACTTTGTTCTATGAAATTGTTCTTCTGATAATTTCCTTGATACATTTTCCCTACAACAATCTTGTTGATATAATTTTTATAGAATTACCCTTCGACCCTTTCAAACCTACCCTTCAAACATTTTTGATGAAACCTTTTCCCTTTGCACTTGACCTTTAGACATTTTGTTTGAGACATTTTTACCAATGTAATAGACCTACCCTTCAGCCTTTTTTCATTGACCCTTTACCTCACTAGACTTACCCTTCAATACTTTTATCTTAGGTCCTTTCCCCATTTAAACTTACCCTATGAAGTAGATCCTTCAAGAATTTTTTCCATGAAGAAGACCCTTAGACCCTTTTAAACATACCTTTTAGGCTTTCTATAACCTACCCTTCAAAACTTTTATCATGGGCATTTAACCCTATGATCTTATCCTTAAGGACTTTTTTCCTTGACTATTTTTTTCAAGCCTTTTACCTCAGATCAATTTCTTCAGAAGTTGTGTCTTATACATTTTGCCTAATTAAATAGACATACCCTTCAGTATTTTTATCATGGCCATTTTTACCAACAGAATCTCCCCTCAGACTTATTAACTCAGAAATTTTGTCTGATGGAGTTAGGTCTTTGAGATAATTATTGAGGACATTTTATTCAAAACAAATCCCCTAATGATAAACATCCTCAGGACCAATTCCTTCAGAAGTTATGTCTCAAACATTTTTATTGAAATAATTCCCAAAAAAATACATGCCCTAGACAAAAGGATCGTGATAATGGCCCTGTATAAAATACCATAACATTTTATCCAATAGACCAAAAGGCTCATGGAATTACCAAGTGTCACCCCTATGTTAAACACTTTATATATATATATATATATATATATATATATATATATATATATATATATATATATATATATATATGCTAAGTCACTTTTGAGTTTATGTTTATAGGAGCCATTCCAAAAATGATAAGTGTCAAAGCTTATGGGAGTCAAAGAGTCAAAAACCAAGATCTATTGTGCACATTAACTTACATATTGAAGGTCTAATGATGCATAATCAAGCATAGTAGCAAAGTATTTTCAAAATCTCTATGAGAGTGACAAGTGGAAATACTAATGGATCCTAGTACATAGAGATCCAATAGTGTGTAGGAACCCAATACATGAAGATCAATGGTGCAAGATCGAGGGAGAATTTTCAAAGGTCTCGAGACAAACACAAAGCTACCAAGTGGGATAAAAAACATTCAAGCTAGGATTGTTAAGGATCATAGAGACCCCACAGATTTGCTAAGTGACATGCTCATGTTTCATCATGTAGAAGATTTGATGGTGTGAGTCCTAGGTGGACTTTTCAAAGATCTAGACTCAGTGAGAGGCACGTGTGACATGCAATGCATAATTATGTTAGATTAGTCATAGTTAAATAGCATCACTAGTTATAAAATATTGATATAATGATACTTATCTTCCATGCATGTCTAAGTTCTATTTGAAGGTGGCTAATCTAAAAATATTCAATAGGTTATTCTCACAACCTATAAAAGGCTAAGACTTTATGCATGAATAGTTCTATAAATGGTGCATATATTTGTAGTTTTTTTATGTAGTTTAAGCTATAATTATAAAAATTACCTTCATCTTCATACATATGCACATATTGTATAGCTTTTTCAAAGGATATTTTAAACTAATAACTATAAAAAGACTCATACAATTTTTAGACCATAGTTAGAACTCAAGTTCTAACTATCACATGTATCAACCTTGCATGAACTTGGAAGATGAGGTGACCCCTTCCCCAAGCCTATTTAAATAGTTGTAATTCAACTTGGATTTTTTTTAGAGAAATTTGAATATTAGAGCAATATCAATTTTTATCGTCAACAAATGTGTTTGTATATTTTATTTCCAATTTCTATGTAATTAGTTGTTAATTTCTTTTCTTATATGTTTCAATAATCTTTAGTGTGCAATAACTACGAATGGATTATTGATTATTTTGATTGATGTACTGATCTATATATGTGCACAAAATATTTAAAGATTGGTAAATTACATTAATTAAGGTTATTAAGTTATTTTATTCATAGTCTTGATTGTACATGAGTGATTTATTGGATGTAGTTTTCTATGTGTGTGCAAAAGCTACCTCAGACACTTCACCGTGCCATAATCTTATGATTAAGGGTGCGAAATAGCTACCCTAAAAGGAACAACCTTTTTCCTAGGTTTTTGAATTTACTAAATCATTATCTCCTTAGACTTATTAGCCATGTCTGACTGTGTGTTTGTAATTTCTACTAGCAGTAGGCATGGGTTCTAAGAGCACTTGTCCTTTTAAAAACCAACTAAGGGAGTTTTTATTGAAAACCACAAATATTTATTTTTTTAATTACCCTTACTTCCTTTTTGAGTTCATTTTATGACCTACCCACTTTAGGTTAGAATCCAACCATCCATCCAACTCACATAGAGATTCACTACCTTTTAGGAACCATACCATCATCCAAAAATGCTTGTCAACAACCTACGTACCCTACCAACTATTCCATCAATAGGTTGTAATAGATCACATAATTGAAAATCATGCCCTAGAGTGGAGTTTACCTCCATTGAGATCCTAAAACATTTACGGCTACCTCATTATGTTGTGGTGTGCATAAAACCTACATCAACATTTCACTAGAATGAGAAGGAGGGCTACACCCCAAATAATAATAGTTATTCTTGTATAGAGTTACACTGTAATCACCTAGGAGAGTGACCAAATATAAATCCCAAACTAGTTTTCTAGTCTCACCCTTGATAAATCATAGGAGACCTAGAACTATGCCAATAGTCCCAATTCAGAATAATCCACCTCCAAGGACTCCTCCAATAGGGAATAATTTACCTATTAATCAACCAATGGGTCAACCTTGGTTAGTTAGATCTACTATTACCATCCTAGGAGATGTGCATGACTTACTTTGGAATCATTAGAAGTACTTTCCATCATTTTCTCCTTCAGGAGCAAGGATAATAGATTAACATATCAAATCAGTTAAATCTACTTTAAGACTAGTGAATGTCATAGATGAGGATGTTGCAAGTAAATTATTCCCTTTTACTTTAATAGATTTTTTTTATGATTGGAATTTAAATCTAGCCAAAAATTCCATCACTAATTGGGGTGAATGTCAAACAACTTTTCTTATGTAGTTTGGATAAGTCACCAATCCTAGCTTGGTATACCAACACTTCACCAACATGAAGAGGGAGCCTAACGAGCCCATCATGGTTTCAACACAAGATGGCAAAAGATATACAACTGGTTGAACCCAAGATATAAACTAAAGGTGAAATTAGCATTGGAAATGTACAAGAATGCCTTGGACCCTATCACTATCATGTTATTGAGAAGAGAAATTACAACTAACACTTTGGAACTAGCATTCAAAGAGGCTATCAACATAGATAAATAGCTCAATCCTTAGATGCCTAGAGTGCCTAATGTCAAAAATGATTTTACAACACTAAATTTGGTACCAAACATGAAGCAAAATTTTCTCATATTCACTAAAAACCAATTGTACATGCTACCTTTGATTACGTAGACAACATATCCAAATTTTGGTTACTTGAATAATCATGAGATGGCCAATGGTTATAAATAGAACTAGCAAGTACCTACACTTCCAACTACCATTTTACAAGGTATGGATTCTAGAAAGGTAGAATTAGATTATATTCAAAAGATGGTTCAAAAGTTGAGAAATGATTTCTTGAATATGCAAAAAAAGATAGGCAATGAAAATGACCCAATTGACAATCAAAACATTGGATTCTAGAGACATAAGAGAACGTTTAATAGGATTGAAAAACCTAACAAGCTTCTAAAGATCAAAATAGTATAAATGGATCTTCTTAATTGGTACATAATTCATAATACTTCTAAGTATGGTGATCTTAATTGCATTGATTTTTGTGTAGCATTTAAAATATTTCAAAGATAAGTAGTCAGATAAGACCAGATACATAATCCACCAAAATCCCACTAGGATCTTAGCTCTTTAAGTACTGCTATGTTCTTCAAAACTCATGAATTTTCCCTTCCCAAAAAAAGATGATAATGAGCCATAACATAATATGAATGAAGTTCATGTTTTTTAGTAGTTCCAAATAGGTGCATATAATCTAAGGAATAACCATCCACTCACAACATCAACTCTTCCAAATACCATGGTGATTCCTCTTAATCCCAAGCTAGACAACAATCCACCCCCTCTAAAGGGCAATGATTAGTCATAGAGCAAGGAGAAACCAAGAAAAGGAGGATACAACATTGTGGAAGATATAAAGAGGATCAAGATGATTATAACTCTTCATGAGTTAGAACATATCACTAAACAAAAGGAGATCATATGGAAGTCCATTACTTAAAAGGCCCCTATGAAAACAACTAAAACATCTATAGACAAAGTGAAATTTGTTGACACCAATGCCATCTACAAGAGTAAACCAAAAGTTACACCCTTTCTATTGACTATCAGGGGATTTGGTAAGAATATTAATAATTGTTTAGTTGATTCTGGAGCATCTAAAATTGTCATTCCTACATCAATATGTCATAAGCTTGGTCTCACTCCAAGCCCCTCAAAGAGAAAAGTTTCTAAACTAGATAAAATAGTAGTACCAGTAGTTGGATAATTGACCAATGTACACATTCAAGAAGCATCTGAGATAAGAGTCTAGATGACCATTGATATTATATTGGTAGACATATTTTAAGAATACAATCTACTACTGAGTCAACATTGATCTAAAATACTCAATGGATATATCTCTACAAACTTCTCTCATATCTAGCTATCATAGAGAGGACTTACAAATCAAATCAAAATTGATAGAGAGCTGAGAATGAAGTATCCCATTACAGAGTATAACATCAAGAATGGAGAGGTAAAGTATGAGTCACCCAACCTTGACATTTATATTTTTACTACTTAGAATCAAGTAAAAAATCTAGAACCTAAAGGTTCTAGTTAGCTATGGACTCTACACTTTGATTGTGCTAGATCCAAACAAGGATCAAGCTTGGGAATCAAGTTGATTGATCCACAAGGCAAAAATTTCTTGGCAGTATACAAGTTACAATTTTTATGCATGAACAATAGAAATAAGTATGAGGCCTTACTTTAGGGACTATAATTTGCACTCAAAAAAAATGTGAATCAAATATCAGTATTTGGTGACTTAGAGTTGGTGGTCATTCTAGTTAAAAATAAATACCAATGCAATCTATCTTATTTGAATAGATACAAACATAGAGCATGGGACCTGATTGAAAGCTTTGAAACTTTCAACATAGTAGCACTTCCTAGAGATAAAAATCATAGCATTGATTCATTATATACTGCTAATGATAATATAGAGCTACTATAAGAATTAAAGGTAAAAAGGTTCTCAATTGAATTGGTACCTTGCACTTCTATTCTAAATAGTGTAGAAAATTTCTAGGTCTTTGATGATGATCAATAGATTATTCAATTTTAACCAATTTATCGGAATTTGAGTCCTAAATCATTGATGACAAGGACATTAATCACCTCTATTAAGAGGAATTAGACAAAGAGGGTGTTTTTTAGCTTAGAGAGAATTAAATTCTAGCTGGTTTGGGCTCTTTGGAAAGACCATTTGACATAGACCCTCAAGCTCAGAAAATCAAGCAACTTGTTGACCAATTTTTGCCCACAGGCCAAAATCGTTCACCTTCTTTCTTCGCTATTCAAAGATAGTTGTTTTAGGTTGCACAAGTTTAATGCCAGTGGTTCTCTAATTGGTTCAACATGATTGGTTCAGTCATTTGGTTCAATTGGTTGGTTTATCAGCATTTGTTTTTATCTCTTTCAAAATCCAACAGCCTTGTTCCAGCTCAGTTCAATGAAAAGTTCATCACCTTGAGTTCAAAGGCTCATCGGCACACTTGGTTGAACCTTTGAACCATTGAACCTTTTAGGTTCAATGAGTTTAGTTCAATGGAAAGGTTCATCAGCTTTTGGTTCACACCCCATCAGCACGCAATGGTTGAACCTTGAACCGTTGAACCAATTTTTGGTTCAACGGGTTCGGTTCAAGGGTATGCCCTTAGCTAAAGGGGTTCCTCAAGACCAAAGTTCCCTTTCAGAGGGCAGATTTGGGGTCGAAAAAAATTTTTGTGGACAAATTGTCCACGGGAATTATCCGTGGAAATACACAGTCAAAGTGACCTGGGGAATTAACCTGGGGAAATTGTCCGTAGACAATTCGCCCGTGAGAGCCAGGGAGGGCAGTCATAAAAACAAAGGGGCCTACTGAAGTTTCCCCAAAGGGTAGGTACCCTTGTGGGGGACTTCTGGCCAAGTCAAGGACCTTTTAAAAGGGACTTTTGCCATGGAATACAAAGGCAGAAAAGTGCCTGGGGGGATGCCACGTGGACTCGATGACATTTTGGCAGGACCTAACGATGTCTTGGTGGACGTCAAGTTTAGCAAAATGGTTTAGCCATTAGTTTTCAAACCAATGATAGCCATACGAATGTCAATTTTCACAAAGAGAAATGGCCATTTGTCTTCAAGGCAAAGGAAGTGCTAGCCATGGGAAGGAGCTCAAAATGCAGCGACCCACCAAGATGTTCGCCCCAGGGACCGAATGAGCCAGATAAGACAAAATGGACAAAGTGACACACAAGGATGAGTGAGCAGCTGGTCCAATTGGTGCTAATTGAAGAAGTGATTCCATTAGGTGAAATAGTGCCAAAAAATTGATCATTTGGGATGTGAGCAGCTAGTGAAGCAACCGGTTTCTCCATTTGGCATTAAATGAGAAGACAAACTGTGTAAACCACCTGAAGAGAAATGTAGATTTTGAGCAGACAAAACAAATAGCTCATTAATGTTTTGAGTGACTTGTTTCTTTTCATGAAGGGACACGTATGACACTTGTAAAATAAGGAGCACCAAATGGGCCTCTTTGCTTCTCATATATATTGTGAACTTGGTCATTATTATAATCAATCTTTTCATGAATTTTACAAGGCATAGCCCTGTTAAAATTTCTACCTAAATCTATAAACACAAATTTTTACCTCTTCTTGGATAGATATTCTATGTATGCTCTAAGTGTTGATTTGTGTTTAGTCCTTGTCTTTGATGCTCTCACAGGTTCATCACCAACACACTAGCTATCTACAAGGTGCCATCTGCAGCTGACAGGAGAAGAGTTCTACTTTGGAGTGTAGAATAGAAGGGATTATCTACAAAGTGCCTCTTATAGCATCTTTGGTGAACCTCCTTTTCCTGTATCTTTCATTTAAACCTCCCTATCAAGTTTGCAAACTATTTCTTTTGCCAAGGGTGAAGCATATAAATGTGTTTGTCTGATATTGAGAGTAGATGTGAGAAGGTCACCTTGTTTTGGTGTATCACCCCTTTAAAGTAGGCTTGTTTTCCTGCATTCTCTTTCCCCTTTTCATCCCCCCATTATATAGCTGTATATATATACCTATACTTGTATGTATTTTGCACTTTTGAAACAAACATGATACATCAAAGGGAGCTAGCCCTTATCTAGAGACTCTCCCCTCCATCTTTGCCAATCCCATAGGTGAGACGGGAGTTTCCATGTTGCAAGGAGAAGACAGAAGCTTGACTTCCTATCACTGGGTGCAATTTCTTGTGTCAACAATTTTGGCACGCCTGGTGGGACTCATAGTTTGACACTTAATAAAGTTTAGAATTGATGTTGGTCTTGATACATGCCAATTCAAAGTTTTCCAGCATCTGGCGAATCCACTGGTAAGATCTTCAGTCATCTAATTAAGACCATTTGCTTAATTTTTCTATGCCTAAAGTCACCACAAGGTCTACTTCAAGAGGGGTTCCTTTCTAATTTGTTGAATTACCTTTAAATTCTACTAAAAGACTATTATTTAAGAGGACCGGTCCTTATCCAACAATCAATCCTCCTAGGCCTGTTATAAGAGACACAAATGCAGTAGAACCCTAGTTACAGCCAATCCTAGATATTGCATTGCCTTTTGCAACTTTTCATGGTGAGAGCCCCTTGAATCTCCCATGCTATGATCTAATTCTGGGAACAGCTCTAAAAAATGTGCCTTATTTCAATGGAGTGGGACCTATTACAGCCATTGAGCATATTAGGAATATTGCCAACCTTTGCAATATTCACAATATAACAGAAGAAAATATTGCCATCAGACTGCTAGCTTTGTCTCTAAAAGGCAAAGCTCTTGAATAGTATGAGACCTTGCCTATGAATTCCATACATTCTTGGAATGAATTGGGGACGCGGTTGACAGATCATTTTGGGGAAAAGAGCGACGGCCTCTCGCTCGCTAAGCAACTGAAGACTATAAAGAGAGCTCCACACGAGTATATGCAAGACTTCAACACATGTTTTCAAAAGACTTGGGATAGAATTCCCATCTTGGTAAGACCGACTCCCAGCTATGCTTTCTTGTATTACTTAAAGGCATTAAACACTGATATTGCTGTGATGATCTAATCTATGGGAGGGCATATACTGCCTACTCCTTATGACATAGCCATAGCGGCAAAAAATTGCTTGGTTCAAGCTGGGGAAATCACCCCTAGGCCTCACATGCCACTTTTTCTAGAAATGCTACCCCTAATTCAAACTGTTACTCCCCCAATTGCTCCCTTGCCCATCATTGAGAAGCCAGATGCTATCCCGTCCAATGAGTTTCACGAGGTTAAAAGCCTATTTTAAAACATGTCAAACAAATTTGTAGCCCTTAAAAGGTAGCAAGCTCAAAGCAATAGGCCGAACCAGGGATATCAGCATTATGGTCAAGGACCTAGACCCCCTTTTCAAGGCTATAATCAAGGACAGTGTTAGCTCACTCAGACCAGACCGTTTTAAAATTACAACTCAGGCCCCCTTTCATCATCTAAAGTCATGGTGTCAGTTCAAAATAATCTAGTACAGGAGCAACCAAGCTATTCAACCATGGGATATGGTCAAGAATAAGCCATTTACACAAATGAAATGATAAACTATTTTTATAATGCAGAAAACCAAACAACCACTCAATGTCAGGCCTTTGAGCCTTTAATGCAACCCAACACAAGTAGCAATCAGGCTCAGCCTGATTCTACCCTGATGAATCATTTGGAAGGGGAATTTTATTCAGTGAATTATGTGGGTGCTATAGATAATCAGGCTAATTGTGTTACAACCAAGACAAGGTTTAAGAGAAGGGAAATGGGAGAAGCCCAGGCCACCACTCAAGCAGCAGCAACACCTCCTCCATTGCACTCCAATTCAAGGGCCCCAAATTTTAGGTGGCCGTCTATACCTTCAGCCCCTCAACCTGCAGTTCAGCTTGGAATCAACCCCAAAGAAAACTTGAAGGGAGGCAACCCTCAAATCAATATAGTGGACCAGATGAAGAAGCTGCACATGAATATCTCTTTATGGGATTCATTGTCTCTTCTAGGCCAGAAGGACGTGTTGAAGAAAGAATTGCATGAGCTGGATTGTCAAGCTATCCCAACTAACACTGATAATGTCTTGATGACAAATGGACAGCCTTCCACTTCAAGACAGGCAAAGAAGGAAGAGAAAAATCCCCCTTTCTATGTATCATTGGTTATTGGGGGCTTCTTGGTATACAACTGCATAATTGATAGCGGGGCTAGCACCTTGGTGATGCCCTAGTGTATTGCCGACAAGATGGGACTAAAGTATGAATAAATGAACAAAGGAGTCTTATAGATATATGGGACACTTGCAAAAATAGTTGGGATTGTGAAGGGTTTAGGCTTGACATTTCATGCTTGCCCAATCTTCTCAATCCCCCATGATATAGTGGTAGCAATGTTCTTTTGTATTTCACAATTTGCTTATCCAGGGACTTCACATCAAAAATAGGTGGCTATCTAGCAGTGAATTGATCATATCTAGTTTTTAGAACCAAGAATGGGACCAAGGTGAAAATTGAGTCTGAGCCACTCTACAAGGACCATCTAGAACCATCCACACCCAAGGCAGCGAATGTTAGTTACACCATCATCGACCTAGAAGAGTCTCAGATAGACCAATGTCTGTCCTCTGCTCTTGAAGGAGTTGCAAAATTACTCTTGGATGAGTGGGGAAATGATAAATTCAAACATGATCCTTACAAGTTCATTGAGGAGGCAGACCTTGGAGTCTATTACATGCATGAAGAAGGCACCTTCATGCCAAATTTAATGAAGGCAGGCCAAGAGGACCTTGGACTATGGCAGCTGTATTTTGACGGTTCCAGAAGTAAGTTAGGCACTGGAGGTGGGGTGATGCTGGCCTCCCCTTCAAAGAAAAGGTACTTTTCAGCTTTCCATTTCCAATTCTCTTGCACAAGTAATGTTGTAGAATACAAGTCTCTTATACATGGCCTTGAGTGGGCAAGAAAAAGAGGGATTAAGGAGTTGTAAGTTTTGGGAGATAGCAAGTTGATTGTAAATTAGGTGAGAGGCTTGAATCTAACCAATAATTCCTTGCTGAAGTCTTACAAGCATAGAGTTTGGGACTTGGTGGAGGATTTTCTTGCTTTTAATATCACCTCCATTCCCAGAGAGCAAAATAAACAAGCGGATAGGCTAGCAACAATTGGCACCTAGTTTGACATTTCAAAGGAAATAAGTTAAGACTGTGGTTTGTGCCACTTGAAAGTGGTGGTTCGGCCTTCAATCCCTAACAACATTGCAAATTGGTAGGTCTTTGAAAGCAACCAACAAATAGCTTTTTTCTTACAAGAAGAAGTTGAATTCGCAACACAAAATCAAGTAAAGTTGCAGCAGCAATACAACAATAAGATTGTTTAGTTGAAGAACAATAAACTCCCTAAAGGTTTGGTCACACTTGAAAGCATATTCACTAGAGATGACCAATTAATAAATGACAAGGCATGCATCACAACCAAAGAGGATAATTACGAAAGGGTTTAAATCTTCAAGGATAAGCTGCTTGCACTTGGAAAGCTCTACACATTTCAAGAAAGGCAGGTTTTCATTTTGCTGTGTCAGGAATTCTCTGATGTCTTTGCTTGGGATTACATTGACTTGAAGGGATTCGACCCAAGACTTGATCAACACACCATTGAATTAGAAGCAAATACCTATCAATCTGACAATTGAGCCCCTAATGTAGAGGGAATTGGCCAAATTGATTGAGTCTAGAATTGTTTTCCCAATCAAGCATTCCTCCTGGCTGGCCAACCTATTCTTGTTAGAAATAAAAATGGAGAGATCAGGCTGTGTGTCAATTTTAGAAACCTTAATAAAGTCTCTTTAAAAGATCATTATCCCCTTCCAAGCATGGAGCAGATCCTTCATAAGGTAACATGTAGCGAATGTTTCTCCCTCCTGGATGGTTATTCAGGGTATAACCAGATTCTAGTGCGAGGTTGTGATCAGCACAAAATAGCCTTCACTACTAAATGGGGAACATTTGCCTACAAGAAGATGCCTTTTGGGCTATCTAATGCTGGTGCTACTTTTTAGCAAGCCATGGATATGGCTTTTGGAGGCTTAATGAATAAAAATGTGCTAGTCTACCTCGATGATGTGACGGTATTCTCCAAGGAAGTGAGCCAACACATAGAGCACCTCTGGCAAATTTTTGAAAGGTGTAGGGAGTTTGGCATCTCTTTTAATCCAAAGGAGTGTGTTTTTGCTGTTCATGAGGGGAAACTCCTTGGCCACATTGTGTCCAAGGAGGGTTTATCTATTGACCCTGAGAGAGTTTGTTCTATCCTGGAGATGTCCCTACTGAAGCACAAGAAAGGCTTGTAGAGTTTCTTTGGCAGGATAAACTTCATTCAGAGGTTCATTATGAATTTTGTAGAGATAGTCAAGCCACTCACCCCTATGCTGAAGAAAGGTGAGGAATTCAAATGGACAGCTCAAAGAAAAGACAGCTTTGAGGCCATCAAGTAGGCCATAACCTAGGCTCCCACTTTGATCAGCCCAGACTTCAGCAAAGACTTCAACCTCTATACTTTCAATAATGAAGAGGTGATATCCACCATGCTTACCGAAGCTAATGGTGATGGCCTCAAACAACCACTTGCTTTTTTTAGCCAAGGATTAGAGGACTTTGAAGTCAGGTACACATATGTAGAAAAACAAGTCCTGGCAGTAGTGCAGAGCCTGAAGAAATTAAGGCATGTGTTGTCTAACAGTAGGATTCACCTCATGGTCCCACACCCTAGCGTCAACGATTTCTTAACCAATCAAGACCTAAATGAGAAAAGAGCAGGGTGGATTACCAAAGTGATGGAGTATGACATAGACATTAAGATCACCAAGTTGGTGAGGGGAAGAGGCCTATGTGAATAACTCACTACAGACTTAAAGTAAGAGAGGGAAGACAACTTGTTAATTAATGATGCAAAAATTGTAGAAGAGATAGTTGTCATAAAGGATTGGATGCTGTACATGAGACATTTCCTTATCACTGGTGAGTGCCCACAGGGTCTTGATAAGACCGACAGAAGGTATTTTAAACTCTAGTCTCTCCCTTATGTTTTGGTTGATGAAGTATTGTTTAGGAGGGATCTTTTTGAGGTCCTTATAAGGTGCATTGACCCAAACTAGGCTGATAAGGTATTAGCTAAGCTCCATGACGGGCCAGTAGGTGGTCATTTCACTCCTAGAACTATTGCAGCAAAGATAATGAGAGCTGGCTATTTTTGGCCTACTCTTTTCAAAGACACCCATGCCTAGGTAAGAAAGTGCTAGAAGTGTGCACTTTTTGATGGGAAACAATAGTTGGATTCCATGCCTCTATAGCCCATTTAGGTGGAACAACCATTCATACAGTGGGGCTTGGATTTCATAGGGATGATCAATCCTCCCTCCAGTGCTGGACACAAATGGGTCCTGACTGCTACAGATTACTTCACCAGGTGGGTGGAGGCTATTGCTTTGAAAGAGGAAAATGAAAGCACAGTCCTGGAGTTCTATGAGAACCTGGTAACAAGGTTTGGGGTCCCGACCAACATAATCTCAGATAACGCCTTGGATTTTCTGGGAACCAAAACTAGTGAATGGGTGCTAAGGTATGGTGTATACCTCAACACTTCATCAAATTATTACCCGCAGGGGAATGGGCTGGCTGAGTCCACCAACAAAAATTTGATCAGAATTATAAAGAGGACCATGGAAGAAAATTAGAGAACTTGGCATGCCAAGCTGAAGACAACTCTATGGGCCGATCGAATCACTCCAAAGAGATCAATCAAAAATTCTCCATATACGCTCGTATATGGAAGGGAAGCTAGGCTTCCCATCTCACTTGAACTGCCAGCATTTAATCTCACCCACCAGCTACAGTTAGAAGAAGGAACTAGCATGGAGGTCAGGTTATGTAAGCTAATGGAGCTCCAAGAGATAAGGGATTGGGCTATGGCTTCTGTGACCAGTCGCCAACAACAAGTAAAAAGACACTTCGACAATAAATCTTCGTCAAAAGATTTCTCTAAAGGAGACATTGTCTTGAAATGGGATGAAGACTAAGCTAAGCCTAGAAAGCATGCAAAATTTGATGGCCTATGGAGCGGTCCTTACATAATCACTCAGTGCAATCAACATAATGCATTCCAACTCTCCAGGTTAAATGGTGAAGAACTGCGTATCCCAATTAATGGGATACATCTAAAGCATTGCCACTAAATTTTGCTTTAGTTGTACATAGTTTCCCTTGTTTTATTTCCTATTTTCCCTAAGTGCTGTTGCACAAGTAGTAGTTTTCTTAGTCTTGCGTGGGTTTTCATTTCCTTGGAGGTAGATCTACGTGACTGGTTCTAAGTTTTAACAGAGCTGTTGTTGATTCTCAAAGTTACTATCTAACTCTGTGCCCAATGGATTTTCAAGGCAGCTGGTCTTTAAGCCTAACAGACACACTTCCCCTGTGAGTCACCATTTGTTGACCAATTTTTGCCCATAGGCCAAAATCTTTCACCTTCTTTCTTTGCTATTCGAAGACAGTTGTTTTAGGTTGCACAAGTTCATTGCCAGTGGTTCTCTGCTTGGTTCAACATGATTGGTTTAGTCATTTGGTTTAACTAGTTAGTATATCAACATTTGTTTTTATCTCTTTCAAAATACAATAGCCTTGTTCTAGCTCAGTTCAATGAAAAGTTCATCAGCTTTAGTTCAAAGGCTCATCAGTACGCTTGGGTGAACCTTTGAACCGTTGAACCTTTTGGGTTCAACGGGTTCAGTTTAATGGAAAATTTCAATGGAAAGGTTCATCGGCTTTTGGTTCACACCCCATTGGTGCGCAATGGTTGAACCTTGAACCATTGAACCAATTTTTGGTTCAATGGGTTCGGTTCAAGGGTTTGCCCTTAGCTGAAGGGGTTCCTCAAGACCAAAGTGCCCTTTCAGAGGGTGAACACTTCAACTTTTTGAAAGGATTTGGGCATGCTTTAAAAAATCAAAGGAATGGGTTGGACAAAATTTTTGCAGACAAATTGTCCATGGGAATTGTCCATGGACATTTTGTCTATGGAAATACATAGTCAAAGAGACCCAGGGAATTAACCCAGGGAAATTGTCTACAAAAAAATTGCCCACGAGAGCTCGGGAGGGCAGTCATAAAAACAAAGGGGCCCGCTGAAGTTTCCCTGAAGGGTAGGTGCCCTTGCGGGGGACTTCCAGCCAAGTCAAGGAAATTTTAAAAGGGACTTGTGCCATAGAATAAAAAGGCAGAGAAGTGCCTGGGGGGATGCCACATGGACCTGATGACATTTTTGGTAGGACTCGATGACATCTTGGTGGACATCAAGTTTAGCAGAACGGTTTAACCATTAGTTTTCAAACCAATGACGGCCGTACGAATGTCAATGTTCACAAAGAGAAATGGCCATTTGTATTCAAGACAAAGGAAGTGCCAGCCATGGGAAGGAGCTCAAAATGCAGTGACCTGCCAAGATGTTCGCCCTAGGAGCTGAATGAGCCAGATAAGACAAAATGGACAAAGCAACACACAAGGATGAGTGAACAACTAGTCCAACTAGCGCTAATTGAAGAAGTGACTCCAGTAGGTGAAATAGTGCCAGTAAATTGATCATTTGGGATGTGAGTAGCTAGTGAAGCAACCAGTTTCTCCATTTGGCATTAAATGAGAAGACAAACTGTGTAAGCCACCTAAAGAGAAATGTAGATTTTGAGCAGACAAAATGAACATCTCATTAATGTTTTGAGTGACTTGTTTCTTTTCATGAAGGGACATGTATGCCACTTGTAAAAGGAGCACCAAATGGGCCTCTTTGCTTCTCATATATATTGCAAACTTGGTCATTATTATAATCAATATTTTCACAAATTTTACAAGGTGTAGCCCTATTAAAATTTCTACCTGAATCTATAAACATAGATTTTTACCTCTTCTTGGATAGATATTTTGTGTATGCTCTGAGTGTTGATTTGTGTTTAGTCATTATCTTTTGATGCTCTCACAGGTTCAACAACAACACACCAGCTATCTACAAGGTGCCATCTGCAGCTGACAGGAGAAGAGTTCTACTTTAGAGTGCAGAACAGAAGGGATTATCTATAGAGTGCCTCTTACAGCACCTTTGGTGAACCTCCTTTTCCTATATCTTTCATTTAGACCTCCCTATCAAGTTTGGAGACTGTTTCTTCTGCCAACGGTGAAGTGTATAAATGTGTTTGTCTAATATTGAGAGTAGATGTGTGAAGGTCACCTTGTTTTGGTGTATCACCCCTTTAGAGTAGGCTTGTTTTCCTGCATTCTCTTTTCCCTTTTCATCCTCCCCCATTATATAGCTGTATATATATACCTATACCTGTATGTATTTTTCACTTTTGAAAAAAACATGATACATCAAAGGGAGCTATCCCTTATCTAGAGACTCTCCTCTCCAGCTTCTCCAGTCCCATAGGTGAGAGGGGAGTTTCCATGTTGCGAGGAGAAGATAGAAGCTTGACTTCCTGTCACTGGGTGCAATTTCCTGCGTCAACACAACCCAATGTCAATGAATCTAAATTTAAAAGATAAAATATAAGAGATGATAATAACCCATGTTATGTGAGTATCAACCTCAATTTCACCCTAGAAGAAAGTGTGTGAAGGATTTAATCACTCATTATAGTGACATCATTACCTAGACATATGAATATTCAAAAGTATACGACCCATAGGTAATTACTCATAAAATTATTTTGAAACTAGATCATAAACCATTCAGATTGAGGCAAAGACCAATAAATATTATTCTAGAGCCTCTCATTCAGAGAGAAGTGGAGAATCTTTTAAATAAAAAATTCATCTTCCTAGTTTGACATTCTACCTAGGTGGCCAATTTGGTCTTAGTAAGAAAGAATAATGGTGAGATCATATTATGTTTGGACTTTAGAAATTTGAACAAGGATTTTGAAAAGGACAATTATCCTTTGTCTTCTCTAGATGAGGTGATACAAATAGTAAGTGGATCTGAAATGATGTCTTTCTTAGATGGATTTTCACATTACAATCAGGTACTGGTGCAATCTAAGTACAAAATGAAGATGGAATTTACCACAAAGTGGGGAAATTATGCATATAAGAGGATGAATTTTGGCCTAATAAATGCAAGAACTACCTTTCAACATGCCATGGATCATGATTTCAAGGGATTAACAGGATAATGCATAGTCATCTACATGGATAATCTTATGGTATTTTTAAAGAATACGAAAGACCACATAATTCACCTATAGTCCACATTCAAAATATGTATAAGGTTTGGTGTTTCATTAAACCCAAAAAAAGAGCATTTTTGAAGTGATTGAAGGTAAAATTTTGGGGCATATCATCACCAAGGATGTGATTACCACTAATCTAAATAGAATTTAGGCAATTTCAAAAATTTAGCCACCAAATAACAAGAAGGAGCTTAAATCATTCTTTGAAAATATAAACTTTGTAAAGAAGTCCATATCAAGATTTGTAGAAATTGTTAGACCTCTAAATGCCATGCTCAAGTAGGATGCCAAAATAGAGTGGATGGCTGAAGCCCAAAAGTCCTTCAAGGATATTAAAGATGCAATCTCATAAGCTCCAGTATTGATTAGTCTAGATTTGAATAAATATTTCTACTTATACTCATTTTCTTTAGAGCATACGATTGTTTCTATCAACATGCAGAAGAAAGATGAGACAAAGCATCCAATCACACTTATGAGCATGAATTTGAAAGATGTATAACTTAGGTAACTATGATTGACAAAAAAATTTCACCCTTGATAAATCTATAAAAAAAATTTGGCATTACATTTTGAGGAATAAAACCGTTGCCATTATGCCTAATCCTGCAGTCAAGCTCACCCTATCATAAAATGAGTTAGGGGAATATTGAGGCAAATAGATGGCCAAGCTATAAGGATTTGACATAGATATCAAGCCTAAAAAGATTATTTGAGGCCAATTCATTCTAGAGATTATGACTGAACCAAATCCACACATCATAGTTAAAGATGCATGTAAAGCTCAAGTATCTAAGGGAGAATGGTATACTGATATAATATATTATTTACTTATAGGAAGTTTTTCCCCAGATCTTAATAGAGATAAAATAGCTTTAAGGATCAAAGAAACTAATTACATGATCAAAAATGGAATCCTCTACATAATAAATTATAAAGGTATCTATTTTAGGTGTGTATCTAAGAGGAAGCTAAAGAAATCCTAGAGAACTTGCATCAAAAGATATGCAGTGGTCACCCATCTAGAAATACCACAAATAATAAGATCTTAAGAATGGGTTACTATTGGCCAACCATCTTTAAGGATGCTCATGTTCATGTTATAACATGCCATGAATGTCAAGCTTTATCCAAGAAAGAAGTACATGTAACAATGCCTTTATAGCTAGTTGTTGAAAGATGACCATTTTCCTAGTGGGGTTTAGACTTCATTGGTGTCATCAAGCCAAATTCCTTAGTAGGCCATAAATTTAGGCTTATTGATACTGATTATTGCACCAGATGGATCATGGACATAACCATAAATAATAACAAAACATAAGGTGTGATTCACTTTTTGGAGGAACACATAACCACTAGATTTGGCATGCCCAATTTTTTGGTTTGTGATAATAGACCAAATTTCATATCAATAGAATTTATTGTGTGGGAACACAACAACTATATCATTATTAGGTCAGCTTCTAACTATAACTCCCAAGGAAATAGACTAACATAATCAACGATCAAGAATTTGATCGATGTAATTGGGAAATTATCTAGAGACAAGCCTAGAGACTGGAAAAATTTATTTAAGTATGCTCTTTGGGTAGACCAAACAAGATAAAAACAAGCCTTTAAAGCTTTACCTTACCTGTTGGTGTATGGATGCAAACTAGCATTCCCTATTATGCTAAAGTTACCCACTTATCATTTCATGTAAGATTATATGGAGCCATGTGATGAAATAGATTTAAGATTGTTGGACATAATAAAAATGGAGGATTCAAGGATTAAGGCCTTAAAAATATTCAACAAAGACCAAGATGTGGTCAATAGGTTATTTGACAAGAGAGAAAAAGTCAAAGCATTTAAGATTTTGGATCTAGCGCTACTTTGGGATAAAGCCAATGATAAGAAAGGACATCATGATAAGTTTGCTCAACTATGGATTTAACCATACCAAATTTTAGAGATCATGAGAAATAACATGTTTCATCTAAAGGATCTCCAAGGTAATGAGCTTACATATCCAGTCAATGAATAATTCTTAAAGCATTACTTTAGGGCTGTACCATCTATTGATGTTGTTAAGCACATGATATACTGAGAGGGGGGGTGAATCGGTATATCATATATCTTATAAATCTTTTACTTAATCAAACTCCACTTAACCATACATTCAAGATATGCAATAAAACTAAAAAAATAACATGCACCACATGAGTGAGAGAGAGAGAGAGAGAGAGAGAGAGAGAGAGAGAGAGAGAGAGAGAGAGAGAGAGAGAGAGAGAGAGAGAGAGAGAGAGAGAGAGAGAGAGAGAGAGAGAGAGAGAGAGAGAGAGAGAGAGACCAAATTTTTATGTTGAAGTCCAAAGTGGGAAAAACCATGGAGAAAAATCTCAAGTATATGAATGAACACCAACTCAAATTAGAAAGTTTACAAGCACCAACTTATAGGAGCACCAACCCCTTTACTGAGCTCTAACACAACAACTTTTTGTGAGCACCAACCCATAAGAGTAGCAACTCCTTGTAAATATTTGTGATCACCAACCCACAATGTTAAGCATGGTATATACTGAGAGGGGGAGTGAATCAGTATATCATATATCTTATAAAACTTTCCCTTAATCAAATTCCACTTAACTAAACATTCAAGATATGCAATAAAACTAAAATAATAAACACCACACAAGATAGAGAGAGACACTAGATTCAATGTGGAAACCCAATGTGGGAAAAACCATGGAGAATAATCTCAAGTATATGAATGAGCACCAACTCAAACAATAATATTCATAAGTACCAACTTGCAGGAGAACCAACCCCTTTACTGAGCACCAACACAACAACTATTCATGAGCACCAACCCATAAGAGCAACAACCCCTTTACTGAGCACCAACAAAGCAACAATTTGTGAGCACCAACCCCTTTGCTGAGCACCAAAACAACAACAATTCATGAGAAACAACCCACAGGAGCACCAACCCCTTTGCTTAGCACCAACACAACAACAATTCATGAACACCAACCCACACAAGCATCAAACCCTTTGCTGAGCACCAACACAACAATAATTCATGAGAACCAACCCACAGGAGTACCAAACCCTTTTTTGAGCACCAACACAATAACAGTTCATGAGCACCAACCGACAGGAATACCAACCCCTTTGTGTATACCACACAACTATCTCTTAATGTTGTTATCTCAATAAATGATAGTTCATTACCACATCTCTTTTCTCTCTCTCCTTTACTCTTCTAAGCTAGATATAAAAATTACAAATCATTCTCTATCTCTCACTACTCTTCTAAGCTAGCTATTACTATCTCAAATAAAAATCTCTATAGGACTGATATATTCCATCTTAACCTATTGATCTATAATCCGCTCTCTCAAGAAGTGATATCTAATGGGAATATGTTTTGTTCTTGAATGAATTACTGGATTCTTCAAAATATTTATAGCACTTATGTTATCAAAAAATATGGAAATATGTTCACCATACTTTTCCTTGATATATTCCAATGTTTTCTTCATCCAAAGCACTTGAGTACAACACAATACTGTTGCAATATATTCTATTTCAGCTATAGAAAGTGATACTGAATTCTACTTCTTACTTAGCCATGATACTAAGCTATTACCAAGGAAGAAATCTCCTCCACTTTTACTCTTTCTATCATCCAAGCACCCTACCCAATCTGAATCTGTATAAGTGACCAAAGTGAAATCTCTACCTATGGGATACCATAATCCATAATCTAATGTCCCCTTGATATATCTGAATATTCTCTTCACCAATTGAACATGACTATATTTTGGAGATGACTGATATCTTGAAACCATACCTACTACATGCATGATGTCTAGCCTCGATGCTATCAAATATAAAAGACTACCAATCATAGATCTATATAAAGATTGATCTGTAATAGGTGAATCTTCATCCTTGCTCACCTTATTTCCTATACACATGGGTGTGCCAACTGGTGCACAATCCTCAAAACCAAATTTCTTCAACATTTCCTTGGCATATTTACTTTTAGATATGAAAATTCCTTTATTTGATTGAAATATTTGCAATCTTAAGAAAAATGATAATTCTCCAAGCATAGACATCTCAAATTCTTTTTGCATTCTATCAGAAAATTATTTTGTCATCTTTTCAATATTTCCTCCAAAAATGATATCATCAACATATACCACAATAATCAATTGATGCTCACCTTCTATTTTGATGTAAAGATTACTATCCACAAATCCTCTCTTGAATCTTTGATCTTGCAGGTACTTATCAAGTCTTGTATACCAAGCTCTAGGAGCTTGTTTCAATCTATACAATGCTTTCTTCAATCTGCATACATGGCTACTAATATTTGAGAGAATAAATCCCTTAAGATGCTCAATGTAGACCTCTTCTTCAATATTCCCATTTAGATGTGGTTAAGAGGTTATTTGACAAGAGAGAAAAATTTAAAGCATTTAGGATTTAGGATCTAGTACTACTTTGGGATAAAGCCAATGAGAAGAAAGGATTTCATGATAAGTTTGATCCACTATGGATTTGACCATACCAAATTTTAGAGATCATGGGTAATAACATGTTTCATCTAAAGGATCTCCAAGTTAATGAGCTTACATATCTAGTCAATGAATAATTCTTAAAGCATTACTTTAGGGCTGTACCATCTATTGATGTTGTTAAGCACATGATATATTGAGAGGGGGGGGGGGGTAAATCAATATATCATATATCTTATAAATATTTTACTTAATCAAACTCCACTTAACCATACATTCAAGATATGAAATAAAACTAAAACAATAACATGTACCACATGAGAGAGAGAGAGAGAGAGAGAGAGAGAGAGAGAGAGAGAGAGAGAGAGAGAGAGAGAGAGAGAGAGAGAATTTTTATGTGGAAGCCTAAAGTGGAAAAAACCATGGAGAATAATCCCAAGTATATGAATGAACACCAACTCAAATTAGAAAGTTTAACAAGCACCAACTTGCAGGAGCACCAACCCATTTACTGAGCTCCAAAACAACTATTTGTGAGTACCAACCCACAAGAGTACCAAATCCTTGGAAATATTTGTGAGCACCAACCCATAGAAGCACCAACCCCTCTTGTGTCTAAAACACAAGTATCTCTTGATGTTACTTTCTCAACAAATGATATAACTCTATAATATCTATTTCTATTCTCTCCTTTTTTTCTTATATAAAATAATTACAAACCATACACTCTCTTGTATATAATAAATGGCTTCCCAAGCCTTTATTTATAGCTTTCCAAATGACCTTTGGCATTCACCCTTTATGACTCTTCACCATGCATGGAAAATGGTGCTAAACTTGTATGACCTATTGAATCCTTGTATTTTAAAATTCACATGGTGACCCTTCATAAGAAAATGTATCCTTTCCTCTTTTGTCTTTATTTTTGTGACCTTTAAAAGTCCTTAAGGTGACTCTTCATGGAAAAATACACCATACCCTCTTTTGTTTTTAGTTGGTGACTCTTGGAATTCCTCAAGATGACTCTTTATGGGAAAATGCATCCCATTCCTCTTTTGTCTTTACCCTGTGACTCTTTGACTTCTCTGTGGGCCCTCTTTTGAATTTTATGCAACCAAAAATATATTCATTAATATTAAATAAATATCAACACATTTTAGTCAAAATATGAACATTAAAACACTTCTAGACAATAAATGCTATGGGGCCTTTATCACCAATGCTAGACCATTAACATCAATGACAATATTTCTAACAATATCCCCTTTTGTCATTGATGGAAACCTCAAACTGAAACTACCACATCCTAAAATCTATAATGCACATGCCAACCTGTACATATTGCCATCTAAAAAATATATAATAACTCCCCCTTACTATAAAATCCTATAGCTATTCCCTATATCTATTTCTATACCTATTTCTACACCTGTTCCCTATACCTATTCTTGTACCTATTTGATGTACCTATTTGTATTATTCTCCCCCTTTGACATCAATGGCAAAGGGCCTATCTTGGAGCTAACACTTAGCTCCCCCTCAACTGATGCTGATCTTCAATGGCAGGAAGTAAAAGAAATTACTTCCAACTTCTCCCATAGATAATCAAATGTGTCTTTTGGTAGTGCCCTTGTGAAAATATATACAATCTATTCTATGCTATTGATATATTCCATCTTAATTTACTGACCTGCAACCTGCTCTCTCAAGAAGTGGTATTTAATAGGAATATGTTTTTTTCTTGAATGCATCACTAGATTCTTAGAAATATTAATAGCACTTGTGTTGTCAAAAAAAATATAAATAGGTTCATCATATTTTGCCTTGATATCTTTCAAAGTTTACTTCATCCAAATCACTTGAGTACAGCATAATATCACTACAATATATTCTACTTCAGTTGTAGAAAGTGATATTGAATTTTGATTTTTGCTTAGCCATGATATTAAGCTATCATTGAGGAAGAAACATCCTCTACTTGTACTCTTTCTATCATCCAAGCAACCTACCCAATCTAAATTTGTATAAACAACCAAAGTGAAATCTCTATCTGTGGGATACCACAATCTATAATCTAGTGTCCCCTTGACATATTTGAATATTCTCTTCACCAACTAAACACGAATCTCCTACAGGGCTACTTGATATCTCACAACCATACCTACTACATGCATGATGTCTGGCCTCGATGCTATCACATGTAAGAGACTACCAATCATATATCTATACAAATATTGATCTACAATAGGTGAATATTCATCCTTACTCATCTTGTTCCCTGTACCCATTGGTGTGCCAACTAGTGCACAATCCTCATAACCAAATTTTTCAATATTTTCATGGAATATTTACTTTGAGATATGAAAATTCCTTTATCTAACTGAAATATTTGAAACCCTAATAAAAATGACAATTCTCCAAGCATAGACATCTCAATTTTTTTTGCATATTATCAAAAAAATCTTTTATCATCTTTTCAATGTTTCCTCTAAATATTATGTCATGAACATATACCACAAAAATCAATTGATTCTCACCTTCTATTTTTATGTAGAGATTACTTTCAACAAAACCTCTTTTGAAACCTTGATCTTGTAGGTACTTATCAATTCTTGCATACCATGCTCTAGGAGCTTGTTTCAATCCATATAGTGATTTTTTCAATCTACATACATGGATACTATCATTTGAGAGAATAAATCCCTTAGGATGCTTAATGTAGACCTCCTCTTCTAGATTCCCATTAGGAAGGTAGATTTGACATTCATCTAAAATACTTTGAAATTTTTAAACACTACATATGCAAGAAACATTCTAATAGCCTCTAGCCTTGCCACTAGTGCTAAAGTTTCTTCAAAATCTATACCCTCAATTTGAATATATCCTTTACATACTAACCTTGCTTTATTCCTGGTAACTTCACCATCTTCATTCAACTTATTTCTATATACCCATTTTGTTCCTATCATATTTTGATCTTTTGGTCTAGGCACTAATTCCCAAGTATCATTATTTTCTATCTGATTTAATTTTTTATCCATTGCCTTAACCCAATGCTCATCATGTCTAGCTTTCAAAAAAATTCTAGGCTAAATTTTGGATAATAAAGAAAAATTTACTTGCTCAGATTCACTTACCATCATCCTTCTGGTGTGAACTTCTTCATTTATGTTCCTGATGATGTCACACTTATTATGATTTCTCTGAACATATTTGGATGGATTATTGGTGTCCTTTTGATTCTCCTTCTCATCTTCATCCAACTCTTCAAAATTTTCTTCTTCAATGATTTTAGGAGTAGCCACTGGGTGACTGGATCTTTATGCTACATCTTCATCTATCTTGACACTTACACTTTCAACAATATTCTTGGCTCTTTTGTAATAACATTTACAAGCTTTAATTTTGTTAGAATATCCAAAAAATATACCTTCATCTATTATAGATTCAAATTTACCTAATTTTTCATTGATTCTCTTTATGAAGCATCTGCTACCAAAAACTCTGAAGTGATCAACTATAGCTAGTTTGTCTTTCTATAGCTCATAGGGAGTCTTGTGACTATTGACTCTAAAAAACACTCTATTTTGAAATTGCACTATTGTACCAACTACCTCTCTCTATTATTTATCTAGTATCATGGATTCATTTGGCATTATCCTTGACATCTCCTAGATTGTTCTATTTTTCCATTCAACTACTCCATTTTTTAATAGAGTTCTAGCTATTGAATAATGTCTCTTAATCCCATAGTCTTCACAATACTCAATAAAATCATCTGACATGAATTCTCTTCCTTGATATGATCTCAGGCACTTAATCTTCAAATTAGTTTTATTCTCAACAAAATCCTTAAATGATTTAAAGTGGTTAAAAGCTTCTAATTTTTTATTCAAGAACATCACCAAAGTCATACATTTAAAATCATCAATAAACAACATAAAATATTTCCCACCTTGATTACTTTGAGTTCTCATAGGTCCATATAAATTAGTGTGAATAAGCTCTAACATCTGAGTGGTTGAGAATTCTTTTGTTTTGAACCATCTTTTGACCTACTTCCCATGTTGACATGGTTCACAATGTGTGTTAGAGGGATATTTAATCTTTGAAAGATCTCTAACTGCTTGTTAATTAATGATGTTGACAACATTTTCAAAATTCATGTGTCCCATTATCCTATGCCATAGCCAACTTTCCTTAACTTGAATCAAACAACATTTTTGATCTCTGATATATGATTACATATACAAATTGTTGCCTATTCTCTAAGCATCTGAAATAAACACATCTGAATATTTTCTCTTAATTTCAAAACCTTCTACATAAAAATTGAGTGTGTATCCCTGATCAGACATTTGAATTACACTCAAAATATTATGCGTAAGACCTACATATAGAACATTTTCAATCTTAATTTTACCATTATCCAAACTTAGTGTACCTTTTTTGGAAATTCTAGCAGTAATATTGTCTCTAAATTTCACTATGCCACCATTGATCTTCTTCAGGGTTCTGAAATTGATCTTATCTTCTACCATGTTCCTCTAACATCCAATGTCAATGAACCATGACTTTTATTCATTTCTTGCATGCAAAGCTATCTAGACCAGCATAAACTTTTCAGGGTGTTTCTTCTACCATGAACATGTCTAAACTTTCTTCTTGATGATGGAGCCTTGAAACTCTAGTCTTTCTTGACTGACTCAAACAAGATTTTATAGTATCAGGCTATGTGTTTGAATTTATTTCCCTTATAACATATTATGGCCTCTTCATTAAATCCTAATAGAGGAGCAAAAGAATTATGACTTTTGCTTGACTATGCATGAGTTTCCTTCTCCTTATTTGTGAAATTGTTAGCCCTTTTCCAAAATTATATTTTCTTATGACCATATTCATTACAATAAAAATAGTAACCATCAAAATAGAACCTGTTTGTGCATCTATGACCTATTTGCATTTTGTATCTTAGTTCCTTCCAATCTTATTTATTTGAGATGTCCTCTGTATTCTTAACTTCTTCCTTTTTCATTTCCTCTTTTGTAAGATCTTCAACATTGCTCTTTCCTTTTCTTGTGTTAACCTTTTTTGTGAAAGTAGTGGCCTCCCCTTTCTCTTTTTCAAATTTGATACCTATCTTACTGACATTGATCTTTGACTTTATAATATCTTATTCAACATATTAGCGCTATTCTTAAATTTTGAATAATTGGCTACTCTATTATTGACTACTTTATTTATTTTCTCAAGATCTACTTTTAAAGAGATAATTTCAACAACATACCTTTCACATTATTCACTTAATTTTTGTAATTAAGTTTTTAGATATTCTTCAGTCTTTTTGGCTTCTTCAATATGTGCTTGTAGATCTTAAATTATTTCTCTTAACTCCTTTTCATTTTTCTTGATTTGGTGCTTTAATATGTGATTCTTCTTCTCAAGAGATTGTAATTATTCTAAGACACAAATTAGTTCTCCTTTCAAATTCACTTCAACTTCATCTTGTTCTTCTTCTTGATCATCTATACTTTTACTTGTGGAGGAATCTTTATGTATGGTCAAGAATATAATCTCTTCTTCATCTGAGTCACTGACTCCACTATCTTCGACTGAGCTAGGATCTTTAGAGTATAAACTCTTCTTATCAAATCCCTTCTTGAATTTGCCTTTAAAATTTTTGTATGTAGACCTTATTTAGTCATTGTCACCATTACTCTTATTTGGGTACTTAGCTACAAAATGTCCAATATTTTCACAATTAAACATTTAAAAATTAATTTTTCTTGATATTTACCTGTACCTTTTTTTGGCTTGCAAATGAATAGAACTCTATTATGATCTTCATCATCGCTAGAGATGTCACTTGATTCTTAAATCTTAGCCTTGTCTTTTTTTGATGTCTGGAAAGTAGCTTCCCTCTTTGAGGGTTTCTCTTGTTCGGTTTGTATCTCATATGCCATAAGAATACCATGTAGTTCATCCATCTTTAGCCTTGCTATATCCTTCATCTCCTTGATTGTTGAAACCTTTGCATCATATCTCATTGGTATAAATCTAAAACCCTTTTGTACAATTTCTGATTCCTCTAAATTTTTTCTAAGGCATTGAATATGATTAACTATTTTATCAATCCACAAAATATAACTCACTATATTTTCTTCCTCTTCTATTTTCAAACTCTCAAACTATCTTCTGAAAGTCTGAAGCTTAGCTTGCTAAACCTTTCCATCACCTTTATAAATATTTTCAAGCTTTACCCAAGTCTCATTAAAATATTTTCATTGCATAAATTTAACAAATTTTAATTCACATAAACCACATAAAATATCATTTAAATATTTAGCATTATTTTCATTTGCCTTCTTTTCTATCGAAGTAGTTACAAGTGCCTATGGCTCTTCATATTCCTCCACGACTGTTTACCAAATGTTAAATCTAAGAGATATCAAATAAGTCCTCATCCTTATGTTCTAAAAATAATAATTTTTCTCATCAAATAAAGGTTCCTTATTTGTAAAAAAACCTTCATGTCATCCAACCATCGTGCTTTCCTTGATCTACCTTGAAGCTGTAAAACTTTCTCAAAAGGCACTTGCTCTGATACCAATTGTTAAGCATGGGATATACTTAGAGGGTGAGGTGAATCAATATATCATATATCTTATAATATTTTACTTAATAAAGCTCCACTTAAGCATACATTCAAGATATGAAATAAAATTAAAACAATAAAATGCACCACACGAGAGAGAGAGAGAGAGAGAGAGAGAGAGAGAGAGAGAGAGAGAGAGAGAGAGAGAGAGAGAGAGAGAGAGAGAGAGAGAGAGAGAGAGAGAGAGAGAGAGAGAGACTAAATTTTTACGTGGAAACTCAAAGTGAGAAAAACCATGGAGGACAATCTCAAGTATATGAAAGAACACCAACTCAAATTAAAAAGTTTTCAAGTAACAACTTTTAGGAGCACCAACCCCTTTGCTGATCACCAACACAACAACTATTTATGAGCACAAATCCATAGGAGCACCAACCCCTTACAAAGATTTGTGAGTACCAACCCATAGGAGCACCAAACCCTATTGTGTATAAAACATAACTATCTCTTGTGAGCTAGGAATTTGACTAAGTAGAGGAGATTAGTATGGTGTTAGTGAATGAAACCAAATAAAAAACACACTAAGGTAACATATTCATACCTAGTTACTAGGGTGAGATTAGTAACAAAAATAAATGACAAACACAACTAGAAAGTATGAAAAAAAACAAGAATTCCTTCACCTTCTTTGAATGCTCCAAATTCATTTATAGTAGTGGCTTGCTTGGCTTTATGCTCATGAAGTCCTTGGTAATGGAATCTTGTCTACCTCCAACTCTCCTTGGCACCTTTGGCTTGTGGCTTGGCTTGGTTTGGAATCAATTTAGCATGGTAACACTAATTAAAATAGCTTCTTGAAGATATTTGTGCATTATAAATTTGCACAAAAATAGCTTTTGAAGATATTTGAGCATAATAACTTTGCACCAAAATAGCTTAGAAATGATGTGATAAGTCCTCTTATTTATAGATTTTTGAGATTGATTAGAATCAAACTAAAGTATCCATCTTAGTATTGAGATGTGTGGCTAATGATTATTCCAATTTTAAAATTAAAATTGATAACTAGGCTTATCAATATTTGGGGTAGAGGATAAATTAAGATGTACGGAGGGCTTTGATGAGGCATGGGAGGCATGGATCTTGAAATTTGTGGTATTTATGGCCTAGGGATGTCTTCCCAAGAAATGAGGTCACCTGATGATGCAGATATTCAATATTAATTTTAAAAAACAAGTATTCAACAAGTTTCCATAAAATTCTTAATTAGGATCTAATTTGGTTTAATTATCTCTTAATATGATTAAGCACTTTGTGCACAAGTTACTCAAATTGATCAAAATGCCTTGTTATTGGTTTAAAATTTGACTAGATCAGAATTAGAGGGTGATGTTAGATGTGTTGAGTAAATAACAATGGAACACATCTTATGTAAGAGATTTGATAGGAAAGAGCAATCTAGAGCACCCAGGTGAAAAATTACCATTTTAACTCAAAATGATATGATTAAAGTTAGCTAGTCCACATATTATATTGTCTCATTTAATGATATTTTGGCCAAAATCAGCACTTGAATATATCAATTTCAACTCATTTAACATGTTTTAGTGTTTTATGGCCAAATTGTAAATTTTACTAAAAATTGGTCAAAAGCTTAGTTAGAGGTTATCGATGGCTACATTTAGGTGTCTATAATTTTCCCCTATTTGGGAATATATTGTAAACCATAAGCAAATCAATGTCTTCTCAAAGAATGAGAAATGGAATGTATGCCAAAAATAAGATGATGGTTAAAGAACAAAGCTCCAAATAGTTTTGGGAACCCTATGATGATGGTGCCTCGAGGGAGTGGCCATCAAATTTGTTGATGGATGGTCCCTTGAAAAGAAAAAAGAATAAAGGTAGAATTAATCTATGGTTGAGATTAATCCAAATAAGAAAATTCTTGCATGCATTGATGTAAAAGGGATGCTAATTTTCCCAAAGGTGGTTATAATCAGGAATAAAAGTCAAAATAATGATTTACCCATAGGTGGTTATAATCATTAAGCAGACCTGGATTAGCTAAAACTGATGGTGCCCTAGTTAGGGTTGATTAACAAGCATAACTCAATGATATAATCTAGAATATAGATTAAAGATGAGTGGCTGAAAAGTGATGAAAGAGATGGATAGAGGAATAAGATTGATCATTAAAAATGATTCATTTGTACCTACCAATGAGGAGATGCTTGTACTTATTATTAATGATACAACTAGAATGGATAATGGGTTAATTTGGTCAAGGGTGGGATGTAAGGGTTTACTAAGGTGCTAAAGAGAAACTTCTTTATCTCCATTGATTGTATACCTTTCTGAAGCTAATTTTTGCTGTAGTATGTGATGGTAGGTTTCATGATAAAACACCATGAAGACTTGGCCAAGAAATGTATAAGGGCTGACTTCTGATATCTAATGTTCAATTGAAAACAATACACCAATGATAAAAACCATGATGATAATGTTGACATATGAAGATGTATAGACTCACGAATAATGTTTTTAAGGAATAAACCAATAAACACATATACATTGAGTCAAGGCAACAGTGCTGAAAGCAAACAAATAGATAAGCGAATAAACAAATAAATAAAAAAAATAACATAACAAAAAAAATAACTTGAAATAAACAAAGAAAAAAATATTGAAAATAAAATCAGAAGAAAACATCCTAATAATGACCATGCCTTAGTAAGGTGGATCAAGGATAACTGACTAGGCTTAGACATGACAAATGTTTTTAGATTTTTGAAATGTTATGAATGTTTTTGGCATTTTGAGGTATATTAAATCATTAAATAATGACAAGATATCTACTCATAAAATGGTGAGAGCACTTGGCTTAGGTTTCTCAAAAAATGGTGAGAGTGTATGGCTTAGGTTGCTCACAAAATAACAAGAGCGTATGGCTTAGGTTGCTCATAAAATGATGAGAGCGTATGGCTTATGTTACTCTCAAAATGATAAGAGTGTATGGAAAGGGGGACTAAGATGACCTCAAAATTAATTAATAATGACCTACATAGTCCCAAAATTACCTCAAGTCATAGTAATTCCACCCACACAAAAGGTGAGGAAAAACCAACTAGGTCCCAACAAGTTCTCAAAACTAGCAAATGGCCAGTCAAATAAAAATAGTAATGGTAAGGTGATGTGGCAATGCATGATAAAAAAGTGTTGTCCCTAGTTTTCCCATAGGTGGTTATAACTAGGATACAATGACATAGGTCAATGATACTAATTTGCCCATATGTGGTTATAATTAGTAGCAAGATTGGTAGAACACTGATTTGTCCATAGGAAGTTATAATAAGCTCACATAAACAAACTTGGATATAGGATGAAAGATATCTTGCTAGATAAATTATCACACTAATTTCATATATTGTCATTATAAACATAGATTGAATTTATTTTTGAAACTTAATTGGAATCCTCTCACAAAAAGTGTAGGAAAAACCAAAGTAACCAAGATCAAAACAAGATTGGGTAGGATGAGTAAAAATAGGATTTGGTCTAGATATGAATGGAATGATAGGATGGATGAAATGGTAAGAGGGTTTTCCCCCATGTGATAGGGTGAATAGAAGGAATATGTGACAATGGAAAATGGAGATGTAACAATGGCAATGGCATGGAAATGAAATGGTATGGTACATGTTTTTGGTCTGGGTGTGGTTTTTGATTCTATTATTCTTTCTGATGGGGAGATGCACGTCCTAATCAAAAAATGATAAAAATAGAATACTCAATCATGTTAATTTCTATCCCACACCTCATCTAAATAGTTTCTCTATCTAGAATGGCTTGCAAATTTAGTTGCTGAGAATGTTGTTGTGATATTCATTGGTCATTGATTCTAATTCCTTCAAGCAGTAAGACAAGGTATCTTTGTAGACTTTGTAAAGGAAAGTGTGATCATGGATGGTAAATAGAGACAAATAATGGATGGTAGATTTGATTGTGAAATGGAATGGTAGATGATAATGGAATATGGAATGGTTGGGAAATAAATAAAGATCGAGGTGTTTAGTCATATGTAATGTTATTGATACTAGATTCAACATAACTTTGGTTGTGGTAGGGCCAAAGACTTTTTCTCTCGATAGGACCATGATATTTTTTTGTTGTTTGATCTTGAGAGTAGATACCATATAATTACATTGTAGATATGAAGCTATTTTGATTTGATCTTTGATTTTATCTTCATCAAGTAGTGAAGAAGTTTTGTGCTTAGCTATTGGTGCCTTAATGAGGTTTTCACCAATGAAGTTGTCTTGATTCTCCTTAGCACCTTTGAGAAGGTTTCACTAATGAACATTGGTTTTTGACTTTGATTTTATTCTATCACTTATAAAGATGTTTCACTAGAAGATGTTGAGTTAGAAATTTGATTGTATCCTAGCACCTATGAAAAGGTTTCACTAGGAGAGTGTTCTTCTACTACATGAATGTGGTCTTGGCCTCCTTGTTCTTCTTCAAATTCTATGTCACCATGGATGTAGTTTAACAAAGTGTGATTATGTCGATCTAAATCAACACTTGTGGGAGATGAAATGTCAATAATGTGGCTATTTTGGGTGATGGTAATGGCCTATGAAATGGGTGTTCACATCAAAATCCTTATATAAGATACTAGGATACATTGTGTCAAAGTTGAATTACTCATCCTCAAAAACTATAAAAGGATCATAAATGTATTCAAACTAATCTGCGAGGCATGCATAGCCAATGTTGTAATAATTGTGAACATATTCTATATCTAAATCTGATTGTAACTCAAAGGACTCTAAATTCGAGGTCAACTTTGGTGTTGATTCTACTTCTAATGTTAAATCTAATGTTAGTTCAAGAATAGAACCTAACTCTAACTCTAATTCTTCATCTGATGGGTACTCTATTATAATGATGTCTTGTTGAAAGTTTAGTATTGGATAAGTAATAGCCTGTGATGGCATAATGGACTCCATAAAAATTGGTTTATTAAAGTGGGACTCCTTTAGGATGGGAAAAAGGTCAAGAGATAACTCCTTAGAGACTAGCTTATCAATAAGAGGCTCTTGAAAAACAAACACATGGTTGAGGTAATTATTTGCCCAAAGGTGGTTATAATCATTAATAAGTAACTCAATAAAAACTAGCTCATCAGAGTGAGACTCTTTGATAATTGGTATAGGACCAATAGGAAATTAATCATAGTTTGACTTATCACAAATGGTTGAGTCAATAGAAATTTTTTAGATTGGTTGGTTCTCTTGGCTTTGGTTTTCAATGAGTTGGAAAATACCAATTCTAAACATAACTTGGTCTTTGAAAGATTAGGTTAGTTGAGGTTTGGATGGGATTGGTACTGGATGAGGAATGACCTATGATTGGATAATGGTAGGGAATTTGGGAGAATGATTGATCACTTGAGCCAAGGGATGAAGTCCTGAAATAGTAATGATAGGGTGGTGTGAAGATTAATTGCCTGCACAAGCCAAAGGACTAGGTCTTAGAATGATGAAGGGGCATTGTGAAGCTTGATTATTTTCACAAACCAAAGGATGAGGTCTTGGTATGGGAATGGTGTGACATTGTGATTCTAGAATAGAAATGGTATGATGTGGTGGAGCCTGATTACTCACATAATCCAAAGCATCCAAGTCTTCCTCATAAACCATATCATCTCAATTGTGAGTTGGCTCATAAGATGATTCTTGCCTGTGTTCCACATACTGATTATTATAAAGAGAGTATAGATCTATGTCCCAAATAACATTATCTATAGTTGGGTCTTCAAAGTCCTCCTCAGAAGCCTCTTCATGCAAATCAAGGTCTTGATTTGGATTTTGTGGATTTTGACAATGTTTCCCATATGGAATATTATAAGGAGAATAATAAAACTTATTAGAAAATCTTTCTCTATAGGGGTTCCTAGTGAGATGTTGTGTATCCATTATATCATAATTTAGATTGTAAGTGACTCCACCATAAGTGTAGCTAGACATATCTGCATAAATGATGAAAGTTTTAAAACAAAAAGGCTTAGAGTTATACAAAATCTAAAATATAAATGGTTTAAACTTGGTCTAACTTGGTTGAAGGTGGAGCTGTATCTCCAATATGGTTTGAAAGTGGAGTTGCATCTCTAAAATGATTTTTTCTAAGACTTGGAATAAAATATTCTAACAAAAAATGTCTAATGTCAAATGTCATATACACAAAAGGTCAAGCATCTAAATAAAAACTAGCATGTCAAAGGTCTAGGTCAAAGTGTTCCAAACAAGGTCTAAACTAGGAAAGGGAAAAATTGAGTTATTAGGTCTTTTGTCTAAATTCAAAGTCAAAATATAGGCTCAAACAAACAAGAATATGCTAGGACTTTTATCCAAACAATGTCAAAATATAGACTTGAAACAAAGGCTGATGTGATTTGATTTAATATTAACAAGTTTGGAAACAACTTTGACATAAACCCGAAACGTGAAATAAAACATAAACATGATGAATTGGAATAAGATATGAGGCAAAATGATTTTAGAAAAAGGTTGTGTTCTCCTAAATAAAGGCATAAACAATGATGAGGATAGGCATTGAACAAACAAACCATCAACAATTTTCAAATTTGTGTAATTGATTTAATTGAAGTTATGCAAACCAAAAGAGAAATATCTATGTATCGACCCCACGAATTGAGGCCTAAATATAAATCAATCAATGTTTGAATCCAAACTTAACAAGGCTAATTGAAAACTCAATGTTGAAGACTAGGATCTGACTAAACAAAGTAGACAAGATTGGACAACATGACGACACAAGATAAAGGTATAAATGGTATACATGACATGGTTTAAAATAAATGGTTTTTGGCACAAGGTGAAATAAGTTTTGAAACAAATTAAGTATCCTAATGATGTAAGCATGCTCAAATTATGTGATCTATGTTATGCTTTAAAAGACTCAAAGGCAAAATGGTTTTAACATGATTTGGGCAACATAAAACTAACCTTCTCAATTCAAATACATTGTTTTGACATTTATTATGAACAAACAAAAAAAATTTAGCCTCAAAACATACCAAGAAAAAATCACCAAAATACACTAAGTATAATCGTCCAAATCCTAGCAAGGGTATGGCAATGTTGGGTTGACTAAACTAGCAAGATTTTAAATGTTTCTAAGGGAATAAATTGCACAATGACTTTCACATCAAATGATGAAAAATAAAATCATAAAAATTAGGTGACCATGGCATTGAATATTGTAAAAAGTTCTAGTCCTTTTTACAACTACTACATCCTACAGTTCACTCAGTGTAGTGTGATGTTCAAATGTAGATACATCCTGTGTGCAACTCCAATATAGAGTAAAATGAAGCCAATGCTAGGAGATGAAACACTAAGTCACATATTCCATAAATAAATCATGGGAGGTAATGACTTCCCCCTCATAAGCCGAGATGTAATGAAATGAAAGACATAAAAAGAAAGACATTAGGGTCATTTTCAAAGTCACCCAAATTTTGATGAGTTTTTGGGGAGTGCTTTAGATGACTTTATTTCTAAGCCTTGGACTAGGATATTTGAAATAGGAATGGCACTTTTAATTCTAAGGCTTCCCTAAAGGGAAAAATGGAAGAGCATACATGCAACACCCCTCTTTTTTCCAAACAAAAATCTAATTTAAAAAACTAAGTGAATACAAAAAGCTTGGAAATGTGAGTTCATTTTAAAGCCCAAATTTAGAAAATGAGGTGGTGTTCATTTGACCCCTTAGTATTTGTTGTAACTTTGAAAACTAATGCTAAAAATAATTATTTAAGAACCAAAATAATGTTCCTAATTCATTTTAAAATCATTCCAAAGATGTCTTAATAGCATGTTTTAACAATTTCCACGTTTGATAGTTACTTGTCTACCCTTAAGGCATCACCTCAAAATCATACATGTTAGATTAGAAACATTTTAAATATATTTTCAATTTTTTTAAATTTTTTTATGAAATTAAAAGCTAAATAATGTCAAATTCTAAGAATTTAAGATAAAACACATTATTTAAAAAAAAATCATCCAAAATAGAGTTCGTATGACCCCAAACCAAGTATTTTAAAATGGCCTATTAGCTCTCGAGTTTTGTGTTTTTAAGAAAAACACAGTGAACGACATCAGTTCTATAACTGACGATGGTTACACTTACTAATCGATGATGGTTATCTAACTAAAAATGGTTATACCAATAGTGACTGATGATGGCTATGCCAACTGCCAATGGTTTTACTAATTGATGATGGTTACTGTGTAAACTTGTGACAAATAAAAATGGCAAAACAAAGTTAGAAAATTAAATTTCAAGAGTTTTAATCATCCAAATGAAGATTTTAAAGTTTCATAATGATCTTCTTCATGTGTGGGATGCATCTGGTCCCATCAAACATGCCATTATGTGAGCTAAGAATTTGACTAAGAAGAGGAGATTAGTATGGTGTTAGTGAATGAAACCAAATCAAAAACACACTAAGCTAACATCTTCATGCCTAGTTACTAGGGTGAGATTAGTAGCAAAAACAAATGAAAAACACAACTAAAAAGTAAGGAAAAACAACAATAATTCCTTCACCTTCTTTGGATGCTCCAAATGCCTTTGTAGTAGTGTCTTGCTCGGCTTTGTGCTTATGAAGCCCTTGGCAATGGAAGCTTGTCTACCTCCATCTCACCTTTGTACCTTTGGCTTGTGGCTTAGATTGGAATCAATTTGGCATGGTAGAACTAAGTTAAATGGCTTGTAATATATATTTGTGAATTATAATTTTTCACCAAAATAACTTTTAAAGATATTTGAGCATAATAACTTTGCACCAAATTAGCTTAGAAATGATGTGGTAAGGCCTCCTATTTATAGATTTTTGAGATTGATTAGAATCAACCTAAATCATCCATCTTAGGATTGAGATGTGTGGCTAAGGATTATTAAAATTTTATAATTAAAATTGATAAATAGGCTCATCAATATTTGGGATAGATGAAGAATTAAGAGGCATCTAGGGCTTTGATGAGGCATGAGAGGCATGAATCTTGATATTTGTGGTATTTATAGCCTAGGAATGTCTTCCCAAGAAATGAGGTCACCTAATGATATAGATATTTAATATTCATTTCCAAAAACAAGTATTCAACAAGTTTCCATGGAATTCTTAATTAGGCTCTAATTTGGTTTAATCAACTCTTAAGCATGATTAAGCACTTTATGCACAAATTACTCAAATTGATCGGAATGCCTTGTTATTGTTCCAAAATTCAATTAGATTGGAATTGAAAGGCGATATCAGATGTGTTAGATCCATTATCTCATTCAGGATATTATCAAAAATAAATAACAAAGGTATACATCTTGTGTAAGAGATTTGATAGGAAAGAGCAATCTAGAGCACCTAGGTGCAAAATTAGCATTTTGACTCAAAATGATCTGATCAAAGTTAGCTAGTCCACAATTTATATTATCCCATTTAATAATACCCTATCCAAAATTGGCACTTGAATATATCAATTTCAACTCATTTAGCATGTTTTAGTGTTTTTAGGCCAAATTGTGCATTTTGGTGGAAATTGGTCAAAAACCTGGTTGGAGGTTATTGGTGGTCAGATTTAGGTGTATACATCTCTCAATGTTGCTTTCTCAATAAATGATAGAACTCTAAAATATATTTTTCTATTCTCTCTTCTTTTCTTATATAAAATAATTACAAACCATGCACTCTCTTACATATAACAAATGACTTCCTAAGCCTTTACTTATAGCTTTCCAAATGACCTTTGGCATTCACCCTTTATGAATCTTCACTCCTCAAGGAAAATGGTTCCAAATTTTCATGGCCCTTTGAATCCTTGTATTTAAAAAGTCACATGGTGACCCTTCATAATAAAATTCATCTTTTCTTCTTTTGTCTTTATCTTGGTGACCTTTTGAATTCCTTAAGGTGACTCTTCATGGAAAAATGCACCATACCCTCTTTTGTCTTCACTTGGTGACTCTTGGAATGACTCTTCATGGGAAAATGCATCCCATTCCTCTTTTATCTTTACCCCAAGACTCTTTGACTTCTTCATGGGCCCTCTTTTGAATTTTATGCAACCAAAAATATATTTGTTAATATTAAATAAATATTAACACATTTTAGATAAAATATGAACATTAAAAACACCTCTAGACAATAAATGCTATGGGGCCTTTATCACCAATGCTAGACTTTTGACATCAATGACAATATTTACAACAAATTTTACTAAGTAACGAGGGACATATGAGTTTAGCTATATGATTAGATTAGATTTACTTATTTCTTAGATTAAATTTCTTGCTTTCATAGATTAGATTTCCTACTTTCTAGATTAATCTTTCTTGCTTTCAATATTTTGCCTTCATAGATTAGATTTTAGTGCTTTCTTATATTAGTTATTCTTTGCTTTCTATGACAATCATAATTATGTTTTCTCTAACTATAATCAAGTTTAAAGCCAAACCAACTGAGCTTATGAATTATAGGAAAGAGAGAAAATTAGAATCTCAATGCTTTGGGACTACTTTACAGATGAGGTGTATTTCTATGTTTTTTTTGAGTCTTTAGGATGAAGGTACGTAATCATGGATTATTATAGATGGTGTCACAATTGAATACTTTTACTAGGCATGTGGAATTGATCTTAGATTACTTCATACAAATTTAAATTTTTTTCTTATTTTATTGGATCAAATGCACTTATCACATTAAATACCTATTGTAAATTGTAATTCTAGGAATAGACCTGGCTAGTAGGGACGTTATAGTAATGATTTGTTTTATAATTATACCATCTCACTGGGTTATATCTCTTTTCCATTCTATATTAAAATTAAAATAATAATAAAATAAAACCAATAAGATCAAAAGAGCAAAATAAAATTTAAATAAAATCAAAAGCCTCACATGATGATCATGATTAAAAAAAATAATGGAAGGAGAAGAAATAGAGCCCAAGGTATCTATGTTGGGCTATGAATTCCTAGCTAGTGCAGAGCAATGCCTGAGCTTTTCTTGATTTAATGAGATTTAAGATATACTAGAACGAAACCTACAAATTCATCAACACCTTTTTAAAAAACTCATCACAATAAGGGTTAAATAAACTACACGTTTGACACACATAGATCCAATAAATTAGAATGCAAGTATATTATGTGAATTAATTTAGGAGTTTATTTCATGTTTCTAATTTAAATATTCTTTAATGACACACTCCCTGCTTGATTTAAGGATTACTAACTGAAATTCTTGGTTCTTGAATACTCAGGAGTATTGCCCACTGTAAGTCACCATTTGTTGTATCCAACATCCCCTCTTTCTTTAGGGAAATGGGGACCCACTTTTTCAGATTATAATCTTGACTTTGAGCCCTTATTCTATGTGTTTTTTTGCAAAATTTTGGGAAAATATTGACTATTGGCCTTGCATACTTTGGCAAAGATGACATTGGTGCTATGTTTTCATCGACTATCTTTGTATTAGGCTTATTATATTGGGCTTATGTTTTTAGGCTTATCTTTACTAGACTTATGCAATTTGTCCTTATTAGGTATTTTGTCCATTATCTTATTTGAGGCTACTGAGCTCTTTCAAAATTATTATTTTGGACTTATTATCTCTGACTTATTGTTGTGGGATTTTTTTCATAGACTTATTTGTTTCATCATATTAGTTTAAGACACTTTGTCTAATGGAATTGGTCTTTAGACAATTTTCTCGATACATTTTCCCCACAAAAATATTATAGATACACTTTTTGTAGAATTTCCCTTCAGCCCTTTCGAACCTACCCTTCAGAAATTTTATCCAAGACCTTTACCCTTCACACTTGTCCTTTGGACATTTTATCTAAGACATTTTTCCTTTCACTACTGCTGTCCTAAACATTTTTCCTAACATAATAGACCTACCCTTCAACCTTTTTTCAATGACCATTTGCCTTACCAGACTTACCCTTTAGGGATTTTGTCCCAGGCCTTTTACCCATTGAAACATACCCTATGAAGTAGATCCTTTAGGCATTTTCACTATGAAGTAGACCCTTCGACCATTTTGAACATACCCTTTATACTTTCTCTAACCTACCCTTTGGAATTTTTGTCTTGGGTATTTTTCCTTATGAACCTATCCTTCAGGACTTTTCTCCTTGAATAATTATTTTGGGCCTTTTGCCCTAGACCAATTCCTTTGAAAGTTATGTCTTAGACATTTTGCTTGATAAAATAGACATACCCTTCAACATTTTTTCCATGGCCATTTTTCTCGATAGAATCACCCCTCAGACTTATTACATTAAATTTTTTTTTGATGAAATTGGGTCTTCAAGAGAATTATTGTGGACATTTTGTCTAGAATAAATCCTTTGATGATATACATCCATAAGACCAATTCCTTCAAAATTTTTATCTCAGACATTTTTCTTGAAATAATTCCTCAATGAAATACATGCCCCAAAAAAATGGCCTACAATAATGGCCCTATGCAAAAGACCACAAAATTTTGTCCAATAGATTAGAAGCCCCATAGAATTATCAAGTGTCACCCCTACATCAAGTACTCTATTATATATATATATATATATATATATATATATATATATATATATATATATATATATATATATATATATATATATATATATATATATGCTAAGTCACTTTTGAATTTATGCTTATAGGAGCCAATCTAAAAATTATAAGTGTCATAGATTTTAGGAGTCAAAGAGTCAAACAACAAGATATATGGTGTGCATTAACTCATGTACTAAAGATCTAATGGTGCGTAATCAAGCACAATAATAAAGGATTTTCAAAAGCTCTACAAGAATGCCAAGTGGTAACACTGTGGGAAACTAGTACATAAAGATCTAACATTGTTCAAGATCCCAGTATATGAATATCAAGGGTACGAGATGCATAGGGAATTTTTAAAGGTCCCAAGATAAGCGTGAAGCTACCAAGTGGCACAAAAAACATTTGAGCTAGGACTATAAAGGAGCATAGAGGCCTCATAGAGTTACCAAGTGGCACACTCACATTCCATCATGTATACTATCCAATGGTGCAAGTCATAGGTGGAATTTTCAAATATCCAAACTTAGTGAGAGGCACAGGATACATGCAATTCATAGCTATGTTAGATTTGTCATAGTTAAACAACATCACTAGTTCTAAAAGATTGATACAATAATAATTTTCTTCAATGCATGTCTGAGTTCTATTTGAAGGTGGCTACTCTAAATTTATTCAATAGGTTATTCTCATAACCTATAAAATGATAAGACTTCATGTATGAATAGTTATATAAAAATTTCATATATTTGTAATTTTTAATGCAATTGAGTTATAATTGTAAAAATTGCCTTCATCTTCATACACATGCACATGTTGTAGAGATTTTTCAAAGTAGTTATTTCAAACTAATAACTACAAAAAGGCTCTTATATAGTGTTAAGACCATAGTTAGAACTCAAGTTCTAACTATCACATGTAATGACCTTGCATGAACTTGGAGGATGAGGCAACCCATTCCTAAGCCTATTTAAATAGTTGTAATCCAAATTGTATTTTTGTCATAGAATTTTGAATACAAGAGTAGAATTAATTATGATCATCAGTGAATGTTTTTTCTGTATTTTATTTCTAATTTATGTGTAATTAGTTATTACTTTCTTTAGTTGTATGTTTCAATAATATTTAGTGTACAATTGCTACAAATGGATTCTTGATTATTTTGATTGATGTACTAATCTATAGATGTGAAATAGCTATTGAAATATTGGTAAATTACATTAAGGTGATTAATATGTTTGATTCATAATCTTGATTGTGCATGAGTGATTTCTTGGATGTAGTTTTCTATGTGCGTGCAAAAATTACCTTAGATACTTCACTAACTTGAGCAATAATCTCTTGATTAAGGGTGTGAAACATACCTTAAAAATAGTAACCTTTGTCTAAGGCTTGTGAATTTATTTCATCATTCTCTCCTTATAATTATTATCCATGTCTGACTGTGTGTGTGTAATTGTTGTTAGTAGCGGGACTAGTTATTGAAAACCATAGAGATTTCTTTTCTATCTTACCCTTCCCTCATTTTTGAGTTTTTTTGAGACCTACCCACTTTAGGTTAGAATCCATCCATCCATCCAACTCATATAGAGATTCACTAACTTTTAGGAACCATACCTCTATCTAGAAAACCTTGTTAACAACTTGTGTGCCCTACCAACTATTCCATCAATAGGTTGTAATAGACCACATAGCTAAAAATAATGCCTTGAATCAGATTTTACCTCCATTGAGATCTTAAAATTTTAAAGGCTACCTTGTTATGCTATGGTTGCATAAAACCCACATCAACACAGACTTGTCAACAAATGTAGACAATAGAAACTCTTGACTTTCCTTCATGTCTACCATGGAAAATAAACCATCTTTGGTCTCAAACTGATCTCTTTTAATAGTCGTAGGTCTCCATAACCATGTGTGACCTCTTCCATTCACACTAAGATCTCCAAACACCTTATTTTGTTTTGAAAACTCATTCAACTTATTCTTGCAATATCTAGCAATATGACCAAATCTATGACATCTAAAACAAACAAGATCATTTATAAATTTTGCTTGATGATAATTTTGATATTCCTTTGAGTGATTGATTATCCTTATACAATACTTTTCTCTATGACCAACAAGATGATAAATAAAACAATGGTCCATAAAATATTTAGCATACCTTGAAGCATTTGACTATCTGGTTGGTTTCTTCATTTTTCTCTTGACCTGATCTATCTTTTTGATTTTCATGCTACCAATCTATTTGTCTTATCCTAATTTATTTGGATCTTATTCAATATTACCTATCTTGAATATTACCTTTTCATGCTCATCCTTTAGGGAAACAAGATTAGTCTTCAATTTAACACATTAATCTTCTTTAGCTCTCATGCATGAACTTGTAAGCTCTAATTGATTTTTGAGATCTTTGATGGTCTTCTTATCCTCTTTACCTTCTTTGGTCATGTCATCATTCAATTTACATGCATACTCTTCCATATACTTGATCAATTCCTTATTCTCCTTTTCCTCTCTTATGGAATTGCTTGACAAACTCCCCTCAAAATATTTGACTTGAGATTTTATAACTTTTATTATATTCCTCATTTTATGATTCCTCTTCTTTTTCTCCTTTCATTCACCAAGTGCACTCATAAGCTTAGATTATAGAAGAAGTAGTTCACCAAGTGCACTCATGAGCTTATATTCTAGATCAACTTCTTCTTCCTCACTACAATATAAATCTTCTTCTTATCTACTATTATGTTAAACTTATTAATCAAACATGATGATATTTTCACCCATGTTGTACCTTGGATCACCTTCAAGTGGTTAAACTTGCACATAAGGTCCTACTTTGATACCAATTATTGGAGGTACAATCACTGAGAGTGGGGGGGGTGAAGTAGTGATGAAAGATAATCCAATTCAATTCCCATATCTTAACCATTCAACACATACAATCATGATGCATATAAATTAACCATTGCAATGAATAAGGAAGATATAACCAGATCAAACACATAACACATGATATATGTGGGAAAAACTCTTGGGGGATAAAACTCACTAGACCCTAAAATATTGAATACAATCCTATAATAAAAATATATAGATTTAGATCAACACCAACTGATCAAATGACACCCATCCCTTAGTTTAGTGAGACACCTATTCCACAAGGAGGAACCAACCCCCTAGGCAACCAAGTACCAACCCAAATACCTTGATCTAATCTCCACTTCTGATTTGATATCTCTTACACTTGATGATGGAATTATCTTACTTTAAATCTTTCCCCTCTACACTCTTCAAAAATTTCACGCTCAATCCATGCATCCAAAACACCCTTTTGGATCACTCTAGAACATCCTTTAGAGCTTACTCACTCAATCTACCTCTTTAGGCTTATTAGGTCCAATGACCTATGTGTTTACCTTAATCAACTTGATCAGACAATCATGACTAATCCTCTTCACTCTTTGATGTCCTCACTAACCTATACCTTCTCTTTCAAGTGTTGTTTCCTTCACTTGGCTCCACGCTTTCTCCATACAACTCCAAATAGGCCAATTATGCTAAATATTTATACCATACACTCATCTAACCCATCTTGGTTAGCTAAGATCATTACCATAATTATTCTACATTTGAAATATGTCTTCACACATGTTACATGTAATAAAACCATACTCCTTAGGTTGGCCATTAGTCCTTAAGACTCAAATCCTCCATTAGGCCTTAATGAGTCCCAAAACAATTAGGCCTTCACATCCATACGTTACATGTGAGACTAATTGGACCACCTTCATACTTTAACAATGATTTGAACACATAAAATTTGTCTCCAATTTCCCTTTTATCACACTCATATGGGTTTATTCCACCTAGAACACCAATTTAACACTTGAACCTGCCAATTAGGTCTCCTCGCTCTTTAGGCCTTCATACACATAAAACATAATCTCAAACTTTTGAAGAAAAAAATAAAGTCTTTCACATAGACATATGATTATATCACATGGATGAACCCTTTAGTATCTCTTCAACACCTCCATGTAATTTAGACACTTCAACATAAGATCTAATTACTAAAAATAACTCTCTCAAAATGACCACTCAGGTTGGTCACACATAGTCAAAATATAGTTATACTATTTTGACTCTCTATATTTGATCAAGGGTGTATAATAACATAAAATACTTTATAATAATCCTTAGAGACTTATATAACATCTCCATACTTTTTTTATTATTCAATAATTCTTAGAACACCTTCAACTCACTCTTAAAATATGGTCACTCAATCTACCAATGCATTCAACAAACACAATCAACTTCTAAGAAATTATTCGCATTGAATATGGATTGGTAAAACCTCCATAATAAATAAATATGTTCCTCATAGAGTTTAAAATTCTCTCTAATAGTTATTTCATCTTTAAACATCAAGACAATATCATAAAATCTTTAATTATGCTTCTCGATTCACTTGGAGAACATAGTCAAACCTTAAGTCAACTTTGGAGCTCAACATATGAAACTATACAAACATCAAAATTTTCTAATAAAAAATTTTGGATTCTTCTTAAAGTCTTTTACAAATTTTCCATTTACACCATTATCAAATTCTACATATATCAAAAGTTACAGCTCAAAAACCCATCACTAGTTTTCCTTCACAAATTTGAATATTCAAATTCCAATGATCATTGTGTAAATAAACAAAAACTGACACTTTTCATCATCACATGTCCCCTATAAACTTTGAATAAATATGCTCTATCTATCTCATTACAAGCTTCCTATCTTTAACCCTTTAACACTCATCATTGATCTTAGATCCTTGCTTTTGAGATCAAGCCACTTGACAACCTCATGTGCCTTCTATACATTTGACTATTTGACTCAAATTTCACCATCTATCTACATGTACACAAACACCTATGTTCCATTGATCTTATATGAAATCAATGTGATTGAGACACATGTCACTAGCATGTGCAATCTTAAGAACCTTTGATAAATTAAATTCATGCATGCCATTGATCTCTATCTACCAAGATCACGTAATCTATTAGATCCTTATTTGGTTATATTAATTGATTGACATAGATATTCATCATTTGATTAAATTCTCACCATATATCTTTGATATTTAAAATTTGGCTAAGTATGGGAACCACCTAAATCTGCCTTGAAATCCAACTTTTCACCTTAATAACTTTTGCTACACTTAACCTCATGACCTGAACTTTGAACCATATGATCAAATTTCATAGGGTAATCCATCCATGTATCAAAATAATCTTTAAAGTTTCACACATGTGAAATATTATGTCATCAAATTGCTTACTCAGCCTTATCTACCAAGATGACTATTTAAACCTAGATCTTCAAATGACTACTTCGATGAATTCCATTCAATCCTATAAGCACTCTAAGCACTCATAAAACTACATAGGATCCTTGAAACGTGTTCATACCATCAATAACATCCATCAATTTCATCAATAAGTCAAACATTGAATAACTAGGAAATAATATTGATGCACACTTTGTCATTATGATTCTATCACACATGATACCTCATCGACATCCTTGGTTACCTTGGAGACATCATTGACAAACCTCCAAAAATATTAATAATCAATTAGATCTATATAAATATATTAAAACTTGTACATGCATAAAAATGTCTTATAGAATAAGCCATAAACAAAACATCATGATCAAGAAACACATACACATATAAGACATGACACAAAATTGACACAACATGGATTAGAGGATCCTCTTACACAATTCAAATAAAAAGTTAATATACATAGTCAATGTACCTATATAACATAGAATATTTAGTATTTAATGATCAATCAATGTCACAATCATTAATAACAAGTAAGCACATAACAAGTAGTGTTAGTCTGCATAATTAGTTAGTATCATCATATAGTATAACAAAGTAAAATATTTATAGGTAATAACACTCTAAAAAGTATGAACATGATCAGGTCATGTATAAATATTCTAAGTATCTCAATATAATAAATGGGCAAGCATATAAAGATATAACTTGAAAAATGTGCCAAAATGCCCTTAATATGGTCATTTCCTTAATGTAAAAGGGTTTCCCATGGGAGTGATCAATGCCAAGCATATTTATGTATTTTTCTTATATATAACCTATATTTCTTGAATCCAATCTATGTATTCCTTAAAAACCATGTGCATAACAAATGGATATAAAAATCACCATGTATATGACATATATCAAGAAACTATGTGTACCATCAATAAAATTCATGCAAAGGTCCTAGTTTTATATTTTTAAAAAATTTATTGTTTTTTAATTTTTGAATATTTGAATATTTTTTTAAGATATCACCATAAGAAATAATATAGTTAATCAATAAATTCTTAGGGTTAAGGATATGAAATAAAATAATAGGAGCAACTTGAAAAATCAATAACAAATATCAATGCATAGTGGGCACCAAGTGTATTAGATAATTAGTTTTAGGAAAGTGAAATCAAATTATATGCCCCCAATGGGCAAGATTCAATGTGAAAATTTCATAGGATATGTAGGCATAAAATATATGTGATCATGTAAGCTCAATGTGTGCCATGAAAAAAATAAGAATAGATAGTCAATATGGAGAGTTGGGTGAGTGGTATGCCACATCGAGTTGTAACATGACTTAAATATTATATGCTAAGATTAGAATAATATAAAGGGTGTAAATACACATTTCAGCATAGGATATCTAGTGTGAATTCCTAGAATGGGATAAGAAATAAAAATGCAAGGGCTAATGAAACACAATAATCAAGTCAAAGCCTAGGAATTGAAGAATGGTCAATGAAAAAACACATGTACACACCCATGTAAAATAATAATAATAATAATCAATCAATGAATTTAAGATAGGGTGATCAATAAATCAATCAATATGAAATTATGTAAAATAAGTTATATTCTAGTGACCATATGAATATACGTTATGAATGCTAACTTATAATCCAAATTAGGGGATGATTAAGTGTATATCTTATATCGATCAATGAAAACATCATATGCCATGGGAAAATATTAACACTTATATCAATATTTGAATGAAAAATAGCCACAAGCTATAAACTATTTGAAATCATCATTATGGTTGATATGATCATATTCACCAAAATATTTTAATTATTTCACACATAAGAGATATAAAATAACTAAAATTATGCACTAATTTAGATTAAAAAAATAATGTCAATAAATAAAATATTCTAAATTAAAATGGGGTAATATAAATTAGATCCACTTGATCTATAATTGAAAAGACAAAAGAAAGATGAGTTATTCAATTAATTTTGACTTTTTATCACTTACAGAAGATGCCACATGATCTATAAATGTTTTTTTAGGTACTTAGATCAAAAATAGGGGTTGAAGATTATCTGGACACTGATAAGAAGGTCAGATGCCTATATAAACTACCACTATGGGGGTTTATTGGTAGTTCCCCTACACAGTGTAGGGATATGCAAATTTTTGGAGTCCATGTACTTACCCCTATAATATGCTTTTGTATGCATAAAAAAATTAATTGATGAATCCTATTTTCTATTCCCTTTATCCAAAATCTTAATTGTGTTTGATTGATCATAAGAGACCTTAAAAAGAAGTTAATATTTTGGGTTGGATTAAGCCCAATCACTCCCCACTCATTGGATAAGCAATGTATACATTCCAATAGTATAAAGAGGGATCAAACAAACATAATTATCCTACTTAGGTGAGTGTGTGAACATGTAAAATCATTAAAACTATAGAATATAGACCTACCTTTGATATTTTAAATTTGGAATTATGCAACTTTGACCTGTTTGTATTCAAATTTAGCTCTATGGATTAATTTAGGGTTGTTCCTTAAAGATTTGAGATGTGTATTTTCTATTTGAATAATATTTAAAGAGATTGAGAAATGATCTAATGTATTTTTAGTTTTTCTAAGGTCCCTTAAGAAACTTAAGGCTAATTTGTATATATAGGAAACTCTTCATTAATTTCTCACCTTAAATGACCCATGAAATGTGTCTAGGCCAACCTAATGGAGAAATTTTCAATTTGATAACTAGTTGTTGAGGGAACTTACACAATGTCAATAGAGGGAGACACCTACAATAATTGACACTACCTTGGTTTACAATAAGTTTTCTAGGAGTACAACTGAGGATATGAGGTATGGAAAATACATGTAAAATATTCTTAAGTTATTCCTATATGGACCAAGTTGATCCTGAATAAATATGGCTATCATATAATTTTGGTTAGGATAATGAATGGGTGAATGATAGAGGGAAAGTGTGCTCAAGAGTCAAATATATGTACATTGTCTAAATATGTCAAAGTATGTCTAAATTGATGTTTCCAAAGTATCAAAGAATAAATTTAAGATTCTAAAGCTTCACATTAGCTCCCTATATTTTTCATCATAAAGCCTCAACCATAATGATATAGGTAAGGAGATAGGGATCCTCTTACCTAATCACTCTTGAGGATTTGAAAAACCTAGTGGGAACTTCATTAACAAGGAAAAAAGGAAGGAATGTAAATGAAGATCTAGACCCACTATCTTCACTCTTCATTGAATCCAAACTTTTATAAAAGTTAAATTCAATTTTTTCATAAGCTTCAACCATGTACATCTTGATGAACATATAAATATGACCATTTTATTTGAGTAATGTATTAACTCATGGGAAATCATAACCCCATCCAAATTTTTCCTTCCTAACACAAAACCTCCTTGCTATTTAGAGATAATGTGATCAATACATAGTTTAAATCTATTTTCCATGACATTGATGACATATTTATAAAATTAATTGCATAATTAAATAGGTCTAAAGGCATAAAAATAGGTGTGTTCCTCCATTTTTAGACTAAGGGCTAGGAATGAATTATTCCATTATCTAAATATAGTACTTTTTTTCCACTCTTTAATTGTGTCAATTATGTATGCTCCAACTAACTCCCAAAACTTTTTATAAAACTAGATTGAAATCCATTAAATCCAAGGGATATATATATATATATATATATATATATATATATATATATATATATATATATATATATATATATATATATATATATATATATATATATATATATATATATATTCACCTAAAATAAATAACTCTTTCTATACTTCTTTCATATAATTTGAGGGCATGATAAATTTGTTCATTGAAATTAATATACACGATGGAATGAACTGATGAAACTGAGCTTGGTCAGCTTCATTGTCCATATTGTCATCTAAAAATAAATATTTATATAAGAAAAGTATTTCATTCCTTATATCCTTCAGTTCCTCTAACTTAGTACCATTTGGTGTTGAAATTTTATTAATCATATTCCTATTTCTTTGGATCACACTATAAAAGTGGAAGAACTTGGCATTTCCATCCCCTTCATTGAGCCAACTAGATATTTTTGTTTCAAAATTGTCTCCTCATGCATTAATACCTTTTTTATTCCATCAATAGGCACATTTATATATTATCAAGGTCTTGATTTGATTCCATTGATATAAGGAGACATGGAGCTCTAGTAGTTGAGCTTTCAAGCATATTTTCTTATAAATTTGTTTCTAAATTTTCCTTCATTCTATACCTCTATTACTTGTTTGATTGACTTGAGTTTATATGAAAAAACATAACATGTGGAGCCATTAATTGGATTTTTCCAAAAAATTTGAACTAAATATATAAAAGAGGGTTATTGTAGCCACATGAATTTGAACTTGAAAGGAATGACTCTAGGTTTTTGATCTTTCTCAATTTGAGTAACATTGGCCAATGCTAAGATCATAAAAAATGAATGACCTTAGCCATAAATTTTTATTTTTTAGATAGTTTCTTAGAATTTACTAGAAACCTATACATTTTTTTTCATAATAACTTGAAAATTATTCCAAGTAAAACCATATCCATATGAGTTAAAATATGCTAACCTCACATCTCGACATAAAAAAATGATTATCACAGATCCCCTTATTTTTTTGGATAGTTTTATTATGGTAGTAAAATGATCTTGATGTATCTATTCAATAAAATCTTAACCATTATTCAAATTATAGAGGCTATTGCACCAAATATTTTTCCACCACCTTAATAGGTCTATAGATATTAGAAAGGAGGAAGTGTATTCTCCTTCCAACTTCCTTTGTAAATACATTAATAATTTGATTAGAAGAAGATATCAAACTAAATTTACATCCCTTATGGTTCCAAAGAATGGATAATATTACAAATGTACCATCCATGCCCTCAATGACCCAATCACAATTCCTCCAAATTTGCTTGACTGATACTAAAAACCAACTTTTTAGAACTTTTGTTTCTTATAATAGTTAGATACCTGGTTTGACATCCTCCATTATCATCCTAATTAGGTAACACTTTTTAGAGGCATTTAAGCCTCTAACATCCCAACTAATAATATTCACAATGACTTGATGACATGATTGGTTTGACCACCTAACTTCATTTTAGTGATCTTATTCTAGCTTTCATGCTCTAAGTTAGCTTGAGTAATAATTTGTATTTTGTATTTCTTATTATTTCTCCCTTGGTGATAGTGGGTCCTATTGAGGGTTGACCTTTAGAGATGAAAAATCCTTGTAATCTTAGAGATTTCCTAATAGGCTTCCTGCTCTCATCATTTGAGAGCTTAGAGTAAACCTGAATTTCTTTTAACTATTATTCTTGATTTTCAATGTCCTTGAGGATGTCTTCTCCCAATATTGGATCCAAATGTAATCTATAATAAACTAATAATATTTTCTCCAAGATATTAATCATAGGAGAGTAGTTTGTATTTTATTTAGTAGCTAGTCTAGTTGGTTTTTCATTTAGGGATTTCTCCTTATCAAGTATTAATTTTGTGATTGTTAGGATGGAGGTTACTTCTAGTGCTTGTTGACACTCCATTTTCACCACTTCTCTATCTAAACAATGATAATCATAATAAATTATATGAAATTTAGAGTGGATTTATACAACATTGTGAATTAAGTCTAGAAATCACTAAACATCCCAATTTCATCCACATATTAGATGTAAACATTTTTAAACAAATAGATACATCCATGATTGGGGTAATGTATTGTATGATATTATAACTCTTGATCAAATTTGACTTTTAGGTAAAATTAGGGCACCCCTAGGTAAAAAATTAACCTTTATGAATTTTAGGGTTCTAATATATATGTCTCAAGGTGTTTTATAAGTTAATTAATGTGATTTGTGTTATATTAGCCTTGGTCCTTAGTTATTTTAGTCCTTTTAGTCATTTTGAGGTAAAAAAGGTGCATTTAAAGAGTTTTATGGGTTTTTTGGGAAGTGTGAATTTTAAAAAGATGAATTCATGCCCCATGTGTCTAATTTAGTCTTAACCAATTGACCTAACTAAAAAGTGGCAAGTTGTTTACAATAAAAGGTAGTTTTCTAGTGAAAGGAGAAGAAAATGACACTTTTACAGATTTATTGGGAAGTGTGTGCATATTAATATTACAAAAGATTAGTTTCATGTTTGGTTTTATCTGGAAGTGCCATTTATTTCTCAAAACCATTCTACTCCCTTTTCACCCTTCTTGGCAAGCATAAGAAACTTTAAAGTTTTTGCTTGGTACAGATAGATCAAGAAGTTTTATCCCAAATAACTTGGGGAAGTTGTAGTAAAATTATATACCTTATTTTCATATAATTATTTTTAATAGTGGTTTCTTGTTCTTCATGAACCATCCTCATGAAGTTTACTATGTCTTTCTTCTTACAAATTGGTGTACCCTATAGGTTTTACCTTGGTTTGAGCAATTTTGTATGAACCAATTGTTGAAATTGGTTCTAGATCATGTTTAATTAATTATAAAATATATACCATGTTTTTTTTAATGTTTTAAGGTGTTTTGATTGGTCAGTCACCTCAAGTTTTAGACTTGTCCCATTTTATATTGTTGGTAGATCGATACTACTTGCAATATATTTATGCTTTGGTAATAGTTTTATAAGGTGGTATATGTTAATTAAAATGTTATGAAAATTTTATCAATCCACTAATATTTAATTTTATTTTTCAAAAGCATATTTCCATGAGTTTTTAGTCATGATCAATATTTACCACAATCTACCTGCAAACCCTTTAAGGTGCACCTATAGAGGTTTCATGATGACATCATACTATGTTAGGAGTTTTAGCAGTGGTGTAAATATATTTAAAAAATGAGGAGTGAATTTGGGAGGTTGTGTTTTATATACAACTCACATAAGGTTCAAATCAATGCACATTACCCATACTTGTACTCAGTCTGCCATGGAATTGCACCTATAGGTGCCATGAAGGAGGAATTCATATTGAAAAGAAGGTGTTTACACTTGTCTTAGGTTTTTGCGGATGTGAGAGATGAATTTATAAGTTTTTAGGAGACTTAAGGATAATCATGAGCATGTAAGCCTTGTTCACTGCTTGTAATCTTCATCTATTGCTTGCACTGTGGAAAATTCACCTATAAGTGGCATTAGTAGAACCTTGAAGATACTTGTATGTAGTATTAAAGCATGTTAAAACCCTATTTCAAGCCATATAATGTGTCAAATATTAAGGTAAGCATAATTAAATCATCAAGTGGGTAGATATGAGTGAAACTATACTAAAATGTTCAAGTGACTGTAATCAAGCCTTAAATCCCTAAAGGAGCAAAATAGAGGTCTGGGAGGTTTTGTCGACATCTTATGTTAAGGTTCCCAATGTTATTTATACATCCCAATAGTATATTATTATAGTTACCATATATAAAAATAACCTTGAAAATTTTGAGGGGATAAGAATGAGTAGAGAATGGTTGTTGAGTGTCCTAAAAGTGCCCTCAAAAGCACTAAGGGCAGGTAGTGAAACCTACAATTGGAACTTAAAATGAGACTTTCAAACCCAAAGTTATAATCTAGACCATGAATCCATCTGTGAGTGTTTATATATGATGGAAATGGAATCCATGAACAAAATTAACTTTCAAGAGGATATTCATTGTGTTTCTTGCTTCTTAGACCAACCTCATTTCATACAGGTTGCTAAAAAAGGTTCACCTATAATAGCAGGGAAAAGGAAAAAGTGCTTTGGACTAACTTTCAAGAGGATAGAACATTTTAAGATAAACATAAGTGTTTTTAAATTGTGAGAGTTTTCAAATTAATAAAATACCTCCAAAATAAATGGATATGCAAAGTTTTATCCTCAAAGACACAACTGCAGCCCATATAGATAGCCTGAATATATTCATCTACAACCAGGTTTTCCTTTTTGCATATATCAGTGTTAAAGGATATGCTTGATGTATTTAAAAATAGTTTAAATAATCATCAAAGGTTTTATGTGTTTTATTAAGCTATCATAATGATCTCCCAAACTTGTAAACACCTAGAATGACGCTAAATAGTCAGCTATAGGTGACTGTAGGTTAATAGTCAGCTAAGCAATGTGTCATAAGGATGGTTTAAGCTATGCCCAGGGTGAATGGTGAGTTAAATAAATGATATATGATCATGTAATGATTAAAATATGGTTTATTTATTTTATTTAGGGCCTAAATGACACAAACTCATCTACATGTGTCCTTCCAAGGTACAAAGTAGTCAAGATAACCCTCAATTTGACAAGGCAGTAGTGTTTTGTTTGTATTTATCATGAAAATGATGAAAATTAATTTAAAAACATAATAAATTATCTTTTAAGGTGGTAGGATAACCTAAACACTATAAACTAGACCTAATCCATGTAGATGACACAAATAGGGGTCTTTCTTAAGCAAAAGTCATAGTCTACTGTTGACTGAGATGGACAGTGAATAGAGAAGTAAGGAAAGAGTGTAAAGGGAATGTGGGAGGTTAGAGACACAAATGGATATGGATTTAACTAAAAATATTATCATGTTATTCTTATGAGGTTATCATGATGGAAAAAATAAAAGGAAAAACACTTCCAAGTAGCATACAGTCATTTTGAAAAAACCCCTACACAGTCAACTTCTACACAGTCTATTTTAGTTTTGGAGGGAGTTTAAAGGTAAAATGGATAGACCAGGGGTTGAAAATTTGTGTATTTCACCTTTAAAACTTAAATTATCCCATACAAGTTTTTGTTTTTTTGGGAAAATAGGGGAAGTACCCCCTATTTTGTCTCAGACAAGGGGTACTTCCCCTTATACCAAACCTTGATAGTTTTGGGAAAAGATATCAAAGTGACCCTTTAGGAGCTGATGGAAACTTATAAAATTTATGTAAGGATTATTGGAAAATATTTTAATAATTTAAATAAGTAATAAGTGGTTGAAACCAAACAAGGTGTCTTAGACCCTCAAGGTTTGCAAGCAAGCCAACTAGACAGGTTTTGGCCTAGAGTCCAAACAAGGGGTCAATATCAATTATAGCCCTAAGTGAGACCCTAAATTGGTTGTGAAATGTTTTTTTAATCATGTTATAGGTTTTTTAGATATTTAAATTCAAATAAACTCATTATGATTCTCTAAACCCTTGGAATTGTAGTCAGGCCTAAAGGCAAGGTTGAGCCCTAGTGCTAGATGAGGGAGTCATTTCACTTATAGTATTTGATATGAGTTAAAACCTATTTATAAATGTTAATGGGGTAAAATTTGATGTGTTAAATATTTTATAGTGAAAATAAAACTAAAGGAATCTATTTTTGGCTCAAAATCTAACTCAGACCTACAAGAAAGAGGAAAACAAGCTCGAATAGACAACTTCAAATGCTCATATCTTCTTGGAGGATATACATGGGAGAAAAAGGATTTTTTGGAAGTTATTAAGGTTTTTAAACATAAAATTTTTGTAAATTTTCTACAGGTTGGATGTCATAGTTTTATGAATGAACCTTAAGAGGTCAAACAGGTCTAAAACCCTCTAAAACCCTTCTTAGTGACACGATTAGAGAAATGAAGCTAGAGATGAATTATAATGGAATTTTTTTGACATTAAAAATATGTTAAATTATATATAAATCACTAAATATACATCTCCATCACATGTAAATTACATGTATGAACTTGTACGGATGGGGTGAGAAATAAACTATTTTTGACCATTTTGTGTTTTTAATAGGATCCAAGAGGAGTATGAAGATGAAAAAAAGTTTTGGGGGGAAATTATATAATTTTTATGACTAAATATATTTATTTAATTCCTTTAATAAATTTATAATTTTCCAAACTAGGTTCTTCAACTCAGCCAATCAAAACTGGCCTAGTGGACAAGCTAGTGAGAAGGGTGGAAAGCTTCATGTGAGCTGATTTTAAAGCATGAATAATGCCTATAAGGCAATACAGGGTATTAAAAATGTTAATACACTCCATGCCATGTATTTTAATTATTAATTTATGCCATTTTTGAGGCCAAGTGTGCAGGTTATATGAAAGAAGAGTTTTCTTGGCAATAGATGATGATAACTCAATTTGGGATGATTCTAGATGACCAAGCCTAAAACAAATGGATGAAGAGGAATGTATGATGTAATTAAATTTAATTAAAATAATTGATAATTATAATAATCAATTATGAGGTGTTCAAATAAGGCCAATCATGAAGGCATTTTTTCTAAGCCAACACTAGGAGTTTTATGCCATTTTTCATGAAGTTTATGCTTTGAATTGACATTTGGGATTAATAACCTTGCATGGTTCATCCCATATAATCCTATAATACAAAATTAAATTATTATTTTTTCTTTAAAAGTTTCCTTATGAACATTGGACTTATCTCTTCTTCTTTCTCTCTCAAGTTCTATAAGAACTAGCCATTTTGGCCATTGTATTGGATGCTCCACTTGAGTATGGTAAAGTCCTGCTCGTTTGTATACCTTTTGATCAATAATAATACTGATTTTTACCTCACATATTAATTTTATTAGTGTTTTCATTTTTAATGTTTGATTTTGCATAAGTGAAGACTATGGATTCCTTAGCATGTTGTTTCATTCTTTCATCTTATTTATAATTGAAAAGCTTCTTCTTGCAGGTCATGTGAAGTGTTTTAGGAGATTTAAAGTATTGAGTGAGTTAGTATATTAATTATTTCCATTCAAGGCCTCTTATTTAGTCCTCCTAACTTTTCACATTCATCCATAACCTCATAATTTAACGTTGATGTGAGAAGATGAAGATTGTAGAAGTGTATGTTCAATTTGTCTCTTAGTTTCAAGTGTAACATGCAGTTGGTTGGAAGTCATCATCCATTTTGGTGTATCACCTCCCTTATGTTATTTTTATTTTATTTATCCATCTCCATTTTCACCCCCCAAGTATATTTGTATTTACAATCTAAAGTGGTACATCAAGGGAGATAAACGTATCTAGAGATTCACCTCATTCCTTGGGCTACCCATAAGCCCAGAGGTGATTCTAATGTGCCACTTGGATGAGGAGAGATTTTAAATCTCCTCAAAGGGTGAAAATCCAAGTGAAAAAAATAACTTTCTTCTAATTCATCCTCATGTAAGTGGCTAATTTTCAAGTAATGATTTCAACTAATTAAATAGAGAAATTATCTAATTCTCAAAATTACATAAATGTTAATCGAGATTATTTAGATTATAAAATAAATCTAAAACCTAAATTATCCCTAAGTGAAAAATACATGAAATTGGATAATAATATAATTATGTAAATTCAAATATTCAACAAATATATGAAAGGATGACATCATCATGACATCATAACACATATTAGGAATGATGATTTCATCATGAAATCATTTTAAAAGTTGTCAAGTATATATCAAGCAAATATGTGAATTTTCAACCCATGTCTATTAAATTCCAAATATTAATTACATTCTTGCCTACCAAATTTGACCAATTTTCAACAACTCATCTAGATTAACATCTAATGGTTGGAATCAATTCAAGAATTTTATGAATAGAAGGGTTTACCCTCCTATTTGAAAAATGGCTAATTATGTAATGAAGCTCTACCCAATATTAATGCCATCACATTCTATTCTAATTCATTATTTCTTCTAATTAATTAGATCATCCATAGTGCAAGGGGAGATATTGCTTATGTGACCATGATGCAACATTGATAAAGACTCCAAGCTCTACATCTAGGCAGAAACATGTATGTATACTGGTGGGCAGTATATATCCATGAGGAAGGTGTTTGTTTTGATGTCTTTTATTTGTTTATTAATTTTTTATCTTACCGAATTCAAATACCACACTTAAGAAGTTATATTTGATATTATTTTATGGTTGTTTTACATAATAACAAGAACCAACCTCTTATGGATTCATGTGTTTACATTTGGCATCCCTGTTGGGATTGACACACCCCATAACCTTCTTGGGAACACTCTTAGACCCTCTAAATTAAAAAAAAAAATCACTTTTAACCTTTTTTTAACTCATTTATTCTAACCTTTTCCATGTTTTTATTATTTGGATAATGACAAATTCATTCTAAAAAATGGTGAATTCATCCCACATAACATCAAATATATCCTGTAAAATGGTGCATTCATCTTTGTTTTATGTTTAACTTTTTTACAGGTGATATGAAACAACAAATTCATATGGAAAAATAGTGAAATCATATTAAATGCTAATGAAATCATCCTAAATATCAATAGAATCATTTTAAAAACAATGAAATCATCTCTGTATCTTCATCTGAATCTTTTTGTAGGTTTGTGTAATAGTGAATTCATAACTCATGATGAAATCATCCAAAAAATAATGAAATTCTCTCTGTATTTTTTTTGGCTTGAATATTTTTATATAGGTTTTCATAAAAATGAATTCATATCTCAAAATAATGAAATCATCTTGAAGATAAATGAAATCACTCTAGGTAATAGTGAAATCATTTTTGTTATGTTTCATTATTTTATGTAGTTTACATTAAACATAAAAATCATCATACATAACATTGAAATCACTTTGGAGAACAAAAAAATCATTTATATTATGTTATACTCTATTTATATAGTTTATGATAAACAAAAAAATTGTCATATGTATTAGTGAAATCATCTAACTAATCAATAAAATTGGCTAACTGATCAATGAAAACATTTTTTGATTAATTTCCCAACTTCTATAGGCTCATTCAGGGTTGTCTAGACTCCATTTTTGATATATTTTTTTAAAACCACATATTTTCTCATGAATTTTCAGATTATATAGTTAATTTGGCTTAATTTTTCATATATTTTTTATAAAATGAAAATCACAAGAGTGAGAATTTGTTTGCTTGCAGGGTGCTTATCAAAGACTACATTACAAAGCCCTAACTTGTTACTTGTAGGTTTCACTAGCTAAAGAAGTAGTTTTATAAACAAAAAAATAAAATTTTTTCTCGCGTGTCATTTAGTGATTTTAACACACTTAATTTCATGTTATTTATTTAAGTATTTTGCTTACTTTCTTGCTTTCTTATTTATCCAAAAGAATGTTTGGTGTCTTCTCTTCTCTTGTCCATTTATGGGGTCATGATAATTAGAAACAAATGCTTGTTTTCATTTTGATTTTGGCTATGTGGGGTGGAGTTCATTGCATTATCACAAGTCTTTAAGGCATGGTGACTGGGGTACATCTAATGGGGGATATAAATTATTAGCAGGTGTTGTTAAGTCTTATTGAATTTCCCCATAAAGGGTTTCATGAAAGCAATGGGTTAACTCCCAATTCTAATCCATTAGGCATCACCATTAAGGAATCCAAGGTATATTTGATAGGGTATATATCCTAATATGAATAATGTAATGCTAGGACCTCTTATTTGATAGACTTGAGCCCTCCAAGGACCATCTAATAAGCCAAGTAAAACTTTAAGTAATCCCAAAATTTTGGTAACTCTTCAATAAAATCAAATAGATGAAGTAGTCATGAAGGGGATATACCCTCTCATGAATATATTGATTTTGGATTGCTTCTTAGGAACCTATTTTATCATAAAACATTCACTGATGTTGGTGTGGAAAAGTAACAACCCCCAAAGATTGCCTATCATGTAGTAAATTTTGAGAGACGGTGGGAGTACACCTAACCATCATTAAATTTAATTAATTATATTAATATTTAAACTTTTCATCTAAAAAAAGTATATCAAAGGTTTAGTAGATGTGATGCAAACCTATGTCGGTTCTTAAAATAGCCTTGTGATATATGTGTGTCGATACTTGATTGCTATGTCAAAAACCCATTTGTATTCAAAACCAAATATAAAAATAATTCAAGTCCAAAAAACCAAATTACAAATGATTGACACATTAAATTTATGATATGAGGAATTACCCTACCTAATTTTCAAGTCATTTTTGTCCCATCTTAGCATTATTTTGGTCAATTATACCATTATGCTATTTACATGGTATTGTTATACTATCCAATTGAAAATATTCAAATCGGGTCTATTTAGACCCAGATCTAATTTGGAATTGATTATTCACATTGGGTTATTTTTGATCCTATTATTTTTATAAGCTAATCAAAGCTATATCTAGTTCATCTTGAACCATGTACCAAGCCATTCCAATCCAATCCAATTCATCGCACACCATGTACCAAGCTAGTCAAAACCAAATCAGGTTCATCTTGAGCCATGTATCAATCTATTTCAATTCATTTAGGTACAACTTGAACCATATTCTAATTACAAATTAAGTCTATTTTAACCAAATATAACTATTTTAAATTAATTTCATGTCCATTCAAACCAATTATTATTTTTCCATTCAATATCCCGCACCTATTTATTAGAAATGACAAAGTCATGTCATCCATATTTTCTTTCATTTGAATCATATCAAGTCACTCCACCCTTTTTGGGGCCAATCCAAACCAAACCAATTATATTAGACTAATACCACCCTCTTTGGGCCAACTTCAATTACATTAGACTAAGACCACCCTCTTTGGGCCCACTTCACTTACATTAGATGAAGACCACCCTCATTGGGCTGATTTTATTTAAGACCAATTTTTTTGCATGAATATTTCCTTGGGGTCATGTTTTATTCCATATTTATCCATGGCATTAAAAATGGATTTGGATGACACCCTATTTAAATAATACAAGAATGCCATCATTTTATGTTTTATATAATGCCAAATTACTCCAAGATCTTTGAATGTCAAATTGCTCCAAGATATTTGAATGTCATAGATTACATGAAAACCCTAGAATTATGTGAGATAAAATGTAGAGCAAAAAGAGAGCTTCATAAATTTATTTATAATTCATTAGACAAAAATTACAAAGGAGGTACATTGTATAATGATAAATTAGGTCACCATAAAGGTAATAACTCAAATCACACTTAGAAAACACATTAAGTGTATTTCCCCTAATGAACTTAACAACCCTTATCAAGATGACTAAAAAATGTATAGGTAAAACCAAAATTAGGAAAAAACCTACACTAACACCAATTCTAAAGCATAACTTAGGTAGGTAGAAAAATTAGGTCTTAAAAATGAAGCCTGATGAGGTACCAAGTACAATGAAACTCTCATAAAGTGGAAAAAGGAGAAAACTTGTAGGATGAAATCCCTCTCCTAAAAGAGAGTAAATAAAATAAATAAGATAAAAATCCCCACTAGAGTCTACAACTAATTGAAGCCATCCAATATCCTACAATAGAGTTCCCACAGGTGATTGTGGATAAGAATTAAATGTAGTGAAGAGTGGATTACCCTGGAATAATGAATGAGTCTACCAAGAGCCTAATGGATCTTCAACCAAGGTGTGATTCCTATCTAGGGAATTATTCTCCTCATGTAAGGTAGAAGGGTCAACTGCTCTATGTAATGATGGTGTAATGGGATCAGAGGCAATGAAGGACTATTAAATGCCTTGAAACTATGGTATAGACTTCTTGATGCATGATGTGTCCTAGATCAATATACTTATTCCATATAATGTCTAAAGTAGAGTAGGGATATGTTTATTAGGGATTAACTCCTAAACATAGATAAGGTGATAAAGATATGGTGGATGTATGTCCCCATCATTATCGTAGTCATCTATATTATAAGAAGAGTCATCAATATTAGTGGTGTGCTTAGGCTCATAAATGTCATCAAGTTCAGGTGAGTCTAAAGAAGAAGAATCTAAAGGAGAGTCAGGATCAAAGTGTGAGAAGTTATATAACTGAGTCTGATGATAAACTATTCATTTTCCCAATATAATATCATAGTGTAGTTATCTAACATACACTAAATTTGGAGTGAAGTCAACTTTCATGCCCAAACTAAGGTGAGTGATCTGGTAAACTAATAAGATATTAGTTGAAAATAAGGGAACACTTAGAATGTTATTTAATATTTGACCACTCACTTCAATAGACCCTCTACTGAGAACATTTTTAGAAGTGTCATCACTCAATTATATAGAGGACATGTCACATGGTTCCAATGAACTAAACTCTATTTATAAAGAGGCCATATGATTTGAAGAACCATAATTAATGACCCATGTATGAGTCAGAGGTAGAAATATAACTAGGGATTTTCCCCTTGCTTTCCCCATACTATTATATTTTGCCTTTTATTTACCATGGTCACTTACCTTAGAAGATTCATGGGTTGAGGAATTCTAAATGGTATAATCAGGGACACTGATGTTGTGCTACTCGAGCATCTTATTTAGTCTCTTAACCTAATTCTTAAAACATTTTCTTTCATCATGATTTCCCAAGAAAAACCCACATTTTATCTAATATTTATTAATCTTAGAATTGGAAGAAGATATCTCATGGTTGTATTTACAAATGGGAGGACTTACATCCTTCTCTTGATCTATTTTGTTTTGTTTCTTCTCTCTATTATTTGAAGCCTTCTCTTTCTTAGTAAAGAATGCATGATATTTTGAGGAATTCATTGTGCCCATATATATCAACTTATCTTGATCCTAAGTCAATTTTTAAAAAATGTATCTATAGAAGGCATCTTATAGGCAGTTACAAGAGCATTTTTTATGGCGTGGAAAGTGGACATAAACACATAATAGTGTGGACATAGTTTGGAGAGTATATATAGAACAAGTTGATCATCTTTATTATCTATTCCAAATTATTTGAAGCAACCTCAAATATATTAACTTGGTGAAGATGTCATGTAGTATGTCAAAGTCACCCAGGCTCAAACTAATGACTTCATTCTTTAGCTCATGACCTATCATCATATCCTACTTCCCAAAGAGTTTTCTAGTGTGGTCCATACTTCATTCAATGTTTTATCATATTAAATATGAAAATGTAAGCTAGGAGAAATTAAAAAAATAAGAAAACCATATTATTGATGACATATATTAAACCATTTATTTTTATCTACATTTACTACAATTTTAATTTCCTCATTCATAGTAATCTTATAAAATCCTTATTTTTTTTAGATCAAGTAGCACATTATTTTTCCATTCATGATAATTAAATGTCGTAAGACATGGAAATGACCAATAATTTTACATGATGAAAGGAAAGAGGTTATTATAGAAAGTAAAGAAGAAATGTAGAAAATAAAAATGCATAACACCACACAATACCACCTTAGAACTATTAGAGTGACTCCCCCAAAGTTTTAAATATAAGCACACTCCTATAGACATCAGACATAGCCAAGAATACATCTTGAATAATTTATATGTAATTAAGAAAGAATTGGAGGGTCATTAGACTTATTCAATAATGTGTCCAATAATGTAAAATATTTTTTTAAAAGAGAATCCAAAAATATCACCAATGTGTAGAGCATGAAAAATCAAGCACTTTTGAAGAAGACACCACTCAAATCTTAGTTACCGATCAAAAGTTATAGCCATTTGAAAATCTTAGCTCACATAAATAATTTTGGTGCACATGGTGGTGGAAAATATTTTTGATTAACTTCCTCAAAACAAAATTGAGGATCCTTGGAGTAAAAGCTTGAAAATTTTTATGATTCAATTTCCTCACAAAAAAACTCAAAGTCCTCTGGAGAAAAATTTAAGCATTTTTAGGTTGGAAGTGACTATGGGATTAATTTCCATATGACCAAGGATTAAGGGTTAGTCTAGGTTATTACCTCATAATACCATACTATATGAATAGGTGGATAATTCATAATTAATAGTGTCATACTTATGGTGTTAAATTTGATGTCCTCTAGATTGTTATCAGAGTTCTAGATGACCTACATAGTTGTTGGGATTTTTGATTGCTCCCATTGTTGAAAAGTTAGATGTCAAGATTTTAGAGGTCTCTTATAGTCATCATAGAAAAATATTAGGATTGTAATGATAGTGTATAGTACTTAAATTTCTGATGTTAGAGGTTGCTCAATTTCCTATAGTGGAGCTATCAAGTATCGAGGTTTTTCATTAAGCTTATAGTTGTTGAAGATATAGATTGGACCTATAGTCATAAAATCCAATGTCAAGGTTTAGAGGTGTCATTAAATTTAAAAAATATGATGTCAAGGTTGCTAGGGGTTCTAATAGTGGGCCTTTTTATGTTGGATATAGGGACCTTAGATGCAGTTATTGAGGGTTTGAATTCCTTCGGTAGTGTCAAGGTTTCAATAGGCTTTGATAGTGTCAAGGTTTTGATGATATTTAATAGTGTCAAGTTTGTGAATGGTTCCTATAGTACCTGGATGGGGTGAAATTCCCATAGTGATAGGAATGTCAAAAACTCTCACAGTGTCTATAAGGCTACAAAATGCATAGTATGCACACAAGTTTAGAAACTCCACCTAGCTTAGAACCTCCAGATATAGATTACCTATGGAAAAAAAAACAAATACCCACTAAGGATCTAAAAAATTCCACAAAAATCTAGAAAAATATTTTTTATTAGAGAGTCTAGTAGTACAAATTTACATGAAATCATCAAAAAGGACTTGAAACCCTCTAAAATGGTCAAAAATCAACTATCACAAAACTATGTCATGTTTACATCTGATCCTAGGGTTTTGACACCTTATGATTCTGATGGCACTATATATTTTGTGATTTGAGACTCCAACTAAATAGTTTGCATGAATTCTCAAAAAATCCCACCAAACCTATGAAGAAACTAAAAATCAAGAAACCCTATAGGATGCATGAAAGAATTATCTCACCAGGAATATTTACAAATGGAAAAATGGTTATCAGATCAAAGATTTGATACCATGTTAGATTAATTCAAGATAAATGATCATCACATATTGCATGAAAATCCTAGAATTAGGTGGGATAAAATACAAAGCAAAAAGAGAGATTCATAAATTGATTTATGATTCATTAGCCAAAAAGTACAAATGAGATATATTGTATAGTTAAAAACCAGGTCACCATAAAGGTAAAAAATCAACTCTCAATTATAAAACACATTACGTGTATTTACCCTAATGAATTTAACAACCTAACCAAGTTGACTAACAACCATGTAGTTAAAATCAAAATCAAGAAAAAGCCTTCACTAGCATAGAAGATGGATCCAAAATCCTTTAGCTTTCCCATAGACCAATTGCATACCTTTGTTCAAAAAACTAAAATAACTATGTTTAGAAGGAAACTTTTAGACCCAACCCAACATATCCATGTCATCTCTTCTCAAGTACAATAGGATGGTCATCTCTTCACTAGTCATCTCAAGAATACTTTAATGACCTTTCTAATTGCTACATTATTTGATAATTCCTTTTCTACTTCTTCAATATCTAATCTAGTATTAGAGCCACATAAAATATAATCATTTCCCCTCTAAGGGAGATTATCTATTATAGACCCAAGTGTGTCCAAGTTTGAAAACTAATAAATTAGGATATGTCGTGATCCCTTTTCCAAGTATGATCAAATTCATACACTTCCAAAGTAAGATTAAGATAGTCAACCCATTATCAATTTTTTTGTTGAATCACCCATATTTAACCAAACCTAAACCATTTTTGGTCTACATTTATTTTATGAAATAATTATATTTGACACAAGACCCATCTTTAAAGAGCCCATTTTTATTGAGCCACAACCCATTATTTTTCCATTGCCAAACATTCCCTATTTTAGAAAATTCTTTCATCCTAAATCCTTCATTTCCAAGTGAAAGGTGAAAAAGGTACTTGTGGATAATGCAATCTAACATGACCTTTTTTCAACCACATTTACATTAGAAATAGGTCCCATTTAGAACCAACATTATTTTCAGAGATAATATCAAAATCATATTCCATTCTAGAACCACCTGTTATATTTAACATCAGAATTTGAATCAATGTTAGTCTCAACATTAGATCTAGAATTATATTCATAAGTAGAATACATTAATGAATATTAGCTATACAATTTTACTAGATCCACTTGAGTTGGAATCAGCCACGTAATCAACATACCTTAGTAGATGTTACAACATTGGTTATTGTAGACACTATTTTATGATTATTTAATACCTCAATCTTGCACACTTAGTAAACTCAGACCTTGGTTTCTCCTCTCAATTCTAAACCTTTACCACTTTTGTATGTTTCAAATCTACTCTATCTTATGCCATGTGGCCTATATCTCTTAGTCTGACCATTATTATGTTCATGACTTAGGTATTTTATCTTTTCTAGAATGCTTAAAATGTACTTATATTTCATCTCTATAGGTTTTGAACCTTTACATGCTCCCCTACTCCTTAGACACTAACATTTGGGATAGACAGTTTCATCGATGCTCCTATCATATCCTGATGTAAGTGTCTAGTGTCCTAAAATCATATAATTTTTAAATGAAAGATATACTAATGGTTAGCCTAAGTGATTTAATGTAATTTATTACTCCAAAAGGATTGATATAACTACAATATCAACCCTCATTCATTCCTCACCTAGTAAAATGAGAACAATACTAACTATTCTTACCAAAGAACATTTAAAGAGCATTCAATTGATCAAATCTTCCCTATTTTCACACCAATCATAGGTAAAACACATATATAGTTCTAAAGTACTAAAAGAGCAGCCCAAAATCCTGACTTGCTAAGTTATAAGCTAGGTCATTGTTGTACTTGATTTTCACATATTGTATGATTCACACATAGGCCAACATGTAAGAGAATACTACATGAGTATGAGGCCCTCTTTTAGAGTATTGGATATGTAGTCAATGACCTATGATAGTAAGGTATTTGGGGTCATCTCAACACCATGTGCCCATTAACCCATTTTTACCCAAGGTCACTATGAAGATGGAGAACTAGGTTGTTACCCTTTCACAAGGAATGATAGTCCATGACCTAAATATGAATGCACTAGATCAAAGGCGAAGAAAAAATTAGAAGAATATAGGTGTTAACATCCTTTTCCAATGGAAATTTTGTACATGACACTTGGATCAAACTTAAATTGTAGCATCAATGTAATCATCCTAGTCTGATGTTAATGTTCAAAGTGGTAAAAGTGTCAAATCTAGAATCTAATGATTGTTCTAGAATCTCATTATATCTTGATTTCTACTTGTTCTGGATCTAAAATTACATTAGCATCATAACAAGCTAAGTACATCACTTCTTTGTTATTTATATATCTAGCATAGTTTTAATTTTCATATTTAGATTATCTCAACACAATAAATTTAGTGTATACCTATATTTGATTTTAACATCTAATTGGTCTACTATACATTTGATTATCACCCTTATGCTATTTTATTTATATATACTCCTTTAATCAAAATTTAGGGTTAATGATAAGATCAACTTATATATAAATTTTAGGGTTAAACATTTGGTGAACTTGATCTTTGAACATCAAACACTAAATCCCTTTGGGTTTTATAATTTTTTCTATTATTGACCCCTAAATTACTATAAATTTTACAATCATGTTTTCCATTGATATCTATGATAATTATTTTATGGGACCTTATAGTGGTTATTACTTGTTATATCTCATGCATAATAAAATCATTTTGATCTATAAGGGATTCAAAACTTGCATTCTTGCATACTCCTTGTTCTAATGTTTATAATGAGATTTTACCTATCACTACAAAGCACTAAAAGGAGTGCATGAAATATTCATCCTCCTTAGGACATGTAATTTACGAAGCCAAGAATACTACTGATAAAAACTTGCTACTAGACTTATTACACAACTCATCCCACTATAAGGATGTTCTTTTAGATGTATTACATATGACCTTAATCCCTTGTAATGTTTAACCACCATAGGTGGCCTCTATCTTAAATTCCATAAATTGGATTAAGCATAATATGTCCTTTGAAAAGGAGGATTTATCACCTCAACACCTTATAAACAACTATTTACCACTCTATATCTAGGTGTGTGTTTAAAACAAAATGGCAAAATGAGTTCTCATGGTTAATGGTTTAGGATTCAACATTTGTAACATATATTTTCTCTCCATAATGGGCATAGGACCATCAAATTTAGAACCATTTAATTGAAAATATGTCACAGAAAGTATTTGGATAAATAATAGTGAATATTATTGTAGGTCTTTATACATTACCCACTTTGTGATAAGTTATGCTAAATGATTTGAACTATAACATTATTTTAGGATGACCTTGGATAAACAAGATGTATGTAGCTCCCATGTTGTACACATTCTTAAGATTTAGTCATCAAGGATCCATTTACACATGTCCAATGGAACCTACTCCCTTTAAAAATTGTGTAATGGTCCAACCACCCAGTCATACTACACCACCATCCTATAAGCCTAATTTTTGTTCTTGATATTTACTCAAATATGGGTACAAAGGACAAGGGTTAGGTAAAAATGAGAAGGGAATAATTTAGTCTATTTATCCTATAAATAATACAAACTGGTAAAGTTTGGGTTTTTAAAACAAAGCTACCAAATGTAAACACACAATTTGAAGTAAAATTTGTTTCCAAAAGGCTAATTTTTTTTTTTATGAATATCTCTATAACCAAGATCCAAGTGGTAAACCATAATTTAATTGATGAGGCTGCTTCTCCAGCTTTTTTTTCAATGGACAAGTTTTCCAATGACAAATCATTACTAGAGTACTTGGGGGAATATGGGGATCTCCATTCCTTATATCATAATAATAGGTTTTCTCATGCTAACTCTACTCATGCTTACTTTGGTGACAATGATAATCCAAATATCCAACATGATGCATTAAATGATATTCCTACTACTCCATTTATCACAATTTAATCTACTTTGTTAAATAAAAAAATTGTACAATATAACTTTGGAATGGATAAAGAACCTAGACTAGTTTTACTTGTTGTAATGATGTATGAGGATGAAGAAAAGAATATCTATAGGTCCTTCATGATTTTTCTAAACTCTCCACTCAGGATTATTCAGATATGTCTGGGATTGATTCATTGATGGAAATTCATAACATATTATTGTACCTAGATGCGAAGCCATTAAAATTAAAAATATGAAAATGCATCCCAAAGTGGCATTGTTGGTAAAAGATGAAATTTAAAATATCTTAGAAACCATATTTTTGAGAGCCACTACACATTTTGACTAGGTGTCCAACATTATCCCTATTAAAAACTTGAATGGTGACATTCAAAATTGTAGTGATTACCATGATTTAAGCAAGGATTGCCTTAAATATGACTTCCCTTTACCTAAGAGACATGATTATGGATTATACAAATAGATATAAGACATATTAATTTATGGATGGTTTTAAAAGATACAACCAAAGTAAAATGAACTCTACAGATTAGGAAAAGACTTAATTTACCACTCTTTAGGAGACATTTTGTTACACAGTCATGCCTTTTGGATTAAAAAATGTAGGAGCTACATATCATAGGGCCATGAATCATATATTTCATTATTTCATACAAAAAATATTGAGGATTACATGGATGATTTACTTATAAAATCCAAACACCACCAAAACCATGCTTACTAATTTATGAATAATATCCAAGCACCTACGTAAGTTAAATGTTTGGTTAAATACAAAAACATGTGTTTTTGGGGTATCTTTAGGAAAAATCCTAGGATATATTATTTCTTAGAAAGACATTGAGGTTGATGCAAAAAAGGTAGAATATATCATATAAATGCCACCACTAACCAATCTAAATAAATTAGGATGTTCTTAGGGTTGAATTCAGGCTATTTAGTGTTTCATTTCCTAGTTGGCTAATAAAATAATCCATTTCACACATTTTTAAAAAAATATACTAAATTCATATGGGATGAGGTATGCCAACAAAAATTTGATAAAATAAAAACTTATATATCAAACTCACTAGTACTCATACTTCCTATTTTAGATAGACCATTACTTCTTTACATATCATCCACCCATAAGGCCCAAAGGGCCTCACTAGCAAAATTTGATGATAATCACAAAGATCATGTAATCTATTATATTAGTCACAAATTATTTGATTACAAATGCAAATACACAATAGTGTAAAAAATATGTTTAACTTTGGTTTTCACTACCCAAAAATTATGACATTATTTTCTCAATAATGACATTCATGTTATGATCAAATAAGATCCATTAAATTTCCTCATGAACAAAAAACACCTAATCGGACACATAAAAAAATGGGTGATGTAGCTTATAGAGTCTGATTTAAAATTTATAGCCCAAAATTCAATAAAAGGTTGATTCATAATTGACCAATTGGTTATGACTCCTTTACCAAATTCTTTTCCACCCACCAAGGATTTTTGGGATGCGTTTGAGGCATATAATATATCTTCCACTCCATGGATAATATTCTTTGATGAATCAAAATTTCAAACAAGAGTGGGTGATGACATTGTATTTTATACCCATGAAGGTGAATACATGCCTTTCTCTTACAAATTATCTTTTTCTTACACTAATAATATAGCTGAATATGAGGCCTTGATCGTTAGATTATCCATAGAACATAAGCTTGATATAGGAGACATCCAAATTTTTGGTGATTCTTAGTTGGTTGTTAATCAAGTTACCAATCATTACCAAACTAAATAAGATCATATTATAACATATAAATAAATGGTAAATAAACTCACATAGACATTTGACACATTTTCTATCGATATTATTCCGCCCTCCCCCGCCAATGGAACCTACTCCCTTTAAAAATTGTGTAATGGTCCAACCACCCAGTCATACTACACCACCATCCTATAAGCCTAATTTTTGTTCTTGATATTTACTCAAATATGGGTACAAAGGACAAGGGTTAGGTAAAAATGAGAAGGGAATAATTTAGTCTATTTATCCTATAAATAATACAAACTGGTAAAGTTTGGGTTTTTAAAACAAAGCTACCAAATGTAAACACACAATTTGAAGTAAAATTTGTTTCCAAAAGGCTAATTTTTTTTTTTATGAATATCTCTATAACCAAGATCCAAGTGGTAAACCATAATTTAATTGATGAGGCTGCTTCTCCAGCTTTTTTTTCAATGGACAAGTTTTCCAATGACAAATCATTACTAGAGTACTTGGGGGAATATGGGGATCTCCATTCCTTATATCATAATAATAGGTTTTCTCATGCTAACTCTACTCATGCTTACTTTGGTGACAATGATAATCCAAATATCCAACATGATGCATTAAATGATATTCCTACTACTCCATTTATCACAATTTAATCTACTTTGTTAAATAAAAAAATTGTACAATATAACTTTGGAATGGATAAAGAACCTAGACTAGTTTTACTTGTTGTAATGATGTATGAGGATGAAGAAAAGAATATCTATAGGTCCTTCATGATTTTTCTAAACTCTCCACTCAGGATTATTCAGATATGTCTGGGATTGATTCATTGATGGAAATTCATAACATATTATTGTACCTAGATGCGAAGCCATTAAAATTAAAAATATGAAAATGCATCCCAAAGTGGCATTGTTGGTAAAAGATGAAATTTAAAATATCTTAGAAACCATATTTTTGAGAGCCACTACACATTTTGACTAGGTGTCCAACATTATCCCTATTAAAAACTTGAATGGTGACATTCAAAATTGTAGTGATTACCATGATTTAAGCAAGGATTGCCTTAAATATGACTTCCCTTTACCTAAGAGACATGATTATGGATTATACAAATAGATATAAGACATATTAATTTATGGATGGTTTTAAAAGATACAACCAAAGTAAAATGAACTCTACAGATTAGGAAAAGACTTAATTTACCACTCTTTAGGAGACATTTTGTTACACAGTCATGCCTTTTGGATTAAAAAATGTAGGAGCTACATATCATAGGGCCATGAATCATATATTTCATTATTTCATACAAAAAATATTGAGGATTACATGGATGATTTACTTATAAAATCCAAACACCACCAAAACCATGCTTACTAATTTATGAATAATATCCAAGCACCTACGTAAGTTAAATGTTTGGTTAAATACAAAAACATGTGTTTTTGGGGTATCTTTAGGAAAAATCCTAGGATATATTATTTCTTAGAAAGACATTGAGGTTGATGCAAAAAAGGTAGAATATATCATATAAATGCCACCACTAACCAATCTAAATAAATTAGGATGTTCTTAGGGTTGAATTCAGGCTATTTAGTGTTTCATTTCCTAGTTGGCTAATAAAATAATCCATTTCACACATTTTTAAAAAAATATACTAAATTCATATGGGATGAGGTATGCCAACAAAAATTTGATAAAATAAAAACTTATATATCAAACTCACTAGTACTCATACTTCCTATTTTAGATAGACCATTACTTCTTTACATATCATCCACCCATAAGGCCCAAAGGGCCTCACTAGCAAAATTTGATGATAATCACAAAGATCATGTAATCTATTATATTAGTCACAAATTATTTGATTACAAATGCAAATACACAATAGTGTAAAAAATATGTTTAACTTTGGTTTTCACTACCCAAAAATTATGACATTATTTTCTCAATAATGACATTCATGTTATGATCAAATAAGATCCATTAAATTTCCTCATGAACAAAAAACACCTAATCGGACACATAAAAAAATGGGTGATGTAGCTTATAGAGTCTGATTTAAAATTTATAGCCCAAAATTCAATAAAAGGTTGATTCATAATTGACCAATTGGTTATGACTCCTTTACCAAATTCTTTTCCACCCACCAAGGATTTTTGGGATGCGTTTGAGGCATATAATATATCTTCCACTCCATGGATAATATTCTTTGATGAATCAAAATTTCAAACAAGAGTGGGTGATGACATTGTATTTTATACCCATGAAGGTGAATACATGCCTTTCTCTTACAAATTATCTTTTTCTTACACTAATAATATAGCTGAATATGAGGCCTTGATCGTTAGATTATCCATAGAACATAAGCTTGATATAGGAGACATCCAAATTTTTGGTGATTCTTAGTTGGTTGTTAATCAAGTTACCAATCATTACCAAACTAAATAAGATCATATTATAACATATAAATAAATGGTAAATAAACTCACATAGACATTTGACACATTTTCTATCGATATTATTCCGCCCTCCCCCGCCCCGCCCCCCCCCCCCCCCCCACACACACACACACACACACACACATAACTTCCATGAAAATGCTTTGGCAAGAATGACATCCTTGATGACTTTTGATGATAATAATATAAACTTTACAATATGAAAAATACAAAATCCTTATATTTATTTCAATCAAATGAACACGTTGGCCATTCTTACTATTAGTTATAGTACTATAAACATATAATGGTACACTAATCTTTATAATTTTCTTTATAAAGCCTATATACTAGACCATTTCACATGAAATGATACATGAAAATTAAAATGTGAATCATTTCATTAAATAATAATTAGAAATGATTTATTCAAATGAGGTTTTTATTATGCCCTAACACACACCCCATTTTAAAATTTAAATTAGGGACTCATTAGTGTTGGAATTCTTTATTTGGGGTTTATTAAACCTTAGAAGTCTACAATATGAATTCATTCATTTGAAAGTCTAAGTTTATATTCAAAATCCAAAATTTATAGAATTTTAACTTATGAAAATCAAATATTGAATGATTATTTGAAATGGGTTGTAATAATTTATTTTTAAAAATGGGTAATTTTATATATGGACTAAAAGATCTAATATTCTTCATCCTTGTATTCTTACTATTTTACAATCATAGGACTATCAACTAGACTTGTTAAATCATCCATGATTGGGCATTATCATTATTACACATAATTTAGATATATGGTGTTTCTATGTTATTTAGAACCTTTAGCGTTCACAAAGAGCACAAGTATTTAAAATCCCTAAATTTTAAACATTGACAGGTGGAGACATTTTTTTACATAGAACCTTCAAAGTTCAAAAAAAATTCTAAGTATCTCAAGTCTCTAAGATCTAAAACACTCCACATAGATCACTTTCATGATCCTAAAATATGGAAGATTTAACAAATTATCAGTTAGCTAATAGCTCTAAGCTCTCATAGTCTAATGGTTATGAGCTTTAATAGTTCTGAGCATTTGACACTTGGCATATTGTCATCAATCAAAACCACTCAAGGATTAACATAGTCTAATGGTCTCAATCTCCCATAGTCTATTGTATCTAATATTTTGATCCCCATGTAGGTGAAACTTAACATATTTTGGTTCAACCAAAACTTTTGGGGTATAAAAGTAAAGTGAATGGATCAATGGATTTGTGTCCCTAAGTCTCTGAACCTCCATAGGATCTGAGAACATGCCATGTGTTTGAATTCTATTCAATTGGATCATTATAATACATACATAATGTAAATAATATAAACAACCATAAATCTAACCTCTCAAACTCCCATGGGCCTAATATTCCTCCATGTGAATCAATCACATTAACTTGTGGCCCTAGAGTATATAAAGTAGTGTTATAAATTTAAAGAATCAAACAAGTAGGGAGTGGATAAGTGCCACAATATATAGGATGTATGGATATAGTATTTATAAAGTAAGTTGAAAACAAAACAAAAGAGATGGTAAATGAGGAAGGGATAATTGTCTCAAATTGGGTGACTAAACATATAAAATTAATGAATTATTACCATTTGGAAAGTAAAGTAAACCTATCAAAGATGACTAACACATTTGAATTGAAATAGGAACTAAATAAAAATACCATTATTCATATTGATGACACACAAATGCATTAAAATCTCATATTTTTGAGCAATATATGAAAAATTTATACAAAGGAAATTAATTTTGTTATTAATATCTTGATCAATCATTGTAATTTTGAGCCTTCGAACATTCAAAAATCCCTAGTTTCCCTTGTAACCTTGTAAGAATAACCTATATGATTCATAAAAGGAATTAAAACATTGAAATTAAAAGAATGGCCTTGTCTTCAAAGTAAGCACATGTTCGTGTACCTTCTGTATATTCATTCATTAGAGGTTTCAAATTCTTAGACATTATATTTGACAAAAGTGCACTCGACTTTAAATTCTATCATTTTTTGATACTATGGGATGAAATGGAGTATGTGATGCCATATTCCATATAGGACCAGATATTACCTAATGATAAACAAGACATAGATGACTTACTTCTAATCAAGGAAACATGACTTCACCAGGCTACAATAAGACTAGAGGTAATGCCTTTTGAAAACATATTTAGATATTTATTTAATAATAGAATATGTTATGGGGATTGATTAAACATTCAAAAATGAAAAAGTGTAGTGATATACATTTATAGTAGAGAATTTGAGAGATATATTAGACACCTCACCCTTGAAACTACATACAACCAAGTCTCATCTAGTGTGTGGCTTAAAAGTAATACAATAAAAGGAAAATTAAAAGAATGTCTAGTCAAGGGGCGAAGGCTAAGTCCTATGGGGGGAATTTCCTCTAATAACATTATTAAATTAGACCTAGGATTAAGATTTCCATGGATATTAACAAATTTTATGGATTTATTACCATAACATATGTTAAAGTTGAATGGGTCCCCCTCTTGGATATTCTATTGACCTCAGACAAAATAGTCACCATAGGTGAAATTATTAGTGTTAGGTTGAAGTCATTTATGTTCAATTAATATGAACAAATGGAAATTTATACATCATTTCCTAATTACTATATTCATTATTAGGCATAGTTCACATTACTTGTGGGCAACTATGGTATCCCCAATAGAATACTTGGGTAACCAAATCTATAAGGATTAATCTTTCATGTTCATATAGATATACAAAATTGAACTACAAAAGATATGCAATGATATATATTCATAGGTGTATCAATCTATTTATGACACCCAAATGCCAAGATTGTTTCAAAACATAATAATAAGCATTAAAAAATAGGGGACTACTAGTATTATGCTAATGGTATGATAATAAAAATAGAGGGAAAAATACTCTCCCTTATTCCTACCACACTAAGCTCTAGATAAAATTACAAAATAAAAGATTGCCTACCAAATATACAAAAATATTGATGAGGAGTTAGGCCAAAAGCATTTGGCCTATTAATTTAAAACCCTATGAGCATTAGACAAATATCAGATCACATTTAAACTAATTGAGGAAGGCCATGACCTATTATAATAATATGAAGGTGTCCCTATTTATGGAATGGGAATCTAGGTACAAGGTTAGGACATATCTTCAGCTACTTAAAGAAAAAAAGGTGAACATTTTATATGTCCATCAATAATATGATCATGATGCTCTCTTTTTGAATGCATATGATGATACAAAGGTCTAGAAAATAATGAAGAATATGCCAATGTATATGATTTGGGCTCAAGATATTTAATATGACCCTAAGGTTACAAAGGAAAAAACATAAATAAAATCAAGATATCAATGGAATCTAGTCCATCCACAGGATTTAGGGGCTCAAAACCAACCTCCTTCTCTGATAGGAGATTTTTTTTTTACAAGAAGTGTCAAGTAGTTAGAGGGAGTCTAACCCTTAGATAAGAAAATAAATTTTAAAAATCCTCATAGTCTTGGACCAAGGTCCACATCTTCCATTGACACTACTCCAATTTTTGTAAAAATAAAAACCAAGGATAAGTCCACACCTCCTAAAACTAGACAGAGGAAGAAAACTTTTTTAATGACAACTCTATCACCCTTTAAAATTTCTACTCAGGATAGTCTCCCTAAGTTTCTATAATATTATTTATTAAATATTGCAATTGTTCCTAATTATCCCAAGTATCCTTTGGTAATTTCACCTCCACCTTCCATATCCATTAGTGAGGAAACATCTCTTTAAACACTACCTACCATGCTAGATCCCACTCCATTCTCCATTCCTTCTACCAAGGTTGTCCCACCAACCTTTCCTTCACCAACACCTGCAGTAGTGCTTTCTACCACTATGGTTCCTTTAATTTTTTCACCATGTCTTTCCAACTCTCCAAAGAATAAACAACCAGAAGAGATGCCATCACTTTGATTTCCCACAATATAAAAAACCCTAAGAGAAGATGAAGTAATGGAATCAAAGGAATAAGAGCCTATACAAGTAATATCTTTAGTTGAGTAATCAAGTGATGAAGAGTAAGAGGATGTAGATATAATGAAGGGGTCAAAACTTTAGATGAATGAGGAGGCACCCCTTGATGAAGAAGAGGCTAAATTGGAAAAATCTAAAGCCATGAGTCTAGGATATCAAACAAGAAGAAGAAACCTCAACTAATACATTGGATCAACAAATCTTCATAGAAGAATAGAGACAAAAAAATAATGAGGTAGTTTCTTCCCTTGTTTCATCCATTTCTAGTATAGGATTTTTAACTATAGATTTACCTCCAACTATTCTTGTATCTAGTTCTATTGATTTATATATTCTTTCATTTTCCAAGAAAATAAAGACTCTGATGAAGGCAATCCATTTTGATAATTTGGTCTCTATTTCTATTTTAATCTTAAAATGTCATTAATTCTAGATAAATAGTTATCTCAATTAGAGATACCAATGACTCAAAATTTACCCTTATAATCAACCACTATGACTATAGAGAGGACCCCAATTTTAACTAAGTATGTGGCTGAAGTAACTCCAATAAGGAAATATTCCTCATGGGATATAATTATTCATACACCTTTCTATTTTTCAATACAAATAAGTGCATCAATGACACTGCCAATAATAAAACCCCCTCCTATAAATCCTCCACCATCCACATCTGAAGACCCAAATACACTAGAAGAAGGGAAAATTATTGTTCTCAAATGAATGAAAGAGATTCAAAATATGAGGGATGAGAGATAGAATCTAGTTATTATACAATGACCTATAGTTTCTACCTGATTTGATAAGAAGAGTGAAACCATTCGGTGGTTAAGGAAGGAAAAGGTGATGAACCTCAATACGAGGCAAGAGATGTAATTTGAACAAAATAAAAATTTATTTCCTTTATCAAAAAAGGCTAAGAGGGATCACAATGATCCTAATGAATACAATGAATACTTCTTTGCTTTTGTGGAGACTTTTGGTGAAGTCATGAAGGAGATGTATCATAGCAAAGAAAAAACATATCAAAGACCATGATAGAGACAAACTATTTAGGCGTATCTATAAATTATTGAGAGTGTGAAAAGTGAAACCACAAGGATGTATGATAGTTTGAATGGCACTCAAGTTTCTAGGGTAGAAATCCAAAAAAAGAGAAATAAGGTGATTAAGTTATGGAACCATTTTAGATAATTAGAAAAAGACTAAATTTATAGATTCAATTCTCTAGAACCAGTGTATTGAACTAATTAAATTTTAAGTCTATTAGAGATGCAACCTAGGCTTTAAACTATGTTATTACTAAGAGAGAGGTTTCCATTGCATGACATAATTAGGTGATGGCCATAAAAACTAAGCTTTGGGTATTTTGAATGACATGAGGGTCATCGATGCAATCACTTTTCTAAGTGAACTAGTTAATAGGTAAAATTTTGAGAACCTCTTTAAAGTAACAACAAATAGTTTTAAGGAAGAAGTGGAGTGTAAAATTTAAAAATTTAATGATGAAATCTTACAACTAATAAGTTTTAAGAAAGATAGAGTAATAAAGGTAGAAACCTTGGGAGCAGAGTTCAAGGGTTCAAAAATAGAACATTTAAGGTTGATGGATGAAACCATCAAGATTTTCAAGCCTTGTTTACTCGATTTTGGAATAATTAATGAGTTTGATGCAACCCAAATTTTATTTCAATAACTTAAGGATAAGGAGATAGTTTCAAGGTCAACAATAAGTACATAACTAGTTGTTAATGTTGCCATGTCAACACAAGGTTACCAATTTTTAGGATTTATAGTCTTGCAAACTCCCATGAGCCTAAATTTGATCCCACAAGGAATGAAAATGACAACTCTAGTTTCTATAGATATTACTCTACCATCTTCTTCAGCCAACAGTGCCATATTAACACTATGATAAATATAAATATCTATTCACATGTTCCAGTTAAGTGGGAATGTTGGTTCCTAAATTATTTACATTGTATGTATATATTTTATGTATGGTTGGAGAATTTATTTTGAGTAATGAATGATGTACATGTATGATTTGCATGACATTAACATCCAATGCTTTTTTTGAACATGTAAATTTAGACTGTGTTTGAGAGATGAGGCCTTCCCTGTCCCAAGCCTATATATACTTGTATTATCCTTTTCCAAATGGAGGAGAGTTTTAGCTATTGAGATTAATAGGAAATTATGGTAAGTTATTCTTGCCTTAGTATTTATATAAAAATCTTGATTCTTCTATAATTCTATGGACTGTGTGAGATGTGTTATCATTCAAGTTTCTTAGTTATTTGTTTATGCACGATTATCTTTTGATATAGTTATTTAATTTAAGATATAGCTAATTTGAATGCCTTTTTCATGTTGATCATAATATACCAGAGAGATGTGCCATAGTAATCTAACAAATGTGACAACCTTTTATTTTGTATGTTTAAATTTAGTATGTTTTAATTCCCTTTGACTCCTTACTATGTTTGATTGTTGGTGTGCTACATTAATTTACAACAAATATTGGTCTTTTAATTTCTTGTCCTACTTTAGTTTAAGTGATGGTCTTGAAAGTTTCTCATCTTGTGTGGTCCACAAACCTCTTTTTTGCCTTTCCTTTCCCTCTTTTTGGAGTTTATTATATAATTCCTACCCAACTTAGTTAAAACCATCATCCTTCCACCCATTTCAAGTAGATATAGTTTCACCCATAGCTAACTCGTATGTGGTAATTAATCTATATTGCTTACTAATATTCCACAAATATGATGTTATAAAATTGAATACCTATAATTCATGCCATGGAGTGATATATTTCACCAATTCTAAAAATTAGAGGCTACCTCATAATATTTTTAGGGTATGCATTAAGCCCAAATCAATAGTTCTGATGGATAATTGATCTAATTCTTAAGTAAATATGAGGCCCACATTGCACTCTTGGAAATACATGACAATGAATGTGGTTGACATTTAAATAGATGTGCCATGTCTCAAAAACCATTAAAATAAGGTAATTAGAGGCCTACAATTGAATAATAATGTATTGAACATGGAAAACTATGTTTACAATGATAAAAATATATAAATTTAAATGATGCGCTATCACATGAGTTATAGCTTATTGTTTCACCATGGAATTTTTCCTTATGGGGATTTAATTTAATAGGAAAGTTAAATTTGACATCCGCTAGTGGTTATAAATTTATCATTACAACTATATAATATTTTACAAAATGGGTGGACATAATTCCACTTGAATTTACCACAAGGGATGACATATGTAGGTTTTTGATGACCAATATTATTTCCCATTTCAACATGCCTTGAAATATTATTTATGATAATGGAACATAATTTAAAAATAAGATGGTAAGCTGATTTTAAATTAAATACAAGATTAATCATACCTTTTCTACACCTTATTACCTATAGGGAAATGACCAGGCAGAGGTAACCAATAAAATAACTGTCAAAATACTTGGAAAAATAGTTGAATGATACAACATTGATTGACACCAAAAAATGGTATATGATCTATGGGCATACCAAACTAGTGTACGCACACCTACTCAGTCCACACATTACTCTTTGGTATATGGTACATAGGCCATATTACCAATTGAACTTGAGATACCTTCTTTACATGTTTATTTAAAATACATCATTAAAGATAATGAACACCATGAAAATTTATTTCGTTAGTTAGATTAGTTGAGTGAAAAATACACAAAATATGCTAAGCACTTATATGTTTATTAGGATCATGTAAAATGAGCATATAAAAAAAGGTTCGGCCACACATTTAATGTCAGTGACCTAATACTAAAATAAATCAAAATAATAACAATGTAGAAAAGACAAAAATGTAAAGTTTAAATGAAATTGGTTAGGGCCATTTCAATTTATATAAATATGGGGAAATATGTATACTAACTTGATACACTTAAAGGAAAGCCTTTAAAATTCAAAATGAACATTATGCACTTGCGTAAATATATTACGTAATAAAAAATAATATAAAATACAAACATACTTTCAACACCTCTATGTTATATTATCTCCTTGGCACATATGTGTTAGTTCCATGCTAATGGATGGTATATTCATTTAATCATACATGTACACATATGTGTCACTTATACCTGAGTGTGGTATATGCATACACAAATACATGATCTATTCTTGTTTAAGATATTGGGTATTTCTTCTACTCATGTCATACAAACATTTGGGGCATCCTCTTATGTGATATTGATACACATAGATTATATGATTTTATGATTACTCTACATTATCATATTTGTGTTTACATATGTACTTAAACATGCCTTTATACACAATTATATCTTACACAAGGTACTTGATATGCTCTTAACTTGATATTTTTTTTGCTAATACATTTGATCCATTGGCTACTATGACATGTTTATGTCAGTTTATTATGATTTAATTTATGCACTTCCTTAAATGTCTTACCTTGCTGTTGTATTCCTTGTTCATGCATTTAAATATGCTCCTTTGCTTATGGCCCCTGTGCCTATGTATGCTTTCATTTAAATATTCATATGTCATTTTTTTTGTATATACATTTGAATATGTCATCCTTAATCTTATGGACATTTAACTAAGTCATGTCCCTTTGATTGTGTGGCATTTGAACATGCCCTTTGTTTGCAGTCTCCTTAGACCATTGCCTTTTGACTTGATTTTGAGTGATATTATGTGTGTGCTCATTTTCTTGTTGAGATTATATTATTACTATCTAGACATTGACATGATATTTATCATGTAAATTAGACCTACATGTGATCACATTGGTTTTATATGCTTCAATTAAATATTTACCTATACATTTCTTTCTATATGTTACATAGTTACATTCACAGATTATATAATTGTATTATCCTTTTGAAGTGAGGTAACTACCAGTTCTTTTCATTCCCTCACCTCAAAGGGGGGACATATTAGTGGGGACATGTCATAGAGGCATGTTATCCATGCTTGGCACAATTTTTAGATTTAGTAGTGGCATATTTAGAAGCATGTTTTCTATACTCATTCAATATATGGTACTTATATCAGTTCCCAAATTTAGTGGGTGCATGCTTTGGAAGCATGTTCTCCACATACATTCAATATATGGTACTTATATCAGTTTACATATTTAGTGGGGGAATTTCATATGGGCATGGATTTCACACATTCACAATTCTCAGATTCAGTGGGGACATGATTTGGAAGTATGTTCTGCACAAATTTTTAATATTTGACATTTTCAGATTGCAATGGGGGCATATTTTGCAAACGTGTCTTCCACATTGGTACTTATATCATTTTTCATATTTATCCATATATAGTGGGGGAATGCTTTGGAGTCATGTTCTTCAAATTTACACACATTTTTGAATTTTCCAAAGCACATAGTCATATGATTCATATTCATAGTTGTGGCATAATTCTATACATTGGTACTATTGTTATACATAGTTTAATCATAAGACATATCTAAGGTGAATATTCTATGCATCATGTGCCTATTATTGAAAAATATAAATTAGTTTCATATTCCAAAACTCTTTTATGGACTATTACCACATCACAAACTTTTAATAATGATACCCCATAGACTTTTACAAACTTTATTGATCCAATCTACTACAATAGTTGGTTTGATTTTTGGTATGCTTGAAGTTATTAAATCACTCAATCTTTCTAATTTTTTAGGTTGGACTCAATCATCTATCCTCACTAAGTTATAAATATTGTTAGGTTACATGGTTAATCTCAACTGTTAGGTAGTAACTCATCTTTTTCTCTAAAGTTTGGGGGCATGTACCTCCAAATATCTCTTTCTATCTCATTGGATATATGCAATTTAAATATTTATCTATAGTTATCCTAATCTCAATTTTATATCCTTATACTAATAAATATTTTTTAAAATAACTTTCCAATAGACAAGGTGGTTACACTGACACACATGTGTACTCCTAATTCTTGCTCTTTCAGATTTAATCTATTTAAATTAATTTCAATCCTAGATTATATAAAATAGTTTGGTACTATAACATGCTCTTGGTTTCAATTCAATCACTAATAAATCAATCAAGTTGGGCATGTGCAAAGACAAGGTGTGCATACACACCTAGGTATGTATTCCTTTTTTTTAAATTAGAAAATTCATTATTAGATTAAATGGAGGAAACTGTAGACACTATTTTATGATTATATAACACCTCAATTTTGTACACTTGGAAAACTCTGACCTTGGTTATGTTAGGTTGTGGAGATAAAATCTTCACTGATGCAAAGATGGAGGAGGTTGCTGAGTGTCACAGTAATCGACGTTGGTCAGGCCAATCGACATCGGTCAGGAGTAGACATGAAGCTATCAACATCGATCATGGATTGGCCGATGTCAGTCGCCTGTGCGGTTCTAGAACTATTAGTTACATGAACAGTTAGTTTAATGAACCAGTTGTTTGTATGTAAAGACTAATTTTAGTCTTGAGGCTGCATTTCTAATTATTGTAATTAGGAAGTCTAATTATTGTTTATATGGGATCTATTTAAGAGACCCATGGGGCTCTATTGTAAGTGTAGAATCATAAGGACTTGCAAAGGCAAAAACAAGGGTTCTTCTAGGTGTGTAAGATTTTGGTCTGTAAGTGTGTAAGACCAGGTTGATCTACAGCTTATGCAAGATCAGGTAGAAGATCTACATGGTAAGTAAGGTCAGTTGATTTGCAGGTGTGTGTGTGAGCAAGGTCAAAGGAGATCTGCAACACAATAAGGAGCAAGATTAGGGAGATCTACTTAGAGTACGTGGTGTACTCGATTGGTACTGGAAGTAGGCAACAACGGTTGAGTTGATTGTCACTTACTAGTTGGTGTACTGGCAGTATTGTTACTGACTGGTTGAAACAACAACTCTGTGTTTGAGTTGATTTTTTTTGTAATTGAGAGAGAAATATTGAGGGAGAATTACTGGTACGCCCTAGAGGTGTGAGAAGAGTGTGATTTCTTCATTGTATTTCCTTCTAGAAGAATGTTAATACAAGATTGTATTGTCTCTCATATTTTGTACTATTTTTGAATTCTAGTTACATTTTACTTCCTTGTTAAATTTTGTGTTTAGTTGCTTATACAAAGGTAATCAAGTGTACTCTTAAGGAGCAGGGATCCTGACAATTGGTATCAGAGCTTGGTTAGGTACACTAACAGGTGGTCAGAGCGTGTTAAGTGTTTGATTATAGGTCAGTCTCAGGGGTTTCTGATTGAGTGGGAGTAAAGCAATGGCAGAAGAAAGTACACTAAGAATGGAGGAATTCAATGTCAAGAATGATCAATTACGGTATTATGGAAAGAAAGAGCAGGTAAAGAAATATTATTGGTTGGTAGAAGATCAGCATGAAGGAAATGAAGAAGCAGATGTTGCAGGTATTGTTGCACAAGATGTTCTTTTATGTTCCTTGGATAAAGTAAAATCTTGGGTTTTAGATTCTGTTGCCTCTTTCCATGCAACCCCAAATAGAGTATTTTTCCATGATTATGTCCATGGAGACTTTGGAAAGATTTATTTAGGGGTTGGTGAGCCTTGTCAAATTATTAGCAAAGGGGAAGTGCGGTTGAAATTGCAGATGGGCAACACATGGGTGTTGAAGGATGTCATGCATGTCCCAGTCCTGAAGAGGAGTCTAATTTCTATAGGAAAGTTGGGTGATGAGGGTTGCACAGTTACTCTCACAGTGGAATCTTAGAAAGTTTCCAAGGGTGCACTTGAATTAGCATGTGGTAAGAAAGTAGGTAATCTTTATCTATCTACTTGTATTACTGATTCTCCTTCTGGTTTATCTACTTCAGATGTAGATGCGAAGATGTGGCTCTATAGGCTTGGTCACATAAATAAGAAGGGGATGCATGTGCTTAAGAGGAAGTCTGATGTCTTTGATAAACATAAGAACTGGAAAGCCTTGGTTTTCATGGAGGAGATGATGGATAGAGATCAGCTCAAGGGGCTAAATAATTTTGAGTAGGGCATTTTGGACAGGGTTATGATCCAAAGTGAGCTTGTGAGTAAAAAGTCATCACTCATAGGAAAACATAGTTACTGACATCGAACAAGTAGGTACCGATGTCGATCATGTGCAAACTAGAGTCGGTGGAGATCAATGTCGGTTAGGGAACTGACGTTAGTGACCAGGTGGACACTGACATTGGTCAGGGAACTGGCGTTAGTGATTAGGTGGAATCAACATCGGTCAGGTGCAGACCAGGGTCGACCAGAGAATGGATTTTGGGTAGATAGTAAGTTGTCAAGGAGTCTTAAATGCCCATGAAAGGGTAAAGCCTCAAATTTGTTATTCACCTTCTTTATACTACCTAAACTTGTTGCTCACTGATGGTTAAGAACTAAGAATTTTTGAAGAGGAAATGTAGGTAGAATCCAGGAAATAGTGGGAGCATGGCATGAATGAGGAGATTGATTCCTTGGGAGAGAACCAAATGGGAGATTTGGTAGAGTTGCCAGCTAGAAAGAAAGTACTCAAAGATCAGGACAATGGTGTTTAAGGTTTGACAGGTGTATGACAAAGCATGGCTTTAGTCAATGTCAATGTGACCATTGTGTTTACTTTACTAGGTTAGATAATATTAGCTACATTATCCTATTACTATATGTGGTGTATATGCTTGTTGCAGGGTCACACATGCAGGGAGTTGCTGAGCTAAAGGTAAAGTTAGTTTAGAGGTATGCCATGAAGGATTTAGAAGTAGCGAAATTCTTTGGCATGAGTATTTCTAGAGATAGGGAAGATCATAAGTTGATGTTGTCTCAGGATGATTATGTGAATAAGGTAGTGGAGAGGTTCAATATGTAGGATACAGAACTAGTTAGCACACTTATGGATGGACAATTCGTAGAACAGTGTCCCAAATCACATGATGAGGTTGAGTACATGTGTACTAGACCTGATATTACCTAAGCAGTGGGAGTTTTTAGCAAGTTTGTGGCCATTCTAGAAAAGAAGCACTAAAAATTAGTTCAGTGGATTCTCAAGTATCTGAGAGGGACCAGTAGTAGGGATTCATGCTTTACAGGGTCAGGCACTTCTCTACATGGGTATGTAGATTCCGATATGGTAGGTTACTTGGATGATAGGAGAAGCACCACATGATATGTGGTGGTTGGTATTCAAGACTAAAATTGAAGAGGGATACAAGCTAGGAAACAAAATTAGATGATGTACAGGTGTAACTATTTATCTCCAAGTGAGAGATTGTTAGGTTGTGGAGCTAAAAGCTTCACTGATGCAAACATGGAGGAGGTTGTTGAGTGTCACAGTAATCGACATCGGTCAGGCCAACTGATGTCGGTCAGGAGTAGACAGGAAGCTACTGACATTAGTCATGGATTGGCTAATGTCAGTCATCTCTAGATAGACAACGACTGACGTCGATCGCTTGTGCGGTTCTAGAATTGTTAGTTACATGAACAATTAGTTTAACGAACCAATTTTTTGCATGTAAAGACTAATTTTAGTCTTGAGGATGCGTTTCTAATTATTTTAATTAGGAAGTCTAATTATTGTTTGTATGGGATCTATTTAAGAGACCCATGGGGCTATATTGTAAGTGTAGAATCATAAGGACTTGAAAATGCAAGGACAAGTGTTCTTCCAGGTGTGTAAGATCTAGGTCTGCAAGTGTGCAAGACCAGGTTGATTTGCAAGTTGTGCAAGACTAGGTAGAAGATTTACATTATAAGTAAGGTCAGTTGATCTGTAGGTGTGTGTGTGAGCAAGGTCAAAGGAGATCTGTGGGGTAGCAAGGTCAAAATATATCTGCAACACAACAAGGAGCAAGATCAGGGCGATCTACTTGGAGTACGTGGTGTACTCAGTTGGTATTGGAAGTAGGCAACAATGGTTGAGTTGATTGTCACTTACTGGCTGGTGTAATGGCAGTATTGTTATTGACTGGTTGAAACAACAACTCTGTGTTTGAGTTGATTTTTTTTGTAATTGAGAGAGAGAAATCTTGAGGAAGAATTATTGGTACGCCCTAGAGGTGTGGGAAGAGTGTGATTTCTTCATTGTATTTCCTTCTGGAAGAGTGTTAATACAAGATTGTATTGTCTCTCATATTTTGTGTTGTTTCTGAATTCTAGTTACATTTTACTTCTAGTTAAATTCTGTGTTTAGTTGCTTATACAAAGGTAATCAAGTGTACTCTTAAGGAGCAAGGATCCTGACAGGTTACTCCTCTCAATTCTAGACCTTTCATACTTCCACATGTCTCACATATGCTCTATCTTATGTCCCTTGGTCTATATATCTTAGTATAAATAGTATTATTTTGATTTTCTCTTTTTAAAAAGGATTAAAATGTACTTATCTTCTATCTCTACAATTTTTGAACCTATACCTACTTTCCTACTTCTTGGACACTAATGTTTGGGATAGATAGTAGTGTTGATGCTACTGTCTTATCTTAACACAAGTGTCCAATGCCCTGAATTCATTTAATTTTCAAATGAAAAATATCCTAATGGTTGGCCTAAGTGCTTTAATATTATTTATTACTCCAAAGGGATTAATATAAATATAATATCAACCCTCATTTATTCCTTACCTAGCAACATAAGAATAATACTAAGTATTATTACCAAAGAGAATTCAAAGAGCATTCAATTAAACAAAGCTTTCCCATTTCCACACAAATCATAAGTACATAACATATACAGGTTTATAGCCTAAGAGGCTGATTTTCCAAGTTAAAAGAAAGTTCATTATTATACTTTCTTTGCACATATTGTATGATTCACACACAAGACAACACATAGGGGAACACTACATGATTCTGAGACCCTCTTATAGAGTATTGGCTATGTAGGTAATTCCCTATGATATTGGGGTATTTAGGGTCAGCTCAAAACTATATGCTCCCCAACCCAATTTTCCCAAGGTCACTATGAAGATGGATAACTATGGTTTTTTCATTTCATAAGGAGGGACAATCCATGAAATAGATCTGAATGCACTAGAGTGAAGGAAAAGTAAAACCTAGAAGCATCCAAGTGGTCACATCCTTTTATAACAAAAATTACATATAGAACACTTATGTCAAACCTAGATATTAGCATCAACATAATTACCCTATGCTAACATTAGTGTCTAGAGTACCATAATTATCAAATCTAGAATCTGATGACTATTTTAGAATCTCCTTATAACATATTTTCTACCTATTATAGATCTATAATTTCATTAACATTATAAAAATATAAGTACATCACTTATTTATCATTTATGTATCTATCATAGTTTTATTTTTCATATTTAGACTATCTCAACATGATAAATTTAGTGCATAGTTATATATGAGTTTATCATTTAATTGGTATACTCTTGATTTTATTATCACCCTTATGCCATTTCATTTATATACACCCCTTTAATCAAAATGTAAGTTTAATGATAAGATAACCTTAGATATACATTTTAGGGTTAAATATTTACATACTTATGGTAGATTCAATTGAAAACATTTGTGATCTTTCCATAGTTTTTGAGGAAGTTTCCTTCAACATTGACACAAGTTATCCTAGTAGCCTCTATGAGGAATGTAATACCTTTTACCCTTACATTTAAAATCCACATGCCTTTGAAATTAACCCACCTCACCATTATATTTACATTATAACACCCACAAATTTTGATTAGGACCAATAGAACCACACATTATTGAATTTATTCCATGGTGACATTGTAGTGGAAAATATTTTGGGGAACCAAGACAACATTAAATCAAAAGATCAATCTCCTAGTGAAACCTTATTTTAGGTGTTAGGGGATGATCAAATTCTAAACTCAACATATTCTAGTGAAACCTTATTTGAGGCACTACATGATAATCAAAATAAAAAATTGTAATTATTTAGTGAAGCCTTGCTTAAGGCACTAAGGGATAATTAAAATGAATTATCAATATCATTTAGTGAAACCTTATTCAAGGAGATATTGTACAATCCCAATAATAATAATAATAAAGAATAATTTTTTAGTGAAAAACTCTTTGAAGAACCAATAATTGAGCCAAGTAATTCCTCTTTCATAATGAAGACATTCTTGAAGTCAATATCGGCCCCATCACAACCAAAATTATGTTAAATCCATAATTAGTAAAAATGTGTGTGACTAAAAATACCAATCTTCATTTTTCCTCCAATACACATAAATTCTATCATGATCCTATTATTCTTTCAAAAATTATATTATATTACCAAATTAGATCATTTATCTAATGTCTATCCTTTTATACCCTCCCTAGCAGCACTCTTTTTCAAAGAGACTATAAAGACATCTTATCTAGAGGTTTGGAGAAAGCAAAATCAATGACCACAAAAGATCACAATAGCACCAGTGTAGTCCAAATAAGTAGAAGGTTCAATAGAGAAACTATTTTGATTCAGTATTGGTCAGACATTTCAAATTATGTATATTGTAATCCTTCATTGAGTTGAGATGCTAAAAAAATAAAAACATAATTAAAAAATTTAAAATCCAAAGAGAAATAATTTTTCCAATGATGAAAACTAAGATTATGGCACCTTGGGCAAGTATCATGATAAAAACTAGGTTGGTGGAATTATGCATAAATAATTCATTACTATAAGTACCTTGACACTTGGGGGTAACCTCATTTACATTTAAGGCCAATCCAACCATTTTATTTGTTCAATTTTATTCATCCCGACCCATCTTATTGTGATCATTAGTATTCCCCATCTTAACCTTATTACAAGAACGAAAGGTATAATGAGAGTTATTTAGGAAACATTAAGGTATACTACCTACATGAAACTTTGATGATTGGACACATTTAGTTCTCATTTGACATGGTACTTGAATACTCCTATTCCTTTCTCTCATTGCCATCCATTATTATCTTGCATTATCCATTTGGCCTTTATTAATTATTATCTTTCAATGTAGGTTGAACTATAGTGGCTTGAGGTCCAATCAAGCTATGTAGGTAGTGCTCAGTCTCTAAGGTCAACTCATGCACCCCTATCCATGGTTTCACTATTTTATAAGTAATTTAAGCCACACTCTTTCCATTTTATGAGCAAGCTAAGGCACACTCTTGCCATTTAATGAATAACCTAAGCCACACTCTCACCATTTTATGAGTTAAAACATTATGCATTTATTAATGCTCCATTGAGTTGAGATGCCAAAAATCCACAAACATTCAAACCATTTCAAAAAATCCTAATATTAGAAAAGGCCTTAAAATCTCCAAGAGAAATATAAAGCTATGAACTTCAAAAACATTTGTTTTATCCTAAATTTAATAAATATTCTTGATTGATCATTGAGAAAATCATGTAAGATATTATTGTGATGTGTCCTTCCCAAATATGCTCTACAGGGGTAAATTCATTATTGGTTCCAATCATTTCTACCACCTTGGGATGTGTTCTTCCTTGCACGTATCCTTTCTTGAGGGAATTATTCCATTATTAACATCATTAAGCCTATCAAGTGGATTATTTAACTTGGTTAAATGACAATATGTTCTTTATTTATTTTATTTTTAGTTTGTGTTTGATTTCTTATTTATTTCCTTTCTTTATTATGACCTTGACTTAGTCCATTGTGATAAAGAGGTCATCATCATAGTGCTCCTTATAATTCACTTGCACTCAAGTCCATCCATTGACATATGAATACATTATCATCCTATTTTTTTATATTATTGGTGTGTTATCATTTTTATATTAGATAGAGATTCAATCTTTATTCATAATAAAACCAAGTCACCATCATGTTTTATATCATGATACATATAATCATGTGCTACATTAAAAATCAAGTGTTTGAGTCTTATATATGATGTCATGCTATGTTAGTAGTAACTCTACTTGAAAATTCATTCATTATTTAATAAAATCATTTTTTTCATCTTTGATTGCATCACATCATCACATTTTCCTTGATAAAATCAACATAATCAAACATTCTGGCTATATATATGCTCATCAAGACATGCATCTCTAAATGAGCAGGTAGAAAAAAGATTCATATACATTGATCCATAATTATTCTTCATTATATTATCAAATCAGGTCTTCTATTCTATTTTTCATCATTTATTATAATTTTATCCCATATTGGGAAAGTACATTGGCCTGAAGTCTATTTAGACTATGTAGGCAATGCTCAGTCATGTTTCATTTATGAGTTCAGCTCAACCACCATTATCTCAATATTTTTCAAATCATTATTATATTTTTTTCAATCATCTCTTTCACTACCATTGAATATTATCATGTGTTTGGTTTTATGTAGCTTATTCATTTGAAAAGTCCTTATATAATTACACCCACATTTGCATCATTCATATAATCTTTAATCTATGTAATAGGTTAAATCCTTCAGATATGCTTGCCAATAAATCAAATCAATTAGATCAATGAATGATCAAATTTGTCTTGTTGGGGTTAATAATTTAATAAATTATTAAATCCACCCTATTAGGGTAACTCATTAGTCAATCAGTCTATCTTTCTTCTAATTCTAGCTTGTAGCTTTCATTTTATTTGGGGTAAATCAAAGAGTGTGACTTGTTTTAGGATAGACTATTCCCTAAGCCTAAAATGTTCTCCTTATTTGAGTAAATTCAAGGTGTGCCACTTATTTTGGGGTGCATCTTTCCCACTTCACCTTGGGATTAATTCAATTATATTATTCTCAAAACATTGGAAATCAAAGCATGAAAGCATTAGCTTAGGTTGGTTAATTTTATCCATGGGTTAATTTCTCACTCTTCTTATTGCTTCTTCCTCTCTTTTTTGATAGCCCATCCATGTATTTCATTCCTAAATGCCATCTCAAGGGGCATCATGGGTCATTAATTATTTTATCATTTAAATTCAAATTCTTCTCAACAACTTTTTAATTATTTAAAAAGTTGTTGCTTCATCTAGTGTCTCATAATGCATTCTCAAATTCAGGCAAAATATAGACACTCCATTTTCACCTCTTCTTTGTATAAATGATAATTGAAACATTTTTTAATGAAAATTAGAGTGACTTTATACAACATTGTGAATTAATCCTAAAAATAACTGAACACCCCAATTTCATTTGTATATTAGACGTAAAGGTTTTGAAACACATAAATGCATCCATAATTGGGAAATAGATCATATGATATTATCACCTTCTTATAATTCATCCTTAATAAAGTGTCTATTTTTCAAGTGATGATTTCAACCAATTAAATAGGTAAATTATTCAACTCTCAAATTGACATAAAATCTAATCAAGATTGTTTAGCTAATTAAATCAAATCAAAAGCTAACTTCTCCCTAAGTGAAAAATCCATAGAATTGGCTAATATTAGATTAATACAAATCAAAATATTAAATAAATATTTGAAATGATGACATCATAATGAGATCATCATGATATCACAACAAAAATCAAGAATGCTGACATCATCATGACATCATTTTTAAAGTTGTCAAGCATTTACAAAATATCAAGAAAATATTTGAATTTTTAACCCATGCCTATTTAATGCCAAATATTAATTACATTCTTGTGTACTAAATTTGATTGATTTTCATCCACTCATCTAGATTAACATCTAATGGTTGGAATCAATTCAAGAATTATATAAATATAAGGGTCCATCCTCCTATTTCAAAAATGACCAATTATGCAATGAAGTTTATCCCAATATTAAGGCCATCACATTCTATTCTCATTCATTATTTCTTTTAATTAATCGAATAATCCATAGTGCAATTGGGGATGTTGCCCATGTGACCACACCATGACATTGATAAAGACTCTAAGCTCTACATTTGGGCACAAACATGTATGTATACAGGTGGGGAGTAGATATCCATGAGGAAGGTAATCATTTTAATGTATTCTATTTATTTATCACTTTTTGATCTTGCCTAATCCAAATACCAAATTAAGAAGTTAGATTTGTTATTGTTTTATGTTTGTTTTACATACTAGCAAGAATTAAAATCTTTTAGATTCATGTGTTTATTGTTATAAATCCCTAACCTTGGTACTAGGAGGGGACACTTGATCTTGAGGTAGCTCTAAAAAATAAGGGTGTTATCCTCAATAAGTTGAGTTATTTTTTCCCCTTTATCAATTTTAGATTGGTGAATATCCATATTAGGAATTAATAATTGGGTGTAATTCCTCTAGTAAATCCATTATTATCTTTATTTTGAGATTTAATTTTTTTTCCATTGCATCTTAATTATTTTCTTGTTATTAGTCAAGGGGATTTGGGTGAATGTTTACTTTGGGCCTTTACTTCTGGACTTTTCTAAGAATTTTCTCTATTGGTATGACCCTATAAATTATTCATGCATTTTTTTAAACATGCACAATAATTTGACATTGTTTTTTGAAAATTTATACATTCATAACCCAAGCCTTACCTTCAAATAGATAAATAAGATGACAACTAGATAACATGAGGAACATGTTTAGTAACATTAATTATGACACATAATCTTATGTAGATACTAAATTATCATTTCTTGGTACCATATAGACAAACATAATTGCCAATTTTCTCTACCAAACATTGGAGTATGTCATCTACCTAACTTTTAAAGGTTATATGCTTCTTGAATTAAGAGGAGTTATTTGAAATAATCTTTCCCTAAAAAAATATTCTATAACAATATGGAATTTGGATTTAATATCTCTGAACAACTTTCAAAACACACTCCCCCCTACAGAGTAAGGATTACCATTGCTTCTTTTTACTTGTCTTGGAAATTTTCTTTGCTCTTCATCCCCTCATAAACACCCATATACATTTTTCTTGGGGTCTCCTCCCTTTCTCTGTTTTCATATATTACTTTATCCTTTTCACATCATCTAAACTATCGCTCCTTTTTGCACTCCTATTACTCTTTCTCCCACTCCAACATTTCCCCCTTAAATTCTAATGTAATGTGCCCTCATTTACACACACGCACGTGTACACACACACACATGATTATTATTATTTATAGATACATATATTATATGTAAAATAATATAATATTTTATATTTATAAATATTTTATTTATATATTATATATTTATTTTAATATTTGTAAATATAATATATTAAATTATAACACACACACACACACACACACACACACACACACACACACACACACACACACACACACACACACACACACACACACACACACACACACACACACACACACACACACACACACACACACACACACACACACACCTGTGTGTGTGTGTGTGTGTGTGTGTGTGTGTGTGTGTGTGTGTGTGTGTGTGTGTGTGTGTGTGTGTGTGTGTGTGTGTGTGTGTGTGTGTGTGTGTGTGTGTGTGTGTAGACATACATATAAAACTTTACATAAAATATTATAATTAATCAAAAAATATATTTAGTTAGGAAATCAATATATACCTTTCTATTTTACAACAAAAATAATGTTGTAAAAGAGAAATTAAAAAAATTACCATCTAGATGAAATAACATTTGATGGAGTGAAAATTGTGTATTATCTCTTTCAAAATATAAATAAAAAGACTATGGAATGATATCATTGTGATCATTTATTATGATATTGTCATAATCATCATCTATTAAATCATTTTCAATGTCATGTTCAAGAATTATGTCATCATCATATACATATACAATATATATGTAGGATATATGTACATATACATATACAATATATTAAGAGGAGTTCTTTGACACATATAAAATATAATATATAGGATACATATACATACACACACACACACACACACACACACACACACACACACACACACACACACACACACACACACACACACACAATATTTTATACATATACAATATTGTATATGCACACAATATATATATATATATATATATATATATATATATATATATATATATATATATATATATATATATATATATATATATATATATATATATATATATGTATACAATATTGTATATGTATATGTATAAAATATTTTGTGTGTGTGTGTGTGTAGACATACATATAAAATTTTAAATAAATATTATAATTAATCAAAAAATATATTTAGTTAGGAAATCAATATATACCTTACTATTTTACAACAAAAATAATGTTGTAAAAGAGAAATTATAAAAATTACCATCTAGATGAAATAACATTTGATGGAGTGAAAATTGTGTATTATCTCTTTCAAAATATAAATAAAAAGATTATGGAATGATATCATTGTGATCATTTATTATGATATTGTCATAATAATCATCTATTAAATAATTTTCAATGTCATGTTCAAGAATTAACTAATCATCATGATTGTGCCTCATCATCTTATTCAAATTCAAGACCATCAATTATCATACATTGGTTATTTATCTATGAAGACAAAATTTCAATAATTATTAAATAAATTGAGGGGTTTTTAAAAATAACTAATTAAAATATTTACAAATTAAATAATTGGATGCTACTATTTTGACAAGTTAATAGTGACTAATGTATTTCATGTAGAAATGCCCTATAATTATCTCACTCAATGAATTCATTAGAGTTCCATCCAAATGATTTTTTTTATTCTTGTGCTTTCTTAGTGACCCTTAAGTCACAACACTTCTCCTATAATAAACTATAATTTTGGGATTTTCATGTCTTCAACATAATAGATAATGATACAAATAAAAATCATTGATTTAATTTCATACTTAGAATGATTCAAAACCTAATTTATGCCCATTTTTCCTAAGTGGTGATTCACCTTCAATATTTACTAAAAATGAATCACAACACAAGAATGAATTTATAAATCTTTAATATTGACAAAAAGATTAAAAAATATACATGAAATGAGAGGAATCCAAAATTTAAATTTTGATTTTTTTTTTCATTCAAGTTAAGATGCAAGTAAAACTAGATAAATAGGAAATGCTAATATGAATTTCGTTAAACAATTTGCATTATATTCAAAAATATGCAAAAAAAGAGATGAAATCAAAATTGGGAAATTCATCAAATAATTTGCATTCAAATTATATGCAAGTGAAACTAGATAAACTTGAAATTATACTATGAATTTCATATATTTTTTGTAATAGATCAAAAAATATGCAAGAATATAAAAAATTCAAATTGGGAAATTCATCAAACAATTTTCATTCAAGCGATGCAAGTGAAACTAGAGAAATAAGAGATGCTAGTGTGAATTTCATCAAACAGTTTACATTACATAAAAAAATATGTAAGAAAATATAAGAAACCAAATTTATAATTTGATAAAAAAAATCCATTCAAGCTATGATGCTAGTAAATCTAGGGGTTTTTGGGATTTTTACCAAAGAGTTTTCTTCATAGGTTTTTTTCAAGTTTATTTAATGGGGTTTCCTATATATTTTACAATTATTTCTTTGGGTTTTTGTTTGTTTTTTGATTGAAAATTACACATTTATTAATCATAAACTAATATATTACAATAATTATCATACAAAAATGGGTGGATAATTTTTTCATACCCCAAACTATTGATGTCACATTGAGGCAAGCCCCAAGAAAAAATTATATCAAAGCATCAAAATGGATGTATAATAAAAGTCTAATAAAAAAGGATGCATAATAAAACATAGAACCCAAGGAAACTAAGAGGTAACAACAAACATAGTATCTGGAGGAAGCAGAGGGGGAATTATCCATATTCCTTCCCAACCATTACTACTCGATGAATCAAAAAAATATAGAATCGGTTCCCACCCATGAGTTTTATATTATTATTTAGTGTTTTCCACTTGCTGTGAGGGAGAGATAATAAGATATAGGTGAGGAAAATTATCATGGGGAATATCCACCACTTACGATGATTATTGTGTCAAAGTCAGTCAAAAATTCCACCCCCATGGGGAAGACACAGTCGACAGTGATGAGGAGACACACTATGCCTACTTTTTGAGTGTCAATGCTGAAATATTTGACCTTTACCTTGAGAGGAAGACATGTGGAAAGGGAAATATAGAGGGTCATGATTAACCACACAATAATCACTCCCCAAGTCATCTAAGAGGGTCTAAAGGTGTTCCACTTCTAGGAATACCTTGTACACATGCACTTGAATCTGGGTAAAACATTAGAAATAATAGTAAATTTATTATTCATAGAGAAATATATTTATGGATGGATTAATTATTGACATTATTTTTATCTTTCCATATATGAAAAAGAATATCAACTCAAAAAATATACCAAAAAATATTGTATCTTGTAGGTAACATGGCTGAGTTCCTAAGAAGAACCATTTTAAAGGTGAATAATTATAAATAAATGGATGGAAAAGGGTGTTGATCCATTTCCAAGATAACTAATCATGAGGAACAAATAAAATTAAATGTTTTAGAGTCTCAACCTAAAGACAAGCAGGGAAAATTAGATTAGAGACCCCCATTTGCTTTAGTCAGTCACCAATGAGTAGAGCATGGTAAGGAACACTCTAAATAAAATGGGATTTTTTTGGATCTATATGGTCTTTCCGTAGATTGGAAAACCTATAAGCCCAATTAAAATCTAGAGATCTTAACTTCCATCGGTGCTTATGGGTTTTAGTTTAAATATGTTGTGGAGTTAGGATTTGATAATTAATTTGGGGATTATATATAAAAAAAGAGTGGTCATGGCCTATGATAGTCTCACCACTAGTGAAATATAGTTGGGATGCCAATTTTATAGAGGTACCATAAAGTATGGAGTTTTGAATTTCTTATATGGACTATAAATCCTTAAGTTTGAGTTGGTATTTCAATCTTAGTATATCCCACAAGAACCATTCTCTAGAAACTTTATATAAAATGTCCCCGATGATCTTAATTATTCTTTTAAATATTTTAATCCATTTAAACTACGGAAATATAGAAAATAAAACATTACAAAAATTTGGGATGAGATTCCACCAAAGGGAATGAGAATTAACTAAAATTTTTATTCTCAAGTCATCTTGACCTAGATAAGGTTAGGTTTGAGAAGCTCCCATAATTTTCATATGTTTTTGACAAAAAATATGCCCTTGACCTGGATAGGCACAAGAGAAAGGAGAAGCCTCTATAAATCAGGCCCTTTCCAAGCCTTTCGACCAGGAAGGGTTCCTTGGGAAATATATTTTTTGATAATAATAATATTCCAATATTCATTCCCTTCAAGGATTATAATGATCTATTTCACCCTTAGAGAATACTCTTATAGCCTCATATCAATGAGCCTGAGGCTCCAAAATTATTTAAGTCTAAAACAAATATCCCAATATACCCTATAGAAATCCCTGTGATCTTCAGAGTTGGCCCAAAATAGGTTCCTCAATAATTTTTCCAATTTAGCATACATAACCTTAGAAGGAGCCCAATAAGAAAAGTAATAAACATGAGAAACAACCAACACTTTAGAGCATACTTGAAAATTTCCTATCATGGAGAGGGGCTTGGTGATCTAAAAATATTTTGTTAACCCATTATACAAAATATGACCAAAGATCAGTAGTGGAATCCCTAAAGGCAAAGGAAACTACTAAAAATAGAAATTGCACACCTGGTAGGATCCATTTCAATCAATATCCTTCCAACCAAGGAGGTTTGGGGGAGAGGGATTGTCTGTAACACTGAGTCTTCTTACATTAGATAGAATATCCTAAAGCCAAACATAAAATGTCAAGAATTTTCATGGAATTATTAACACTAGCCTCTTCTTCCATAAGGATAAGAAAATAATCATTTGTAAAGTGCCTAGTGATAACCTATTTGTCACCCTAGGGGGAAAAAATTATTTTCACCAAGCCTCTAGATGATTAGGTATCCAAAATATAGTTAAAACCTTCTAAAACCAATACATATAATGTAAGATCTAAGGGGAAACCTTATACTATTGACTTGAAAAAACCAAACATGTGGGATTGTAGCCTATTAATGGTAATGCAAGATCCCGCATAAAACATGCATCTCTAAATGAACATGTAGAAAAAAGATTCATATACATTGGTCCATAATTATTATTCATTATATTCTCAAATTAGGTATTATATTCTATTTTTCATCATTTCTTATCATTTTCTCCCATATTGGGAGAACTACATTAGCCTGAGGTCCATTTAGACTATGTAAGCAATGCTCAATCATGTTTCATTTATGAGTTCATCTTAGCCACCATTATCTCATTATTCTTCAAATCATTATTGCATTTTTTCAATCATCTCTTTCACTACCATTAAACATTCTCATGTGTTTGGTTTTATGTATCTTATTCATTTGAAAAGTCCTTATACCATGGCACCCACATTTTCATCATTCATATAATCTTTAATCTGTGTAATAGGTTAAATTCATTAGATATGATTGTCAATCAATCAAATCAATTAGACTGATGAATGATCAAATTTGCCTTGTTGGGGTAAATAATTTAATCAATGATCAAATCCATCTTATTGGGGTAGATCATTAGTTAATTAGTCTATCTTTCTTATAATTCTAAGCTTGTAGCTTTCATGCTATTTGGGGTAAATCAAAGGGTGTGACTTGTTTTAGGATAGACTATTCCCTAAACCTATAATGTTCTCCCTATTTGGGTAAATTCAAAGTGTGCCACTTATTTTGGGGTGTATTTTTCCCACTCCACCTTGGGGATAGTTAAATTATATTATTCTCAAAACATTGGAAATCAAAGCAAGCAAGCATTAGCTTAGGTTGGTTAATTTTATCCATGGGTTAATTTCCCACTCTTCTTATTGTTTCTTCCTCTCTTTTTTGAGAGCCTATCCATGTCTTTCATTCTTGCATGCCCTCTCAAGGGGCATCATGAGTCATTAATTATTTCATCATTTAATTTCAACTTTTTCTCAACAAATTTTTAATTATTTAAAAATTCATTGCTTCATCTAGTGTCTCACAATGCCTTCTCAAACTGGGGCAAAATGTAGACACTCCATTTTCACCACTTCTATGTCTAAATGATAAGCAAAACATTTTTTTATGAAAATTAGAGTGAATTTATACAACATTGTGAATTAATCCTAGAAATAACTGAACACCCTAATTCATCTACATATTAGATGTAAAGGTTTCAAAACACATAGGTACATCCCTAATTGGGGAATGCATCATATGGTATTATCACTTTCTTTTAATTCATCCTTAATAAAGTGGCTATTTTTCAAGTGATGATTTCAACCAATTAAATAGGGAAATTATTCAACTTTCAAATTGATATAAAAGCTAATCAAATCAAATCAAAAGCTAACTTCTCCTTAAGTGAAAAATCCATGGAATTGGCTAATATTAGATTAATGAAAATCTAAATATTCAATAAATTTTTGAAATGATGAAATAATAATAAGATCATCATGACATCACAACAAAAATCAAGAATGATGACATCATCATGACATCATTTTAAAAGTTGTCAGGCATTTACAAAATATCAAGAAAATATTTGAATTTTTAACCCATGCCTATTTAATGCCCAATATTAATTACATTCTTGCATACTAAATTTGATTGATTTTCATCCACTCATCTAGATTAACATCTAATGGTTGGAATCAATTCAAGAATTATATAAATATAAGGGTCCATCCTCCTATTTCAAAAATGACCAATTATGAAATGAAATTTATCCCAATATCAAGGCCATCACATTCTATTGTCATTCATTATTTCTTCTCATTAATCAAATAATCCATAGTGCAAGTGGAGATGTTGCCCATGTGACCACACCATGACATTGATAAAGACTCTAAGCTCTACATTTGGGCACAAACATGTATGTATATGGGTGGAGAGTAGATATCCATGAGGAAGGTAATCATTTTAATGTATTCTATTTATTTATCACTTTTTGATCTTGCCTAATCTAAAGACCAAATTAATAATTTAGATTTGTTATTGTTTTATGTTTGTTTTACATACTAATGAGAATTAACCTCTTTTAGATTCATGTGTTTATAGTTCTAAATCCCTAACCTTGGTACTAGGAGGGGACACTTGATCTTGAGGTAACTCTAAAAAATAAGGGTGTTATCTTCAGTGAGTTGAGTTATTTTTTCCCCTTTATTAGTTTTAGATTGGTGAATATCCATATTAGGCATGAATAATTGGGTGTGATTCTTCTAGTAAATCCATTATTGTCTTTATTTTGAGATTTTTTTTTTCCATTGCATCTTAATTTTTTTCTTGTTATTAGTCAAGTGGATTTGGGTGAATGTTTACTTCAGGGCTTTACTTTTGTACTTTTCTAAGAATTTTCCCATTGGTATGACCTTATAAATTATTCATTCATTTTTTTAAACATTCACAATAATTTGACATTGTTTTTTTGAAATTTATACATTCATAACCCAAGCCTTACCTCCAACTAGATAAATAAGATGACAACTAGATAACATGAGGAACATGTTTAGTAACATTAATTATGACACATAATCTTATGTAGCTACTAAATTATCATTTATTGTTACCATATAGACAAGCATAATTTCCACTTTTCTCTCCAAAACATTGGAGTATGTCATCTACCTAACTTTTAAAGGTTAAATTCTTCTTGAATTAAGAGTTCTTTGAAATAAACTTTCCCTAAAAAAATATTCTATAACAATATGGAATTTGGATTCAATATCTCTGACCAACTTTCAAAACACACTTCCCCCTATAGAGTAGGGATTACCATTGCTTCTTTTTACTTGTCTTGGAAATTTGCTTCGCTCTTCATCCCCTCATAAACACCCATATACATTTTTCTTGGGGTCTCCTCACTTTGAGATTTAATTATTTTTCCATTTTATCTTAATTTTTTTCTTGTTATCAGTCAAAGGGGATTTGGGTGAATTTTTACTTTGGGCCTTTACTTGTGGCCTATTCTAATTATTTTCCCTATTGGTTTGACCCTATAAATTAGTCATGCATTTTTTTAACATGCACAATAATTTGGTGTTTTTTTTTTGAAATTTAGACATTCATAACCCAAGCCTTACCTCCAACTAGCTATATAAGATGAAAACTAGATAGCATGAGGAACATTTTTAACAACATCAATTATGACACATAATATTATGTAGCTACTTAATTCTCATTTCTTGGTACCATAGAGACATACATGATTGCCAATTTCCTCTAAAAAACATTGGAGTGTGTCCTCTACCTAAATTTTGAAGGTTATATGCTTCTTGAATTAAGAGGAGTTCTTTGAAAGAAACTTTCCCTAAAAAAATGTTCTATAACAATATGGAATTTGGATTCAATGTCTCTAACCAGCTTTCAAAACTCACTTCCCCTTATAGGGTAGGGATTACCACAACTTCTTTTTACTTGTCTTAGAAATTTTCTTCACTCTTCATCCCATTATAAACACTCATATACTTGTATTTTGGGGTCTCCTCCCTTTCTCTATTTTCATATATAACTTTATCCTTTTCACATCGTTGAAAATCTCACTCCTTTTTTCACTCCCATTACTCTTGCTCCCAATCCAACATTTCCCCCTTAAATAATAATGTAATTGACCTTTGGTTACGCACGCGCACGTGCACACACACACACACGAGATTATTATTATTATTATTATTATTATTGTTGTTGTTGTTGTTGTTGTTATATACATATATTATATATAATATAATATTCTATTTTATATTTATATATATTCTATATATATAGTATATATTTATTTTAATATTTGTAAATATAATATATATATATATATATATATATATATATATATATATATGGCATGCATTGATTTGCTAAGTAAATATATTTTTAGTTAAATTATAATATTTTATTTGAAATTAAATACACACACATAAAATTTCAAATAAAATATTATAATTTAGCCAAAAAATATATTTAGTTAGGAAATCAAAATATACCTTACTATTTTAAAACAAAAATAATGTTGAAAATGAGAAAGTAAAAAATTACCATCTAGATACAATAACATTTGATTGAGTGAAATTGTGTATTATATCTTTCAAAATACAAATGAAAAGACTATGGCATGATATCATTGTGATCATATATCATGATATTGTCATAATCATCATCCATTAAATCATTTTCAATGTCATGTTTAAGAATGAGCTAATCATCATGATCGTGCCTCATCATGTTATTCAAATTTAGGACCATCAATTATCATAGATTGGTTATTTACCTATGAAGACAAAATTATAATAATTATTAAATAACTTGAGTTTTTTTTAAAAAAATAGCTAATTAAAAAATTTACAAATTAAATAATTATATGCTACTATTTTGACAAGTTAATAGTGACTAATGTATTTCATGTAGAAATGCTCTATAATGAGCTCACTCAATGAATGCATTAGAGTTCCATCCAAATGACTTTTTTTTATTCTTGTGTTTGCTTAGTGGCCCTTAAGTCCCAACACTTCTCCTAAAATAAACTATAAATTTTGGGTTTGCATGTCGTCAACCTATTTCAATATGAAACCAAGATAATATAATACAATAACATAATAGAGAATGATTAAAATACAAAGCATTGATTTAATTTCATACTTATAATGATGAAAATCCTAATTTATGCCCATTTTTTCTAAGCGATGATTCACCTCCTTTTTGTACTAAAAATGAATCACAACGTAGGAATGAATTTATAAATATTTAATCTTGATAAAAAGATTAAAAAATATACATGAAATGAGGGGAATCCAAAATTTAAATTTTGGCAATTTTTTTTCATTCAAGATAAGATGCAAGTAAAACTAGAGAAATAGGAAATGTTAATATGAATTTCATTAAACAATTTACGTTATATTAAAAAATATGCAAGAAAAGAGATGAAATCAAAATTTGGAAATTCATCAAATAATTTGCATTCAAATTAGATGCAAGTGAAACTAGAGAAACATGAAATTATACTATTAATTTCATATTTTTTTGTAATAGATCGAGAAATATGTAAGAATAAAAAAAATCAAATTTGGAAATTCATCAAACAATTTTCATTCAAGCAATGCAAGTGAAACTAGAGAAATAAGAGATGCTACTATGAATTTCATAAAATAGTTTACATTACATCCAAAAATATGCAAGAAAATAGAAGAAACCAAATTTATAATTTGATAAAAAAAATTTGCATTCAAGCTATGATTTAAGTAAATCTAGGGGTTTTAGGATTTTTGCCAAAGGGTTTTCTTCATAGGTTTTTTTAAGGTTATTTAATTGTGTTTCCTATATATTTTTACAATTTTTTATTATGGTTTTTGTAGGTTTTTTGATTGAAAAAAACACATTTATTAATCATAAACTAATATAGTAAAATCACGATCATACAAAAATGGGTGGATAATAAAATCATACCCCAAACTATTGATGTCACATCAAGGCAAGCCTCAAGAAAAAATTATATCAAAACATCAAAATGGATGTACAATAAAAAAAGATGCATAATAAAAAAATAACCCAAGCCCATTAAGAATTAACAAATAAAATAGTATTTAGAGGAGGCATAGGGGGTAGATCCATATTCCTCCCCAACCACTACTACTCGACGGATCCAAAAAATATAGAATGGGTTCCCACCCTGAGTTTTCTATTTTTATTCAGTGTCTTCAACTTGATGTGAGGGAAATATAATAAGATATAGGTGAAGAAACTTATAATGGGGAAGATCCCCCACTTTCTATGATCACTATGTCTAAGGTAGTAAACAATTCCACCCCCATGGGGAGGACATAGTTGACGATGATGAGGAGACACACTCTGCCTACTTCTTGAGTGTCAATGCTGAAATATTTGGCCTCAACCTTGAGAGAAAGACATGTGGAAATGGAAATATAGAGGTTCATGATTAACTACGTAATAAACACTCCCCAAGTGATCTAAGAGGGTGTAAAGGTGTTCCACTTCTAGGAATACCTTATCCAAATGCACTTGAATCTGGAGTAAAACATTAGAAATAATAGTAAATTTATTATTCATAGAGAAATATCTTTCGGGATGGATTCATTATTGACATAATTTCTAGCTTTCTATATATGAAAAATAATATCAACTCAAATATATACCAAAAATTATTGTATATTGTAGGTAACATGGCTGAGTTCCTAAGAAGAACCATTTTAAAGGTGAATAATTATAAATAAATGGATGGAAAAGGGTGTTGATCCATTTCCAAGATAACTAAGCATGAGGAATAAATAAAATTAAATGTTTTAGAGTCTCAACCTAAAGACAAGTAGGGAAAATTAAATTAGAGACCCCCATGTGCTTTAGTCAGTCACCAATGAGTAGAACATGGTAAGGAACACTCTAAATAAAATGGGATTTTTTTGGATCTATGTGGTCTTTCTGTAGATTGGAAAACCTATGAGCCCAATTAAAATCTAGAGATATTAACTTTCATCGGTGCTTAAGGGTTTCAATTTAAATATGTTATGGAGTTAGGATCTAATAATTGATTTGGGGATTGTATATAAAAAAAGAGTGGTCATGGCCTATGATAGTCTCACCACTAGGGAAATATAGTAGAGAAACCAATTTTATAGAAGTACCATAAAGTATGGAGTTTTGAATTTCTTATATGGACTCTGAATCCTCAAGTTTGAGCTGGTATTTCAATCGTAGTATATCCCACAAGAACCATTCTCTATAAACTTTGTATAAAATGTCCCTAATGATCTTAATTCTTCTTTTGAATATTCTAAGCCCTTTAATCTAGGGAAACATAGAAAACAAAACAGTACAAAAATTTGGGATGAGAGACCACCAAAGGGACTGAGAATTAACTAAAATTATGATTCTCAATCCATCTCAACCCATATGAGGTTAGGTTTGAGTATACCCCATAATTTTTATATGTTTTTGACAAAAAAGGTGACGCTAACCTAGATAGGCACAAGAGAAAGAATAATCCTCTATAAATTAGGCCCTTTCCAAACCTTCTAGCCAAGAGGGGTTCCTTTGGAAATATATTTTTTAATAATAATATTCCAAGATTCATTCCCTTAATGGATTCTAATGATCAATTCAACCTTAGAGAATACTTTTGAAGCCTCGTATATTAGACACCTAAATCTAGCCACTAATAATCTCTAACCAGGATTTTGATTAATTTCTACACAAAATGCATAATTTAATCTAAAAACACTCAAATGAGTTAAATGATGTGAAACTAACATATTCAAGTGTTGATTTTGGCCAGGGTATCATTAAATGGGGTAATGCAATTTATGGGCTAGCTAACTTTGATTAGATCATTTTGAGTCAAAATGCCAATTTTGTACCTCAGTGCTCTAGATTGCTTTTCCTATTTAATCTCTTGCATGAGATGCATGCCTTTATTATTTGTTATTAGTAACATCTTAAATGGGAATATATTTCTAATGCATCTGAAAGTGACTTCCAATTCTAATCCAGTCAAATTTTAGACCAATACCAAGGCATTTTGATCAATTTGAGTAATTTACCCAAATCAAGGCCTAATTAAGAATTCCATGGAAACTTGTTGAGAAATTATTTTTAAAAATGGATATTAAATATCTACATCATCAGGTGACCTTATTTCTTGGAAAGACATCCCTAGGCCATAAATGCCACAAATATTAGGATTCATGCCCTCCATGCCTCATCAATGCCTTCCATGATGCCCTCTATGCCTATTAATTGACCTTTCTTCCAATGTCATGATGAGGACAATTACAAACATAATTCCAAAAATTGAAGTAATCCTCAGATAACACATCTTCATCTTAGGATGGATAGTTTAGGTTGATTCTAGACATTCTCAAAAATCTATAAATAAAGAGTCCATGAACATTATTTCAAAGCTATTTTGATTCAAATTTATTATGCTCAAATATCTTCAAAACACATAATTATGCAAATTTATAATGCAAAATTGATTACAAATATCTATGCAACTAGTGTTACCATGCCAAATTGATTCCAAGCCAAGCCAATCCACAAGCCAAAAGTTCCAAGGAGAGATGGAGGTATCCAAGCTTCCATTGCCAAGGACTTCATGAGAACAAGTTGAGAAAGCCACTACAACAAGCATTTTAGAGCATCCAAGGAAGGTAAAAGAAAAATTATTTTTCATTTTAGTTGTGTGTTTTATTCATGTTTGTTAACTAAGCTCTCCCTAGTGTCTAGGCCTAGAGATGGTTATGCTAGTTAGTGTGTTTCTTTCATTTTATTTTCATTTTGGAACTAACATTATACTAACCATCCTCTCTTGAGTCAAATTAATAGTTCACATATGGCATGCCTAGTGAGACCAAACACATCCTACACATGAAGAAGATCATTTTATAGCTTTAAAATATTCATTTGGACTATTAAAAATCTTACAAATTGATTTTCTAAATTTATTTTGCCATTTTTGTTTGCCATAGGTTTACACAATAACTAATGTCAACTAGTAAGACTGACATCATTTGGATAGCTTAAACTAACATTGGTTAGTAAAATCGACATCGATTGGATACCTATCATTGGTCACATTGGTATAACTGATGTCAGTAGATAATCATCATTGGTTAGAAAATGTAACTATCATCAGTTATATAACTGACGTCGATCATTGTGTTTTTCTTAAAACATATACTCGAGAGCTATTTTTTTAAAGTTCATTGTTTCAAACCTAAAATAGCTTCAAGGCCAAAGGACATGCTAACATTTTTGTTGTAGGACCAAGCTTGACATTTGATAAAAACATGTTTAGATCACCTTTTGCATGCTTCAAATTAATTAGGAACATTATTTTGGGTACTTAAAGTAATATTTAGGTTCTTAAGTAAGTTTTTAGCATTAATTTTCAAAGTTTACAACTAAGACCAAGGGGTCAAATGAACACCACCTCATTTTCCATTTGGGATTAAAAATGAACTCACCTTATTATAGCTTTTTGTATTGACTTAGTTATTTAGATTAAATTTTTGTTTAGCAAAAAGAGGGATGTTGCATGTATGCTCTTCCATTTGTCCCCTTTAGGGAACCCTTGGAATCAAAAGTGCCATTCCTATTGCAAGTAGCCTAGTCCAACGCTTAGAAAGAAAGTAATCTAAAGCACTCCCCAAAAACTCGTTAAAGTTTGGGTGACCTTGAAAATGACCCTAAAGTTTTTCTACTTTTATGATTTCTTAATTTCTATGTAAACTTGGCTTACGAGGGGGACTTGATCACCTCCCATGAGTTATTTAGGGAATATTTGACTCAAGGTTTCACCTCTTGACATTGACTTCATTTGTCTCCTAATTGGAGTTGCACAGAGGACGTAGTGGTACTTTAGACATTGCACTACACTAAGCAAATAATAGGATGTAGTGGTTGCAAAAAGGACTAGACCTTTTTATAACAAGCCAAGTGATACGGACCCAAAATCCATGCTTTTATTTTTTATTGTTTGGTGTGAAATTCATTGTGAAATTGATTCCCCTAGAACATTTAGAAACTTGTTAGATCTTAGAAAAATCCCCACTTCTTGTGGAAGTATTGTTAGTACAAGGTGTGCCTCAAGGTCCATGTCATAGTACTATAATTTTAGAGAAATGGGGGTGTAAAAACCCTACTATATAATGCACACTTAATTTTGGATGAACACTTAAAATCCTCTCAAATGATGTATATTGATGGATTCCAACAATACCAAGCAACCTTGTCAGTTTAAGATCTAAGAGAGATTAATTAGTTGATCTTGTCCTAGATTAAAGTCTTGTTTGAAGTCAAAACTTGGTGTAAATAAGCAATTCAAACCAAACACATAGTCCTAATTTTCCTTTTAACAAAGAGGCATTATGTTTCCCACATGCAAACATCAATTTACCTTGTTCAAAGTTCATCAAAATCTTGGGAGTTATATCATCCACTTTGGCGTAGTTATGCTACCCAATTGAGTCTAGACCTTTACCATATTTAAGTCCTTCACTTATAATCTAAATTTGGAATTTCACATTTATAATTTCATAGGGTTGATGTGTTAATTGGGTTTGTCATTTGCACTAAACTTAAGGGAACTTAGGTTTAATTTTGAATTTGGGTAGAAAGTCATTTAAGACTCATAATTATTGTCATCACTTGATAGATTTAAGCCATTTTGCACTAAATACTTGCACTTTGAGTCTATGCACCACAACATTTTGAGTCAAGACAAGTAGTGTTATGCTGTCAAAATTATGAGAAATTATCTTTGCCTTAGAGAGTTTTTGAAAAAAACTTTTTTTGTCACACCTTTTGGGTAGTATAGCATCATTATGCAGCCCAAAACATTTCAAATATTGTTTCATAGACCCTCTTGCATAGAATTCAAATTTATTCCTACATTTTCAAACAAATCCAAGTGTACTTTTGTAATCCTTTATCTAAATTACAATTATACTATTCACTTTTGTCTAGCTTATTTTTCAAAAAAACCAAGTTTTATACCATTATTTATGAAAAAACAAACTATCTCTAAAAGTGCCTTTTGTTTCATACCTTATACCTAGTTGATCAAGTTCATGACCAAGAATCAAATGCCTAGTATTTGTTAGAAGTGTTTCAAATATATTAGATTAAAACTTTCATCTATTTCAAAGTCTAGATTTTGACGTTGTTTGGCCAAGAGTTCTAGTGCATGCCTTGTTTGAGCCTAGCTTTTGACATTGTGTTTGGTCAAAAGACCTAGCAACTTTTAAATTCCTAGATTAGACTGATTTGAAACACTTTGATCTTAGAGTTTGGAATTTTTATTTTCAATCCATTTTCTTGCTTATCTTTGTATGAATAGTGAAACATTAGATACTTCATGCTAATTGTTTTCCTCATAAATCTTTGTATAAACCTTTTGATCTTTTTGACGAATCTAGACCAAGTTGGAAGATATTGAATTTTTCATTTTAAGAGAAAAGAGGAGAAAGTGAAAGAAATGAAATTTTCACTATAATGCACCTATATGAATGTTTAAAACAAGAAATGAACCCAAAAAAAATTCCAAGGTCCCACCGAGCATGCCAGAAATGTTTCACTAGATTTTGTCTAATTTAAGTCTAAAGGAAAATAAAAAGGATGGGGATAATTTATTAGAATGAACCTAGATTTAGTTTTCACGACATATCTAGAAGTCATAAGTACTCTCTTTGGCTAGGGAGGACTACTTGGAAATAAGAAAGCACTACCACAAGATGTTTGTTAGTAGTTAAATGAGTGGGATACCAAGCTACATGCTTGTTCTAAGAAGTGTGAAACTTCATTAGAGATGACAGTCCACTTTTGAGAGATAAAAGAATAATAAATAACTGAAATAGAGGTAAAGAGAGACTGAAAGAGAGATAAGATTATCATTATTAACAACCTGTATGTAGTAAAGATTAATATGGTGTAGGTGAGGTAATCTATTTTGTATTTTAGAAGTTGTTTGGGTAGGTTTTGAAGAGGTTAGGGAACCCACAGTCATTGATGTCAGTTGGGTACTGACCAATATCAGTTATACTACCAAGTTTAGTAGTGAGGTGACTGATGTTGATTAGGTTACCGAGGTTGGTAGGGGAAATAATTGTCAAGGAGCTTTGCAAAAGGCTTTTCCAAGTTTGGTAAATGGTTTGGATTAGGTTTGGGAGGTTGGGAGAGTTATAAGAGAGAAATTATGGCTTAGGTAGGTCTGGTCAGAGGTTTAGCCTGTCAGCTTAAGGAGAAACAAGTGAGGAAGCTTTGTAACTCCTTCATGAGGGTACGATCAGAAGTGTGTAAAGTAATGCAGAGTAGATGTAAATAAATAATAGAATAAATGTTTAAATGACCTATAGGATGAGTGATGTACTTAGCTATGGTTATTGAATGATATGTGCCAGATTGATGATCCCTACCAGGGAGTTTGAACCTAAACAGAGAGAACAAGTAGGTGTTGTTGGTCCTCAAGATCTCAGTTACTGATCATGATTGACTTACGTAAGATGGTTGTAAGCTAAGATGTTTAAAATAGAATGCCCAGAGCTTTAATGTGAGTAAGAATGAATTTTATTAATTTTTACTAACTTGAACTTCAAGTTAGAGCTTGGCTTATATTGCTGACATCGGTGATCCTACCAATGTTGATCATGGGTTGACCAATGTCAATGGCCCTAGAATAGGTAAACCTTACTATTTTTGTGTTATTTTCTATTATTGTTTGTGCCAAGTGTGACACCCATTATAAAATAGTAAAAATAAGAGGTTAGGAAGGAGGTAGTTGATGATGAATTTATTTTAGAAGTGGGAATAAGTCTTGGGTAGATAGGATGAGGGGACCAGGTCTTGAGGTGACTCATCAGGTGGGAATTAGTCATAGGGAGAGGTGGCTAGGTAAGGTGGAAAAGGGGGTTTTTAATTAACTTAATTAAGTATTTTAAATTAATTAAATGTGTGAGGGGTAAAGTATGGGTTAGGGAGATTAATTGTTATTATTGAAATGGGGATTAAGGGGGGTGTTGACATAGGGAGTTACGCACGTGTGTGTGACATAATTTTGGTGTCTATATTTTCTCCTTTTTGTCTTATAATTTTTATTGACACATTGTAAGAAAAAAACAAGAGTTATATGCTCTAAGTATTAGATGAGGTATCCCCCCTCAAAATGGGAATCAATAGAGGAGAAAATAGAACCAGGTACTAGTTTGATAAAAAGGTAATTGGGTGAATGGTGGAGAATTGAGTATCACTTTGTATGAATATAATACAATGAGATATAGTTGATAAAGTCAAGAATAGGTGAAGTTAAGGAGGACTCAGATAGAAGTAACCAAATCATAGCTTGTAAGTGATAGTTGATAGGTCAAAACAATCAAAGTTGTAGCTCTAATGGTTGATGTTTTCTAGGTATCTAGGGTAAGAAGTGCCCTTTGGAAACACAAAAGGGTTTAAGGTGATAGGATGAGCTTGTTTTCCATCTATAACACCTAATATACATGCATGTGTAAAATAGCCAACTATATCAGAATAACATAAGCGATCAAGATAAATAATGTAAGGTTGGTGTAAAAGGGTCAATGAGCAAGGAAATATTTTTGATCTCCAAGAAAAGTCATTGTGGGTGAATATATAAGTGATCTCCAATGGAATTTTTCATGTTTGGGGGAGATATATGTGATATCTAGTTACCCCAGTGTATGGGTAAATTTTGAAAAGTTGGGTTTGCTTGGTGGGGAAAAACATTATAAGAATGGTGCCAACATTGGTTACATTTACTGATATTAGTAATATAAAGTGCCAACATTGGTAAAATTAGGGAAATGTTTTTGGTGTTAGTAGGTGTAAGCACCAATGTTAGTACATTAGGTTAAGAGTGCCGACGTTAGTGGCCAACCAAACCTGACAAAAGGGGGTTTAGCAGCTAACCAAACTCATTTGAAACTTTATGATTGGAGAGAATAAATAGACCCTAAAAGTGATTTGACATGGTAGCTCAAGGAGGGGACCTAGTGGGAGGTGCACAACCATAGGATCCAATGGTGCCAGCCAGGAGGAGACAAAGAGATGAGGTGAGAGTCTCTACTAGTTGGTTTGAAGTTTGATTTTGGTATTTATAATTTTTATGCTAATTGAGAGGTAGGGTGTAGAAAACATGAGTGTAGGGTAGTTTTAGGATAGTTTCAAGTATATCCAACATTAGTCACTCCCCTGCTAATGCCAGTGACTTTGGATTCCCTACCCTTTTCAAAACCTACCCAAATAACTTCTAAAATAAAAATAGAGTACCTCACCTGTACCCTATTACTCTCTGTTGCATATAGGTTGTTAATAATGGTAATATTATCTCTCTTTCACTCTCTCTTTACCTCTCTTTTGGTTATTTATTATTATTTTGTCTCTCAAAAGTGGAATGTCATTTCTAAGGAAATTTCACACTGCCTAGAACAAGCATGTAACTTGGAAACCCACTCATTTAGCTACTAAAAAACATCTTGTGGTAGTGATTTCTTACTTGAAATTATTCTTCCCCAGTCAAAAAGGAATGCTCACAACATCTAGATACAATGTGCAAACCAAATCTGGGTTCATTCTAATCACTTATCCCCATCCTTCTTTCTATTTTCCTTTAGACGTAAAATAGACAAAATTTAGTGAAACATTTATGGCATGCTCGGTGGCACCCTAGATTTTTATTTGGGTTCATTTCTTGTTTTAAACACTCATATAGGTGAATTATAGTGAAAATTTCATTTATTTCACTTCCTCCTTCTCTTTTCTCTTAAAATGAAAAATTCAATATCTTATTCTCTATTTAAAAATCATTAAATTGAAATTTTCTTTCTTTTCTCCTTGCCTCTAAAAGAAATTTGCCATTTTATTTTACAGAAAAAAAAGAGAATCTCTTCTTTACTTCCTCTTTCATGACCATTAGGATAGTGAAATTCATACTGTATTCCTATTTCATCTCTATTTTCATTCGAATCTAAGCATTTCAGATTTGGGTTTAAAATGTATTGCATTTCATAGTTTGCTTGTTGCATATTAACTCACCTAGTTAATTACAAACATTTTTAATAAATTGTAGTGCACCTATGTTACACAACCAAATCAAATTCACATAAATAAACATCTAAACTCACCTGAGAAAAGGCCCATCAAAATTTCATCACCTGGTGGATCACCTTACCCTACCCAGCTATCTTAATTGGAATTCACCACCAAGGGGAGAACCCACTCCATTCTATGGTGGAGTAAAATATATAGATAGAAGGTATATTTTGGATAAGTATCTTGGCTCAGCTCTAGGTTCATGAATGGTAGAAAACAAGCTTCTATAACAAGCCACATACCTAGTCTACCATAGATTTCCTTTTGAGAAATAAAACTAACCTGAAACCAACTCTAGATTGCTTTCTAGTACCTTTGATAACCCAATTCTCTTCTCACTATCTAATTAAGGCATAAGCCAACATGAGACTAAAAATTAATCTATAAGACTTAATATTTGCTAGATGTATGTTTTTTTTCCTTTTCTTTTACCTTCTATATTTTTGAGTTGGTAAGGACATTTTCCTATTGATTCAAAAAATCAATACTATTTATAATACTAAATTAATATAACCTATTATCTTAGGTTTTCTGAGTGTTATTCCTTCTTACATAGAGCTTTTACATATACCATTTTACCTAGTTTTAACATTTGGTTCCTTAAAATAATAGATTTTCCATCTCCCAGGATATCACAGTGACCGACATCGATTAACCCTACTAGCATTGATAGATTTTACCTATCAACATCGATTATTCCACTGACATAGGTAAACTTATCCTATCGACATTGGTCAAGTGACCAACATCAATGACTATGTAATTTCTTTTGCTCAAAATAACAAGCTAAAATAGCCCACTTACCTGCACTCAAACTTGGTTTTTCTTTATTCTTCTTCTAATACAGGGTGGTAAGACTATTTAAAATTCCTCTTGCATGGTATTGACATAAGCTTAATCCAAAAATCTTGCTGATTTTGCAAGCCCGTAACCACTTCCACCTTCACCTTTCACTTTCAATTCTATCATGGAACATACTTTAGATATAGAGTATACTCCCAACCCCAACCAAATTCCCATTATGCCTAAGGGAGATCAACATTTTTCTAAATTTCTTGATCGTAATGTGGTATCCCTTCAGCATTACCTTGTTATGAGCCAAACTTATAATTTTTTAGGTGACCCAATCTATAGTATGCCAACCTCTCTAATGGAGACAACCTCAATTTTAGTTTCTTCTACTATTTTCCCCAAGGTTACCCTAACCACCACTTCAATAAGTAACCCAAATATAAATAATGTCCAAAGTGTAGCATCTCCAACTATCCAATCCCACCTAAACCCTGGTGTGACTTCCCTACTTTCACAACTACAACTAGTTTAGACAAGTCACATCCCATTCCAAAATTTAATGGTACCTATTCCATCTACCCTCACACCTATAATTACTTGAGTTACAACTCACCCTTGTTTCAATGTAACCATGCCAATAATCCAACCTACACTAACAATAACCAACCAAGGTATAGTCTCCAACTCAATGGGACAAGCCCCTTTTCTTTTTACACCCCAGCCTATGACTAATTATCCTTATGTTACCCTAACACAACCTTAGTAGGCTATGTCATATGCTCCCTCTACTTCCTATTAGCTTCCATATAACTTAGGAGGTATTCCTCAAACTAATCCACCTCTAGACCTCATTAAGATGTTGATGGACAAGATGTCTAATCTAGAGACATTTGTTTTTGGTTTAAAGAAAGTGTTATCTTATGATCAGATATGCAATGAACCAATCCATCCTTCTGTGCCTATTCACCCTTATCCAAGCCAATAAAAACTCCCTAAATTTACTTGTTTCTAGAGTAAAGAGGACCCAAAATAACACTTATGAGCATTTATACATGCTTGTTATTTAATAGGGCATGATGATGCATTACTACTTCACACTTTCTCTATGTCTCTTTCATGTGCTACCTTGGATTGGTATAGCTCTATACCTCAACATTCCATTTTCTCATTTACCCAACTTACACAAATATTCCTAGACCATTTCTCTATTAACATTTTTAAAAAGGGTTCTATAACAAACCTTTATTCTATCAAATAATTTGATGACAAGTCTATTGCAGATTTTGTCACTCACTAGAGAAGCTTGATCAATCAAATCTCCTTATCCTTACCCCAAAATAATCTTATTGAGATCTTCTCAAGGGCATGTGCTGAGCACACCTCATCCACACTCTGAGTACAAAATTTTTGCACATTTGATGAGGCCTTTATAATGGCATGGAAACTCAAGGTTCATGTTATAGATGAAGGCAAAGTCAAGTTGCATAGTAAGAATCCCAATTCTAAATCAAATGACTCCTCCTCCTCTAAAACCTATCCCTCTAACAAAAAGGCTAAAGGATCTACCAACATTGTGGTTATTAAGTCAGCCTCTTCCATAACCACAAACCAATCAAATTCTTTGACTTCTCAAAATCCAACCAAGCAATTCCAACAATGGTATAAACAAAGACAATACACTCATATTAGGGAGTCATATACATCCATCTTGGAGAAACTATTGCAATAATGTGTCATAACCCTTCCTCAGATTAAACCTCCTATACAGTTTGACCCTTCCCATTCTATCCCAACTTGGTATAAGGAAGATGAGTTTTATGATTACCATCAAGTTAAAGGCCACAATTCTAATAACTACAAGACACTCAATAACATTGTTCAATACATGATTGATAAAGGTGATCTCATCTTAGATAATCCTAATTCACCCCATAATTAAAGTATGGATGTGTTCAAATACCCTTTTCCTAACCATTCATTGAATCAAAATATTGTCTAGCCCATGACTAACTCAAGTGATCATAATATCTATATGGTTAATATGGTCTTTCCTTTACCTTTAGTTCAACCTTCCACTCAATAAGAGACATCTATTTCATCGACTCCTCCCCCACATCCATTGGAATCTATTTCACCCATTCTTCCTCTTTAGGTAGAAGAGCCTATTTCACCCATTCCACTCCCTCATGAGGAAGAGCCTCCTTTACCACTCCTTTTGCCACCTGAGGAGCCTATAATGCCATTTCTTTTTTCACCAATATTACCTATCCTCTTACCACTTGAAGACCACACCCTACTTATTCCTCAACCACATGTTGAAGGGAGCATCATTCCTATAATATACCCTCTTGAGGAACCTTCTTCACCTACTTCTCCTCCACATATAGAGAGTAATACCCCACCCACTTCACCTTTTCACTTATAGGAGTCAATATCATCTACTCCCATAATGAGCGAGAGACCTATTATGTCTACTACAATTGTACCACTCTTACTCCTTCTTTTACCTATGGAGGATCATACTTTACCCATGCCATGCCCACATTTTTAGGGAACCATAATACCTATGCTTTAACCTCTTGAGGAACCTTCTTCTCCTACCTTCCCTCCACCTATGGTAGACCATGTCTCTTCTCCCATCTCTATCGAAGAGGACCCCATTGTAGTTCTTTCTCATTTTTGGCTTGAAGTAGTAGAAACCAACAATTTACCTCTTTCCCAAACACTCAACCTTCTAAAGACATAACCATAAGGCCTACATGAACTTTGTCTAAACCCTTCTCATATTTGCTGAAAATTATAGAATTTATTGACTCCATGAAGCTAGACCATGCAACATTTTGGGACCAGCTTAAAATTCTGTATCCAACATAATGAATGTCAACCTTTACCACCAACCCTCTTACTACCCTTTAAACGAAGGTCTTTGACAAAGCTAGAGCTTCTTAACCAAAAGAACCTAAATTTTAGTCATCTATGTCAGAACCCTCACCCTCATAAGAATATGTTACATTAAATTAGATCAGGCCCTTAGTTGTATGCCCCATTTCTAATCTAATTCATTCATAGGTGAAATTATATTTAACTCCTCAACCACAAGTTGGAGTTTCTTAGCCTAAATTATAGAATAATATTAAGCCTCATAGATCTCATCAATCCCTTCTTCAACCCTCAATTTTACCATCCATTTTGGGGCCACACCCCTCTACTTTAGTTAGAATATTATCTAACCAAGCCAAACAAAAATTTAAGCTATGTCCACTCCTACCTTTGCCATCTGGAAGGTCTCTCACATCTAACATTAAGAAAGTAACAACAAAACATGTAACTCCACTATCACCAAACAAGGTACCATGTAAAATTACCTTTCCAACACTAAAACAAAAGAAGGTGTCCACTCTTATTAGTACAATAAGTGCAAGGCCACTTGTAGGCTCTCAAAGCTTTTTATTATGCTAGTTATATAAATATTCTATAATAACTCTTCCTCCCATTAAGCCTTATAGTCCTTTTGGAATGAATCCATCTTGGTTTGATGATACATAAGTATGTTTATATCATCATTCACTTAGACATGATACTAAGAGTTATAAAACCCTCACAATAGTCATTCAACAACACTTCGATGTTGACACTTTCTTCAGTGATACTATAGTTAACCTTCTTATTATTACACCTTTGGCATCCATAATTCCTCTTAATATTCTACCTAAATTTAAACCCAAAGATGATATTGTAACCCCTTTACCAACTCCTTCACTGACATTTCAGATCAGCACAGTTAATGTGGCCACACGGTCATAAAATAAAAAAGATAAATCTAAGGAAAAGGTCACTACTCCTTGGGCCCATCCCTTCACCAAAGACACTCCCCCTCCTAATCCTAAGATTTCCATCTTGGGTGTTCTTAAAATAACATCTTCAAATGTTATTCAAATATCGATGGTGAAACAACTATACCAAACTCCTGTGAAAATGTCTTTATATGAGTTAATCCAAAACTTATTCCAACATCGTCAAGCTTTGATTAATGATTTTTAAGAAATTTAGGTACAATCAGATGATCCCCAACATAATTCAGCTTTTGTTGGCTCCCTTAATTTTATATCCCCAATTTTTTTCAATGATTCAAAAATTCCACTTCAACATCGTGAAGATCAGGATTCAACCCTTTTTATTACCACATATATTGATCAAACTCATATCAAGAGAGTCATGACCGATGGGGGATCTAGTATTAATATTATTTACACCCATTCCTACAAATAACTATCCCTTCCTAATAATTATATGTCTCAAATCGATGCGATACTCTATTCCTTTAATGATACTACAATTACTATAGTGGGCACTATTATTTTACATATCCGTGTAGGTCCCCATACTATTATTGAGCTCTTGTATATTGTGGAAGGAGAGTTGTAATATAATATATTTCTTGGATGACCTTAGATATGTGCTATGGCATGTGTACCCTCAAATTTACACTACTATCTCAAGTTTTAACATGATGGACAAGTACATGTTATACCTGCTAACCCACCTCTATTTAAAACATGTAACATGACCTATAGTCCCAATGATGTTCTCATCCTATTGAAAAAATCATCTTCCTCACATGATGCTTTTGAATCTTCCACAAGTTCTACTCCTACGGTTACATAGATACTGGTAACATAAATTCTTGACAAAGATCTCATGAAGGAAAACTTTCAACATTTATCACTCAAAAAATATCATTTATTGATGCTTGACATGTTTTATACTGCACAAGAGTATGGAAGGCTTCACATGTACCAAAATTATGATCCCCATATTGAGATGGTCATCCCTTATGCCCCCCTAACCTTCAAACTAATTTCACATATGGGTTAATTGATCAAGCTCCTACTATCAACAATCCATCTTCTTCACCACAACCATTTACCTATGATTTCTCTTTCTTGAGTAACCTTAGATTCGCTCACACCTATCTCTATAGGTGTTCCTAGAAAGGATTTGGTTTAGGTCATTATGAACAAGGTGTCCATATGCCTATTTAATATCCTACTAGAAACACCATTGAAAATGCCAAAAAGAGGCATGGAGTGGGATATGATGAACTGAATAAACTCACTAAAACCTCCCATGAACCAATTGTCAAAGAACCAATCTCTCCTTCTCCACTATCACCTGGCAAATCGAAGGTACTTATACCTCCTAGTTTTGTTTTTCAATAAATGCCATCTATTTGGGGCCTCTCACTTATCATCAGGGTAAGGAAATAAGATCCCTCCTCTCATTCATCCTAAAATAATTGATGAAGACTCTCACACTATTAACTCTATCCAATGTCAAGATGATGATGCAATTATCACCTACATAGGTATGGATGATTCCTATATCCAAAGATCACTCCCATATAAAATAGAAGCTATGTTAAATGAATCAACCATTGACATCAACCTGCCCTCTCACAATATCCCTTGTGTCCTCAGGATTGACCAATCTTTAGGTTCCTCTAAATAATATGAGTATGCCATATTTTTTAATGACCATAACAAAGACTTTGCTTAGTCTTACAATGACATGTCTAGTATTGAACCCTCTATCATCACCCACAACATTGTCACCAATTGAGATGCTAAACTTGTTAAGCAGAAGCTTCACAAAATACATCCTCGTATTGATCTCCTTGTCAAACAAGAGCTCCAACACCTCCTTTATTTTAACTTTATCCAACCCATCGACTAATTGTAATGGATTTACAATATTGTTCTTATCAAAAAAGTGATCAGGGGAATCCAAATTCGCACCAACTATCATGATTTAAATCTCACCTATCCAAAATATGATTTCCCATTACCAAGTTTTGACTAAATTATTGATTTAATAACTAGCCATGAGATGCTATCACTTATGGATAGATTCTCTAGATATAATTGAATCCTAGTTGCTCTTGAGGATCAACACAATACAACCTTTATTACCCCATGGGGGACTTTCTATTATTGAGTCATGCCTTTAGGCCTAAAAAATGTTGGTGTAACCTACCAACGTGCCATGAACTACATTTTCCATGATCTCCTACACAAAAATATGTAAGATTATGTGGATGACATACTTATCAAGTCTAAACTTCATCAAGAACACTTGACAATTCTCAAAACCATATTTACCCATCTCCTCCACTATAATGTTAGACTAAACCCAAAGAAATGTGTCTTTGGTGTTCTTTTCAATAAGCTTTTAGGTTTTATCATTTCTCTCTATGGTATCAAGGTCAATCTTGCTAAGGTTAGAACAATCCTAGAGATGCCTCCACATACTAATATCAAATAACTCCACAGCCTATGGGGCAAACTTCAATCAATTTGCTACTTCATTTTCCATTTGTTAGATTGCTGCCAACCCTTTCACCATCTCCTCAAAAAGGATGTCTCCTTCAATTGGAATACAAATTTCTAGGAAGCCTTTGATGTCCTTAAAAAATACCTCCTTTCCCCATTGGTTCTTATTCCACCTAAGTAAAATTAGCATTTCTACCTATACATCTCCACAATAGACCATTCTCTAAGTGCTATGATTGCATATCGGGATCACCAACATCAAGATTAGGTAGTTTATTACATAATCCACACACTTATTGATTATGAGACTCGATATACCCATACTAAAAAACTTTTCCTTGCATTGGTTTTTTTCACCTCTAAGCTTCACCATTATCTCCTAAATCAAAAAACTTATGTAGTCACTGATACTGATCCCCTCAAATACATGCATTATAAACCATATCACAACCAACATGTAGCTTGGTAGATTATGCTTCTTACTAAATTTGACTTGTAATTCATTAAATAAAAGTCTATTAAAGGGAAAACAATAACTAACTAGTTAGTTACTACCCCTTTACCTGACAATCAACCTTCAAACCTTGAATTCCCTGATGAATCTATTGCAACACTCTCCACCGATGACATGTCCTATCAAATGTTGATGTTCTTTGACGGATCTAAATGCCAACATGGTGGGGATATGGGGTCATTCTTATTCCTTTAGATAGTGAGCCTATGCCTTTGTCATTTAAACTAGATTTTGAATACACTAACAATATGGCCGAATATGAGGCTTTGATTTTAGGACTTCAAACAACTCTCTTTTTGTGTATCAAATCCATAACCATTTTTATCAATTCTCAGCTAGTGGTTAACTAGACTAATGGTTCTTACCTATGCAAAAATGAAATTCTATAGTGGTATAAAAATAATGTAGATATGCTATTAGGATCATTTAACTCTTATCTCTTATAAACTATTCATTGATCTACAAACAAGTTTGCTGACATGATGGCTTCACTTGTTTCACACATACCCTCTTCATCCTCCTCTTCAAGAATCTATGTCACTGTACATCACTTAACATTACCCTCTTATGTCTCAGCTAACATCCTCTTTGTCAGAAATGTCACAATGAACCCATGAGACTTATGGTACAAACAACTCATAGATTATCTTTCCTTCTCTATTACCCCTTATGATCTCTCCAATAATGGACAATGAGCCTTCATAAAATATGTCACTCAATACACAATACTAGGGGGACTTCTTTACAAGAGAGGTTTTTATGGCCTTCTCCTTAGGTGCCTCACAAGTATTGAGACTCCCTTCACTATTAAGGAAGTCCATGATGGGATTTGTGGTGGGCATTTCAATGGTCACATAGTTGCCAAATGTATCCTTCAACTGTGTTATTATTATCCCACACTTCATCAAGATTATGCTTATTACGTTTCGCATTGTGCTAAGTGCCAACAACATGCTAACCTCCTTCACATTCCTAGTCATGTATTACAAGTCACCAAAGACTTTTGGCCCTTCTCCCAATGGGACTTAGATCTAATTAGAGAGATTAACTTTCATTCATCCATTTGTCATTGTTCTATCATTATTGCCATGAAATACTTTACTAAGTGGGTCAAGGCCATCCCTCTCATCTCCACTAAAGTTGAAAAAATTGTTCAATTCATCAACCATCACATCATCTATAATTTTAGTGTCCCTCATAAGATTATAATAGATAACAACACGTATTTTTAAAAAAAGACTATTCAAAGTCTTTATGATACATTTGGAATCAAATTATGCTTCTCATCACCATAGTATCCATAAGCTAATGGATAGGCAGAAGCTTCTAACAAAACATTGACCAAAATTCTCATGAAGGTAATCAATGATTTTCAAGGATTGACACACATACATTATTTTTTATTTATGGACTTACCACACTAGCATTCAAACTCTTATGGGTGCTACACCTTTTTCATTGGTATATGGGATGGAGGTTATTTTGCCTCTTGAGGTTAAGATTCCTTCTCTTTGCATTTCTCTATATGACATACTTACTAATGATGAATTTTACCAAGAACGTTTGGCTTAACTTGAATTACTTGATGAGTGCCATCTCATAGCCATCAACCACCTCCAATTCTATCAATAGTGTATCAAATGTGCTTATAACAAAAATATCAAAAAGTGAGATTTCAATATAGGAGATCTCATCTTAATAGAAAATCAACACATGGTGAACATAGAGAAAATAAAATGGGGTAAGTTTTCTCCTAATTAGCTTGGACCTTATATCATAACTCACAAGTATGGCTTAGGAACTTATCGCTTGTCTTCTCTTGAGGGAAGGCTAGAACCCAAGCCTTTAAATGCCTTATACCTACAACCATTCTTTTTTTAAACAAACATAAATTTACCTTGTATTTAAATTGAGCCCATCCCTTGAGTATCCCTATTACATTCATTTCCATTCCTCTTCACCCTTACTCTTATACACTTAGTTAACTTAGATAGTGGTATGGTTTTGTCCTCATAGTGGAAAACTCCTAAGACTCTATAGTCTTGTCCATGACTATAAAAAATGGGATATTTGAAAAAGTTATAAAATCTCAAGTCATGCTTTTCAACATAGACTGCTCCCTTGAAGGATAGCTATGTAACTTCCCTTTACTACTATTCATAGACTGCTCCCTTGAAGGACAACTATTTAAAATTAAAAACAAATGCTTAGACCACTCCCTTGAAAGATGGCTAAGCCAATATTTGTTCTCAAAGGAAAAAACAACTATAAAAGGCTCCTCACAACTATATAAGACCTTAACCCATATAAAATCCCATCTAAGGCTTCCTACATTGATCAAATTACACACAAAAAAAAAGCTTTAAGTCATGGACTTGCCTATAGTAGCTCTCAGGTCACCCAAAAAAAGGGCATATCATCTCTACTTTATAGGTTATGCTACCTAAACATTTTTCCTCACTTTCCCCTTTATTCCCCTCATACTCTTTCAAGGGAATGTGAAGCTCACTTAACATAAAGTAAACACGATGCTTCTCTAACAAACACAATGGTTCAAAGATATAAGGCATGAAAGAGGATCATTTTCCTGAGCCTATTTATGTTTTAATTATGGTTTTTGCCAATCCATGAGTATTATGACTCTTTATTTTCCCATCCACATCACATGTCAAAATCTCAATTTGAGATAAAAAATCAATGTCATACTAACACTAACAAATCCTACTCAATTTATTTTATACATACACCATCAAAAATATGGAAAAATGCTAAAATAAATTAACATAACCGATCTATTCATTTTAAGCATACACCATCATGAAATATGGAAAAATGCTAAGATGAAAATAACCAACCTACTATACATATACCATCATATATATGGGAAACGCTAGTCTAACTCAACTAACATGATCAACATTACCATAAAAAATTAACATAGCAAAACATAATCATCATCCATATCATCATCATAATCATAATAAACACATATCAAATGAACATAGTAATAAATGAACATATCATACATATATAAGATGTGATCAAAGTAAATTTTCATCATCTACATCATCATAACATCATATATCTCTTTCAAAATATACATCTCACATCTTTAGCTCGTAGGTCGGTATACATATAAAAAATATAATCAAAACTAGAAAACTCTAATACTCAGGGTCCTCAAGGCTCTCTGCATGGTCATGAGGAGGTAGTGTCATCACTACTCTCTACCCATCTACATCTATGTGAGCTAGAATCTGTCACACATGACATCGACCTCTCCTACTCTCTTAACTCTAAATATCTCTAAATATATGAGAAATCTCTAGTCACCTTCTCATAGTAGGAAATCTCATCCAGGGAAATCAAATATCTCATCATAGATACAGTCTATGGAGGTCCCATAACACTTGATGATGGCCCAACCTGTACTAGTCCCTATGTTGGTGGAGGAGGAGTAGTTCCCTGGCCTACTACTCTTAGACTATCTCTCTTTGCTATCACTTGACCCTGTAAAACAATAACCTAGCCTTGTAGTGCTGCTACCTAACCTTGTCGAGCCCCAATCTGACCCTATAATGTTATCACCTACCCTTATAAGGCTAAAACCTATGCTTAGGCTATCTCTTGGGCCTACATTGCTGCATCTCAAGCCTACACTACCATACTTAGGCCTATAGAGTTGTATCCCTCTCTGTAACTAAAACTTATAAATCTAGTGGTGGCCTTCTGATCTCTGCCATCATATGTAACCCTACCCACCAAGTTGTATAGGCCAATGTGTACCCTGGGTCTCCAACACCTAGCCCTACTGGTAGCTCCTCAAAATCTAGTAAATCTATCTCTTGGGGCAATAATAGGGGTGCCTCTTGTCATCCCTCCTATATCAAGGGAAGGTTGGTAGAATATCTTATAGTAGACCAAAATACCTCTTGACCCATGTCATGGGTACCATCTCCAAATCACTGGCCCATCTCCCCTTGACCCATAGTGAGCTTTGAAACCCAACAAACAACTATACCTACCCTCTAAAAACTAGGTATGTTAAATATGGTCTGCATAAAATATCTACAAGGATCAAGCCCTCGATCATGTGCCTATAGTAGGAATTGTCTCACACCATACCATAAACTTGGGTCTGTGCCATGCCCTCTCTCCATTGTCTAAAACCAACCCTAAATCCAACTAGGATAGTGGTAGATAACCCTAGTGTTCATGTCACCATGATGTGATCATATGCCCAATAGTGCAGTCGATGGCCGACACATAAACTGTATCACCATCATACCCTCAAACCCCATAGTTCTCTATATAACTATGCCAAAAATATTAGACCCTAGGCAAAAATAGTCTATTGCTCAAACATCTGTGTAAGCACACCTATCAATGCAATCAATAATCTACCACCTTGGAGTGCATACACCATGATCTTGATCATCATCATGATTCTTAGATGATGTTGATCCTCATCTACATATAGAGTGGTTCATATGCAAAACTCACAGAGTGGTAAGTCACCTCACTAACATGCTATCCATATAAAGTGACCATGTGTATATCATGCTCCTCTCTCGAGTACACAAAAATATCTTCACCTTGGAGTGGTAACCATAAAATACTATGCACATCCTTTTACATCACTATCAACTCTCTAGTTAGTAGATGGAAGGTGTTGGTGGTATGATCCTACCTCTTAATCAATGCTATCATTAGGGACACAACCTGAGTGACTTGATAGTACCATCACACTCCTCCTAACCCCATGATCACCATATGCTCACACTCATATGGAGTGAACTCCCTCCTCATGTGTGTTAATAGCCTTGGTAGATGATCTCATAATGTTTTCTCTATCCTTTCCTACATCTATACACATAAATAACTCAAGTCACATACCTTTTTAATATACTTGATCACTACCTTTTTCCCTTCTCATTGGGAGAACTACATTGGTCTAAAACCCTAAACTGGGCTATGTATGTAGCACTCAGTTGACATGGGGTATTTTGAGGTTAGCTCAGCCATATACCCACCTCACTAACTACCCTAGGCTTCACTACCTCTCTCTCTCTACCCTAGGCTTCATTTCCTCTCTCTCCTTACCCTAGGCTTCACTGCCTCTCTCTCTTTATGCTAGGCCTACTTGCCTATCACAACTCTTGGCCTCACGACCTATATTTCTAACTCCTGACATAATGACCTATCTTTTAAGCCCTAAACCTCTCAACTTATCTCAATTTACCTTTTTTCCCCTATCAAACCTTTTTAAATATTTTTTATAGGCTTGAGAGAACTACATTGGTTTGAGGCCTTAAATCAAGTTATGTAGGCAACACTCAATTGACACAGGGTCTTCTGAGGCTAGCTCAGCTATTAGGCTAGTTGAGTACTTCTAATATAGATCTAAACTCCCCCTTTTCCCTATTTTTATATTATTTTATAGTCACCAACATCGACATTAATGCTGATGATAGTGATTTATAGGCCTACACATCAGATAAAATTAGCAAGCACCTACTGACCTTGGTGCCCTATCAGCTGACATCGGTAGACCTCACTGATGTTGGTGAATGGTTCGGCCCTAGGGAAAAATGACCCAAACCAAAACTTACCCATTTGAGCTAAAAATTTACCCACAAAACCCCCTAAATTATCCTACATTTACCCTACACTATTTTCTTCCCTTCCACTAACATTTTGTACACCCCACCTCTCAATTAGCCTAAAAATTACAAATACCAAAATCAAACTTCAAACCAACTAGTAGAGGCTCTTACCTCATCTCTCCATCTCCTCTTGGTTGGCACCGCTGGATCCTATGGTTATGAACCTCCCACTGGGTCCCCTCCTTGAGCTACCATCTCAAATCACTCTCAATCTCTATTTCTTCTCTCCAATAATAAATTTATAAATGAGTTTGGTTAGCCACCAAACCCCTTTTTATTAGTTTTGGTCAGCCACTAACATCAGTATTCTTGACCTAACCTACTGACATCATTTTTTACACTGACTAACATTGATAATGTTTCCCTAAGTTTGTTTATATCAACACTTTATATTATTGATATCAACAAATGTAAATGATGTCAGCACCATTCCAATACTATTTTCCCCAACACAACAACTCCAACTATTCAGACTTTACCCATACACTGGGGTAACTTGAGATCACATATATCTCCCCAACCATGACCAACACCATTGGATATCACTTACATCTTCACCCATAATGATTTTTCTTGGAGATCATGAATGTTTCCTTGCTCATTAACCTTTTACACCAACCTTGCATTGCTTATCCTAACCGCTTATGCTATTTTTATATAGTTGGCTATTTTTCACATGCATGTATATTAGGTGTTGTGGATGGAAACCAAGATCATCCTATCACCTTCAACCTTTTTTTGCTTCCTAGGGGCACTTCCTACCTTGTATACTTAGGATATATTGACCATTAGATCTACAAATTTGATTATTTTGACCTATCAGCTATCACTTACAAGCTATGATTTGGTTAATTCTATCTGAGTCCTCCTTAACTTTCCCTATTATTGAATTTTTTGACTATATCTGATTATAGTATATGCATACAAAGTGATACTCAATTCTCCACCATTCACCCAATTACCTTTTTATCAAACTAGTACCCGATTCTAGTTTCTCCTCCGTCGATTCCAATTTTGAGGGGATATACCTCATCCAATACTTAGAGCATATAACTCCTATTTTTGGCTTACAACATGTCAATAAAAATTACAAAGCAAAAAGGGGAAAATGTAGACACCAAAATTATATCACACACATGTGCATAACTCCCTGTGTTGAAACCCCCCTTAATCCCTATTTTAATAATAACAATTAATCTCCCTACCCTATACTTTACCCCTCACACATTTAATTAATTTAAAATACTTAAGCTAAGTAAAAAACCCTATTTCCACCTTACCTGGCCACCTCACCCTATGACTAATTCTCACTTGATGAGTCACCTCAAGACTTGGTCTCCTCATCCTAACTACCCAAGACTTATTCCCACTTTCAAAATAAATTCTTAATCAACTACTTCCTTCCTAACCTCTTATTTTTACTATTTTATAATGGGTGTGACACTTGACATGAACAAAAATTGAAAATAGGTCAAAAATAATAAGGTTTACCTATTCTAGGGCCACCAATGTCTGTCAACCCATGACCGATGTCGGTGGGATTGCCGATATTGACAATACAAGCCAAATGCTAACCTAAAGTTCAAGTCAGTCAAAATTAATAAAATTCATTATTACTTGCATTCAATCTTTGGGCATTCTATTTTTGACATCTTGGCTTACATCCATCTTGTAGAATTCAATCATGATCTGTAATTGAGCTCTTGAGGACCAACATCACTTGCTTATTCTCTTTGTTGAGGCATTCAAGTTTAGACTCCCTACTAGGGATCACCAATTTAGTATATATCACTTGATAATACATCACTTATACTATAGATAATTTAAACATTTATTTTTCTATTTCTTTACATCTACTCTGCATTGCTTTACACACTTCTGAATGAACCCCCGTGAGGGAGTTACAAATTTTCCTCACTTATTTCCCCTTAACCTGACATACCAAACCTCTGACTAGACCTACCCAAGCCATAATCTCTCTTTTATAACTCTCCCAACCTCATAAACATGATCCAAACCATTTATTAGACCTAGAAAAGCCTTCTACAAGCTCCTAAACAATTATTGCCCTTATTGACCTCGGCAACCTAATCAACATCGATCACCTAACTATTGACCTTGGTAGTATAGTTGATATCAGTCACTCCCTTGCTGAAATTGATGACTATGGGTTCCTTAGCCTCTTCAAAACCTACCCAAACAACTTCTAAAATACAAACAAAGTACCTCACCTATACCCCATTACTCTCTAATGCATACAGGTTTTTAATTATGGTAATCTTATCTCTCTTTCACTCTCTCTTTACCTCTTTTTTAGTTATTTATTATTCTTTTATCTCTCAAAAGTGGATTGTCATCTATAAGGTAGTTTCACACTTCCTAAAACAAGTGTGTAGATTGGCATCCCACTCATTTAACTACTAACAAACATCTTGTGGTAGTATTTTATTACTTATAGGTAGTCCTCCCCAGCCAAAGAGGAGTGTTCACAACATCTAGATATGGCACGCAAAACAAATCAAGGTTCATTCTAATCACTTATCCCCATCCTTATTTCTATTTTCCTTTAGACTTAAAAAAGACAAAATTTAGTGAAATGATCTTTGTTTGAATAGTGAAATGTTAGATACTTCATGCTACCTTGTTTTATCACAAATCTTTGCATAAACATTTTGATATTTTTGATGAATCTAGACCAAGTTGGAACATCATCTATTTTAGATTCTATCCTTTTTATATTTTATATAACTCTTTGACCTTTTATCACAAAGTATTGACTATGGATCCCAACATGTATTCCTGCACTCATAGTGGACTCATGTACAATCCAAGGATTGGTAATGTAGTTATATAGGAATAAATTATGCAAGACCCCTATGTAGATAATATTGTTTGTGAGATGGTTTTTTATCCCTCTTATAACACTCAATCAGGGGCACAAATCCAAGATAAATTGGCTAACTATTTAGTTAACACATCACCTTATTCAAAATTAAAGACCAAGAACAAATCGCACAATACCTAGCTATAATACCCACAATAGACGAGCCAGTTCTTCAATAGTCATATTATACTAATAAAACTTCCACGTATGATCCATTTTTATTTGAGAAACATTTTTTATAGAATAAAGATGATTTTGGTTAGAGCCATAGAGGTAGGGGTCAAGTTTCTAGCAGACTTTCCCCATGAAAATTTACCAAGACTAGTAAGAGTGTCCTAAAATATCATTTACGATTAATAGGCTTTTGTAGCAATCCTATGGTTCTAGTCCAAAAAACTTATCAAGACCCTAATATATCTAATCAAGGCAAAAAAATCATAGAAGATCACTTTAACCAAATGTAGATAGCATATCAAACTTACCTGAATCTAGCACATAATTTCAATTAGATGAACATGGTGAGTAAGCCTCTTATTGACCTAATTACTTCAATAAGAGTGTTGATAGAGTTAACTAGACAAGAGAATCTAAGTTCTGACCCATTTGTATAAACCACTTCAATAGATAACTTGATGCATATGCCCATATAACTTGATGAGAATCTGATTTATTAAAGAAGTGTCTTCGACCTCTACATATAATAGTGAGCCAAGCATAGTGGACAATGTGAAAACAACATCCAATTTCAATCAAAGTGGTACTAATGCACAAATAACTAGCCAACAATATGTCCCTATAGTTAATCCCATGAGTAGATCATCATACTAGGGAATAAGAGTTTCTACATCCCAACTTCAACTGGCTGCTTCTTCAAGTGTACAACCTATGGGAATAGGTAATCAAACAATGACTAATGTCTTGCCTTAATGATGAATCCTACTCCTCCTCAATAAATAATGAGTAGTATTCCATAGTAGTAGGTAAAATCTAGTGTATCAACACAATAGAGCACAAATAAATTTCCACCTCAATTAGGGGTAATTAATGTTCCACCTCAATAGATAACGATAAACATACCTCTTCAGTCATAGACTAATATGCCAATTTAAAACCAAGCAATGACTAGTCAATAATGTGAAAATATTGGTCAGTGATAGATTCCAAATCTGTAACCTATTTTCACTTCCTCACATGGATTCTTGTAATAAGAAAGTCCCCATGTTTCTCAAGTACCTACTAGACAACCATTGGTTCAAAATGTGCCACAAATTCAAATATAGGGTCTTTATCCACAAGTTCTCACTCAAAAACAAGGTTTGATTAGTCGACAACATGTCCATTTTCAACCATAGTAGGCACAGTATAGTTATATCCCTCCATCCCAACCAAAAAATCCTCTATGTCAAACCTTCATTGCCAATCCAAACTAGAATATCATGCAATGAATTGTGTAATTTCAAGTACATCCTAATCCACATATGCATATTCTTGGTCCATTCCCTGACCAAACCAATGTACCTCAATAGGTATCTCCATCATACCCTGGTTAAAGTGTCCCATTTGTGACCTCCCAACTATCTACCCAAAACAATATTCTCCCTCAAAGCAATGTTCCTTCTAGTTTTCTATCCCAAGAATTCCAATAGATGAAGGATGTAATTACTGCCATTCAAGATGATGAACAGATTAAAAAGTTCAAATTAGATGATATGTGTTCCTACCCATTCAACATGAAGTATTTTTTGATACCATTTCTTTCAGGATACAAACCACCAAAATTTGACAAACACAAAGGGAAAGGTGACCCTAAGGCTTATTTGACCGAATTATTTATTGCATGTCAAAAAGTGGCACATAGTGACATATACATTTTACTATTGTTCCCAAGGAGCTTGGCTGGACAAGCCTTGGAGTGATTTTTAAAGTTTCCCAAAAATTTAGTAATGGATTTTGATGATCTTTCTAATAAGTTTATGCAACACTTTTCCTATAATATTGAGCATGAGATTTCATTAGTGGACTTAACACAAGCAAAGTAAAAATATGGTGAGAGTTTTTCAAGTTATTTATAGTGATGGAGAGTCCTTGTAAGCTATTTCACCCATAGTTTACCAAATAAATAATTATCCATTGTGTTTACTTAAAATTTGCATAGTGAGAGCTTATCATCTGGAACTAGAATATGCACATATTTTCAAAGAGATCATTGATAAAGGTTTGTTGATCGAGTGGGTGCTCATTAATAAAGGAGTCATCAAGATTAATTTAACTAATCAAAATCAAGGTATAAATCAGGGAAATGACCAACATCAATATCCCATTTAAGCATAAGCATCACAACTAGCACATGCCAATAACCATAGAAGACTGAAGCAATTCAACCATAATAGGAATGTTGTGGGAAATAGAGTAGTTGAATCCCATCATGTACAAATAGTGAAAACATCATATGCACCACCTTTTTAGATTAATCCTACTCAATAACCTCTCTAACCAATGTCGCAAGCATAATACCAAGACATGCCCAACAGATACATCAACATTTACCATTACAAACCCCTCCTCCTAGGATAAATGTGCTTGCATGTCGTGTCTTTAGTGACCTAAGAGAACCTATTAAGTATGTATTTCAAAAGCTTACTACCACTAATCTAATTATTTGGCCTATACCAAAGCATTATATGTAAGGCATTCCTTATCCTAATTGATACCATAAAAATGAATTTTATGACTATCATCGGGTCAATGGGCATAATCTATGAAGATGTGTCTGAATCAAAAATTTAATTGAGAATATGTTGGAGAATGGGGAGATAACATTGGATAATGGTACTTACACTTTCAATCAAACTCTTGGGATTTATCAAAACCATTTTCCCTAACATAAAAATCAGTAGCAGTAAAATGATCAACAACAATGACAACAACAGGTAGTGTAACAACAAAATCAATATTATCAAAATCAAAGGCTGAGCTAGTAAAATCAATAAAAATAGAAACAAACCCATAATGATATAATAATGAAAAAAACTAAGGTCAAAATGGTAACATCTAAAAAACATACCATGCAATTGTACATGACTACAATAGGGTTGTAGGTCATATTATAGGGGGTAGTGTTAATACCATCTCCATTAATCCTAGACCAAGCACTAGTCAACCTAGACCATTGTTAACTAACAATATTCAACAAAATTACATGGAGAATCCTTCTTTGACCAAGTAACACATATAATAAAACCAAAAAACTAGGACTTCCACTTTTAGACCTTATATCAACAACTCATCCTTACCATGTGACTACATGCGAGTGCACTGGCACTCGAGACTTGTCCTATCTGGTCCCATGCTTGGTTAGCAATAATGGTATAGTATTTAATATCGATTATGAAATCACAACTTGAAGGTCAAATATTACTATTGTAGGCCCACAACCATCCACTACTTTGCCTATCATCCAACCAACCATTCAGCCTTGGAATTAATCATTCACTACTAAACAAGACAAGAAGTTTGATATTGTGGAACAATTATAGAAGACACCAGCACAAATTTATATTTTATATTTGATATGAACATCAATAATCCATAAGAACATCTTTAATGAGTTTTTGGCCCAATCCACTATTGCTAGTGACATATCCCCTAATAAATGTCAAGCTTTGGTTAGACACCTAGCTCCAGCCTAACAAGTCATATTCAACCAAAGTGATCTGTCTTCCCTTGGCCTACTCCATAATAATCCATTATACATAGAAGATTATATAATATAGCATAAATTGAAACATGTCCTTATAGATAATGGATCCAACCTCAACATAGTGTTTATAAAGATCATCAAGCTTCTTGGGTACATATGGTAGATCTCTATCCAGAAATAATAACCATCAAAGCCTATAATAATTAGGAAAGAGAATCATAATGCACCATTAGTTTTCTAGTTATCATTAGGCCTTTGACCCATGATACACTTTTCCATGTGCTTGATCTTGAGTTATCATACAATATGCTTCTAGGAAGGCCTTGGTTACATGAGATTCATGCAGTCCTATCAGTGCTACACCAATGTATCAAGTTTTCCCACTCAGGGATGTCATTGAATATTCCATGAGATTTATGCCCATATGAACACTACAATAATCTTGAGGCTAAATTTAAAATCTATAATTATTAGTATGACATGAATCCAAGTTCTTAGTAGGATAAAAGAAAGGCTATACTTATTGATCCTTCACCAGATAATTGCATAGATCTTAATACCTTAGATTCCCTTTCCCACATGACACCTCTTAAAGCTTCTAATCATTTTACCATTTTAGATATAGGTCTGGGAGAGTATGTGACCCATGATACATTTCATATTTCCAATATTCCTTAGAATTTAAAAAACTTTGGGCGACCTAAATTCAACCCACATCTGCATTGGCAACAAAAGAATAAAGATAAGGGACCTATCACATTTATACTAGAATCTAGCCTAGAACGTGACCCTCTCGAAGGGGTGAATCATAGTTATACAATGACAACCAAGCTGATTGTTATAAAAATTCAAAGTATCCTATTCCCAATAGAATCATGTAGCATCACAATTATGAAGGAAGAGGCCTTAGATTGAATCAAAAAGGAACCATTGAGCTAATTTCCATGACTAAGTATGAAAGACCTTATAGACTTGGATTTAAACTACCTAGGGGTGACCTCACATATCTTATTCAAACTCTATCACCAGTGACTGGTGATGATGATGTCGACAGTGAAATAGATTCTGATCATTACCTCACCTTTAATAACCTAGTTAAAACCAACCTGTTTGGTAACAATGCCATTTTTACCCTTACCCTTGCCATTCATCACAACCCTTTACCATTATATCATCCCCAGATAATAGATTGGGACCAAAAATAATACAATTTATTGATTGATGAGTTCTAAAATGATGAGGTATTCTGTGACTTTTTAGGCCTTAGAGACAACATTTTATTGGGATATCACAAATCAGGATTCTTGATCACATTCGATCCGGTAGCCTATTTTGGAGAGTTAATGAACACCTTTAGACAAAAACAAAAAAGTAAAACATTGAGGTCCCAAAGTGAAAACCTCTTTGAGGTTCTTTTTGATAAAATAAAAATTAAAGATAAAGGCAAGTCTAGTGGTGAAAACTTGTTTTAGGTGCCATTAGATAGACGTGTTCATTTTTATTTGAATTTAGACCAGGAGACCACCAATGATGAACTTGCCTATGGAATTGAATTCAACTTTGAGAAACAAGAAATATTTGATCAAATTCTTCAAGAATTTTTAACTATTTTTGTCACATGGCTAGATCTCCCATTAGGGCACTTAGATTAATCATGCCTAGGAGAAGTTGAAGATCAAGTCTTAACAGAGGATCCTAACATAATTCAATAGCTCAAGTCATTGCCTACTATCCTATAAGATGGTTCAACCCTTCTAGTTGAAGATACAATCGAGGTAAATATCAGGACTCTATCAGACCTAAAATGGATAAAATTAGGTGCATCCTTCACTGAGGAGGAACATGAAGTCTTTATAGCTCTGTTGAGAGAATTTGTATATATCTTTGCATGGCCCTATTTTGGCATGCCAAGTTTAGACCCTACCTTGGTTCTGCACCACCTTATGGTTAATCCTGATACCAAACTGGTAAAACAAAATTTACATAATATGCATCCTCACATTGTTGTATTGGTAAAGAAAGAGCTATAAAAACTCTTAGAATCAGGATGTATCTGGTCCATTAAATACTCAAAATGGATCTCTAATGTGGTACCTATTAGTAAAAATCTTAAAGGGATCAAAATTTGTACTAATTTTTGAGACATCAACAAAGATTATCCTAAAGATGATTTTCCTTTGCCTAATATTGACATGATCATTGAATCCACAAGTTATGAAATGCTCTCACTCATGGATGGATTTTTAGGATAAAACCAGATCCAAATAACACCAAAAGACCAACATAAAACAATGTTCACCACTCCATGGGGAATTTTTTTTATGAGGTAATGCCATTTGGCCTTAAGAATGCTAGAGCTACATATCCAAGGTCCATGACCATCATATTCCATGATATGATGCATGATATAATTGAATACTATGTTGATGACATATTAAGAAAATCCATAACTAGGGCTGAACATCTAGCAGTGCTATGAAAGATATTTAAAATATCATGAGAGTAAAAATTTAGACTCAATCCAAATAAATGTGTGTTTGGTGTAACTTTAGGAAAATTACTTGGCTTCATCATGTCTTGTAGAGGTATTGAATTCAATCCAACTAAAGTCCATGCTATAACTGAAATGCCATCACTAACTAATTTAAAGCAACTCCATAGTTTTTAGGGTAAGATCCAGTCAATCTGACGCTTCATCTCTCAGTTGGTAGACAAGTGTCATATATTTACACACATTTTGAAGAATGGAGTTTTATTTCACTAGGATGATCACTGCCAAACAACTTTTCAACAACTCAAAGACTATCTTGTTAATCTACCTATTTTATTACCTCCTATTCTAGGAAAAAACATTCTTGGTATACCTATCAGCTACCGACCATGCTCTGGGGGCACTCTTGGCTCAACATGATGACAATGGAAAAGAGCATGCCATATACTACCTAAGGTATACCTTGGTTACATATGGACATAACTATGCACCTATTAAAAAAGCTTGTCTGGCCATGGTCTTCATAGCTCCAAAACTATACCATTACATGTTGAATAATAAGACCATGGTCATTTCAAAATTAGATCTGCTTAAGTATCTACTATCTAAAGTATATTTGTAAGGTAGAATGGCTAAATGGATTATGCTTCTTAGTGAGTTTGACATAGAGTATGTCACTCAAAATGCAATCAAGGGATAGGTTCTTACAGATTAGCTTTCTGAAGCACCTCTCATAGACACACAACCACTCACATTTCAATTTCCTAATGAGTCCATAATGATGCAGGAGCATCTACAGACATCTTGGCAAGACATGGTTACAAGTCATGTTTAAATTCAAAATTCAAATTATTGTATTTTGCCTCTCAAATGTTATCTTAGGAGGAGTAATTGTAATTGCCAAAAATAAAAAGTAAATTGTTGGGGCTGTTGAGGGAATAACGGAGAAATGGTTGAAAATATTTTCAACCTTAGTATATTGCTGGAAATTAAAAAATGTTTTTATTTTTATGTGAGCCCAAGTTGGCGTAGAGGTTAGAGAGGAGTTCAAAAGAGAGATATCAAAAGAAGAAACTGTTGCAACAAACATAGCTCTGTCTCTCATTTGGTCGAAGATAGTAAGATATACAAAAAGAGGGACGTACAGATGGATGGAAAAATAGAATAAAAAGATCCGAGAAAAATCTAGGAAAGAGGAGAATGTAAGGATTTGGATGCTCATTGAAAGAAGAAGCAGCAACAAGGATGTAAAAAGAAGGAGAAAAAGAAGTTGCAGGTGGAGTAGAGAAAGAGGCAAAAGCAGTTTTGGCCAAAGAGCAGAAGAGTAGAGGCAACCAAGAGACTTTATGGTCTCAAGTTTTTACTTCTAACATTGCCTTTGATGTTTTGAATGCAGGTGTTAAAGTTGTAGATATGAATGAATTCCATATTTCAATGGACAAAATTTTGAATCAAGAAGGTCAAGAAGATCTAGAAGACATGTATGAAGATGAAGAAGCATGGAAGCAGGAGATGGCAGCTGAGAAGGAGAGTGAAGAGATTGGTGCAAGAGAAGACACCAAGTGCACAAGTGAATGTGCAAGAAAGTGAAGAGAATTTGATGATGTTGATAAAGAAGAAGAGATGCATTGGTTAATGCATAAGGGAGGTGTTGAGGAACCCCTACAAGCAAGAGAAGAGATGGAAGATGAAGATGAATTCCATGATGCCACGGAATATCAAGAAGAGGCAAGAGAATAGCCAAGAACAAAGGAAAAAGAAAGTACAGATAATCAAGAAGCTATGCAAGTCAAAGAACTAATAGAGTAGCCCATTAAGGAGGTAAAGGTGAATTGAAGCTTGACAAGAAATAAAGGTTCTTGAAGACCTTGAAAGAGAGGATTAGTGACAAGAAGAAGATCCTCCTAGACAAGATGGAGGTATAAACAGCCTTGAAAGGTAGATGGTTTGATTTTTTATACCTTATTTGCATTTGTAAAGTTGGAAAAGGTAGAGATTTTTCAATTTTGATGAAGAATAGATATAGCAGTAAGGCTTGAAAGGTTTGAGAGAGAAGTGGAAAAAAAAAACATTGAAGTGGAAAGAAAGGAGTGAGTAGCAAGAGAGAGTCCAAAAGCCATAGAGGCTTGAAGAACAAAGAAAGAGAGCTAGTAAGCTCCTGGAAAAAGAAAAAGGAAAAGTTTATACTCTTCTAATCAGTTTTTGGTAGAGATAATGCACTTTGTGAAGTTGCAAATAGAAGGAAAAAGTTTGCAGTGATTGAAGCAAGTGAAAAAGGCAATAAGAAAATTATTGACAAGTTGTTTTCAAGATTTTTAAAGACTAATTGTTGTTGCAGTGAAGAAGTTGCAGGTTCAAGGCAGCCAAGCCATTGAGGCTTAAGAGGAGAAGAAGCCAAGGAAGGCTTAGTGAAAGAGCTAAGAGAAGCTCTAGAAGAAGAAAATAGTGAATTGCTCAAGAAAAAGAAGAAGATCCAAGAAGAAGCTTGGATAGTTTGCCAAAAGACTAAGGTGAAATAGACTTAGGTGAGGTAAAGGATGGAGTATGAAAAATTGAGAAGAGTGATAGAAGGACTGCCTAAAAGAAACATAAACCAGATAAAGAGAGAGAAACAAGAAAGATAACAAAAAAGAGACAAAGAGAGGAAGAGTATCAAAGAGAAGTGAATGAGATAAAAGCAAGGATAGCCATGATAGAAATCATGGTAGAAAATATGCAAAACCCATGGCAAGGATGGGTAATGAAGAAGAAAAGAGTAAGATGGCCAGTTAGATCATTGATGGAGAGAAGAAGAAGAAGAATGCTAAGAGTTGCCTTAAGGAGAGAGATGAAGAAGTATATAAAAAAGGATAAGCTCAAGAATGAAGAGCTTGGAGAGGAATTTCAGTATGAAGAGGATCAATACTTGGTATAGGAGACAGATCTCATCATTGAAGAAATAGACCAACATCAAGTAATCACTCAAAAGATCAAGTGGCCAAATGTTTTTGTATCTGACATTTCATTTGATGTTTTGTTTATAGGAAAGCAAGTTGAGGAGGAAGGAGAAACATATGATCCAATGAAGATGCTCATGGATCAAGGAGGTGAAGCACCTCATGAGAGAGTGCTTAGACAAGAAGAAGAGGCTTGTTGTAATGCCTCAAGTGATGAAGACATGAAGAAGGATCAGTTGGAACTCCAACATAAAGAATTGATCAAGCAGGAAGAAGAAGTCCTTACTCAAGAGGACAAAATAAATGAAGAGTTGAATGTTGATGAAGAACAAAGGTATAATGATCAAAATTCAGAATTGGAAAAGATTGAAGATGACAATTTTTAGTTGCATAATGTTGATATAGTTGATTTTGATCAAAATGTACTAATCACTAATGAGGAAGATCTATTAAATGAAATATGGCAGTTTGATCAAGAATCTACAGATGAAGGAGAGTTGCTTGATAAGAAACAAGAATGGGTACTTGTATACCAAGGGGTAGAATAGCTGCAAGAAGAAGATGAAGAGAAAGTTAAATGCATAGACTTGACAATTGATGAAGATATCCTGAAGGAGATAGAAAAACTTGATGGAGAGTTTCTAGTTGAAAAATCAAACAAGATTTTTGTCTATCAAAATAAAGAGCAGTTGTTGGAAGATTTGGCAGCCTTAGAATATGCCATTAACCATGAAGAGAAGAACAAAACTTGTCCTATGACAATATTTGATGAGGTAGAACATTGCTGTGAAGAAGAAATGAAGACAAAGGTCCAAGAAGTTATACTTGAGCAACAAGTATGGGTTTAAAAATTTAAAGAGACCCAAGGGTCTCAAATGTTTGTTTCTAATTTTGCTTTGAATGGTGATTGTACAGGTTTGCTTGATAAGGAGGTCAAGTACTTGGAGAAGAGAGCTCTTCTAAGATCTCAAGTTGATATCCTCATTCAAGAGGATGAATATGTAAAGAAGAAGGCTGGCAAGAAGATGAAGAGGCAACAAGATATACATTGGAATGAAAAGACAACAAGCAAAATAGGACACAAGTGTGGTAGTCAAGAACATGCACATTTGTATGAAAAATTGAATGAAGAAGACATTTGTTTTGTAAAATTTTTACCTTTGTAAATGGGCAAACAAATGAAACTCATGAGTAGGAGCTCATGAAACTTTTTAAGCCCAGGAATCTAATGCAGGAGCATCTTGGGAGTGCTTAGATGTGCTAGGAATATGGATAAAGATTTCTTTTCAAAAATATGATAATTCAAAAAAAATTCAAATGATGTACACTTGTCAATAGGAGAAAGGATAAGCCTATTGAGTCAAATTTAGTTATTTTAGACTAAACAGAGGTCGACAACCTTGTCACCATGTAAAATCAAGAAAATCAAGCCATAAGTGGCGTAGGTTAGGTGTTAGTTGCATAATACTATGTTTGACAGCATATTGTTGAGCCTTTTTAGGAGTTGGGTGAGTAGTTTTAGGAGTAAATTAGGACTATTTCAATATTGTGGGACGTAGTATAGGAGGTATTGTAGGAGCAAGTCTGGGAAAAAGGACTACATTTTGATAGATTTTGTAAACAACTGTTCTAAATAAAAATAAAGGATTACTTCTGTTGTATGAAATAAAGGATTACTTCTACTGTTGATGCGGCTGTTGGATTTGCCTAGCAATGCTTTGGCAGAATCGACGTCCTTATTAATAATGCTAGTTTAAGAGGTAATGTTAGTATTACTCTAGATTTGGAGGAGGATATATATTTCCATGAAATGGTAGATGTAGATTTATAAGTCAATGAATCTCTATTTGTTTTAAGGTTTGATTTCCATAGACGACGCCATTTGAGAAATATGATGTGAAAGACTGTAGAATTCCTTGTATAGAAAAGGGGTTTGTGATACATTTATTCTTTGCCTGCCTTCCTCACATTCTCCTATGTGATTTGTTCTTTGTGAGTAAAGCATCACTCTACCTTGATCTGTATGTTTGTAGAGTTTGATCTGTATTCTGAGATAATGCATAAGGGAAGATGAAGTAAAGCATAAATTCATAGAGGAGCTCAGAGGTATTCTGGAGGTCATTGCTAGAAATGGAAAGTATTGGCATAGTTGGACTCTATTGAAAAGCTTGTTGTCTTTCCGTTTGAAGTGGATTTTGATAAAATATCATGAGTCTCTTATGGCTGTTGACACTGGTGCAAGTGAAAAACTTATAGCAGGGGAAACATAGCCAGAATTAGTGAGCAGGCTTGAGGAAGCTCTTGACTACTTTGTTGAGGGTCCTCAATTTACACTTCAACAATTGTGTGAGATATTATTGAATCCACAAAGCATCTACCCAAATATATCTAAGGCTTCACTTGCATTAGAAAAGATTTTGCTGGTGACATCTACCCTTCCAATGAGTGTTGATCCATATCCATCATTAGCTCTTCCCAATTCATCTGCATATGAGAATGGTCCCAAGCAAAATGGAACTCAGGATACTGTTGTCAATACAGATGGAATTGCTAATACCAATGAATCTATGAATGCCAATGAAGTTGCTAACATAGCTGAAGTTGCTAACACTGCTGAAGTCACCAATACCAAAGAGGTTGCCAATGCCAATGCCGATGAAGTTGCCAATACTGATGAAGAGATGATTTACGATTTAGACTCTTGTTGTTGTGAGCCTGATGGATATGGATCAACACTCACTGAAAGGGTGGATGTCACCAGAAAAATGTTTTCTAATGCAAGCAAAGCCTTAGATATATTTGGGTAGATGATTTGTGAAGACTAATGTATGGAGGCAGCATTTCATTTGAACTAAGGTTCAAATTGTTCCTAGAGGGAGAGTATGATGCAGGAGCATCTACAGACATCTTGGCAAGACATGGTTACAAGTCATGTTTAAATTCAAATTTCAAATTATTGTATTTTGCCTCTCAAATGTTATCTAAGGAGGAGTAATTGTAATTTTCAAAAATAAAAAGTAAATTGTTGGGGCTGTTGAGGGAATAATGGAGAAATGGTTGAAAATATTTTCAGCCTTAGTATATTGCTGGAAATTAAAAACTATTTTTATTTTTATGTGAGCCCAAGTTGGCGTAGAGGTTAGAGAGGAGTTCAAAAGAGAGATATCAAAAGAAGAAACTGTTGCAACAAACATATCTCTATCTCTCATTTGGCCAAAGATAGTAAGATATGCAAAAAGAGGGACGTACAGATGGATGGAAAAATAGAATAAAAAGATCTAAGAAAAAGCCAAGAAATAGGAGAATGTAAGGATTTGGACACTCGTTGAAAGAAGAAGCAGTAGCAAGGATGTAAAAAGAAGGAGAAAAAGAAGTTGCAGGTGGAGTGGAGAAGAGTAGAAAAAATTTTCGGCCTTGGTGTGATTAAATTCCACCTCTCTAGAAATGAACTTCTGGAACCACCTGCCAAAATGCTTACCTTCCAAAAAGATTGAGTACTTGGTTAGCTATTATTTCAATGCTTTTGTTTTGACACACAGAGGCACATAGAACAGAGATGAATCTTACATTATTGATGATGATAAATCTTAGGTGAATATTTTAGTCATTTGAAAGGCGCAATTGTCACGGCATATAGAATTTTGACTGTTAGTGAGGGGTATGCTTGGGAAATAACAACTACTGAAGGAGGATGGGGTCTTGATGAGCTTTTAAAAAAGAAAAAAGGCTATGATTAATGAAATAATAAATGGTATAGATGTTGATGAGTGGAATCCAGCTTCAGACAAATACATTGCATAGAAATATTCTGTAGAGGATCTTTTAGGAAAGGCTGAATGCAAAGCTGCTCTGCAGAAAGAACTTGGACTTTCTGCTCAACCAGATGTCTCATTGATTGGATTCATTAGAAGATTGGATTACCAGAAAGGACTTGATCTTATTGAATCTTCTCCTCCAAAATTTATACAAGACAACATACAGTTTGTATTCATTGACTATCCTTCTTATCATCAGCCTGATAATCTATATGGTGATAGTTTTGGTGCTTTTGGGGATAATCAGTTCTGCTTCACCCTTTTATGCCATGCGGCTTGTGAGGCTCTGTTAGTACTTCCTCTTGGAGGATTTACATATGGAGAAAAGTGCTTATTTATAGAAAATTACTAGCATGCAATCCTTGTGTCTATTCTAATTGTAGCTAAGTATCATCAATATGGATTTTATCATGATGCTCGCAATATTCTTTATATATATAACCTTGCACATCAGGGTGTTGAGCTAGCAACAACCTATGGGAATCTAGGATTACCTCCTGATTGGCTTGAAGTTATGGACTGTGCAAAAGAAAGGAGAATCTATGGACTCTATAGGGTCAAGGTATATGATTTTGTATGAAGATGATGCACTGCTATCCTCAGGTTTGCTCTCCAACCATTATTCTGCATAATGGATTTTATTGGTGCTAGAACTAGCCAAGGACTTTGTTGTAGCTGGTACTGCCATAGAGTCACTTTATGGTGCATACGAGTCCATGTATTGATGAGTTATTTGAGATGATTTCTCAGGCTTTATTGTCATCTATGGACTGCGATTGCTTAAGTGGATGGGGAGGCCATGTTTATGTTGTGTCACCAGATCAAGTGATTATGCGCACATTGAAGGGCCACATGGACTGAGATGTTTTTCCCTTTTACTGGTCTATAAAGAAACAAAGTATTTATTCAATGTGGGTTAATTATATACCTTTCCATTTCTTTTTATTCCATATGTGAGGTATGATGACAATTTACTTTATAGTAGACATTTTGTTTTCTTCTATTTAAAAGAACAACAATATAGCATGGAAGATGTATCAAATTGACTATATATTTGAAAGACAAATACATGTGTATGAATATAGATTTGAAGACACAGAGTCTTGAGACTATATGCCATAGCAAACCTTCCTTTCTTGTCTGCCTACAGTTAAAGGAGTATATGAATGGAATTCTAAACAGAGAAAACAGGGCTAAAGGAATGATTGATCTAAATAGAACTGTATAAGTATGGTTAATGTATGGGACCTCTAGATGAATTTATCTCACATGTTGATGGTTACAGAGTAGTCTAAGGATAGTTGCATCACATAATTACCATAATTGACACAACCCTGGAGGAGCAGCCTTAGAAGCTGTATTTTGATGGTTCATTTACTACACATAGATGGGGGGTAAGCCTATTGTTTATTACACCACAGGGGGATCTAATCCCTAAATCATTCAAAATTAGCTTTCCTTGTACAAATAACATGGTTGAGTATAAAGCACTTATTATATGACTTCAACAAGCTATACATTGGAACATATCTTATCTCTAATTTATGGTGATTCTCAATTAATCATCAATCATATCAAAGATCATTTTTAGACCAAAGATGACAAGCTATTTCTATATAAAGCCATGGTCAACACTCTTAAGCAACAAATTTCTAACATTTAATTTGAGCACATACCAAGGGATAGTAATAGAACTGTAGATGCCATGGCTACTATTGGCTCTCTATTTCGACAATAAGATAAAGATAGAGAGTATCAATTCCTCGTAAAGAATTTATCATCACTAGCTCATGAACCTTTAACCATTGCAATGATTTGCGATATTATTAGTCCTAATTCTATCTGGTACTAGGACCTTTAAAAATACCTTCATGACCAAGTTTTACCACCTAACCTATCTCAAAAACTAACCAAATCCTTCATTCACCATTCCACTCATTATACTCTACTTGGATCCACCCTTTACCATTTCATTTTTGATGGAACTCTACTTTGTTATTTAATTTTGATAGAGTCTACACTAACATTAAGAGAAATTCTAGTAGGGCAGTCCTGTCCAAAAATCTCTTACATGCTAGTTATTATTGGCCCTTAATGGATGCAAATGCCATTGCATATGTAAAAAAGTGTGACAAATGTCAATGACATGTTAGTCTAATACATTCCCTAGAAAAAACTCTAAAATCAATGTTGACACCATGGCCATTTTCTACCTAGGGACTCGACCTCTTTGGGAAGATTAACCCCACTTCATCTAATGGCCATAAACATATCCTTATCGCCACTGAGTATTTCAATAAGTGGGTTGAATCTATACCCCTCAATTACGTGACTAGAAAGCAAATTTACAAATTCATTTTCAACCATCCAATTTGCTGCTATGATATCCCCTCTGACATTATATCTGATAATGGAAGATCATTCAAAAATAAGAATGTAAACTAGCTATATACTGAATATAACATCAAACAACATTTTTATACAACATATTACCCTCAAGGTAATGGCCGAGCTGAGGCATCCAACAAAACCATTATCAATGTTCTCAACAATATTGTCAATAATTTTGGTCATGATTGGCACTTGTAGATATCCATACCTGTTGGGCATACCATACCAAACATCATACCCTCACAGGAGCCACTCCATACTCACTTTTTTATGGTACTAAGGTCATCCTTCCCATTGAGGTTGAATTACTTTCACTATGAATCTCTTTTAAGCATGTCCTAGATGATCATGACTATCAAGTATCTCACCTACAAGAGCTATACCTACTTGATGAAAAACATGCAATTATACTCAATAATATTCAAGCATATCAGAACCGACTCAAAGGCCACTATAATTGATGTGTCAAGTATAGAACATTTGAACTTAGTGATCTTGTTCTTAAAGAAAACCAAAATAATACCATGACTGATAAGAAGCTTAAAAGAAAATTCAAACCAAACTAGATAGGGCCTTTCATCATTACTATAGACTATGGACCAAGAGCACACAGGCTCACCACACTAGATGGAGATGAACTTCCTGAGCTGATGAATATTATTCATCTCAAGTATTACTATGCTTGAGTGCTAAGGTGTATTTTTTGTAAGGACCATTTCATTTATACCATTTTATTATTATTTTTCTTTGTAAAAATATCATTCTTAACTGTTCTATTAGCTGTATCCATTTTACCATTTCATTCTATCAACCTAGTGTGTTCTAGAACCTATCTTATTTGACCTTGGATTTTTTCATTTATTATGCATTTTCAACATCAAGGTATTTGTTTAGTTTCATCAGTTGGTTCAAGTACTTCAAATAGAGATTTTATTTTGAGATAGTATGAAAGAAGTTTTGGTAGTTACATCCTTCATTTGTTATTCCTTTCTTACCACCAATTTTTCTACTAATTATAACCACCTTTGGGAAAATCAGTACCATTAATCTATGCCATTGTGTCCTAGTTATAACCACCTATGGGAAAACTAGGGGCAACATTAAGGCTTGATGTACCAACTTTCCCCTTCCTATGTCATACTTTGATTTTTTACCAATTGTGCCTATTTTGTTTGAATTAACTGCTACACTAGTCAAATTTATCCATTGTAGGGTAGAAATATCATGACTTGAGGTCCTACTCTAGGATTATATAGGTGGCGCTCGATACTTGTTGAGGTAAGCTCAATCACCTTAAGCCATTCTCTCACTAATTTATGAGAAACCTAAGCCACACTCTCACTATTTTGTGAGTAAGCTAAGCCACACTCTCACTATTTTGCGAGCAACCTAAGCCATGTTCTTACCATTTTTTGAGAAACTTAAGCCACACTTTCACCATTTTATAAGCAACCTAAGATACACTCTCACCATTTTGTGAGAAACCTTAGTTTAAATAATCTCACTATTTTGTGAGATTGAACCATTTAATGTCTCATCATTCTCGATTGAGTTGAGACACTCCAAAATAATTCCAAAAAAATTTAAAAAATCATTAGAAAACAACAAAAAAATTAACCACTTCTTTGCCTTAAGTATTTTGGGAACCCTTACTAAGTTACAAGAACATCACTTGTTATTTAGTTTCTCTATCCTTTTTATCCTTTGCTCTCATGCACTTCTATTTTTCAAGACTATTCCTAATATTCTATCACATCCATTCTATTTTTTTCCTCAGTTATCACATTCTTCCCATTCTCTGGGAGAACTACATTTAGCATGAAGTTTTTTATTGGATATTACATCCATGGAGATATCTAGGCAATGTTCACTTTCCTAGTGCATATGGAGATAGCTCAACCACCCCCTTATTTTTCTTCTATTCCCCCATTTTGTTTGTTTATTCAATTATCACCTATTTTCTAGGGGAAATGTTCATATGGTTTCTATTGCATTGTTTGTTTGTTTGTTTTTTCTTATTTTATTTGTTTGTCTACCTATTTATTTTCTTTCATCACTGTTGCCTTGATTCAATTTATGTGTGTTCATTGGGTGATTCCTTTCCCACACTTATACTTGAATCTATCCATATTCATATGTTTACATTATCATCATGGTTTCTATCATTGGTGCATTGTTTTCTATTGAGTATTGGATTACATGAGTCAGTCCTTATGTATATTTTTGCCAATTATTAATGATTTTATACCATGATGCCTACCGACATGTACTGCAATAAACCTCAGCTTCAAGAAGTCTATTGAAAATGGTGACATCTCTTTAGCACCAACATCTCAATTCCATCCTAATCATATCCCAAATAGTGTAATTAACAAAAGAATTTTAAACTTTATTAGTTCAAATGAGCATCTCCATACTAGTAGGTTATTCCAATTCATCAATACCTTTTGTGTTAATTTATCATCATCTTTAACTAATTTTATCATGTTTTCCATAATCAGGGTACAATGATTATAACCATATATTGGCAAATCATTGCACACTGTCCCACCTGCATTTATCAATGATTATAACCACCTTTGGGAAAATAATTATGTTGTCCCCACTTTATTTTTTTTGCCTCTACAGGGGTATGTTATTATCTTATTTATCTATCTTAACTGGGGTAGCTCCATCTTCTCAATTATTATAACCACCTTTGGGTAAATCATTGTGTTATCATACCACATTACCACTATCAAGGTACAATGCTTATAACTTCCTTTGGGAAAACCATTATACACCATCCCACTTGCATTATCAATGAATTTGAGTAATTTTTCAATATCATTATGTTTTTCACCCCATCATCTTTCCTTTCTTTGGTCCCCTCATTTTGCTTCTTTCTTTTTAAGGGACCGTTTGCTGACCTACTTGTGCTAACCATTCCCTCAAGGGGGCATCATACAATTAGTTTATCATCATTATAGTTGTAGGCATATAAAACCTATTCATTCTTTGAGAATATGTTACTATGATTATATCTTGTAACACCTTACCAAATAGGGGCAAACTATAGACACCTAAATCTAGCCACCAATAACCTCCAACCAGGATTTTGACCAATTTTTACCCAAAATGCATAATTTGGCCTAAAACCACTAAAATTAGTTAAATGATGTGAAACTAACATATTAAAGTGCCAATTTTGGCCAATGTATCATTAAATGAGGTAATGCAATTTATGGGCCAGCTAACTTTGATCAGATCATTTAGAGTCAAAATGCCAATTTTGTACCTCGATACTCTAGATTTCTCTTTCCTATCAAATATATTACATGAGATGCATGCATTTAATATTTTCTATTGGTAACATCTTGAATGGAAATATGTTTCTAATGTATCTGATAGTGACTTCCAATTCTAATCTAGTCAATTTTTGGACCAATAACAAGGCAATTTGATCAATTTGATTAATTTGTGCACAAAGTACTTAAACATGCTTAAGAGATAATTAACCCAAATCAAGGCCTAATTAATAATTCTATAGAAACTTGTTGAAAAAATATTTTTGAAAATTGATATTAAATATCTGTATCATTAGGCGACCTCATTTCTTGGGAAGACATCCCTAGGCCATAAATGCCACAAATATTAGGATTCATGCCCTCCATGCCTCATAAATTCCTTCCATGATGCCCTCCATTCCTCTTAATTACCCCTTCTTCCAATATTATGATGAGGATAATTACAAACTTAACTCCAAAAATTGAATTAATCCTCAACCACACATCTTCATCTCAAGATGGATGGTTTATGTTGATTCTAGACATTCTCAAAAATCTATAAATAGAGAGGCCATGAAAATCATTTCAAAGCTATTTTGGTGCAAATTTATTATGATCAAATATCTTCAAAACACATAATTATGAAAATTTATAATGCTAATTGATTACAAAGCTCCATGCAACTAGTTTTACCATGCCAAATTGATTCCAAGCCAAGCTAAGCCACAAGCCAAAGGTACTAAGGAGAGATAGAGGTAGCCAATCTTCCATTGCCAATGAATTCATGAGCACAAGATAAGAAAGCCACTATAATAATCATTTTGGAGCATCCAAGGAAGGTAAAAGAAAATTTATTTTGCATTTTAGTTGTGTGTTTTATTTATGTTTGTTAACTAAGCTCTCCTTAGTGTCTACGCCTAGAGATGTTATGCTAGTTAGTGTGTTTCTTTCATTTTTTTTTCATTTTGGAACTAACATGATACTAGTCATCCTTTCTTGATTCAAATTACTAGTTCACACATATCAATGATCCTGAGGATCCAAACTTCTTTATGTTTAAAACAAATATCCTAATATACCCTATGGAAATCCCTGTAATCTTTAAAATTGGCCCAAAATAAGTTCCTCAATAATTTTAACTATTTAGAATACATGGCCTTAGAAGGAGCCCAATAAGAAAAGTAATAAACATGAGAAATAACCAACACTTTAGAGCATACTTGAAAATTTCCTACCATGGAGAGGGGATTGGTGATCTAATTTTTTTTAACCCATTATACAAAATATGACCAAAGATCAGCAATGTAATCCCTAAAAGCAAAGGAAGCTAGCAAAAACTCGCATTTCACACTTGGTAGGATATATTTCCATTGATATCCTTCCAACAAAGGAGGTTTGGGGGAGAGGGATTGTTTGTAACACTGAGTCTTCTTACACTGGATATAATAACCTAAATTCAAATATAAAATGTCAAGACTTTTCATGGAATTATTAACACTGGCCTCTTCCTCCAAAAGGGTAAGAAATGAATCATCTGTAAAGTGCCTAGTGACTAATAGTTTATCACTAAGGGCTTGGTGAAGGGATAAAAATTATTTTCACCAAGCCTCTAGATGAGTAGTTATCCAAAATATAGCTAAAACCTTCTAAAACCAACACATATAACAAAGGATCTAAGGGGAAACCTTCTACTATCAACCTGAAAAGCCTAAACATGTGGGATTGTAGACTATTAATGGAATGAAATATCTATCATAAACCAACATCTTATCAATATGAACAAAATGAGATCCAAAATCCAATGCTTGAAACATGGAAATAATAAAGGACCACTCAATTATATTGTAGGATTTTTTAAAATATATTGTCACAAAAAAATGATTTTTCAACAAAATCCTTTCCCCTTTCCATACCTTTCAAAACAACAATAACATTTTTAAAAATAAATTAGTTCTAAATGAACCTAGTTTGTTCACTTCTAATAATGAGGGGAAGAAGGTGACTTAACTTGAGAGCAAGGGCTTTGGTAATGTTTTTTTTAAAAAAAAAAATTAGAAGGGTAAGTAGACTCCAATTTGTAATAATATAAGGGTATACAACCTTAGGTATGAGTTTTATGTTGCCTTAATTGATGAGGGTGCCTAGATAATTAGACATAATGGATTCAAATTAGAATTTGTGGTGATCAGGGCCCATAGTTTCCCATAAGAATTGATAAAGTTTTCAAGGTAAATATTCATTCCCAAGAGCTTTCTCTAAGGCCATTTGCATGGCTACTTATTTGAGATCAATTAGGGAAAGAGGTATATCATAGGAAACCCTTTGAGCTTCATAAAACTTACAAGGGACAACTTGAAGACATTGTATAAACTACTATGCCCTTAACCTATGGTGTGTCTAAGGATATGTGTGGATGACTTGTGGCGTACATACCTCTTATTTTATCTTGTCACATTTATTTATGTTCCTAGTAAGTTCAACCTATGAAATAACCATGACTAAGTAGAGTATATATAATAGGTATTGGTTAGTATTTGATGATCATATTGTGAATTCTAATCTTATTGCATTATAGTGGATTTTCCCCCATGGAAGTGGCTCCATTATATTTATCATGCATTCTACTCTTCTATAAATTATTGTTGTGGTTTTATTATCTTTATTATCATTTCTAGGATATATTATTCTACTATGCGAACATCTAAGTAATTTAATTAAAAACATGTTTCTTCACAAGTTGAGTGCAAACACATTCTAAACAAAGGCTTGTAGAATGTCAAAAAGTTTGGTATCTTGACATTAGAATCTTGAATAGCTTTAATCCTATCAATAAATTTTTTGGAATAGATAAATGAAAATAATCATTTGGTAATCATATACCCAATTCACATTCAATGCATTTGGGTTTAGAGTTGGGCTCCCCTAACCTTGTAAGCTTCCTCAATCTTAAGATTATGTCACCACTAGGTAGCTTGAGTTTTATGATTGGCATGGAAAGGAACATGATAAAAATCCTATGAAATCTTATGGAATTCATAGTGTGATGCTTCATGGGCATGATATCTAAATAAATCTACTTGCCTCTTGTACACATCCTAAAAGGTGGTAATCTATTCAATAACATTTGACCATCAATTAAGACAAAAAATATCTCTCATGGTTCTGGGAATAAAATGACTTATCTGCTTGATATGGCTAAGGGTTCACTCACATTAAAGATGAGTTGTGTTAAGATAAAACTAAAAATTGGATATTATAGTTTGAGGGGAGATCTATTTTATCTATAAGTGAATAAGTTGGTGGTTTGAGAGAATGAAATAATTGATAACTAAAATATATTGATCCTTGAAGCTTAATAAGTAAAATAAGTCATGCTTTATGAGTTAGGCCTGGTTAAATCTTTTAATGAATCTATCTTTACCCTACATAATATTGTACCAAGTGAACTAAGAGGAATTCAACTCAAATATTCTATGGTGGTTGGCATCAGAGAGACCAATCTTATTGGGCATGTAGAACTAGGGTTCTGACTAACCTACACATTGTTGCATGGGAATATGATCTTCCTTATGTTATTTGGATTCCACCATGTTGAAATCCCCATAGAGAACCTAGTGAACATCAAGGAGTGAGTCTACCAACTACCTCTAAAGATGGGTTTTTTTTACGGTGTTATTAGAATCATACATGTTTGCCAACCCAAGAAGTTTGTCATGATAATCAAAGAGATTTCAAACCACTTGATGGGTTGGGTCATCTCTCCAAGACACAATACTCTATGATAGTTGAGGCACATATAGTGTGATGACTCCTCTACACCCAGGTTCATGATTAGATATTTTACATAGATCACTTGTCCAAATATTATGAGTAACAAAATGAAGAAGAAAACTAGAAATATTAACTTCCTACAAACATAACACTTTCATATTACATAGTTTATTTAGTTGTAAATTAGTGGAAAAAACCATAAAAACATATTTAGAAGCTACAAAGTGGTAGATGATAGAAAAAAACATAATAATAAGAATAATAACTCATAAAACTATGAATGAAGCTATTAATGATATCTTTTATTAAATAATGGCCTAATTTATCCTTCATGTCACATTTTCCTATAAAGGCTCTTTATCTTCCCTTTTTGGCTCTTCCTCTTACATGAATCTTTGACTTCTCCTTTTTGACAAATACATTTATTTTACCTTTACAAATAATGTTAAATCAGACTAAATATCACATCCCTTTACCCCTACTAACACTCACATAGGATAAAATAGGTTTTTCACCCTAAGATAAGCAAAGGCCCTAATAAATCAATGTTTTATAAAATTTATCTATTATAGAATCATTTGAGATAACTAAAATACTCCTAATATCCATGAACTCTTTGCTAGAGTCCTCACTCTACTACAACTAATCTCTAACTAGTGTCGACCACAACATCAACATCTTATTTGTTACTATCTAATTAGTTTTAGCTTAGATGTCTTCTTGGTTACTATTATAACTATTTAATAAACCTAAAATACATGCTTAATCTATCATTGGGATAACTTGTTGGGAATTCTAGCTGCCTTAATTTACTTAAGTGAAAATCCCCTTCCTATGAAAATTTTTATGTAATATCTCTATGTCAATTTGTGCTCCTTGTCATCTTCCTCACATTATTCCTCACCTTCTTATTAGCCTCAACCAATCCATCCTCTAGTTTAAAACTAGTATGAGCATAATATTTCAGTACCACAATTGAGAAAATGGTGGAAGGGGAATTTTACAAATAGTGCACTAGCTCCTCATAGTATTAAACCAACATTAATGATATTTAAAAATTCAAAAATATTCCTTAGTTGATTCGTAACTCTCCTACTCACCATTTATAAAATGTAATCATGTTCATATAATATTATATCGATTGCCAAAATTGGCTTGAAAAACTATGCTAATATTAGCTTCAAAATAATGATAGGCAATTATATGTGTAATATGACATAGTTTGGCCATTCTACTTGTTTTTAAACCTCCATTAGAAACTTCCATTACAATCTTGAATTATCCTCCATAATCACATCTTGTGCCTACAATAACCCCTCTTTTGATACTTTAAGTTTTAGACACTCTTCAAAAAAATGGTGAATTTAGTTATGGACACAACTTCTCTTCAACACATGGAAATAATTTCAACTAAATATGTGGGTAACAACCTTGATTACATATTTAAAATACATTTAGAATAAGTCCTATTTGTCTCTTTGACATTATCTAAATCCAATAATTTTAATGTATCAAGAAATTACTAAACAACGGCTAGCCACCATAGAAATGTGTTGCTTCTCATAAGAAATAATGCTACCCAATTTACACATAATATTCAAGATGTAGAAAAATAAGAGTGGGAATAAATTGGAAATGACTATGAGAAACCCTTCTATCAATTTGTAGTCTTAAGTTTTGTAGTTGTAGTATTTTATTTTAAAATGACTTTCTATTTATGAAGCCAACAAAAAGAAATACCAGATTTAATAACACCACTATAACTAAAAATTTACAAGTGATTAGATTTTGAATCCCATCATCATAGAGATCTTGAATTGAGCTTGAATATCCCAAAAAACCACATTTTTGTTAGCTATAGATTAGTGGAAAGAATCATAAAAACATATTTAGAAGCTATAAAGTGATAATGATGGAAATAATAAACAAATAAAAAATAAGAATAATAACTCATAAAAATTTGAATGAAGCAAATAATGATATATTTTATTAAAAAATGAACTAATTTATCCTTAATCTGACATTTGCCTATAAAGCCTCTTTGTATTCCCTTTTGTCTCTTCCTCTTACACATCTCTTTGACTCCTTTTTTCAAATTATAGAATTTATTTCTGAATTATATAACACGTTAATCTTGTACACTTGGAAAATACATATCATGGATGTACCTTTAACTTCTATATCTTTCCCACTACCAAAATGCTCACATACACTATCTCTATATGCCTAATTTAGTATCTCTTAGTATAAAAAAATGTTATTTAGATGACTCATACCTTCTATCATGCCTAAAATGTTATAAACCTACTTATCTTCTAATTCTAATAGTTTTGGACGTACACCCATTTTATAAGTGCCTAGATACTTATATACTAGTCATATATCTACATAAATGCAAGTTACCAGTGCCCTAAAGTCATCCAAATTGAAAATGAAATGTATTCCTATGGTCATCCTAGGTTATTTAATGCAAGATATTCTCCAAAGGATTGGTATAAAAATAGGATCAATCCTCATTCATTCCTCACCTAGGAGACTTCTTACCTACTCACAAGGTAACCTAACACAAATAAAAAATCACTCAATAAAAAAAATTAAGTGAGAAAAACTTCCATATTTTATCCTATTTCCATATTAGTCATAGAGACAACACATCTACATGTCTAAAGTAATCAAGGAGCATTCCATGAGTGACATTTTCCATGTTACAAGTTAGGTCACTATTTTACTTACTTATAACACATTTCATAATTCACACATCAACCAACATGTAGGTGATAAATACATAAGTCTTAGGTCCTTTTCTAAATATTGGATATGTAGGAAAAATTTACTGGTAAAGGGGTATTTGGGGTAGCTCGACATGATGTTCTCATTAACCCATTTTTACCATAGCTACTATGAAGATGAAAAACTAGAGTTTTTTTGTTTTACAAGGAGAAGTAGTCTATGACCTAGATCTAAATGCCCTAGAGTGAAGATTACATAGAGCACATAAGCATCTAGGTGGCTGCACCGAATTTTAGTAAGTATTCCATACTAGACACCTATTTCTGATTTAAATAGTAGCAACAATGTAACTATCTTAGGTAGATGCAAATGCCCACAGATATAAAGGTACAATTTATAGAATCAAGTAACTAATCTAAAATCCATATCTAGTATAATTTTGTATTCCAAAAATTAGTATGGATATGAAACTTGTGCTACTTAGTGGATTCTAAGGTCGGATATGGTATTCTTACCAAATAATTGATTGCATAGTTATTTATATCAGGACATGACCAATTTAGATTTGTTAAACCTAACTAAGGGATATCTTACCATAAAATATCAAAGGAGAGGGTTTCAAAGCCTCTAAGAAAATGACATTATATAATAACCCTATCTAGGCCTATAATACATAAAATAAATCTAATTTAGTTCTCACTAAATCTTGTGGCACAAAGGGGGATAGATAAATAAACAAAACAAAGTATGAAAAGAGAACTCTACTCAAGTCAATGTAGAGGTAAAATACATAAGAGGTAAAATATTCATCCTACTAATTTGTATAATATATATCTACCTAATGAAAAATTAAAAGTTAGGAATACTTACATTAAATTGAAGCTATCGTGCCTTAATCTCTCCATTCGCCAATGGTGATTTGCAAGAGATTATTGTGTATTTTTAAGGATCACACTATAGAAATCAGATTTAGGATAAAATAATCATAATTTACTTTAAAGACTTTCCTGTAAGATAATATTATTTCCCTCCAAGGTAAAACCCTAAGCAATGAATCCTCAAATGTAAAAATAATAGAATTGTGAGTTATAGCAATGTAAAATTGAATGTTCCTATTTTGAAATGAAGTGAAGGGGGTATTTATAAAAAAATGTTAAACATAAACCCTCCCAAGAATTTCATTTATAAATTCAGCCAGGTTAATTTTATTAGGTTGGAAATATAGTCATTAGGTCTCAAACTAGGTTGGTTAGGTTGACATAGTTCCGTAATGTTTGCTCAATTCCTAAAAAAATTGACTGGGATGACATAGTCATAAAATGAAGAAAATGGGTGCATTCTTAGTTAGTGGATATTTTCGAAGGTTAATTGATTAGAGGATTAGATAAATGGGTTTTAATTAATTAGGGAGTTGGATAAAAGTAACTTGTAGTGGTTTTAGGTAATGGTATAAGGTGCAATAATATTATGAAGCACCAAAGGTCTACCCACCCATTTCACAGTATACCCTTTAAATCATTCAATCAGAGAGATTGAAACTCAACATGTTCCTACAATAGGGAAAGTGTCAATAAATGATAAAGTTAAAAAATATTATGTGCATCTCTATGGATCTCATACTATGGCTCATCTTCCCATCTTGTCGGTAGAGGATAAAGCTTAGGTAATGGTAGTATTCCATCACCAATAGAAGGATAAATTATAAAATAAATTATAATGAGATGCGCCACTTCAAAATATGAGATCAAGGTGGATTGGCGTAGTGTAGCTAACATATCTAGAAGAAGTAAGTTGGAAGGATCAGAGTATCTAGCCAACCAATAAGGTCCTATCATAACATGGTCAATAAGCATACTCTGAAGAGGATAAATAGTTATTAGAGAAGTAATAGTGTGTGTGTTCACTATATATCAAACCTATGAACATCAGAAGAAGAAATAATATCACGTACTATAGAAGGAGAATGAACTACATGAATAGAACTAAGAGAATGTTGTATACAAGAATGATATTTAAGTATTTTGTATTTTTATCTTGAACAAAGTCAGCTAAAAATGGATCATCTAAATAATATCCATCATCATAATTAGGAGTGTGAAGATCAATAATACATGTGTCAATGATTTCATCGGTTGATGAGGCATGATGAATGGAGTGTTTAATTTTTGTTAGTGTGACTAGAATTTTGTCCAATGATTTTTGATGAGATGAAGGTTATAGAAAAGGAAATAATTGAATGATTATGTGAGGAGAAAGATCAAAAAATTTTATTTTCAAACTAATCTCTTCTAGTCATCTAAATCTAAGAGATTAGGTGGTATGTTTCCTAATAATTCAAGGTGGCCATTCTAACCTTTAATAGAGTTCATGGGATAATTAAAACATTGTAATTTGTGAAATGGTATGCTATGTAAAGGTTATAGGGTAGGTATTATAAAGACACATCATTATTGTAATTATTCAAAATTACAAGGATTGGTATCTCCTTGAATCTTTGTAAACTTAACACATTAGCATGTTCATGAGGCTACTGTTCACATGTAGTGTGTCCAAGGTTGATCGAGTAAAATGCTATAAAAAAGTGGGAAGTTAAATATCACAAATTTAGCATGCCGCATGATAGGTGGAACTGTGATAGGAATCCAAACACACTCTAAAAAAGGAATTTGTCTTTTATCATAGCCTTTACATTTACTTTGAGTATATTTGAATTTACATTCATAATATCTATGCATTTTAATGAAATCAAGGGAAGCCATAAAAGTGATTGAACCTTCATCAATTAACATTTTTAACATGGATATATCCTATTGAGATGATAATAAAAAATGAAGGATCATTCACAAAAAGTAATATCTCATCATAAATCATTAAAGATATATGTAATTTGAGTGAAATAGAAGTGTCTACCATTTCCTCAATGTGGCTATACATTTATTCACACTGATGAAGAATGTTATCTTCAAACCTTGAAAAAGTAGCTTCTTTCCCCACATGTGGGGGATGAGGGATGTTTATTTTGAATAAATTTTGTATTAGATTATTACAATGATAAGGATAAGTTCTAATAAATGGATTTGAGATGGGAGATGTGAAAGTTTGGCTATAGGATTCCATTCATTATATTTCATTTTAATTTTATCAGATAAAGGTGCATAGTGTTGAAGTTAATACTTTGAGTGTGTACTAAAAGTGCATTGAAATTGATGTTGGTAATGTGTGTTCAATTGAGATTTAGTTAATGTGGGTTGACCTATTATAGTTGATTGCGTTATTTATATGACATGGTTAAATCATTGGTTTCTTCCTGTGTTTGAGAGGAAGAAGTACTAATGATAAAAGGTTTTAGGATTTTTGAGTGAGGTGTCTTAGTTAAAGGAGAAGTATGATTTATATTGATAGTATGTGTATTTTTATCTAACTATATTGTTGGATTTTACAATTGTGAATTTGTTAAATTTAGTGGAATTGGTTCTAATTGCTCCATTTCCATGAGATGGGATGGGTAAAAAAATTGAACCGTATGAAACTTTGGGAATTTTTTTAGTTAGAAGATGGATAATGATTGATATAAATAATCTATACATATGTTTAATATTAAAAACATTATCATAATTTTATGTTAGGATCAAATTTTTTTTGACATTATTGTAGAGGGAGGTTGGTTAGAATTATCTTTATGATTAGGAAGGAGATCCTTGTAAATAGTTAAATGAGAATTTTCTTGGTTAAGGTTTTCATGTTTAGTATTAGTTTCATGATCCTTAATTAATAATTCATAATCTTGTAAACATGTACCTATGAATGATTCATGATCATAATTAGGTCCAACAAGTGCCGATAAGTGTTATCATTGATGTCATTGATGTGACAAGGAAGCCATGTGGCAAGAGAGAATTTGAAAACAAGAGAGAAAATTGATCAGAAATAGATTTTTTTAGTGATGTGAGAGTGAAATTTTAAGAGTGATATTTTTATATATCATTGAGGTAAGCATGTTTATTACTAGTTCTTGAGTATAAGGTGTCTTGAGAATCCTAGTATAAACCCTGTGAGAAGGTGTCCATAATGAAGTTTGGTGAAGTAAGTAAGGAAAAGATTGAGTGAAGTTTTTAAGAATTGTGTGATAATTTAAGTAAATTATATATACTTTAATAAGTGTTTCAAGGTCAGTTGTCAAGTTTCAAGTTCTTAAGAAGCCTAGTCATGACACTAGTCATGTCATGTAAAGTCCTTATGACAAGGTATGAGTTTGGTGGCTTAGTGAGATGAGTTAACATAGGCATGAATGGATTTATGAGGTTTATTAAGCATGAATATGAGGCATTGGATCACTCATAAGAGTCTCAGGGTGAGACTATAGGGGTAGGACCTTCAGATCAATTCTGTAGCTAGACCACTTCTAGATCCTACTTGGCCTAATGAGGTATCATGGTCTATTGTCAAGGAATGTGAAAGATATATAGTATTTTTTAATCATGAGATAGGTTTATTTGTTATTTTATTCATGTGTATATCACATGTAAAGAGTCATGAAGGTCATTTTAAAGACCTAATGTGGTTCACAGGTCAAGATCTATAAAGCAAAGAGAGAGAGAGAGAGTGGCCTAATGAGGGGTCATGATAATATTTCAAGGTGTTTGAGCTCAAATAAGAATTAGAATAGGTAGGTTTTGTTTTTTCAATTTTATTCATGTATTTTAAGGTCATAATTTGAATGACATGGAATGAATAGTGGTTTTTAGGTCTCTCAAGTGCTCAGAATGAACGGTTCTCAACCCAAGAAGGATTTTATTATGCTCATTAGATTTTTAAACCTTTTCATGGGAACATAAGATATTAATGGTATATTTGGAAAGGTCCTAGCTCAAAATTAACTGATTTTTTTTTTTTGGATTGAGGGGCTATTATTTATAAATGATTGTTAAGAATGGAAATAGGTTTAAACCCTCTTAGAACCCTAATAAGGACTCAATGTTGAAGATATTGATCAAAAGTGATAAAAATGAATATTAATTCTCATGTAAGATATTTTATCCTATGGTGGATTCTCCTAGATACCTCTACATGGTATTGGTTAGAGAGACGATAGAGAAAATGTTGAGTTATAGGCTTATTTCTAAAGACATTATTGTAGAAGTCAAAAGTTGAATTAGACATAGTTATAAAATGGATAGAGAAAGAAGGTAGAGACTAATTTTTTATGTCCATGAAGTAATTTGGATATGTTATAGTCCTAAATTGTGATAAACCATTCGTACAAGTTAGTTAGTCACTAACTGACCTAATGGTGTAAACAATGAAAAACCTAAAAAGCAGTGAGAAGATGATTAAGAATGTGTTATCATGATATAATGATGAAAAAAGTGCATGGATATGTTTTCTTGACTAATTTTTCCTTTTCATTCTTGGTATAAATCTTAAAATTTAGGTACAATGGTGAAAATGATGAAGCCAAAATTATTTGTTTGGCTCAATGAGGTGTTAGAGGTAGAATCACTGAGAGGGGGGGTGAATCAATGAGACCAAATTTTTAAATGTCAATTAAAATCCTTTAAATATATTAAAAAATAAACATATATCAACCTAATCATGAAACATTAACAAGAGATATCATTCATTCAATGCATACATAAGATCAAACACACAACATATAGTTCCTATGGAAAACCCTCATAGGGAATAAAAACCACTCTCAAGCCTGAAACACATGGAATAATTTTCTTATAAGAGATTAAAAACAAGATATTTGTCAATTCCTTTAGAATATAAACCTTGATCAAGTCCTCCTAACCAAAGGCCTTTAGTGAAACACCTATTTCACAAAGAATAATTGCCTTTCAGGAAGATCAAGTCCTTTAGAATCTCCTTTGAAGTGGATACCTCCATATTAGAATTTATGTATACAATACACAATGATGGATATATAATTATCTAAACCTTACATAAAATCCTTTTCTATCTCATACAAGCCTCTCACATAGGCATGCCATAATCTCTCTCCTTATTCACTCAAACTATCCTCATATGCACAATCAAACCTCTTTGCATATCCTAAAACTATAAGATAACTATTACGACATTATAAATATGACCTACATGTAATATATAGAGTTATAAAATGGTTTTGATCATCAAATCATCTAGTAAGCACACAACCTATCAACTCTTTAGAAACAAACCTTACACAAGTCTCACACCAATCACACTCAAATTTAGAAACCATAACATTTGGTTTTAATATTTATAGAGAATTCATGAATTATCAAGTCCAAAATATTCATTTTTAGCAAAAACACATTCCTTAACCCTTAATTCATCTTACAAGAGTCACACTTAAGCATAAATCTCTTTCAGATAAGCCTAAGTCACCTTTTAGGTCTTATGATGACCCGTTCACCTATTTAACACTTATCTAAGTAAAATAGGAACAAAAGAATACTTTCAAAAATATGGAAATATGATACATGATATATATGTTTGCCTTAAGTTCCAACAACCATCACAACACCCTTCTGCTTAAGCACAATATGCTCAAACAACATTATGTACACACAGTCATTATGAACAAAAACACAGTCAACTTCTAACCTTTTGATCATAATAAATATGATTAGTCAAACTTTTATAACACGTAGATGGCCCTCATGAATTATAAAACAATCCTAAATATATAATTCATCATGGGACATTGAAACAACATCAACACAAGCTCAAACATCTTTCCTGGGTTCTTAACAGATGAATGTCAACACATAGTTAGCTTTAAACCTTCATAACTTTAATTGTACATACTTTCAAAGATTAAAATTTATATTTATATATGTGCCTTGAATTCATATAAATTTTTTATTATTACATTATGAGAAAATTCTATGTAGATCAAAAGATATGGCCCAAAAACTAGACACTGGTCTTTCTTTTATTAAATTCAAATATTTGAATTCAAACGGTCACAATTAAACTTCGGTCACCATGGTATCATATCATGTATTCACTTATTAAATTAATCACACACCATAGATATTATTTTAAATATCTCATCCTTTAATTATTTTTAAAATTCTAATAGGTTGACTACTTTGACTCCACTCATGTCATCGATCTCGATCGCACGATAAAACATAAACCATTAGATCCTTATCCTTTTCCTTTGCTCATAATTAAAATTCAAACACTTATTACCATATTTTTGAATATGAACCTTTAGATTAATCTTATATAATAACCCATGAACTATTGGATCTTCATTTGGTCCTGATCTTTATCTCTTGCAAAATCAACTAAGTATGGGAACCATTGCAATCTGCCCTATGGCAAAAATTATCTAAGAGGCCAAATTTAAACATTCATATATTTTATCGTGATTCATCACATGATATGAAATTTAGTACATATAAACTAGGCACAAAAATAAAAAGACCCATATGATCAAATTATCCTAAAAATATGACATGTGTGAAATATGACTACATCAAAATGCCTACTCAGCTTTTCTTACCACATGTAAATTTGGCTAAGTATGGGAAAATAATGTCAAATTGTCTGGGAGCACAACTTTGCTCTTGTATATATTTTGTCATACTTAATTGAATGATATAATATTGATCACATATTATATTTTATCATAGGGTAATTCATAAATTTATCAAGTTGCTACTGAAACTTTCATACATGCGAGTTATGATATTACCAAACTTCTTACTCAGCTTTGTTTGAACATAGAAAACACTATCAAAATGCTTAGGATCCCAACTTTGCACACACATATATTTGGTTCCAATTCATCGTAAAAATTGATACTTAGACCATATAAACTTGAGACTAATGTGATCACAACCATATAACCATCTCCTCTTGACTCATCCATACATGGTAATTGTGATGTCAGCAAACTACCTACTTAGATTTTCTGCTACTAGACCCAAAATGTCTAGATGAAAACAATGATCAACCAGATGAAATCCAATCATGTGCATAAGCAATAAAAGTATAAATTTTTTTTATAATACCTATTTCACATGATCAATAATTCATATTCATCCCTAATCATCTCTAACCATGCCATAATAGAAGATCAACCAAGCCAACTTCAAGCATACTAAGACAAACACATTGTACACTTTGTCATTGTTACTTGGAATATCAAGGCACTTCATCCACTCATCAAGAAACCTCCATGACATCACCATGGCATCATTTAAAAATATCCAAAAATATCCCCCTTTTTCATTGATGTCAACATTGATCATACAACAATATACAACTCAACTTCCTTCTCTCTCTTCAAGCACTCTCACAATAAGAACTTTGTCCCCCTTTGACACAATGAAAAAGTGGGCACCAAATGATCTTGATGACCTAAAAATACTAAAAATATGAGAACACCATTTTATAAATATAGTAAAAACCCACCTTTACCTTAAACCTACTTTTTCTTGCCTTATTAACTTCCTATTGCCACATGCCAACACTCTCTTCAACCAAACACTACAACCAATGAAAAAAGAATACAAAAATACTAAAACATAATGAAAGATATCAATAAACATATGAGAGGGACTCCTCCTAAGATATATGAGCCATTTCACATCTTGATCATCTTCAATTCTCCATAAACCATGAAGAATCAACACGTAAACTTACTAGCCTTCTATCTCATGCTACCACAAGGACCACCAAAAAAAATCCATGCCACTCACCAAATAGGAAACATGCTCTATAAAAACTTGATAATTCTCCTTAAAATATACATACCTTGCTCTTTTGTAAATACTAAGTAAAAACATCAAATCTTCATACTAGGCCTATTTAGACTCCTTGTAGCCCTATTCAGAACTTGTAGATCCCACAAATTTTAGTGGACACATCTTTAGGACCTCAAACTTCATATTTAGAGCAATCTCATATTACCATTTAAGAACATCAATTTTTAATAACTAGCTCATCCTCTGTAAAATAATTTCTTCACAAACCAACTTGCTAATTAAGCCTTCATCTTGAAAAAAACATGAATAATTTCAAAAACACAAACTTTCAAATCTATGTGAAACATGATTTGATAACCCATTTGGCCCATTTAGCTTATTAAGAAGCCTCAAACCTAAAATCATAAGGCATAACACTTTTCTAGAAAATTCCAATAAATTAGAATATCAAAACAAATAGTCAACAAACCTCCTAGTCAACATCCACCTTTAAAACTTATTTTACACATGGAGAAAACCATTACACACTAATAAACCAAGATTTGAGATTCCACATCTTTGGAAACCCATACATATTATAACCCATTTTAGGACCTACATACTCTTAAGCACAAACTGGGAGATTTGAGAGCAAACAAAAATCTCCAATTTGACTTCAACATACCTTAAAATAACAAAACCACCTAGAATATTCTAGAATAAGGTCAACAGACCTTTTTATGCAAAAATATCATCTTGAAAAATCACAAATCTTCTTTTTCCATTTGAAAAAACTTCAATCTGACCCTGTAGACTGACCATATATAGCTATGACATCACTTTGACATCACCATAACATATCTTTCACCTGGACATACCTTCTCCAACTAAAAACACTCATCTCTATCCTTCTAGGACCATCTAAATAACACCACAATAACACTTGATTCTTCATTGAAAGGAATCTCTTAATAAACATAGATAAAGACATCCTCTACACCACAATACTCTAAAACAAAATGAAACCATGAGTTTCCCACATCTTCTCAGTAACTACTAGAATCCTCTTATAGCTATAAGATTTCTTTCTCTTGTTCTTCTTCTTCTTCCTAGTCTAAACTATGACAATTGGTTCCTTTTCTATATCAACTTCCTTCTCTTCTAAGATATAATTGATAACACATAGAGCAACCATGAAATCTTGAAATATATTTTCATTTGAAGAAACAACCTTACAGCTTAGAACCTTATCACTAAACATTGACAATTGATGTTATTTGCATGAAGCTTTCTCAAAAATAGCAAGATGTTGACTTAGATCCATACATACCTCAGAACTAGCTTCAACTAGTACCTTGGTCTTATCTTTGAGTTTGGTCTCTTTATTCATAATATGAGTAGACAATGAGAGCCTTTGGAACTCTTCACCTTTTGTAGCATTCTTCACCATAGTAAATAGATTACTTGGACCTATAGAATCATCATGACTCACACTTACCACCTTTGGTTTCTATGAGCTAACTTGCCTTCTTCCTTGTACTCTTGGAGCTTGATTGAACTTATTTTGACTTAATGGCATTTTCTTCCAAAATCTAGCAATTTGACCTCTTTGTTCATAGTTGTATCAAACCATACTCCTTGATGGAAACTTATCTTGTCTTACCTTGTTTGGATAAAAAATATTAATGTGTCCAATGTCATGATAACTGAAACAAACTACTCTTTTTGAAGAAGACATACATTGCCTTTACTTATTTAGACAATGCTTAACAAAGTGTCCCTCATTACGATAGTTGAATCACTTAACCTTGCTCATACTTTTTGACCAATGGCCCCATCATAGTTCCATGAAAACTCATTTTTAATAGGTCTCTTGCATTCTCTATCTCTACTACCAAACTAATTACAAGTATAATAGTAACCATTAAAATTTACATACTTCATGGTATTTGGTTGTTTGATTTGATTTATTTTCATTCTACCAGCACCTTCATTCCTTGTCTAATGATTTATCTTCAAAGTAAAATTATGCTTTTTCACATTAGTATTCATCTTGTCTTGAGTTGAAGTCTTTGGTTCTTCTTTTAACCAAGACTAGTCTTATCACTTGCATGTTTTTCACCATTCAAAATATTATCTATATCACTTAAGATATTTTCAAATCTCATAAATGACTTCACCTTACTAGATGTCTTCTCTAACTTAGCTTTCAATGACTCATTTTCAATTACATACCTTGCACATTCATCTTATTTAGCTTTCAAGCTTGTAGATAGGATTTCCAATTAACAACTATGATGCTTGATGATATATTCATGCTCCTTGGTATCTTCATTCATTCTTGTCTCATACACACAAATTTTCTCCTCATAGTCTTTGAGTTGAGACTTCATCTTATTATTGATCTTCTTCTCAATATTCGATTCTTCAAGAACATTTGTTAATATAATTTCATAGTCTACCTCATCTTCATCATCATCTAAATCACTCCAAGTAGACTACTTTTGATGTGTGAATTACCTTCTTCAACCATGAATAGGGCTTCATCATTAACATGACCATCATTTTCATGATCATACTTTGAGTCACTGACTTCACTCTTATCTGATGAGCTACAATCTTCTTTGGTGTAAATACTTTTCTTATCCTTGAAGTACTTCTTGTTGTTTTCAAACCTTCTAAACCCCTTTTTGTTTATATTAGACCTAAATGATCTCTTACCATCATCATGACCTTGATCATGATCTTCATCATCATCCTTTGTATACTTATGAGGGCAGTTATTATCAAAATGTCATAACTCTCCACAATTGAAGCATTTGAGGGGTATTTTACCCTTATACTTTCCTAAACCTATTTTTAATTTCCTTGAAATCAAATCAATTAGTTCATCCTCATCTATATCAAAAATGTCATCCTCCTTGGGTTTCTTACCTTGGAACTTCTTCTTTGGCTTCATCTCTATCTTGAATTTTACTTCCTTCTTTGGTGGTATATCATCATTCTTCCTCATCTTATAGGTAGTAAGGGTGCCATGCAATTAATTCATGTTCAACTAAGTAAGATCATGAATTTATTCTATAGAATATACTTTTGGATCAAACTTGAGGGATAGAGACCTTAATACCTTTGGAACTATAGTAGCCTCTTAAAGGTTCTCTCCAAGACCTCTAATGATGTTCATAATCTCATCAACTCTGTATATAAATGTTGCCATAGAATCTTCTTCCTTCATCTTGAGAATTTAAAATTGCCTTTTGTGAGTCTATAACTTAGTAAGATTGACCTTTTAATCTCCTTCATAAATGATATTCATTTTGTCCCATATCTCTTTAGCATATTTACAATGGATTGCCTTGGTGAACTCAGTCTCTATAAGACCACAAGTGATGGAATTAATTGCCTTAGAATTATTCTAAAACAACTTCTTATTTACCACACTAGATGGAGGAGTAGTAGGAGTAACATAACCATCCATAGTATATTTCCATACATCAAACCATAGGGACATAATGTATGTACTCATCTTTGTATTCCAAAAATCATAATTGGATCCATTGAACATCATTGCTTTCTTAGAAGAGAAATCTCCTTGAGACTACCCATATTGTACCTTGGATCATCTTCAAGCTATCAAGCCTTTACCAAAGGACTTGTTTTGATACAAAATTTTAGAGGTAAAATCACTAAGAGGGGGGGGGGATGAATCAGTGTGCCCATATTTTAAAAGAGTTGTCTAAAATTAGATGTCCAAGACCATGAGTATAGAGTAAACACACACAACTCAATAAAACTAGACAATCAAATAATAGATTGGTACTCTGATACCAAGAAAGAGTTGTCCAAAATTAAACATCCAAGACTGTGACTATAGAGATAACACACACAACTATTAAATCAAGAAATCTAGAAGAGATCAAAAATTGAACACAATGTATTCAATAATGGAGATAAACTGCTTATATAAAGGCATAAAGTTCATAGCTCTCATAGCTCTCAAAGTTATCATAACTCATAACTAAGAATATCAATGAATCTAAGCTCACTTAATGAATATTACAAAATAAGAGAGGTATTTATACGTTTGAGAGATAGTGAAACCCCACATTCTAGTGAATGTGGTACTAATCCTCCTAAATAGCCTCTAGATCTTTAAGAAAGATAATGTATCCATGTAGCCAAAATATATAGGAAAAATGCCTACACCAACATATTTTTAAATGTCAATTCCAATCCTTTTAATCTATTAAACAATCAACATATATCAACCTAATCAAGTAGCATTAATAAGAGAGCTCATTCATTCAATGCATACAAAATATCAAACACAGAATGCATAGTTCCTATGGAAAACCCTCATGGTGAATAAAAAAAAATCTCAAGCATAAAAAACATGGACTACTTATCCTATAAGATATAAAAAACAAGAGACTGGTCAAGTCTTTTAGACCATAGACCTTGATGAAGTCCTTCTGACCAAAGGCCTTTAGTGAAACACCTATTTCACAAGGAGTAGCTACCCCTAAGGAAGATCAAGTCCTTTAGACCCTCATTAAAGTGAACACATCCACCTTAGAACTGATGTGTTCAATACCTGATGATGGATCTTTGATTATCTAAACCCTACACAAACTCCTTTTTTATCTCATACAGGCTTCTCATATAGGCATGCCATAATCTCTCTCTTTATTCATTCAAATTATCTTCATATGCACACTCATACCTCTTCACATATCCTCAAACTACAAGATAAATATTATAACATTCTAAATATGACCTAAAGGTCATATACATAGTTAAAAATCCATTCTTCTCATCAACTCATCTAACAAGCACACAACCTATCAACTCTTTACAAACAAGCTTTGCACAAGTCTCATACCAGTCACACTCAAGTCTAGAAACCATCACATTTGGTTTCAATATTTATATAAATTTCATGAATTATCAATTCAAAAATATTCTTTTTTATCACAAACACGTGAATTCACCCTTAAGGCATTTTACAAGGGTCACACCTAAACATAACTCTCTTTCGAACAATCCTAAGTCACTTTTTAGGTCCTATGATGACCCATTCACCTCTTTGACACTTCTCCAAGAAAACTAAAAAACATAGGAATAATTTAAAACATATGAAAGTATGCCACATGATCTATATGTTTATCTTAAGTGATAATAAACATCCAAATACCATTCTGATTAAGCATACTTTGCTCAAACAACATTTTATACACACAGTCATTATGAACTAAAACATAATCAAATTATAACCCTTTGTTCACACTACATATGTTTTATCCAAACTTGATAATGCAAAAAATTGGTATTCATGGATTATAAAACACTCCTAAATATATAATTCATCATGAGACATCGAAAAAACATCAACACAAGCTCAAACATCCTTCCTAGGTTCTTAAACAAATGAATGTTGAACACATAGTCAACTTTGAACCTTCATAAATTTGATTGTACACACTTTTCAGACCTTAAAATTTATATTTATAGATGTGAATTATATTCCTATATAAATTATATTTTTACACTATCATGAAATTTTGAATATATCAAAAGATATAGCCTAAAAACTAGACATTGGTCTTTGCTTTGTTAAATTCAAATATTTGAATTCAAACAGTCACAATTAAACTTCAGTCACCGTGTTATCATCTCATGTCCTCACTGATCAAATTAATCATACACCATAAATATTATTGTAAGGATATCATCCTTTAATTATGTTTAAACTTTGAATATGTTGACCACTTTGACTCTACTTGCACCATGGATCTCAATTACATGATTAAACATGAACCATTAGATCCTTATCCTTTACCTTTGATAAATGTTAAACTTTGAACACTTATTACCATCTTACTAAATATGCAATGTTAGATCAATATTGTATGATTTACCATGAACTATTGGATATTCATTTGGTCCTAATCTTTATCTCTTGCAAAATCATTTAAGTATGGGAACCATTGCAATCTGCCTAGAAGACCAACTTTGTATCTCAATAACTTTTTCTATGCTTAGATGCATGATCTAAAATTTGGAACATATTATATAATAACATAGGATAATCCAACCATATATCAATATTTTCCTATAACCTTCATGCATGTGATATATAATTCCATTAATATGCTCACTCAATTTTTTTGCCACTAAGCCAACTATGTCAACAACTGTTTGGGAGGCCAACTTTGAACATTCATATATTTTATTTCACTTCATTTCATGATATAAAATTTAAAAAATATAAAATAGGAAATAAAAATTAAAAAAACTATATGATTAAATTATCCTAAAACTACCACACGTGATAAATATGACTACATGAAAATGCCTACTGAACTTTTCTTGCCACATGCAACTTTGGCTAAGTATGTAAAAACAATGTCAATATGTCTGGGAGGCTAACTTTTCTCTTTCATATATTTTATCATGATTAGTCATATGATATCATATTTATCACATAATATATTATCTCTTATGTTAATTCATCCATATATCAAGTTATTCATAGAATTTTCATATGTGCAACATATGACATCACCAAATCACTTCCTTTGCTCTATTTAAACATAGAAAACACTGTCAAAAAAATTAGGAGCCAAAATTTTCACACACATATATTTGGATGCTATTCATATCATTAATTTAGACTTAGATGATATAAACTTAGGAATAATTTGATCACAACCATATGACCAACTTCCCTTGACTCATCCATATGTAAAAATTATGATGTCAACAAACTATCTACTCAGATTTTCTGCCACTAGACCCAACATGTCTAAATGAAAACATTGATCAACTATATGAAATAAAATCATGCACATAAGCACTCAAAGTAAATAAAAATTATTATGAGACCTATTACACATGATCAATACTTTAGATTTATCCCTAATCATCTCTAACCATGTCAAAATAGAAGATCAACCAAGCCAACTTCAAGCATACTAGGAAAATCACATTGCACATTTTTTAATTATTAATTAGACTATAAAAACACTTTATACACTCATCAAGACACCTCTATGACATCACCATGACATCATTGATAACTATCCAACATGAGGTCTATGTACAGTGAGGTCACAAGATTGGTCTGTAAGACCTATATTTGTCATTTTTGACCATATGATATTTATATCTAAAAATGGTCTAATGATCTCATAGGATAATTTAATTGCATAATAAGTATTTCAAAGTGGTCATATAGGTGTTGAAGGTCAATATCACCATGACTATGTAGTTCTAGGCAAACAAATTTCAGTGATGAGTTTGAAGCTCTATGCCCTAAGTTGAAGGATTTAATGAATATGGTGTTGTTGTTTTTGACTTGAAATTAGTTTTCATGCTTTTGGAAATATTTCAATTTATTGTAATAGGTTAAAAAGTTGAATTCAAAAATGGCTTGTCTTATTTGTGCAAGACTATGTGAGATAAGGTCACAAGATTGGTCTACAAGACCAATGTTTGATATTAGATATTATGGTTTTTGTGATTGAGGTTTTTATAAAGATTTTATATAATATTTTTAATGTATTGATAATCATTAAAGTTTCCTTTTATGTGTTGTATGTCAAGTAGTTTTATGATGGATTTTGATAGTCCTAGTAGTTTTGAGTGAGCATATTGAAGAGATGAGTTTAAGCCTTTTTGTCCTAAGTTGAAGTGTTTAAAGAATATGGTGATGACCCTAAGTTAATATATACTCTTTATATGCACTTGATTTATCATGTTTGAGTGGATTAAATGAGTTTTAACTTTAGAATTAAAAGGTATATTTTTGGTGTACACAATCCTAATACGACTGAGTACTATTGAGGGGTTTCAAGAATTGATTTGTTGTAAAATGTCTTGTTGAGTTTATAAGACATAAATGAGGGTATATTTTATTTTTATATGATATTTTACTACCAAGTGTGGAGTTTTAAAATGTTCTAAGGAAGGAAAAGTGTAATGCATCCTAAATTAGACCTAATGGAATTAGGTATCCATGAGACCTAAAAGTGAAATGCAGTCTAATAAAGTTATGATAGACCAAAAGGGAATCAATATTAATTTTAATAATTTTTATGATATGTCATGAGACATATTTCATGGATAACCTAAGATTTCAAGGGTGAGTAACTGATTGACTGGTATATGAACAAGGAATGGTATATATACAAGGCAATTTTAGGGATATTTTGAAAAATAAGAGAGTACGTGAATGAAATAACACATTTTTGAGAATAAAGAGGTATTTTAGACCATTAAAAGAGTGTATAAGATCATTCATGAATATATGATAGTGTTCTTACATATGAATATCAAGGTCATATGACCTAATCTATCTTGAAGAGACCTAGTTGAATGAAGAAGCCTAAAAGGCAGTTTGAGAGGGATATAAGAGTGAGAAGAGATAAAGAAGGTGATAATCATATTTTGTGTGATAATTTTTTTTTATAAATGTGATCATAATTTTTAGGTGGTTTATTTGGTTCGAAGTCATGTATGGCGTTTGTGACTCCTTACAAGTTGGTGCTTGACTAGTCGGGATTGGTGCTCCATGTGGAGTAGGTGTTTCACTAAAGATTGGTTTTCATATTATAATATTGTAGTCCATTTTTATAGATCAATAGGTTTTTTCCCCTTGAGAGTTTCCAAAATATGTAATGTGTTATCTTGTTTCATGATCTTTTATGGTTGCATATGTTTTTCTAGATGTTCATGTTTGTATCAATGGTTCATGTATGCTTAAGTGGAATTCAAAGTTATTTTAAAGACACTAATTCACCCCCACCTCTCAGTGATTATGTTAAAAATATTTGGTATTATATTATGTCCTTTTAATTATTCCTAATATCTTAAAGGATATCTTAGAAGCGAGGATGGCTAGTCAACAAACTCAAGGTGGTTTCTCTACCAGTAAGGCTCCATTCTTCAATAAAACTAATTATGATTTTTGAAGCATCAGAATGTGGAAATATATAATATAAATGGGCCATGAGATATGAAAATAATTTATGGATGGATACACTCCACCTCCTACACCACCAACTAATTCATTAGGAAATAAATAAAGGGAGAATAATTCTAAGGCAATGAATGACATTCTATGTGGCCTATTAGAGGTAGAGTTTGTGAAGGTGATGCACTATGAGTCAACCAAGGTAATATGGGATAAGTTTAAGAATATCTATGAAGGAGACACCAAGGTGAAAATGGATAAATTTTAGACTCACATAAGGAAGTTTGAAAGTTTGAATATGAAGGAAGATGAGAGCATTGCATCCTACATGTTAAGGGTTGATAAAGTTATCAATGACATTAAAGGATTAAGAAAATAAGTGAAAGAGTTTATAGTTATTCAAAATCTATTGAGATCACTAACTCCTAAGTTTTATTCTAAGGTGTCTACATTAGAAGAGATGTAAAATTTGGAAAAGATGGAGATGGATGGGATTTATGGCATGTTGATTGCTGATGAGATGAGAAAAAATGAAGGAAGACCTTCCAAGAAGGAAGGAACTTTCAAAGCTGAGAAGAAGTTAAAATCTAAGAAGGTCAAGAATGAGATACATTCATATTTTTATGATGATGAATTGATAGACATATTTGCTTGGAAATTGAGGTTTGGATCCAGTAAGTACAAGGGTAAGTTGCCTTTCAAATGTTTCAATTGTGGTAAGATTGGTCACTTTGCATCTAAGTGTCTTAACAAGGATAAGATTGAGCATGATGAACATCATGGTGATGATAAGGTCTATAAGCCTGATAAAAATAAGAAAGATTCTAGGAAGTATGAAGGTAATAAAGGGTCATTTAAGAATAAGAGAAGTTTATATACAAAATAAGATAATAACTCATCTGATGTGACACAAGTACATTTGATAGTGATGATGATAGTAATTAACATGACAAAAAAGAAACCTTATTCATGGATATAGAAATAGACCATGAGGATTGCTCAAAAGGGAAAGGCCTTATGGATGGTGAAGAATCATATGAAGAAGAGGATGAAGTGAACCTTGATCTATAATTTGTGAGTGATTTAGAGGATTTTGAAGTTCTAAATAAGGAATAATCATAAACTAAAGTCATTAGTTAAGTATTTTTTGGCCAAATTTGTCCCACATACCAAGCTATGCCTAGATGGACTAGGTTGCTAATGGATGAGCAAATGAATATATGTTCTAGATGGAATGAGTGGACTAGAGAGATCTAATAGTGATCAAAATATTTTGCAACACTTTAAGATTGATTAAATTCTAAGGGACATGTTAGTAGAGTAAATAAAATGGTTCTTGAGTAGGTTTCATGGTGAAACCAAGTAGTTAAAGGTCATGGAACAAGTCTGCACAAGCTTCAAGTCTTCATAATTATTTCATGCCTTCAAGGATTAAGTAGAATTTCAAGAATGAGTTTAAAAGAGCATACAGGCCTTAGAAAATCTAAGTGAAAAACCCTTTTTTTTGGCTAAGTCCTTACTCAAGTAAATTATTTTAGGTCTTTATTTTGATAAGTTCAAATCTTTTAGATATTTTATTTTGCTAAGTGATAAGATTTCATTCAAGATATTTCAATTTTTTTTATCTAAGTATCAATAATTATTTTGAACATTTTATTTGAAACAAGACAAAAGTTCTAAAGGGTATATTTTGAGGAAATTGGTCCAAAACAAAATCCTGAAGGGTCATTTATTTGACAAAGTGACCTAGACAAAAATATCAAAGCATCATTTTTCAACGAAAGTCTCCAAAATAAAACTCCCAAAGGGTCATTTATTTGAGAAAGTGGCCCAAACAAAAGTTCTAAAGGGTCATTTCTTTGACATTTTATCTAAACAAAAAGGTCCTACGACACAAATTATTGTAGACATTTTATTTGTAGTAAAATCTTAAAGGTCATTTCTTTTCTGAAAATTGTCCAAACAATTTTCCTAAAGGGTCATTCTTCAGCAAAGTGTCCTGATACAAAAGTTCAAAAAGGTCATTTTTGAGGAAAGTGATAGATACAAAAATCCTGAAGGGCCATTTTTTTAGCAAAGTGTCTTATACAAAATTCCTAAAGGGTTACAAATTCTGTTCAAAAGAAAAAATCTTGAGGAGATAGCTTACTTTAGAAAACATGTTTTGTGAAAATGCTAAGTCTAAGTTTTTTTGGACAATTTATCTATGACAAATTCCTTGTAGGCTCTTTCTCTTGGACATTTTGTCTACAAGCATAGGTTCCAAAGGTAGAATTATTTCATAAAAATTGTTTTGCACAAACCATGCATCAAAAATTACAATACATAATTAATTTATGGAAATTATCCTGAAGGTAGAAACCCAAATTCATTTTCATTGAACAAATTGTCTGATGCAAAAGGCTGCAACACAAAATTTGAAAGAATTGCTTGTTATGGGGAAAATGTATGGGATGAAAAAGAGATGTTCAAGATTAATAGTCATCCATTAGGGTCTAAATATTGATGGTCACATATACATCATTGATGTTCCCATAGATATCAATTGATGGGTATGCATACATCAAAGTTAGGCTTCATGAAATAGTCCAAATCAAATTTAATGGTGAGAAAGTAAAGACAGGTTAATGGGCCCAAGCAGATCAATGTATCATATTAAATAGTGGATTTAAGATCAATGACACATGAGTAAGTTAAATAGTTAGTGGATCTTGAGAATGAATACATAATTGACAAGTGGCATGAGCACATTCAAGTTGGTAGAAGATCGATGAACCACATATTATTATATAGATCATGATTATTGGTGTGAAATGAGTCAATAGGGTCAATATATTAGTTTATTTCAATAATGAACTAAGTAAATGTAAGCCTAGGACACTTTTGACAGAGTTTAAAGGGATAGTTTTTGACCAAGGTGAGAAAATATGGATAGAATAGAGTTCCAACATGATCCATATTGGACCAAGAGTAGATATTTTGGGATCAAGTGGTGCCATTAAGACTCTAAAAGAAGTTGATTGGACCTATTTAGATATAGAAAAAGAGTTATGCAATCTATATGTTTGCATCAATATGACTTCTATAGGAAAACCAATAGTTTTAAATTGGTTTTATACCTATAGAATGGACCTATAATCCAAGCATGAAAATGGAGAAAATTTGTGACTACTAAAAAGGGTCTCATCTATTGATATGGCTCCATATTTGACAAATTAAGTAATATCTACCATTCATGGCATAGTAATGTTAGTTTTAGGATTCAAGGATTTTTTACTCATGAACACATCAAGTGGGCTTAGGGTTCCAAGGTGGTGAATTGGTAGTTGGAGAAGTAGTTAAGGGAATTTCAAATAGACTTGGTCACCATGCATAAAAAAACCTTGTCTTCTAGTGGGGATCTCTCAAACAATAAAAGGATCTTGAGGACTATTGGAATAAGTGAAGGTTAGCTTATTGATAAGGGTTAGCTTGTTAGAAGAAGGATGCATACAAAAAGAGAAAATGAACTGTCATCATTTTGATTGATGACTAGGACCCTTTCTCCACTCTCTTAGATATTGTTCCCATCTCTCTCTCTCTCTCTCTCTCTCTCTCTCTCTCTCTCTCTCTCTCTCTCTCTCTCTCTCTCTCTCTCTCTCTCTCTCTCTCTCTCTCTCTCTCTCTCTCTCTCTCTCTCTCTCTCCATCCCTCCCTCCTTTTCTACTATATATAGAGGATTTTGAACAAAAAATGGATCCCTCTGATCCTTCTCTTAAGTATGACTAAAATGTGTCAAGATGTAGCTTGTAATTTTAACCTCTTAAGATGAATACAAGACTACTTTTAGATTTCATTATTCTAGTATAGTGTGTACATGTTAATTGATTTGCATATGTGGTAGACCTTTTCTTCCTTGTCAAGTCTTAATCTCACCTAGTTACTAGTTGATCTTGTTATGTAGGTCATGTTTAGTGTTTTATATCTTTTGATTAAAGCCCACATGTGGATACTCTAGTTACTATATTATATTATACCTCTCCATCACTTCCATTATCTCTTGATCATTTGGTAAACCTATGCATGAAATACTAATGTATGATAGATATTTAGAGTCCTAGATCTAGTGTTTTACTTATTTCATTAGTGTTTAAGAGTTAAAATAGAGTGGATCAACATTATTTAGGTGCATCACCATTTTTACCTTAGGTTTCCCTTTCATGTTCTTTCTCTCCCCCTTTTCCCTAGCCATTATTAATTTTTAGTAGTGGGAATGAGCTAAATGAGGCATTAGAAGAGTTAGCCACATTAAAAAATACTAGAGACCTAACCCCATTACAAGATACCCACATCCTAGGGTTAGTACCATGTTGAGATAAATTTGGAAGTAGGACTTGAACACTCCTACCTCCAGCTAGGGTGAAATCTAGACCTCTAATAGTTCTAGCATGCCTGGTGGGACCAAGGTCCAAAGTAGTGGAAGGATTTTTTTTTTAGTGTTTTTCTTATACATATCAGCTTTTTGAGGCATTCTAAAAACATTAATGACAACTTCAAATCAACATAAATTGGTATAAGCAACCCAAGTGCCAAATAACCATAATTTGGTATGTATCATCACTCTTTTGATCAAAATCCTTATTCTCTATCTCAACATCACCCTTATCAAGAAAATAATGTTTATGTAATCCCCCAAAGTGGTCCTCTAGTAGCCTATCAGCCTTACCATGGCCTCTATCCTCTTCCTAACCCTACATATGACCAAAGTCAACCTCCTTTGCATTCAAATTAGTACCCTAATTTTCCTTAACAAGACCAAGCTTATCCTATTACATCTTTGTCAAGAATCAAAGAAGCATTATCAGTTTATATTGAGTTGATAAAGGAGATTGCTATGGGTTTGGAGTTTTCTCTATTCATCCCTATCTATTTTATACAAGAGGCAAGGAGTTCTCTTTAGCTAGCCAAGGATAGATGGTCAACTTGTGGGGGTTAAAGGTGGTCATCTTATGAGAATGAGGACATAACAATGATGAGAAATATCATCCAAAATGGAGATAGTGTGTTGATTTATTATGAGGCTCATTAGGCTCATTTAGATTAGTCTTATGTGTCCTCTCCTTTCTAACAGCCAATTAATTTTCCCTCTCCTACCCCAATGCACATTCCCACTCAAGAGAATGAAGCCCTTCTATCATAGATCTTCTACAATGAATTTGACATTAGGTATATCATGCTCTCACTTGTGAGACCACCCTCTCCTATAAATGAAGAAAAGGTGCCTGGTCCCTACTCATTTCCCTCATGGAAATCAATTTAGAAAGGCACAAAGAATGAGGTATTGGTTGAGATAGTCTAAGAAGTAGTCTTGGAGGAGGAGTTAGTTGTGCCAGGAGTAAATAAAGCAACCATAACTCAGCTTAATGAGCTTGATGTAAAAGAGTTAAAATACTCTCTCTCCTTTCCTCAAAATCCATCAATGAAGCCATTCAAAGTTCATAGCTAGAAGGACACTTCATAAACTATAAGCAAGGTGAACTTCTTCACCCTACCATCATCTCCCTCTTAGAAAAAAAAACCTATTTTACAAAGAATATAGGAGCAACTTGTAATCAAAGTTGAGCCTAAAGAGGAAAATGAATGTGTCTATGATGAAGAGATCATGATAGCAAGTCCACTTCATTCAAAAGGGGAAGAGTCAAGTTTTAATCAAACTTCTTGGAATGGTTTTAATGAACTATTGCTTAAAGGTAGTATTGATGCCTTCATATTTGAAGGGGTATGTACTCAGAGTGTATCTAAGAACAAAGGATATTTTGACTAGTCCTAAGAGCTTCCATTTAGTGTGACTATAGATGAAGATGAGGAAGAAATAGAGAAAAAGGAGGATCAGGATGAGGTATGGAAACAACTATACCATGACTTCATGGATTAGGTAGAGGTTCTAAAATAGCCTATGCCTCTTCTAGATCTTGAAGATGAACTTGCCCATCAAGTTGAAGAAACTAACCAATCTTAAGATTAACTATCCTTTGAAGGTAGTACTGATGTCTTTAAGAATGAAGAAGAATGGTAAGATTTAGATCCACATGAACATGACATGTTGGGCCTTAGGTGGATTGATGAACTACCATATGGACCCTTTGAAAGCAATCAAAGCAAAGATGGTGTTAAAGTTGGAATTATCTTAGATGACCAAGAGGAAGCTACCTTTTGTGATGACTTACATCTTTTTTTCCTAAGCCTAGACAATCAACCAAGCACCAGTTCAAAGGAGCCATCACATGTTGTGCTTAATTCAAAGCACAAAATTGAGCCATCAAATGAGGAGGTTTCAAGAGCCCCTATAGTACAACATGAAATAATCTTGGAGGATATGGACTGGTATGTCTACATTGGAGACATGTTTGTTCTATTTCATCCATTATAAATCATATCAAAAGGATTGGCCATAAAGATATTTGGTTCACCAATTCTAGTACCTTCAAAACAAGGTATTTTTCATCTTAGTTTGTTACAAGTGAATGGTATTCATATTTTTTCATTTGATCCAAAAGGGGGGTATTTGTAAATTATAGACCTATACATATTAAAATAGTTTTCATTCTTTTCTCCAAGTGTCTTTGTGCACATTTATTTAGTAGGTTAATTATTTTTCCTTCTTGTAAGTGCCTATGTGTACTTTACTTTTATTGCTATTCTTTTATCCTTAATAATTTAAGAGGAGTTATCCAGAAAGGGTCAACCTTATATCTAGTTTCAAACAAGATTAGTTACATAGGTAGGAGATTTTATGCTGAATGGACAAGACAAGGAAAATTGGTTTGGGTTCTTAAGCATAACAAACATACTTCACTACAAGTCACTAAAAATGTTAGCCAAATTTGAACCACATGCCAAGTTATGCCTAGATGGATCAGGTTGGTAATGGATGATTAGAATTTCTAGATGGAATGAGTGGAACAGAGAGATCTTATAGTGCTCATAAATCTTTTGAAACACTTTAAGATTGCTTAAAGTGTATTTTTTCAAATTCTAATCGACATGTCTGTAGAGAAAAGAAAAAGGTTGAGTAGGTTTCATGGAGAAACCAAGATATTCAAGGTCATGGAACAAATATGAATAAACTTCAAGTTTTAATATTTATTTTAGGCCTTCAAGGATTAAACAACATTTCAAGCATGAGTTCAGAAGAACATATAGGCCTTAGAAAAGATAAGTGTAAAACTTGTTTTGTTGGCTAAGTCCTTACTTAGGCAAATTGTTTCATGTTTTTGTTTTGCTAAGTTTAAATATTTTAGATATTTTATTCAACTAAGTACTAATATTTACTTTGGGATATTTAGTTTGGGTTTTTTGGATAATTATAAGGAATTGTTTCGAGCATTTTATCTAAAACAAAAATCCATAAGGGTCATTTTTCAAGAAAAGTCCTAGAAAAAAGTTCTAAAGGGTATCTTTTGGGGAAATTGGTCCAAAACAAAAGCTTGAAGGGTTATTTCTTTGATAAAGTACCCTAAATGAAAATATCAAAGGATTATTTTTCAAGCAAAGTGTCTAAAAAAAAACTCCCGTAGGGTCATTTCTTTAGGAAAGTGGCCCAAACAAAAGTTTTAAAGGGTCATTTTTTGACATTTTATCTGAAACAAAAGGCTTTAAGACACAAATTATTATGAACATTTTGTCTGTAGTAAAATATTAAAGTTCATTTCTTTTGGGAAAATTATTTGAATAATTTTCTTGAAGGATCATTCTTTAGTAAAGTATCCCAATACAAAAGTTTTGAAGGGTCATTTTAAGGAAAGTGGTCGATACAAAAATCTTGAAGGGTCATTTTTTCAGAAAAGTGTCTTATAAAAAAATCTTGAAGGGTCACAAATGTCATTTGAAAAAATTCCCAAAGAAATAGTTTGTTTTGAAAAAAATGTTCCAAAAAAATGCTAAGTCTGAATTTTTTTGGACAAATTATCTACAATAAATTCCCCACAGGATCTTTCTCTTAGACATTTTGTACACAAGCATAGGTTCCAAAGGAAGAATTATTTTAGATAGATTATTTTTCATAAAGCCCATAAAAAAAAGTACAAGGTAGAATTCTTTCTGGGAAATTATTTTGAAGGAAAAAACATGAAATCATTTCTATTTAACAAATTGTGTGATGAAAAGGCCAAAACACAAAATCTGAAAGAATTGCTTATTATGGGGATATATGGGAAGCAAATAAGATGTTCAATATCAACAATCATTCATTGGGGTTAAAATATTGATGGTCATGTAGACATAATTTATGTTCCTATGGATGTTGATTGATGGGTTTAAAAATTTCAAAGTTGGGCCTCATGAAATAGCCATTTGCATTCAAAAAAATTCAAAGGGTTCCTCGACTGAGCGCATGCTTGACAAATGTCCAAATCTTAGGCATCTAAATCAAATCTAATGGTGAGAGGGTAAAGATAGGTTAATGGGCCTAGGCATATCAATGTCTCATGTTTAATCATGAATTTAAGATAAACAAAATGTGAGTAAATAAAAGAGTTAGTGGATCTTGAGAATGGATGCATGGTTGATAAGTGGCATGAGCACATTCAAATTGGTAGAAGATCGATGAACCATGTCTTATCATATAAATTAGGATTGATAATGCAATATGAGTTAATAAGATCAATATTCAAGTTTATTTCAATAATGAATTAAATAAAGGCAGGCCCAAGATACTTTTGACAGAGGTTGAAGGGATAATTTTTTACCAAGGCAAGCAAATATGGATGGAATAGAGTTTGAGCATGATCCAAACTGGACCTAGAGTAGATATTTTGGGATTGATAAACACCATTAAGACTATATAAGAATTGGAATGGACCTATTTTGGGCCTATTTGGATCTAGAAAAGGAGTTATGCAGTCTATAGGTTAACATCAATATGACATCCATAGGAAAACCAATATTTTTCGATTGGTTTTTTGCCTATAAAATGAACCTATGATCTAAGCATGGAAATGTAGCAGATTTGTGATTAATAAAAGGGTCTCATATATTTACATGGCTCCATAATTGATAAAATAGCTATTAACTACCATTCATGACATTGATTCCACTTAAACAAACTTGTTCACCATGAATAACAAACCCTTTTCTTCTAGTGGGGATCTCTCAACCAATGAAAGGATCTTGAGGAATATTAGAATAAGTGAAGGTTAGATTGTTGATTAGTTTTATATTTTTGGAATAAGGATGCATATAAAAGGATACAATGAACTATCATCACATTACTTGATGACTAGGACCCTTTCTCCACTCTCCTAGCCATTATTCCCATCTCTATCTCTCTCCCTTTCTACTATATAGAGGATTTTGAGCTAAAAAATAGATCCCTCTAATCCCTCTCTTGGGCATGAGTAAAATCTACCAAGATCGATCTTTTAACCATAACTTATTGAGATGAATACTGGAATACTTTTTTATTTCATTATTTTGGTATAGTGTGTACATGTCAATTTATTTGCATATGTGGCAGACCTTTTATCCCTTGTCAAGTCTTGATCTCACCTAGTTACTAATTGATATTGTTATGAAGGTCATGTTTAGTGTTATATATCTTTTAATTAAAGCCCACATGTGGAGACTTTGACTAGTTAGTGTCTTACATTAGACCTCTCCATCACTTCCCTCAACTCTTAATCATTTGGTGAACCTCTGCATGAAATACTGATGTATGGCAGATACTTGGAGTCCTATTTCTAGTCTTTTACTTGTTTCATTAGTGTTGAAGAGTTAAAATAGAGTGGATCAACATTATTTAGGTGCATCACCATATTTATCTTAGGTTTTCCTTTCATGTTCTCTCTCTCCCCTTTTTCCCTAGCCATTAGTAGGTTTTAATAGTGGGAATGAGCTAAATGATGCATCAGAGGAGCTAATCTCATTTAAAAATCCTATAGGTCTAACCCCATTATATGATACCTATATCCTAGGGTTAGTATCATATTGAGATTGATTTGAGAGTAGAACCCGAACACCCCCACCTCTAGCTAGGGTATAATCTAGACCTCCGACAAGACTATGAAGAGAAAATTAGTTTGTGTGAGGAGAAAATGAGTAACACATCCAAGGAGTATGATGAGATCATAAATTAGATTGAAGCATAGATGGAGATAGTCACTGCTAGCTTAAAATCTCAAGAGGAAGAATGCACTAGGTATGAAGTTTAAATGGAATTCTTGAAATATGAGTTGGATCAAGCATCTAACAAGCTGAATACCTTTATGAAGTTTGAAAAGAGTATCAATTCTCTAGATAACATCTTGAGTAGTCAAAAAAATTTAAGTGATAAGATAGGTCTTGGTTCAAATAAGACCAAAATGAAGTGGCTCAAGTTAAGGAAAAGGATAATGAAGACAAGAAAGTCAACATGAAAATACCAATCAAACAAATTAATGCTATGAGGTATGCTAATTCATTCAATGGTTACTATTTTACATGTAATAAGTTTAGTCATAGAGAAAGAGAGTGTAGAAGACCCTATAAAAATGAATATGCATGGGATTATGAGAGGAATCATCAGTCAAGAGGTATGAATGAGGCTGTTTTCTATAGTTTTCATAATGTGGGATACATTGTAGGATTCTATTGTACTAGAGTTAGAATTCCATCAATTTAAAAAAAGAGGTTTGAATCCCCTAGAATACAAGAGAGAAGGAAAATGAATTTGTGAAAACCAAAGATACCAAATATGACTCATGATCAATCTACACACCCAAGTGGAATGTTTTATATATTAGAGCATACTTAAAATGTGAAATCAAGTTAGGAATGTCTGGTATTAGATCATATTATTGATCAAATGGTTAATGAAAAAGTAAAACCTAAGGTACTAATCAAGCCTAATAGGGTATTAAAATATATTTAGTCTTGTGAGAGCATGGAGATTTGAGAATATCTTAATTTTGTGTTATTTTATTTCCCCATGAAAGGGGTGACTCAATTAGGCTTCATAGAGACACTCTTTAGTTAACATAAGCATGGTGAATGTTTGGCTTGAGGGGGAGAAATTTAGTGTGTATGACTCTTTTTAATTAATGTCAAAGGGGGAGAAATTTAAAGAAGGGATAAAGACCAAAATGGAAGAGATGAGGGTGATCAAATTGAAGAATGTTTTTCCATCAATGACAAAGGAGGAGTTAAGAAGTGTTATCATTGATGTCAAGGTTGATGTCACTGATGTGACAAGGAATCCATGGGGTAAGAGATAATTTGAAGGAAAGAGAGAATGATTATCATAAATATATTTTTTTAGTAATGTGAGAGTGATATATAAATATTTTTCTTGTTTGATATAATTTAATTAATCCTATTTTTTACTAGTTATTGAGTATAAGGTGTCTTGAGTAGCCTAGTCTAGACCATGTGAGAAGTTATGCATAGTGAAATTTGGTGAATTAAGCAAGCATAAGATTATGATAGATTTTTTTTAATTGTTTTATAATTTAAGTAAACTATAGATAGTTTCAAAAGTGTTTCAAGGAAAGTTGTCAAGTTTCAAGTGATTAAAATCCTAGTCATGGCATGTAAAGTCCTTGTGAGAAGGTATGAGCTTGGTGGCTTGGTGAGATGAGTGTACAAAGGAATGAATGGATGTATGATGTTTCTTGAGCATGAATTTGAGGTATTAGATCACTCATAAGAGTATCAAGGTGATCCTATATGGGTAGGACCTTTATATCAAATCTATAACTAGACCACTTCTAGATCCTGCTTGGCCTAATGAGGTATCATGATCTATTTTCAAAGCATGTGAATTATGTATGGAAGTGTTTAAGCATGAGAGATGTTTTTTGAGTATGTGAGTAAGGTGTAGATAATATATAAATATTAATGTAGGTCAGTTTTAAGACCTAATGTGGTTTGTAGGTTAAGATATATAAAGTAAAGAGAGAGAGAGTGTGACCTAATGAGGGGTCATGATCAGATTTCAAGGTTTATGAGATCATATAAGAAGTGATAGAGGTAATTTAAGTTGTTTAAATTTTTTTCATGCATTTTTATATCATAATTTGAAGGACAAGGCATGGAAATTAGTTTTTATGTCTTTTGAGTGCTTAGAATGAAGGATTTTAAACTTGAGAAGGATTTTCTTGTGCTCATTAGCTCATCAAACCTTTACATGGGAACATAATATATTAATGGTATATATGTAAGGTTCCTATATTAAAATTTTATGCCTTTGTTTTTATATTGAGGGGTAATGCTTTATGAATGATTGTTAAGAGAAGAAATAGGTTTAAACCCTCTTAGAGCCACAATAAGGACCCAATGTTGAAGATGTTGATTAACAGTGAATAGAATGGATTGGTATGATTAGGTAAGATATTATATCTTGTATTTAACTCTCCCAAGCACTTCTAAGTGGTATTGGTTAGAGAGAGGAGAGATAATTTTTTTGAGTGAAAGGATTATTTATAAAGAAGCTATTGTAGAAGTCAAAAGTTACATTGGACACAATAAGCAAATGGATAGAGAAATAAGGTAGATAATCATTATTTAGGTACATGAAGGAACATGAATATGTTATATTCCTAAAGTGTGATAAACTGGCCATCCAAGTTAGTCAGTCACTAACAAACCTAATGGTGTAAATAGTGAAAAACCTAGGTAGCAGTGAGAACATGATTAATAATGTGTTATCATGACATAATGATGGAAAAAAGTGTATGGAGATGTTTTTTTTGGATTTATATGTCCTATAAATTCTTGGTATAAAGATTTAAATTTAGGTACAGTGGTGAAAATGATGAATCCAAAATGGCTTATCTAGCTCAGTGAGGCATGTGTATAATGAGGTCATAAGATTAGTCTACAAAACCAATATTTTATATTTAAATATATGATATTTTTATCTAATAATCATATAATGATATAATATAATCAGTTAATTGCATAATAATTCTTTTAAAGTGTTTATATAGGTGTTGAAGGTTAATGTCACCACGATTGTGCTTTAAGGTAAATTGGTAGTTCTAGGTAAGCAAGTTGCAGTGATGAGTTTGAGGCTTTATGACTTGATTTGAAGTATATAATGCATATGGTTATATTTTTTGTGACTTTAAATTATTTTAAATGATTTCATAAATCCTATAATTTAGTGTAAGGTTGAAAAGTTAAAGCCAAAAATGGCTTGTCTAGTTCATGCAAGACTGTGTGAGATAAGGTCTGAAGATTGGTTTGCAAGACCAATGTTTGATATTAGAGATTATGGTTTTTATGATTTTGGTTGTTATTAATACGTTATATAATATTTTTAATGTATTTATAATCATTTAAAGTGTCCTTTCATGTGTTGGAGTAGTTTCATGATTGGCTTTTGACAATCTTGGTAGTTCTAAGTGAGCATACTGAAGAGACAAGTTTTAGCATTTTTTACATAAGTTGAAGTGTTTAAATAATATGGTGATGAACCTGAGCTAATATATACTTTGTATATGCACTTGGTTTATAATTTTTGAGTGTCTTAAGTGAGTTTGAGCTTCAGTATTGAAAGGTAGATTTTGGTGTGCACAGGCCTAATAGGACTACATACTAATGATGGGTTTCAATAAGTGATTTGTTGTAAAATGTCTTGTTAATCTTAGAATAAATTAGTGAGGTACTATTTTATTTTTATATTATATGTTATTACTAAGTTTGGAGTTTTAAAATTTTCCAAGGAAGGTAAATTATAATGTGTCCTAATGTAGACCTAATGGAATTAGGTCTTCATGAGACCTAAAAGTGAAATGAGGTCTAATAGAGTTATTATAGACCAAAAGGGACTTGATATTAATTTTAATCATGTTTATGAGATGTCCTAAGACCTATTCCATGGCTGAACCAAGAGGTTAAGGGCGAGTAGCTGACTAAGTGGCATATGAATAAGGAATGGTATATATACAAGGTAGTTTTAGGCCTATTTTGGAAAAGAAGAGAGTATGTAGATGAAATAACATATTGTTAAGAATAAATAGGTATTTTATACCATTATAAGATTTTATATGATTATTTATGAATATATAAAAGTGTGCTTTCATATTAATATCAAGGTCATATGACCTAATCTATCTTAAAGAGACCCAGTTGAGCGAAGAAGCCTACAATGTAGTTTGAGAGGGATAGAAGAGTGAGAAGAGATAAATAAGGTGATCATAATTTATTGTGTGATAAAAAAGGTTTTATAAAGGTGATAAAAATTTTTGGGTGGCTAATTTGGTGTTGATTCATCTAGTGGGTTGGTGACTCCTTGTAAGTTGGTGATTACTAAAGCCTAGTTGAGTGGGTGTTTAACTAGTTGGGGTTGGTGTTCCATGTGGAATAGGTGATTCACTAAAGATTTGTTTTTGTATTATATAAATTTAGTACATTTTTATATATTAGTGGGTTTTATTTCCCTTGAGGTTTTCCAATATATGTAATGTGTTATCTTGTTTCATGATCTTGTATCATTGCATATGATTTTCTAGATGTTCATATTCATATGAATGGTTCATGTATGATTAAGTGTATCTGAAATATTATTTTGAAGACACTAATTCACCCCCACTCTCAGCCATTTTTATTCTAAAAATAGTATAGTTCATAACAAAGTTTCTTAATTGGTGACAAGCTTCATGAGAGTGGCCCCAAATTGCATGATACCAACAAAATTTATGTGGATCATACTAGTGTTTGGCAGGGTGAGTAAGATCATGATATCATGGTGAAGGTAAATTAAGATATTATTAAATATCTAATAATTAAATTTATTTGTGGATATCTACAATATTTACTTGAGAAAATATATAACTAGGATGAGAGTTATTGGTAATTAGTGTTGAAAGAATAGGCTCTGTGGGATTACTTTGAGTAATGACTTGAATGGTTTGTATGGAATCATAAGTGTCCATAAAACCATCATTAGTTACATGTTAATTTTTATCTTTCATAAGCATTCGGGTCCCCATCAGAGGGTGTAAAGGCTCAAATTTTTGTATAAGGAAATATTGATGTTTAGCTTGGTCGAGGGCTTCTTCTAAATATTTTGGAGAAAGAGTACTCACATGATATTGTAATTTGGAGTGAATAGCATTAGTCAATAAATGAAATAGATTATCACCAAACATGTTATGTTTATCTTTGTTAGATAAAGGTTTTCACAATTTGATGAATACTTGATCTATTTTAGATTCTAATTATTTGCAATTGATAAAATGAGTTAGGGTATTTTTAGGAAGATCATTGGTTTAGAATTATAGAACCAATGCATTGACTAAGTCGTCCAAGATAGTGATAGAATGAGTTTTAAATTGATTATACCAATTTAGAGTGATACCTAAAAAGGTTTTAGTTAATATCTTGGTGATAAAAAAAGGTGTTAAATTTAACCCAATCTTTGTATAGGTTTCTAAAATCCTTCAAATGCAAGGCTAGATTAGTGGATATATTATAAGTGATAGTGGGAACTATAGCACCTAAGCCAATGTTTACAATTTGAGGAACTAGATGTTCATTTTGTAAGTGTTTAAAATGAATGCGATAAAGCTGGTCAATCTAGTCGTACTAACAAGATAATAAAAAATATAAAAATAGACTAGGTTGATCTAGTCATTCTATTTGAAAAAGTAGGAAAATATAATAGTCTGTAAGTTGAATAGGTCAAGCTCATTGATCTAGTTATAAAAAAAATAGTCTGTAAACTAGCTAGGTCAAACTGGTTGATCTAATTGGAAAAAGTATGAAAATAGACCAGTCTGTAAACTGACTACGTCAAGTTAGTCAATCTAGTTGGAAAAATAGAAAATAGAATCAAAGTTGAAACACACAATATAAAAATTGTATCAATGCTAGCTAATATGGTTTGCAATATAACATATAATGAAAAATAGGCAATAATAATGCAATTTAGATGCTAACTAATTAACCAAAAACAATATCATGCAACACCGCACAATCAAATAGATGGTTGGATTCTTAAGATTTAATACAAAGGAAAATCCTAAGTATTTTTGAAATACTATGAGGTACATGGAAACTAAATACCTTGTTTAGCTTTGTACTATGATTATGAGTATTAGGGAAAGCCTCTCATGCTGTGATATCTAAAAATAATAGACAAGGATTGTAAACAAAATATCATGTATCCCTTCATGATAGTAGCTAAGTAGTTTTAAAATTACTAGTACACATTTTCTAGGGAAAGCCAAGAAAGATTAATATAAGGGTAAAAATCAATTTTGATGAAAACCAAGTTACAATTTTTGAAATCAAATAAATAAGCAACCAGCTAAGAAGTAAAAATGATTGTAATTACTATGAAATAAAGATTAATTTACTTTGCTTATGTTAAATATTTGAAATATATAGAATAAGATCAAATAAGTCGATCTAATTGGGAAAATAATATAAATTAGAGTTGAGCTTTCCAACTCAATCTATTATAAAAATAAGCCTAAACAAACAAAATTAACTGAGTCAAGTTTGATGGAAAAAAATAGGCACATAACTAGATTAAGCTAGTTGATCTAGTTGATGGTGTGAGTATAATTTTATAGAATTTAAAAATAGGAACATAGTGAAAGTTTTGAATTTTTATGGAAAACAAACAAATAAAATTTTCTTAAATTTTGATAAAATAGAAATATAAAGATGCTTAAAATGAAGTTGGAGGATAAAAAAAGATCAGCCAGGTTGATTTAGTAGTTTTTTTTGAAAATGTTGAATTGATATATGACTTTATTGTCCAAGTGAATTTTTGATCCTATAAAGGTAGAAAAAAGTGTTACTAAAAAAAATCACGTTAGTCAATCTATTTTAAATAATATTGATAAAAAATATAAAAATGAAACTAGATCAATCAAATCGATTTAGTTAGGTGAAACCAAAATATAGAAATGAACAAAATTGACCAAGTCAATTTAGTTAGACAAAAAAGGTAGAATAAATGATTGTATTGATTAGTTTGATCCAATTATCTTAAATTAAAAACCCTTCACATAGAGAACAAAACTAGATCGATATGGTCAATGAAGTTTGAAACCTACAAATAGAATAAATAACTAGATCAATGGGGTCGATGAAGTTGAAAAACTATGCACAAAATATCAAAATGGATCGACAAGCTCAATCTAGTTGACTTTAAATGAAAATTAAAAATTACAAGGGTTAGATTCATGTCAATTTCACCAGAATGTATGAAATTAATTAGGATGGATTTATAACTTGTTCTACTTAGTGTATTCTAAGCTTGGAGAAGGTAATCTTACCATAAAATTCATTACATAGCCATTTATATCAGGACATGACCAATTCAGATCTACTAAACCTAAATAAGGGGTCTCTTACCACACAATATCAAAAGAGAGGGTTACAATTCCTCTAGGCAAATGACATTATGTAATAACCCTATTAATGCCTATAATACATAAAATAAAACTAGTCTAGTGCTCATTAGAGCTTGTTACACAAAGGGGGATAGTTAAACACACAAAACAAAACATGCAAAGAGAAATATAATCCATTTAATATATAGGTAAAATAATTAAGGAATACAACATTCATCTTACTAATTTGCTCAATATCTATCTACCAAATGAAAAATCAAAAGTTAGGAATACTTATCTTGAATTGAACATGTCATGTCTCAATATCTCCCTTGGCCAATGTTTCTTTACAAGAGGTTGTTATGTATTTTAAGGATCACACTATAGAAATAATCTCTTAGATAAAATAATCCTAATTTAAATCCAAGACTTTCATACAATATAAGCTTCTTTACCTTCAAGGATAAACCCTAAGAAATGATTCATCAAATGTAGAAATAATAGAATTGCAAGATGTAACAATGTGAAAATAGATGTTCCCCTTTTGAAATGAAGTGAAGGGGTTATTTATAACCAATAATTGATCCTAAACCCTCCTAATATTTTTTTCAACAAGGTGGACTAGGTAAATTTTGTTAGGTGGAAAATATAATTTTTAGGTCTCAAACTAGGTAGGTTGGGCCAATGAAGTTCCATAACATACGCTCAATTTATAAAAAAATTGCCCTGGATTACATAGTCAAAAAATGAAGAAAAGGGGTGTATGCTTAGTCAAGGGATATTTTAGAAAATGAATTGTTAAAGGAGTGGATAAATGGGTTTTAATTTCTTAAGGATTTGGATAAAAGTAAATTATAGTGGTTTTAGGTAATGGTGTAGGGACCAATAATCTTGAGAATCACCAAAGGTCTAACCAACACTTTCTCGATAAAAACTTTAAGGCATGCACATAGAGAGATTGAAATTCAACATGTTCTCTTAAGAGAGAAAGCATCAGTAAATGACAAAGTTTAAAAATATTATGTGTATGCACTTTCTGATTGTTTCAAATCTAAACTATATTAGTTGTTGGTGTAGGATTTTTCCCACCATGTGGTTTTACCTACATGGTCTAGTTAGCTTGATCAGGTGTCACTTAGGTGTTTAATAAAGTTCATTAGATAAGATAATCCCACATTCATTACAATGTGAGGATAGGTCTATCTTTAACCTATGGAATGAACTTTCCTATGTATTTTTGGCTAACCAACCTAGAATATTATTGAATTGAATGCTTTTGCACATTGTGAATTATATTTCTCTCTTGTGTTCTGATTTCACTACTCTATACAATTTCACCTTCATGCATTCAATCCTATCTAGCTATTGATCTTCAAGTGTGTCCCACTCTAACATGTTATTAGAGATTTTGTGGTATTCAAATGCTATAGCCAATGTTATGAGATCTAATATTCTATCTTGTTCAGTGTTTTTTCATTAATTTTGATTTTATAGGGTTTGGTGGGGTTTTTCAAAACTTCATGTAGATCTACATATCTAGAGTTTCAAAGTGAAAAATTTATAGTGCCATTGGATTCAAAATATGTCATAACCCTAGGATCAATTGTAAACATGACCTAGTTTTGTGATAGACCATTTTAAACCATTTTGGAGGGTTTGAAGACATTTTTAGAATTTACACATATTTATACCATCTCCTACTCAAAGAGGAATTTTTATCTAGTTTTTAATGGGTTTTTACAAAAACTCAATGGGCCTTTACTTATTTTTAAGGAAACCATACCATTTTTTCTAAATCTAAGATTTTGTGTGTAGGTTTGGCATTTTAGTAGGTTCTCCAATCTTCATTTGGATTTATATTTGCATGGGTTTTACTCTTGATGGGTTTACCTTGTATTTTTATTTGTCTTGGATTTCTATATGTCATTGTATAGTCCTTGACCTATGACACATAGTCCTTGGTTCTGCCATAACATACTGGTTCAAACCTACACCCTTTGGTTTTGGCATGAAATACTCGTTCAAATGTATATTATACCTATAGATGAGTTGGATTTGTATTCACATAGACTAAAATGTGACTATAACTTCTAACCACATCTGAATTTACATGCATCCATTAGTGACTCGGATCTATGACATGACTTTTTAGAGAATATAAAATCTATATTAGTAAATCACAACAAATGAATAATTTTTGGGATGATATAACTTGCCCATAGATCAAATCAATCAAGTGGAGATCACTCATCCTCACCCTTTCCCTTGATCACATGGGAATTTAAGCCCTTGGTCACTACCAACCCAAAGGGGCTTAACTTTTCCAATAAAATTTGAGTCAAATATTTTTCAAATCTACAATAATAATTTTTAAAGATGATATTTTTAAAAGAATTTTAAACTCACATAATTTTCAGCCTATAGCTCCTTTCTAGGTGATCATTTTTAAAAGTGTGAGTTTTTATGAGAACTACACATTTATGTTATTTTTGAGCATTGTAAAATTGATCCTATATAGTTTCAAGGGTGTTAAATTTCCTCTTATCTTTTGCATAATTATTTTTATTCTATATACATTCTAATTATATTCACACTTAAATATGTTGATTATTTACGCACTCAAATGTAAAGTGCCAACCTATGAAATATTAGGGGGAATTTTACATAGATTTTTCATTTGGATGAATTTTTAGTTGAGTCTAATGTCCATCACATTGAACATGTATGGTTACTTGTAGTCATGTTGACTCACCTATCTTCACTTGGGAGATATCATATGAGGATAGTTGATTCTATTCTAGTGGTTCTTCTTGGAAAGACCAACCATGCTTCATGGAGGTTATACATGGAATGCTTGCTCATTTATCCATACCTTATTCCATTTCAATATAGATGGATTATTTCTCCCATTGACCCAAGTCAATATAATGACTGGGATAAATCTTGTGACTGTGTTTATGGTCATGTATTGATGCACATTTCATGGGATATACACCAACATATGGAAAACATAGAGTGTCCCTCCACTATTTGGATCACTCTTCAGACTTTTTTTAGAGATCATGATAATATTTATATCACTCCTCCCCCTAATTCTATTTCTTGTGATGACATATTCCTCATGGACCATGTTATTCCTTTTATCAATCCACCATTATAGGATGAGATTCTGCCAGACCTTAGCTATCTTGCTACAAAATCCACATTCATTATTATACAGGATGTTGCTATTACATAGCCATCACATATTTATTATTTATAGAAAGACATTTTAGAGGATGTGTAGTGTAGTCACATGACATGCATTGAGATTCTACCTTCCCCTATTACTAGTAAAAAGTTTAGTGTTACTCCTTTGAGAACTTCTAGTGATCCTTTGTAGTAGGATAACATATGTCTTATGGATTAAACTTATTGGGATAATTTTCTACCAGAAATATCTTCTTTGTTTGTAAAGTCTCATATTTCAGATCTAGATGGCACCATTGAGGATATTTATCTTCTCTTTGATGACAATTTGTAGTTGCATCTTCTTCTCTAGATGTAATGAGGGTACTTATAAACCATCCCACACTCTCTCCTTCATTTTATGCTTAATTATTTCCATATTCTATAGTTAGTAATGTGATTCTTGATCAGAGTTTGACATATTTGAGAATGAACTTAGAGACATGTGAGCATTTTCTAAATATTTACATCTTGATTCCTACCTACATTCCTCTTAAGTTGGAATTCAATAGTTTGATAGCTTGGGGTCTCTATCTTCTAAAAGGAAGAGACATAATTTATTGTAGAGGGACCTACTCCAACACTTTCCAAGTGACATTATATTATTACCTTCTCACTCTTTTTTGTGGAGGCATACATTCACCATATTTTTTAGGATATAGGGTGGCTATATGCAATTGTATCTTCTAATGGAGATTTTTATCCCACTCTTCTTATTTTATCTCTTTGGTGGGGGGAGGGTATTTTTCATATGAGTTTTATCCTTTTATATACCTTATGATAGATTATTATGTAATTAGGTTCCTCATCATGCCTCATTTTTGGGACCTAATTCTACTACCCATCTAAGCTATGCATAAGGGGGGTGTTGGTGCATAATTTCTCCCACCATGTGGTTTTACCTACATGCTCTAGTTAGCTTGATTATGTGTCACTTAGTAATTTAATAAAGGTCATTATGGAAGATAATCTCACATTCATGAGGATGTGAGGACATTTCTATCTTCCACCTATATAATAAACCTTTTTATGTAATTTTGGCTAACCAACCTAGAATGTTATTCCATTAAATGATTTTTCAAATTATGAAGTTTCTTCATCACATGTGTTCATGATTTCAATACTCCATATAATTTAAAATTCAAGCATTTGATTCTATCCAACTATCTGTACTCAAGTGTTGCCTACTCTGACATTAACATCAAAAGCATCTTGTTTTCATTATCGTTGCAATATCTAACATATATGTACTTTCTATCTTTAGCATATATCAACATAATAAATTTAGTATAAACTTATTTGAGTTTTGGAATTAATTATCCTACTTTAGAGCTATTCTACCATCCTTGTGCCCTATGCTATCTCTACCCATTTAACCCTAGATTCTCCAATCTAGATTTTAGGGTTAAACATTTGGTGAATCTAACCTCTTTCCATGCAACTCTTAGTGTGACCTAGTGTTTTTTTATGATTTTTATGATCTCTAAATTATTACAATTTATTTCAAAAATCATAATTTATATTCTTAATATCATATTTAATATGGCTAAAAAAGAGATTCATCTTCCTTCTAACCCTAAGGAGGGTGATAACCCTCATACCTATAACTAGGTTAAAGATATGACTTATCCAAGGGGTAAGTTGACCCATCTTATAGTTTCAAATGAAGGTAATAAATTTTAAATACCTAGGGTTTTCGCTTATGAATCCATAAAATATCAAATTAGTAAAATGAGCAAGTTACTAAAATAATTAAAAAATTAAATTGCATCCATATAAAATCGAAATATCCTAGTGTTAATCTTGTGTTTGCATGTTATGCCAAACAAGGTTTATAAGCCAAATGAAAAGCTAAAACAGAATACATACAAAATAAGTGATTCTAAAAGTTACCAAAAGCCTCCTAAGATTCAAAGTGAAATCCTAAGATAAATGCTTCAAAACAAAGTGATCCAACTACCTCCCGTACATCCTATAAGGAGATCTAAATAATAATATGCATATCATAAAATGCATGGCTATCATACCAATTTTTGTTTTGCATTAAAGAAAAAAATAAAAATTATCAAAGGTGGTGATGATCATCTCATTGATACATCAAATAAGAAACCCACTCACATTATGAGTACCTATCCTAAAGCACAAGTGCCTAAACAAAAAATATGGGTACTTAAATAAAATTCAAAGCAAGATAAGGGTCAAAAGACCAAAGAAGTAGAGAAAATACCATTACTAAAGGTTTCAAAAATTATAAATGATATACAATTAATAAAGGAATAAATGATATTAAAACCACCAAAAAATAATCTATGTGAGCTCCCTTTATTGGTCAATACTGAAAAACAAGAGGGAACAATTCCAAATGATTATGATAGTGATGATGCTATTCCTAATATAGAACCAAATACAAATACAAGTAAGACAGACCATGCATATCAAGATGTTCATAAGGTATTAACATCTAATGTGCACATAGATACAAATAATGGCATACCAAAAAGGTCACAAACATAGTATGGCATGGTTTCTTAATCATATATAGATACTTGAAATTGTATATCACATGTTCAAGAACAACCCAAGATGTTACATTTATCCTATAATAATGATTACATTGTGACATGCCAAATTTCTTATGGAATGATAATGAAATCATATTTCAAAATTCAAGAATAATAGAGAAAATATTACAATAAATAAGACAAAGTGGTTTTTCACATCACATTCCCAAAATGACCTTTCCTAATCATATGAGAATGGAGAACTTATTAAATGAGATAAAAGCATGACACTTAAGCTAGAAACCTAGGATTAATAACAACTATGTATAATATTATTACATCCCCCTTAATTTGCAGGGGTATTTTTAAGACCAAGCATTCCTACGATATTTTCAAGTTTTTCTCATCTAACCACTTTTGTTAGGATGTCTAGTGGTTGCTTTGATGTAGGTAAATGTTGTAACTTGACACTTCCATCTTTCATATAGTTTTGAATCAGATGAAATTTAGTATTGATATGCTTGGTTCGATCATGAAAGACTAGATTCTATGCCATCTAGATTACATAAGTGTTGTCAACCATGAGAGGTGTTGATGAAACTTGTTTCTCCTAAAAATATGAAATAACCTTTATAATCAACAAGATCTCTCTAGTTAACTTTGAAGTATCCATATACTCTACTTTTATTTAATAAATTGATGTACTAATTGATTCTTAGATTTATCACTGACAATTATTGTTCTTAAATTCATCAAAAAACCTATAGTGGGATTTTCGTATTCATTTTCACTAGCATAGTCAAAATATAAATATCCAACTAATTTGAAGTTTTCTTCCTTAGAGTAATTGAGACCAAAATTCTATGTTCATTTGAGATATCTGAGGACCCTTTCTACTACTACCCAATGACTATCCCTGGGTTGTTTCATGAATATTGAGAGTACATAAACAATAAATAATATATATGGTATAGTTGTGGTCACATAAATCAAACATCTAGTTAGTTGTCCATATTTAGTGGCATTAACCAAATCTATTGATTCTTTGGATGTCAAATTGAGATTCTATTCCATGGGTGTGTTGAAAGGCTTATAATCTTCCATTCTAAACCTGCTATGAATGTCACCAACATACTTATACTAAGTGATGAATAAATACTTTAGTTTTTGAATTAATTTAATGCCTATGTAGTAATTAAGGTAATCAAAATCAATAATTTAAAAAAAAAATCATCAACTTTGATTTTAAATTTGTAGTGTACCATTCATTGTTACCTTTGATGATCAAATCATCAACATACACCACCACACATACAACTATTTTATCAATTGTTTTGACAAAAAGAGTTGCATAATCAAACTCAAAATTTTTTGAAGTTCATGTTCATGAAATTTTCAACTATTTTATCATAACATGCTCAAGTGTCTTGCTTAAAACCATACAATGATTTTTATAGCTTTCACACCTTATGATCTTGACCATTTACTTCAAAACCTTTAGGTTGTGTCATGCACATAATTTAATTGAGGTAACCATTTAGGAATGTCATTTTGATGTCTATTTGGTGAACTTTCCCTTTGTTATGAGTTTCCAGAGCCAACATGGTTCAAATATTATTCCATTTTGTTGTAGGTGAAAAGGTTTCATTGTATTCAATTCTTTATTTTCAAGCATATCCCTTTGCAACAAGACTTGTTTTATGATTTTCAAGTGAGACATTAGCATTGTATTTGTTGTGGTACACCCACTTGTAGCTAATATGTTTGTATCCATATGTAGGATCAATCAATTTCCAAGTCTTATTTTCTATCAATGAATTATACTCATCTTTCATTTCTTTTCTCCAAGATTCAATCTCCTTAGCTTGTTTCAAGATGTTGGTTTTGAATCAAATGTAACATTCAAGGTGAGATTTTAAATATTGTCTTAAATTTATTCAATGGACTTGTATGATTTTGATGTGCCTACATGTGTACTTATAGTGCCTATTTTCCCAAATTCATCAGATTTCATGTATTTAAATGTTTGAGTGGGCCACTTAGGCATATGTTTCTATGTTTTGTGCTTAAATTTCATCCTCTAAAGTTCCATCACTCTATACCCTCTATTTTGGTGGCCCCTATTCATTTTATGATGAAGTTTAACTCTCTCCTCTAGGAGGAGTTTCAATCTCATGTATACGAGATAATAAAGAATCAATGGATTATCAACTATATGTCCCCCACACATTATTTGAAACATCCAAATTACTCTCTACGTAGACCAAAAAATTTATATACTTGTCAAGTTGACTCAAATTATATAAATGTGTTATTTTTCCTTTGTAGTATTAAAAAATATAAATTCTCTTGCAACAAGAAACTTATTCTCTTTATCATCATATCACCGATATCAAGAATCGAAACATCAAACCATGATGATTTGACTGAGATAATGTTTGCTTCATCATCTATATTAGAAACACACACTCACTAGTGAATTGAAAATTTTGACTCTTTTTACTCTTTATTATTATGGTATGGTTCAATTTTATCCCATGGAGTTTTGAATTTATAAGTCTTATAGCTTCCTCTTCTATCACACCAAAAATAGTGGAGGTTTTGTTTATCATTCTATTTTTGACCACTTTGATTTTCATTTTTTACACCTTTTCATTTGTACTTATTTTACTTATTATTGCCTTTATTTTTGGAAGACATGGCCTTATTGAATGCTTTAGAATAATTTTATTTGACATATCACACACTTTCTCTTATTGTGGACTCAGTTTTTCTTTAAAAAGCATTTTCTCTTTTCACCATATTTTTAATCAATTGATCAACTATGAGAGTCTTGAATTGATTGCTTATTTTTAGAGAATCTAAGTAGGTTGAATAGTTGGGAAGAAGGGATTTTATAAATGTGTTCACATAGATGTCAATTTTGACACCTATTACATCTACAACTTTTTTATGACACGTATCTCTAAAGCCAATCTCATCACATCACCATATTTGAGCTCAAGGTTGAAAAAATATAATGAAAACTAATGAATTCTAACTCTAAGTGGGAATAATATATATCCTTTAATTTTTAAATGCTTCCCATGGAGTATTGTACCCTTAAATATGATGAAACATATCACTATTAAGTGAAGCCCTCATCAAGGCTAATGATTTCTGGTTTTTATGCTTCCATATTTGAATATCCTTTACATTCCTTGTTAGTCTAACTGGCTATTTCTCCACATCACAAATATAAAACCATAGATCATTGAATATGAGTGTGTTTTCCACTTGTTGAGACCATTCTAACTAATTATCTTTGATGGTTAATATTGTGCCAATAATAGATTTGATTGAATGCATTATTTGAGTTTCAATTTTCAATTTGGAGTTTTGAATTTAATCCAAATTGATTATTTATCACTCCAAAATGGTCCCCTTTTTTATATATTATTGGGATTAGTTTTCATATTGTGTGAATTTGGGTATTTACAAAGAGGTAAATAGTAAGTTTAAGTATTTATAGGTTGATATTTACTGAGAGGTAAATATAATTAGTTAGTTTGTTAATCATAATATTGTTATATAAGTAATATTATGATATTAGGTTAGAATATTATAGTTGTTTAGATATATTGTTAATGAGTTATAAAAATATATCGTAAATAGGAGTCTACATAATCATAAAATATTGAGAGATTTCAGGTGAGATAAATTAGTGGAGAGATTATAGGAATCATATTCCTATATATTTGTATTGTACCCCGAATGATAATTAATTAGAATCAAAGAATAGAGAGTATGAAATAATATATTATAGTGTATTTTAAATAATTCTCAATTTACCTATGTTTGGATCTATTATTCATGAATGTCATTTGCTTAATCTTACACAGACTCTAATAAAACTAATCATTTGGTATCAAAATGATGTCTAATTATTTGTAATGGCTATTTAATAAGACTCATAGGGGCAGTGCTTGATTTTATTATTTACCTAATTCATGATCCTTGTGATAGCTTGTGGGAATGTAGAATAGATTTTTCTTTCTAAAAATTTAGAGCTATTATTTTTTTGAGATAAATTAATTTTGTTATATTTCAATAGCTTAACCAATGACACAATTCAGTGTGCATTAGAATGGTGAAAATAAAATTATTTATTGTATCATCATGGATCCTTGTATACAAAATCTCCTTAACATAGACAACGTAGAGTTTTTAGATTCATGATGGCATAGTTAGTTCTTAGCTCAAAACCTCAGTGTGTTCATATTTGAGTTGTCTTGTTTTGGCCTAGATGGATCCATCTTCTAGTGCCAAATCACATTAGACATGAGCAAATCCTCCAGATCTATTGTGATGCATCTTTAAACATTGATGAAGATATACATGTTTATGCCCAAGCATTCATTAAATTGATGCCACATTATAGATCATAAAGTGCATCCAGTCTATTGTTAGAGTTTTCTAGATTAGTATTTTTGGCATTATTCTATAGTGATAAAGTTTGCCACCTCTACCCACATCTATACTATGCCTCAACATTCCACATCATAACTAGTCCTTGTTGCTATGATTTATTGATATATTCAAGCCATACACCATCCTTCCTCATGAAAAATTTAGTATAAATTTTTGTCCAAAGTTGAACTAGTTATTAATGTTAAGTTTATCTGCTATAAGTTATTTCCAAGTTTATAATTGTCATAAGTCAAAAAGAGTCATTTTGTATATGTTGTTTTATTATTAAGATGGGAATTATTTAAATAATAGTCTAATATTTAGTTTATTATTCTCAATAATCTATTTATAAAGTCCAAATTTATGTCTTTTAGTAGATTGGTCACTATGACTGGTCATTCTAATAAAATATATGTTATAGATGATGTGTCAGTTTATTTGTAAAAATTTATTATTTTGGTGAAAAGTTATTAAAAATAAAGGGTCAAAAATCAAAAAGTATTTGTATCGAGTCCTTGAAATTAGTTTAGTCCTATTGGCCAAAATAGACCTACATACAAAATGTTTGCCTAGATGGATTAGGTAGCTCTCTTGGACCTTTCAGTAACCTTCTACCCCCATGACTAGTCCCTTTGTGGTCCTAAATTAATGATACAGTGCAGTATTTTGGGAGGTCCTAGTGTGGTGTGAGAAGATGAGTAGAGTTATGATTGAGTGAGTGATCTAATGGTGGAAGAAGGAGACAAACCTCATGACCCTACCACATGTCACTTGCAAGCTTTTGAAACACTTTAAATAATTTTTAAGGTGATTTTGGGAAGTAGGCCTAGAAATAGGTCTAGAACTAAAAGTGAAGGACCTAATAGGTTTCCATGGTGTTTGAACATCCAGGGTCATGAAGGAGGTTTTCACAAAGTCTTAGAGATTTTAATCAGTCAAAAATGAGGCCTAGATAAGTTATTATGCTCAAAAGAACCCCAAAAGTGCATTAGATGACTTGAGTGTCCTCAAAATAGAAATTTCAAGTGAAAAAGTGAATTTTTGAGGAAGTAAAATTGGTTTTAACTTCATCTCACCTAAATATGGTTATTTTAACCCTTTTAGACATGTTCAAGTTCATTTGAGATCATTTGGAGTGGAGAGGAGTTTGAGAGCAACAAGATGCATTTTGGAGCTCTGGTGGAATAGGTTTTTGGAGGATTTTATTTATGTAGGGGATAAAATATCATATTCATGCATCCATGGTGTCTATAATATCCTATCATATTCCCCTAAAATCATATTTTATCATAGGAACCAACAGAGGTAAGGAACATCTATTAGCTGCAAACTAGGCAAGAAATAGGTTTTCTACCATTAATGGAGGTCAAATAATTTTATAAGGTTTATATAAGTAATTAAAGGTCATTTAAATCCTAAAAAATATTTCCCAAGTGTTGGATTATATATTTAAACTTATGGTTATTCATGCTAAGTAAAAACTATTTTGGGTAGTTTGGGACAGCTTTAGGAGAGCCTTAGATTTTCACTTGGTATGGTCAGGAGAGAGAGAGAATTGGGATATAATAATTTTTTAAGTAATAGGGAACTTAATTTAATTCTAATTTGTCTAATTTTTTTTCTGGTTCATCTCCCCATCTTTATGAATGATCACTAACAATTTAGGGGTGTCTAGATGGCCTACTCATCCAAACATGGCCCATGTTTTCCCTTGTTTCTTCACTTAAGAATTCAATGAGAAATAATGGTTTTATAAGAGTAATTTTGGGGTCAAATATGACATATTATAATTGTTTTAATTATCTATTTCTTTCCAGGAAGGTATTTATGGCATAAAATAGGTTTTCCTTACTATCCTTATGAAATGGTCATTTAATTAGTTTTAGAGTAGAACACATGTTATAAGTATAATGTACCTCATAATACTTATGAAACATAAACTAAAAAAAATTATCTTTCTCATAAATCTTTAGTATCTCATTTAAGCCTTTATAGGCTAAATAGTCAAGTTGCTAGTTGGAGCTCCAATGGAATTGTAGGCAAGTTTATCAACTACATAAGTTTTCCTTTTTAGTAGTGGGTTAAAAATAAATATGATATGATGTTTTTAACATATAATATACCATGGTAATAATTTTTTAGTCAAAAATTTCCAATAAAGTTGGAAGAAATCATCTTCAAAGTTGAGTGATTGTGTTAAAGACAATTTTCCTAAAACACAAAAACAAAGGTCCCAGGCACTTTTGTTGATGCCATGGACTAATGTTGCATAGATATTTGATGCATAAAAATGTTTAAATATTGTATCCCTATCATAGTGGAATATCCTTGAAAAATTAATAGGGTGTGTGAATAGAGGAGAGTATTCTATAGGATTTGAGTGTTAAATGACCTTCACACCACAATATAGAAATGAAAGGTCTAAAACTTGGCATGGGACATCATGGTATCTTACCAAAGGTGAATAAATATTTTCACAAGAGTTTTCACACATACAAAGGACAAAACATCCAATTTTTAGTTTTATAGGCCTAGAGGACTAAGAGAGGCCTAGAATACCAAAAAATAAGGGGGTGAAATTAGTATTTTACTTGGGATTTAAGACATGAAATTTTTAGGATAGTTGGGTACATGTATTATCCACAAAAACCTCTCTTAATTTTCCTATTTCATCCCTAGAACTCAAGAACCATCATCAAAGCAAAAACAGGGAAGCAAGCTAGCACTTTTTTGTTAATTTTTGTTAAAGAGCTTGGTGATGTTTTTATTATTTTTTCCAACTATCCCAGGTCTTACCCATTTTTATCTATCCAATTAATCCAAAAATAGATCTAGGTGAGGCATATAACTCATTTTAATCCAAAAAGAGCTCAAGGTTGAACAAATTTAACTTAAACTAATGAATTCTAACTCTAAGTGGGAATAATATAGATTCTTTAGTTTTGAAATGCTTTTCATGGAGTATTGTACCCTTGAATATGATGAAACATATCACTATTAAGTGAATCCCTCATCAAGGCTAATGCTTTCTGGTTTTTATGCTTCCATATTTGAATATCCTTTACATTCCTTGTTAGTCTTATTTCTCCACATCACAAATATCAAACCATAGATCATTGAATATGAGTGTGTAATCCACTTACTGAGACCATTTTAACTAATTATCCTTGATGGTTAATGTTGTGCTAATAATATATTTGATTGAATGCATTATTTGATTTTTCAGTTTTCAATTTTCAATTTGGAGTTTTGAATTTAATCAAAATTGATTATTTATCACTCCAAAATGGTCCCCTTTTCTATATATTGTTGGGATTAGTTTTCATATTGTGTGAATTTGGGTATTTACAAAGAGGTAAATAGTAAGTTTAAGTATTTATATGTTGATATTTACTGAGAGGTAAATATAATTAGTTAGTTTGTTAATCATATTATTGTTATATAAGTAATATTATGATATTAGGTTAGAATATTATAGTTGTTCAGATATATTGTTAATGAGTTATAAAAATATATCGTAAATAGGAGTCTACATAATCATAAAATTTTGAGAGATTTCAGGTGAGATAAATTAGTGGAGAGATTATAGGAATCATATTCCTATATATTTGTATTGTACCCTTAATGATAATTAATTAGAATCAAAGAATAGAGAGCACGAAATAATATATTATAGTGTATTTGAAATAATTCTCAGTTCACCTATGTTTGGCTCTATTATTCATGAATGTCATTTTCTTAATCTTACACAGACTCTAATAAAACTCAGCATTTGGTATCAAAATGATGGCTGATCCTTTGTAATGGCTATTTAATAAGACTCATAGCGACAGTGCTTGATTTTATTATTTCCCTAATTCATGATCATTGTGATAGCTTGTGGGAATGTAGAATAGATTTTTCTTTCTAAAAATCTAGAGCTATTATTTTTGTGAGATAAATTAATTTTGTTATATTTCAACAGCTTAACCAATGACATAATTTAGTCTACAGTAGAATGGTAAAAATAAAATTATTTACTGTATCATCATGGATCCTTGTATACAAAGTCTCCTTAACATAGACAACTTAGAGTGTTTAGATTCATGATGGCATAATTAGTTCCTAGCTCAAAACCTCAGTGTGTTCATATCTGAGTTGTCTTGTTTTGGCCTGGATGGATCCATCTTCTAGTGCTAAATCACATTAGACATGAGCAAATCCTCCAGATCTATTGTGATGCATCTTTCAACATTGATGAAGATCTACGTGTTTATGACCAAGCATTCATTAAATTGGTGCCACATTATAGATCACAAAGTGTATCTAGTCTATTATTAGAGTTTTCTAGATTAGTATTTTTGGCATCATTCTATAGTGATAAAGTTTGCCACCTTTGCCCACATCTATACTATGCCTCAACATTCCACATCATAACTAGTCCTTATTGCTATGATTTCTTGATATATTCAAGACGTACGCCATCCTTCCTCATGAAAATTTTAGTATAAATTTTTGTCCAAAGTTGAACTAGTTATTAATGTTAAGTTTATCTGCTATAAGTTATTTCCAAGTTTATAATTGTCATAAGTCAAAAAGAGTCATTTTGTATATGTTGTTTTATTATTAAGATGGGAATTATTTAAATAATAGTCCAATATTTAGTTTATTATTCTCAATAATCTATTTATAAAGTCCAAATTTATGTCTTTTAGTATATTGGTCACTATGACTGGTCATTCTAATAAAATATATGTTATAGATGATGTGTTAGTTTATTTGTAAAAATTCATTATTTTGGTGAAAAGTTATTAAAAATTAAAAATTATTTGTATCAAGTCCTTGAAATTAGTTTATTCATATTGGCCAAAATAGGCCTACATACAAAATGTTTGCTTGGATGGATCAAGGAGCTCTCTTGGACCTTTCAGTAACCTTCTACCCCCATGACTAGTCCCTTTGTGGTCCTAAATTGATGATACAATACAGTATTTTGGGAGGTCCTAGTGTGGTGTGAGAAGATGAGTATACTTATGATTGAATGAGTGATATAATGGTGTAATAAAGAGACAAACCTCATGACCCTACCACATGTCACTTGCAAGCTTTTGAAACACATTAAATAATTTTTATGGTGATTTTGAGAAGTAGGCCTAGAAATAGGTATAGAACTAAAAGTGAAGGATCTAATAGGTTTCAATGGTGTTTGAAAATATATGGTCATGAAGGAGGTTTTCAAAAAGTCTTAGATATTCTAATGAGTCAAAAATGAGGCCTAGATAAGTTATTATGCTCAAAAGAACCCCAAAAGTGTATTAGATGACGTAAGTGTCCTCAAAATAGAAATTTCAAGTGAAAAAGTGACTTTTTGAGGAATTAATTTTTTTTTTTTAACTCCATCTCACCTCAATATGGTGATTTTAACCCTTTTAGACATGTTCAAGTTCATTTGAGATCATTTGGAGTGGAGAGGAGTTTGAGAGCAACAAGATGCATTTTGGAGCTATGGTGGAACAAGTTTTTAGAGGATTTGATTTATGTAGGGGATAAAATATCATATTCATGCATCCATGGTGTCCATAATATCCTATCATATTCCCATAAAATCATATTTTATCATAGGAACCAATAGAGGTAAGGAACATCTATTAGCTGCAAACTATGCATGAAATAGGTTTTCTACCATTAATGGAGGTCCAATAATTTTATAAGGTTTATATAAGTAATTAAATTTAATTTAAATCCTAAAAAATATTTCCCAATTGTTGGATTATATATGTAAACTTCTGGTTCTTCATGCTAAGTAAAAACCATTTTGGGCAGTTTGGGACAACTCTAGGAGATCCTTAGATTTTCACTCGGTATGGTTAAGAGAGAGAGAGATTTGGGATAGAATAATTTGATAAGTAAGAAGGACCTTAATTTACTTCCAATTTGTGTAATTTTTTGTCTGGTTCATCTCCCCATCTTTATGAACGATCACTAGCAGTTTAGGGGTGTCTAGATGGCCTACTCATCCAAACAGGGCCCATGTTTTCCCTTGTTTCTTCACTTAAGAATTCAATGAGAAATAATGTTTTTATAAGAGTAATTTTAGGGTCAAATATGACATATTATAATTTTTTTAATTATCTATTTCATTCCATGAAGGTACTTATGGCATAAAATAGGTTTTCCTTACTATCCTTATGAAATAGTCAATTAATTAGTTTTAGAGCAGAACACATGTTATAAGGATAATGTAAATCATAATAATTATGAAACATGAACTAAAAAATTTATCTTTCTCATAAATCATTAGTATCTCATTTAAGCCTTTATAGGCCAAATAGTCAAGTTGCTAGTTGGAGCTCCAATGGAATTGTAGGCAAGTTTATCAACTACATAAGTTTTCCTTTTTAGTAGTGGGTTAAAAATAAAGAGGATATGATGTTTTCAAATATAATATACCATGGTAATAATTTTTTAGTCCAAAATTTCCAATAAAGTTGGAAGAAATCATCTTCAAAGTTGAGTGATTGTGTTAAGGACAATTTTCTGAAAACACAAAAACAAAGGTCCTATGCACTTTTGTTGATGCCATGGACTAATGTTGCATAGATATTTGATGCATAAAAATGTTTACATATTGTATCCCTATCATAGGGGAATATACTTTAAAAAGGAATAGGGTGTGTGAATAGAGGAGAGTATTTTTTGAGGGCCTCCAAGTTTCACTTTTGTTCACTGTGATCACTTAGTGTATTCTACAGGATTTGAGTGTTAAATGACCTTCACAACACAATATAGAAATGAAAGGTTTAAAAATTGGCATCAGAAGTCATGGTATCTTACCCAAGGTAAATAAATCTTTTCCCAAGAGTTTTCACACATACAAAGGACAAAACATCCAATTTTTAGTTTTATAGGCCTAGAGGGCTAAGAGAGGCCTAGAATACCAAAAAAGAAGGGGGTGACAATAGTATTTTACTTGCGATTTAGGACATGAAATTTTTAGGACAGTTGGGTACATGTATTATCCACAAAAACCTCTCTTAATTTACCTATTTCATCCCTAGAACTCAAGAACCATCATCAAAGCAAAAACAAAGAAGCAAGCTGGCACTTTTTTGTTAATTTTTGTTAAAGAGCTTGGTGATGTTTTTATGATTTTTTCCAACTCTCCCAGGTATTACCCATTTATATCTATCCAAGTAAACCAAAAATAGATCTAGGTGAGACATATAACTCATTTTAAACCCCAACAACCAAACCCCCCTCCCCCTCGCCCCCCCCACCATGGTGTCCATAATATCCTATCATATTCCCCTAAAATCATATTTTATCATAGGAACCAATAGAGGTAAGGAACATCTATTAGCTACAAACTAGGCATGAAATAGGTTTTCTACCATTAATGGAGGTCCAATAATTTTATAAGGTTTATATAAGTAATTAAAGGTCATTTAAATCCTAAAAAATATTTCCCAAGTGTTGGATTATATATGTAAACTTCTGGTTCTTCATGCTAAGTAAAAACCATTTTGGGCAGTTTGGGACAACTCTAGGAGAGCCTTAGATTTTAACTCGGTATGGTTAAGACAAAGAGAGATTTGGGATAGAATAATTTGATAAGTAATAAGGACCTTAATTTACTTCCAATTTGTGTAATTTTTGGTCTGGTTCATCTCCCTATCTTTATGAACGATCACTAACAGTTTAGGGGTGTCTAGATGGCCTACTCATCCAAACAGGGCCCATGTTTTCCCTTGTTTCTTCACTTAAGAATTAAATGAGAAATAATGTTTTTATAAGAGTAATTTTAGGGTCAAATATGACATATTATAATTTGTTTAATTATCTATTTCATTACATGAAGGTACTTATGGCATAAAATAGGTTTTCCTTACTATCCTTACGAAATAGTCATTTAATTAGTTTTAGAGCAGAACACATGTTATAAGGATAATGTAAATCATAATACTTATGAAACATAAAATAAATTTTTTTATCTTTCTCATAAATCCTTAGTATCTCATTTAAGCCTTTATAGGCCAAATAGTCAAGTTGCTAGTTGGAGCTCCAATGGAATTGTAGGCAAGTTTATCAACTACATAAGTTTTCCTTTTTAGTAGTGGGTTAAAAATAAAGAGGATATGATGTCTTAAAATATAATATACCATGGTAATAATTTTTTAGTCCAAAATTTCCAATAAAGTTGGAAGAAATCATCTTCAAAGTTGAGTGATTGTGTTAAGGTCAATTTTCCAAAAACACAAAAACAAAGGTCCCATGCACTTTTGTTGATGCCATGGACTAATGTTGCATAGATATTTGATGCATAAAAATGTTTAAATATTGTATCCATATCATAGGGTAATATAATTTAAAAAGGAATAGGTTGTGTGAATAGAGGAGAGTATTTTTTGAGGGCCTCCAAGTTTCACTTTTGTTCACTGTGATCACTTAGTATATTCTACAGGATTTGAGTGTTAAATGACCTTCACAACACAATATCAAAATGAAAGGTTTAAAAATTGGAATGGGGCATAATGGTACCTTACCAAAGGTAAATAAAACTTTTCCCAAGAGTATTCACACATACAATGGACAAAACATCAAATTTTTAGTTTTATAGGCCTAGAGGGCTAAGAGAGGCCTAGAATACCAAAAAAGAAGGGGACAACAGTAGTATTTTACTTTGGATTTAGGACATGAAATTTTTAGGATAGTTGGGTACATGTATTATACACAAAAACCTCTCTTAATTTCCCTATTTCATCCCTAGAACTCAAGAACCATCATCAAAGCAAAAACAAGGAAGCAAGCTGGCACTTTTTTGTTAATTTTTGTTAAAGAGCTTGGTGATGTTTTTATGATTTTTTCCAACTCTCCCAAGTATTACCCATTTATATCTATCCAAGTAAACCAAAAATAGATCTAGGTGAGGCATATAACTCATTTTAAACCCCAACACCCACCGCCCCGTCCCCCCCCTCCCCCCCCAAATCCAAAATAGGGTCTTAGAAAGAGCATGAGAGAGCCCTAAAGTAGGGTTTTGTTGTTTTCAAGAGTTTTAACAATAAAAATTTAACAATTTTTTTTAATATAATTTATTTCAAGGTTTTCTAAATGATTCAATATTTTTTGGGTTCATTAGAGGCCGTACGGTATGGTTTCTAGACCTAGGGTGTGCTTAAGGTTTAATTAAGGGGAGCTTAATGAATTGTGGTATTGGAGTTGAATCTAACCATGAAACTTGACACACACCTCAAAGGAGGTATATTATGGATTAAAAGGTGATTAAATATTCAAAAGAGTTCCTAGTTTGACCAAACCAAAGAGAAATGGCAAAGAAAAGGCTACAAGCCTCATACAGTCATTAAAAGGTTAAAAGGTAAAAATGAACATTGAAGTGTGTTTGGGCACATATAGGGGGTTGGAATAGATGTGAATTAAGGTTCAAAGAGTAAATAATTTTGGATATAATTCTAGGTTCAATAAACCATGCTCAAGTTTGAAGAGCTCAATTTGGGGATAATTTCCCTAAAACACCAAAATAGAGGTCCCATGCCCTTTTGTTGATGCCAAATAACAATGTTACATAGGTTTTTGATCATTTTAAATGCATATATCTTGAATAATTATCATAGGGGAAAATCCTTGGAAAAGGAAAGTGGTGTATGACTAGAGGAAAGGAGTGGTTGAAGGCCTTCAATATTGACATTTGTTCACTGAAATCATTTAGCGATTTCTACATGATTTCATGTTCCAAGAAGATGATTAAGGAGAAGAATGGGAATGATATCATTAGAATCATGATAAATTTTTTCAAACAATTCAATCTACAGTCATACACCTCATATCCATTACCTACATCTCTGAGCACAATGACATCCATGGATTTTCCTTGAGGAGCTTAAGCCATACATGGTGGAATGGGGTTAAAAACAAAAAAATGAAGAGTGGAACCATAAAAGGATAAGATATATGAGAATTTAAAGTAAAATTCACCTTATTTTATCTCAATATAAGTCAAAGGAAAGAAAAATTAGTTGCATATTTTGACCAAGTAGACACATGTCACTAGTTTTTGCCAGAATGGGCTTACAAGTCAAAATATACAAGATCCAATCACATAATATTTTTAAGAGGATAATTATGACCTATTATACTTATTTAAAATAATTTTTAAGTTTTTTTATAATGGGAAATATTTTTTGTTTTAGCACAATCAACCTTATGTCAAATCATGGTCAACATTGGAGCATGCCTTAGAGGAATTAGCCATTTTGGGGAATCTAAAGGTTGATTAAAAGAAAAAAATTTGGTAAGTATGGTTTCCATGAACTACCAAATAATAAAATTTAATAATAAATCTCCTATAAAGAGTGAAATTTCCCACTTTTCTTACACAATCCACAAGCACTTAAGAAGGCAGTTATTGGAGACCAAATGAAGTTTTGTCAATTTTGGATGGCAAGAAGTAGTTTAGGCCTTTGAGAGGTTTTTAAATGGTATAATATGATTTTTTAAACCTATATTTTCCTATGTTATTAATAAAATTTATGGGTTTCATGAAATTGTTTTAAGAAAGACAAGTTTTGGTATGAAGGAAACATGCAATCAACTCAAGTAACTTTTGGTAAAAATGGTCTACATGACAAAGTACACATAAAAATGACTTAAAACTTGTAAATAATGATAATAATGTCATATTATATTCATAAATAATCTCATTAAGGTCATTTTATTAGTGGAAGTTCCCGCTATTTATACACAATCCACCGTATGTCTTGTAATGGTCACTATTCATGCAAACACACTTTTTGGCATTTTAAGGTGTGTTTGAGGTTTCCAAGATTATGGGACTGTTTGATAATAATTTTAAGATTTTTTTAAGCCTATTAAACACCTTTAAAGAGTTTTCACACTTTAAACTTCATGCAAACTCTAAAAGCAGGCTCAAATTCCCGTAGACAATCTCAAAGGCACAAAAGGCAAAGTTGAGTTTTAATAATTTAGAGAAGTTTTATGAGGTGTTTCAGATGTAATGAAGATGTTTTAATCAGGTAATATAAGTGGGAAAGGTAAAATTGGTCATTTAAAGAAATTCAAGGTTTTAAGGCCTAAGACACCTAGTTTTAACCCATCTTCAGATGCTCATTTATTTCATATGATGTAGAGTTGGGATAAGTGATTATAGTATGTTTTGAGTAACCATATTTAATTTAAATTAATTTTATATTGAGTTTGGTTAAGGTCCTAAGTTTTATGAAAACCATTAAGAGTGTAAGCATGTCCAAAATGCTTCCAAATACTACAAGCAATCATCTTTATGTGTGTATCTTTTCACACCTTCTACATGGGAGCCCAATATTTTTAGGGGTGTTTAAGGGGTATATGTACCATATATAAATTATAATAATTGAGGTAATGGGTGTATTCACTATATGAACAATCATCTTGAATGTAAACTTCTTTAAGCTTGTAATGGAGCTTTTTGACCAATTTTGTGTTTTTGGACTCATAGGTCCATAAAATTTCCTATAATTTCTTGGAGACCACTCAAAATTTGTATATTTATCCCTCTAGATCTTAACCAACCTATCTTCTAGAAGACTCTAACACATTTGGGTGCCTAGGAGGCCCAAAATGGTTAAAAATTACATATTTTTGTAGGTCTTCAAAGAAAAAATGGTATAAAACCATGGAAGGGGTCTAATAGGACATAAAACATCATTACATGGCATTTAGAGATATTCACAAGAGTTTTTATGGTGTTTTACTGAGTAAAATTGTTAAAAACCCAGTTTTTGACATATTTGTGCATTATTGTAGGTTTAATGGTGATTTCCACCATTGTTTTAGGTATTAAAGGTTTTCCAAATATTAATTTTCTTCATAATACACATGCCATGGATGTCTGGAAGTCTTATACATGTCCATAAGTGGTCTTCAAGGTGCCAAATAGCCTTGGGAGTAGTTTTTAGGGTAGTTGGTTGAGGGTGGCTCAAGCTTGTGACCTTCATCAATGGGGTCTATAGGCATTTTAGGTATCATGGAGTTTATTTCAGGTTGGAGGATAAAACTCAAGTTGAAAATATAAAATAACCTCAAAAATCAAACATGAAAGATAACCTCCATGGTCAGTTAAGCACAAGATGCCAAGTTAGCTAACCTTTTGCCTAACATCTTCTAGAAGAGAAAGTGGAAGGGGGCGTAGAAGTCTATGGGGGAGAGATTTGGAGGGTGGAGAGTGAAAGTGGAGCATTAAATACATTTTCAAAGTCTTTTAAGACTTTTACTTCTTAGTGGATCATGATATCATCATTCTCAACAAGTTTGTCTTCAAGTGTGTTTCTCAACCAATGAGAGGGTTTGAAAACTATTGGAGATAATGGAGGTTAATTTGTTGAAGAAGGATTAGTTATAATTAACCAAAATGTGGGTGAGAATCCATAGAGGGTGGTTGGATCTTATTTATTGAAATTTGTTTGCTTGCCTCTTCTCTCTCTCTTCCCCTTTTCTCCTATATCTCTTATTTCTTCTCCATTTTTGTAAGATATTCTCATTTGATAAGGAGAACACTATAAAAATTTGTAAGAAATACCTTTTGAAGCATTAAAGATCAATTTTTACCTATTTATTGCCTCTAAATTTTGCTTTGCAAGCTTGTGCATGATGGCCTTATGAAGTGTTCTTACATGTCCATTGTCCTTGTTTCTTACCTATTTTAAGGTATTTCCAAGTTAGTTATAAGTCTAAACTTGAGATCTTTCCACCATTAATGGATTCTTGGTGTGAATTTTTAAATTCCTCTTTGGTTCATGTATTGTTTAGTGAGCCTAGTTTATGAAACACTTATGCAAATTAGCTAGTTTGTGAGGTTGTGTGAGCAAGAATTATCTTATGCTAAATTAGTTTTTATTTCATGCTTATGTGAGTTTAAATAAAAAAAATTTATCATCCATTTAGATCTTTTTGTTAATCTATACCCCCTCTCTACCTCTTTTCTAACTAAAAACATTAGTTTAGGTGATCTACCAAAAGGAAGTCAGCCTTCTCCAGAGGTTCAACCTCACTATAGGATACCCACAACCTAAGGTTACTCTAATATTATAGTTGTGAGTGAGAAATCCTAAAAAAAATCCCACAAGGGTGAAATTCTATGCTACAATAGTTTATAACACACCCGGTGGGACTACATTATTTACTAAGTGAAGAGTTTTGGTGTTCTCTTCATCCAATCAACCTTTGGAGGCACGTGTGCAAATACCAATGGAAAATCTAAGTATTAATCAACTAGTATGAGAAACCCAAGTTCCTAATAATCATTATTGGATATGTATAATCAACCATCTTTTAATTAGTATGCTTATTCTCTACCTCAACATCACACTTATCAAGTTAACAATGTTTAAGTGTTCCCCCCAAGTGGCCCTCAAATAACCTATCAACCCTATCATGGCCTTTACCCTCCTTCCACCCCTACATATGACCAAGATCAACCTCATATGCATTCAAATTAGTCCTCTAATTCCATTTTTCAAGACTATATTTATCCTATTACATCCTTGTCAAGATTCAAGCAAGAATTATTATATTATATTGAGTTGATAAGGGAGATTGGTAGGGGTTCATAACTTTATTTAGTCATCCCTCCTCATGTTCTACAAAAGGAAAGGATTTCTCTTCAATTGGTCAAGAACAGGTGGTCAATTTGTGAGGATAAACAATGGGTAGTTTGTGAGAGGGAGAACAAGGTGTGGTTGAGAAGCACGGTTCAAAATTTGAAAAGTGGGTTGATATCTTATGAATATTAGTAGACTCAGTGCAATCAGTCTTATGTGTCCTCTACCCTCCAAAAACCTCAATCTTAGCCTCCAAGGGTTTCAAATCAGCCCCCTAGTCAACCTTATCAAGGTTGATCCTTGTCAAGAATTAGAGAAGCAATACTAGACCAAGGGATAACAATCATGAAAATAAATAATGAAGTTAGACTTGGAAAAGAATTCCCCATTCATGCTATGAAGGGGATAAGGATCTTCTTGCATAATATTTTAAGTGTATGGACATCCATTGAAGAAGGTGACTATCCACACATTGAGAAACAAGAGATGAATGAATGGATACTCTTGATAGAGGAGATGTTGAATCATTGGGAGGATGAGTATGTCAAACCCAAATCGATTAGTTTGTCCTTTCCTACCTCTATGCCCATTCCCACTCAATATTTTGAAACCATCCCATCATGGATCTCCTCCCACACCTTCGACCCTGATTATGTCATGCCTTCTCTTGTGAAACCACCCTCTCTTATACCCATTCAAAATGAAGAAAAGGTGGCTTTTACCTACACATTTACATCATGGAAATAAGTTTAGAAAGGCATTGAAAATAAGGAAGAGGTGTCAGTTGTGGTGGTCCAATAACTAGTCCAAGAGAAGGAGGAGTTAGTGGTTGAAGAAAATAACAAATAGGTGTTAGCTCCATTCAATGAGTTTTCCCTACAAGAGTTCTAAGACTATTTCTCCCTCCATTAAGAACCACTAAAGAGACAACTCAAGGTACCTAGTTGTAAGGATACTCTCTTAAGCTGCAAGTAAGGTAAAAATTTTCACCCTCCCACCATCTCCCTCTTAGAGAAAGAACCTATTTTACAAAGGATAGAGGAAGAGATTGTAGTCTCAAGTGAGTCTTAAGAAGATGAGGTAAGTGTATATGAATAATAAATATTGATAGGTAGCCCACTTAATTTAGAAGAGGAAAAATTAGGTTTGGACCAACCTTCTTGGAATGGCTTTGACACCAATGAACTAGATCCTGAAGAGGACAATCCTCAAGATAAATATAGCAAAGACCTTGAGTGGACTACTAAATGTCTATTCTACATAGATGAAAAAGAAGATCAAAATGAAGTATGGTAATAATTTTACCATGACTTCATGGACCAGGTAGAGGTTCTAAACTAGCTTATATCTCCTTTAGAGCATGAAAATGAACTTGAAAATCAGGGTATAGAAGCTAGCCGATCTCAAGATGAATTGTCCATTGAAGGTGGTATTGATGTTTTCAAGAACAAAAGAGATTGGTCAGATATAGAATCACAAGAATACAAAATTTTGAACCTTAGATGGGTTGGTGAGCTTCCATGTGGCTTTTTATAATGTGGGTAGAGCAACAATGGTGTTAAGGTTGGCATTATCCCGAGTGACCAAGAGGAAGCTACTTTTTCAGATGATCTAGAGCCCTTTTGTGAAAACATGGACACCTAACCTTCTCTCCCAAGACAATAAATTGATCAAATGGATACTAAGACAAAGTGTGAGCCTAATGAGCTCTTTAAATCCAAGGTTGCAGTCATAAATATGTTGTAATGCTCTCTTATCTTTGAAGAGACACCAAGTGGAGAGATAATAGTCACTTTCCCAAATCAGATTAAGACCTTCTCCCAAGACATTGTTCACATTAAAGATCATCATGGGATTAGTTTTGAGTCATCTCAGGAGTACTTCTACATTGGGGACATGTTTTTTTTATTTGACACTCATGAGAGACATGATTCAAAAAGTATATCATTTCACAATCAAAGTGCCTTTAATCATGTTCCTCTTCATGAAGGGAGTGATCCAAGAACCTTTCCTTTTGATTCAGGAGGATGATAAATCTTTAGGTTAGTTGTATATACCAGATTATGTGTTTCCCTTCCCTAAGTGCATTGTGCACATATTTTTAGTTATGTGTTTCCCTTCCCTAAGTTCCTTGGGCACAGTGTTGTTTTCATTTCTTATTACCCTTGTTGCTTCAAAAGGAGGTTTTCAAAAAGGGACAACCTTGTATCAGTTTCATATTAGTCATGAAAGAAAGACTTGTGATCTTATATGCCCAATGTATAAGACAAGGCAACTAATTGGTTACTTATTAGGCATATAATCTTAGGAGGTCACCAAAAATGTTGGCCAAAATTGGCCTACATATGAAAATTTTTCCTAAATGGATCAGGAAACTCTCTTACACCTTTTAGTAACCTTCTACCCCCATGACTAGTTCCTTTGTGGTCCTAAATTGATGATGCAGTGTATTATTCTAGGATGTCCTAGTGTGGTGTGAGAAGCTGAGCAAAGTTTTGGTTGAGTGAGTGATCCAATGGTGGAAGAATAAGACAAACCTAATGACCTTACCACATGTCACTTGTAAGCTTTTGAAACACTTTGAATAAGTTTTAAGGTGATTTTGGTGATTTTGAGAAGTAGGCCTAAAAACAAGTCTAAAACTGCAAGTGAATGATATAATAGGTTTCCATGGTGTTCAAACATCTAGGGGAATGAATGGGGATTGAAAAAAGTATTAGAGATTCTAACGATTCAAAAATGAGGCCTAGATAAGCTATTATGCTCAAAAGAACCCCAAAAGTGCATTAGATGACTTAAGTGTCCTCAAAATAGAAATTTCAAGTGAAAAAGTGATTTTTTGAGGAATTCAAATTGGTTTTGACTTATTACCACATCCATATGGTTAGTTTCACCCTTTTAGACACGTTCAAGTTCATTTGAGATCATTTAGAGTGGAGGGAAGGAGTTTGAGAGCAAAAGGATGTATTTTGGAGAATTTTAGAGCTTTGTTAGAATGGGTTTTTGGAGGATTTTATTTATTAAAGGGATAAAATATCATATTAAAGAATCTATGGTGTCCATTATATCCCCTCATAGGCCCCTAAAATCATATTCTATCATAGGAACCAATAGAGGCAAGGAAAATCTATTGGTTGCAAACTAGGCATGAAATAGGTTTTCTGCCATTAATGGAGGTTCAGGTATTTTAGAAGGTTTATATAAGGAAGGAAAGGTCATTTAAAGCATAAAAATTCTTTCCCAAGTTTTTTATTTCATAGGCATACTTCTATTTCTTCATGCTAAGGAAAGACTATTTTGGGCAGTTTGGGACAGCACTAAGAGAGCCTTAGATTTTCACTCAGTATGATTAAGAGAGAGATTTGAGCCAAAATATTTTGGTAAATAATATGGACCCTAATTTCATTCCACTTTGTGGCATTGGTGGTTTGGTTCATCTCCCCATATTTATGAATGATCACTAATAGTTTAGGGGCGTCTAGATGGCTTACTCATCTAAACAGGGCCTAGGTTTTCCCTTGTTTCTTCACTTCAGAATTCAATGAAAAATAATAGTTTTAGAGGAGTAATTTTAGGGTCAAATAGGACATATTAAAATTATTTTAATTAGATATTTCATTCCAATAAGTTACTTATGGCATAAAATTGGTTTCCTTGCTATCCTTATTAAATGGTCATTTGATCAATTTTAGAGAATAACACGTGTTAGTGGGATAATGTACCTTATCATCATTATGACACATAAAATTACACAATTTATCTTTCTCATAAATCCTTAGTATCTCATTTAAGACTGTTAGGTTGTGGAGCTAAAAGCTTCACTGATGCAAACAGAGGAGGTTGTTGAGTTGCAGAGCAACCGACGTCGGTCATATTCAATGTGTAGAGCAACCGACATCGATTAGGGGTCGGCCAACATCGGTTAGATAGGAATCGAAGTTGGCAACCTGTGTGTGCATGCATTTGTATGCACTTCCAGAACTAGTCTAATTTTAGACGGATAGTCAGTTTACATGTAAAAGACTAATTTTAGTCTTGAGTCTGTATTTCTAATTATTGTAATTAGGAAGTCTAATTATTGTTTGTATGGGATCTATTTAAGAGACCCATGGGGATATATTGTAAAGTGTGAAGGATCAAAAGGACTTGCAAAGACAAGGACAAGGGTTCTTCCAAGGTGTGTAAGATCTAAAGGGTCTGCAAGTGTGCAAGACCATGTTGATCTACAGGTTGTGCAAGATCAGGGGAGATCTACATGGTAAGTAAGGTCAATTGATCTGTAGGTGTGTGTGTGCAAGGTCAAAGGAGATCTACGAGGTAGTAAGATCAAGGAGATCTGCAACACAACAAGGAGCAAGATCAAGGAGATCTACTTGGAGTACTTTGAGTACTTGGTGGATTGGAAGTAGGCAACAATGGTTGAGTTGATTATTACTTAATGGTGGAGGGAAAAACTCACTGTTGAGTTGTGATTGTAATTGAGAGAGAGAGATAACTCTTGAGGGAGAAAAATTGTATGCCCAAGAGGTGTGGGAAGAGTGTGATTTCTTCATTGTATTTCCTTTTGAAAGAGTGTTAATACAAGATTGTATTGTCTCTCATATTCTGTGTTGTTTCTGAATTCTAGTTACATATTACTTCTTGTTAAATTTAATGTTTAGTTGCTTATGCAAAGGTAATAAAGTGTGCTCTTAAGGAGTAGGATCCTGACAAAGACTTTATAGGCTAAATAGTAAAGTTGATAGTTGGAGCTCCAATGAAGTTGCAGACAAATTTATCAACTACAAAAGTTTTTCTTTCTTGTAGTGTGTTCAAAATAAAGAGGATATGATGTTTTTACCTATAATATACCATGGTAATCATGTTTTTATCCAAATTTTCCAATAAATTTAGAAGAAACCATCTTCAAAGTTGAGTGACTATGTTGAGGACAATTTCCCTAAAACAAAAAAATAGAGGTCTTAGACACTTTTGTTGATGCTATGGAACAATGTTGCATACAGATTTGATACATCCAAATTTTTCCATATTGTATAAATATCATAGGGGAAGAGCCTTGAAAAATTCATAGGGTGTGTGAATAAAATAAAGTATTTTTTGAGGGCCTCCAAATTTCACTTTTGTTCACTATGATCACTTAGTGTATTCTACAGGATTTGAGTGTTAAATGACCTTCACACCCCAAAATAGAAATTCAAGGTCTAAAATTTGGCATGTGACATAATGGAAACTTATACAAGGTGAATAATTTTTTTCCCAAGATTTTTTAAATATGCAAAAGATAAAAAAATCCATTTTTTAGTTTTCTAGGCCTAGAGAACTAAGAGAGGCCTAGAATACTAGAAGAGAAGGGGGTGACAGTAGTATTTTCCTTGGGATTTAGGACTTAAAATTTGGATGATAGTTGGGGGCATGGATTATACAAAAAAACCTCTCTCTATTTCCCTGGTTCACCACTAGAACTCAAGAACCATCATCAAATCAAAAATAGGGCAGCAAGCTGGCACCTTTTTGTTATTTTTTATTTAAGAGCTTGGTGATGTTTTTATGATTTTTTAAAAACTATCCCAGGTATGAATAATTTGTACCTATCTAATTAATCCAAAAATATATATAAGTGAGGCATATAACTCATTTTAACACCCCAATCCAAAACAGGGTCTCAGAAAGAACATGAGAGAAGACCTAAACTAGGGTTTTGTTGTTTCCAAGACTTTTAACCCTCCAAATTTACCAAAATTTTGTAATATAATATATTTAAAGGTGATATAAAATAATTAAATAGGATTTGGATTCATTGGAGGTTGTACAATATGATTTCTAGACCTAGGGTGTGCTTAAGGCCTAATTAGGCCTAATTAAGGGGAGCTTAATGAAGGAAGTGTGGCCTTGGAGTTGAATTTGACCATAAAACTTGAAACACACCTAAAAGGAGGCATAGGATGGATGCAAAGGTGATTACATATTCAAAAGAGTGCCTAATTTGACCAAACCAAAGAGAAATGGCAAAGAAAAGGCTACAAGCCTTATATGGTCATTAAAAGCTTAAAAGGTAGAAATGAATGTTGAAGTGTGTTTGGGAACATATAGGGGGTTATAATAGATTTTAATTGAGGTTTATTTAGTAACTACCATTGGATATAATGTCAGGTTCAAGAAACCATGCTCAAGTTTGAAGAGCTCAGTTTGGGGATAATTTTCCTAAAACACCAAAATAGAGGTCCCAAGCCCTTTTGTTGATGTAAAATAACAGTGTTTCATAGGTTTATGATCAATTTAAATTCATATATATTTCATCCCTATCATATGGGGAAAATTTTTTAAAAGGAAAGTGGTGTATGACTTGAGGAAAAGAGTGATTGAAGGCCTTCAATATTGGCATTTGTTCACTGATGTCATTTAGTGAATTCTATAAGATTTCATGTTCCAAGAAGATGATTAAGGATAAGAAGGGGAATGATATAATTATAATCATGATAAATTTTTTAAAACAATTTAATCTACAATCATATACCTCATATCCATCACCTACATCACTGAGCACACAGACATCCATGGATTTTCCTTGAGGAGCTTAAACCATACATGGTGGAATGAGGTTGAAGGAAAAGAAATGAAGAGTGGAACCATGAAAGGAGAAGATAAATGAGAATTTAAAATAAAATTAAACTTATTTTATCTCAATACAATTCAAAGGAAAAAAAACTCAGTTGCATATTTTGACCAAGTAGACACATGTCACTAGCTTTTACCAGAATGAGCCTATAGGTCAAAATATGCAAGATCCAATCAAAAAATTTGGTGAAGAGGATAATTATGAAATATTATACCTATTTAAAATAATTTTAAAGTTTTTTTATAATGGGAAATATTTTCTATTTTAGTACATTCAATCCTATGTCAAATCATGGTCAACATTGGAGCATGCCTTAGAGGAATTGGTCATTTTGGGGCATCTACAGGTAGAGTCAATGAATAAAATTTGGTAAATATGGTATATATGACCTAAAAAATCATAAAATACCATTTAAAATGTGTTATAAATATTTAAAATTTCCAATGTTCTTACACAATCCACAGGCACTCAAGAATGTAGCCATTGGAGACTAAATGAAGTTTTTTTAGTTATGGATGCCAAAAAGTAGTTTAGGCCTTGGAAAGGTCTTAAAATGGTATAATATGATGTTTTAAACCTATATTTTCCTATTTTAATGATAAAATTTAGGGTTTTTATACATAATTTTGAAGAAGGATAAGTTTTGGCATGAAGGAAATATGCAAGCAGCTCAAGGTAACTTTTGGTAAAAAGAGTATACATGAAAAAGAACACATAAAAAATATTTTAAACTTGGTAATATTTGTAATAATTACCTATTATATCCATAAATAATATCACTAATGTCATGTTATTATTGAAAGTTCCATATATTTATACACAGTCCACCCTATGTCTCATAATGGTCATTATTCATGCAGACACACTTTTTTGAGTTTTAAGGTGTGTTTGAGGTTTATAATATTATGGGAATATTTAATAAGAATTTTAATATGTTTTTAATCCTATTAAACATATTTCAATATTTTTCACACTCTAAACTTCATACAAACTCTGAAAGCATGCTCAAATCCCCATAGCCATTCTCAAAGGCATAAAAAGCAAAGTTGAGTTTTGATAATCTAGAGAGATTTTATGAGGTTTTAAAGATTTTTTAAAGATTTTTTTAATTATATAATATCAATGGGAAAGGTTAAATTGGTCATTTGGATAAATTCAAGATTTTTAGGCCTAAGACACCCAATTTTAACCCATCTTCAAATGCTTATTTCTTTCATACCATGAAGAGTTGGTACAAGTGATTATAGTATGTTTTGAGTAACCATATGTAATTTAAATTAATTAATTATTTATTTTGTTTAAGGCCCTGATTTTTATGAACAATTGTTAAGAGTGTAAGCATGTCTAGAATGCTTCCAAACCTTGCAAGCAATCAACTTTATGTGTGTATATTTTCAAACATTCCACATGGGAGAAAAATATTTTTATGGGTTTTGAATGGATATATGTACCATATATTCATGAACATAATTTGTGTAATTTTTGTCTTCATTGTATGAATAATCATCTTGAAAGTGAACTTGCTTAAGCTTGCAATGAAGCTTTTTGACTAGTTTTGTGTTTTTGGTCTCATAGGTCCATAAAATGGACTATAATTTCTTGGAAACCACATATAATGTCTATAATACTACATAAAAATATTTACCAACCTATCTTGTAGAATAATCTGGCATGTTTGGGTGCTTATGAGGCCCAAAATGGCTCAAAATTATATATTTTTATAGGTCTTCAAAGAAATAAATGGTATAAAACCATGAAAGGGTTATAATAGGACATAAAACATCATTCCATGGCATTTATATCTCTTCAAAAAGTTTTCCATGGGGTCTTACTGAGTAAAAAGGTCAAAAACCTATTTTTTGACATATTTGTGCATTATTGCAGGTTTAATGATGATTTATACCATTGTTGAAGGTATTGATGGTTTTAAAAATATTCATTTTATTCATCATACACATGCCATGGGTGTGTGGAAGTATTCTACAGGTCCATAAGTGGTCTTCAGGGTGCCAAATGGCCTTATGAGTTTTTTAGAGTAGTTGGTTGAGGGTGGCTCACGCTGGTTGAGGGTGGTTCAATGGCGTCTATGGGAGTTTCAGGTATCATGGAGTTTATTTTAGGTTGGAAGATCAAATTCAAGTTGAAAATAGAAAATAAACTCAAAAATCAAACATGAAAGATAACCTCTATGGTCAGTTAAGCACAAAATGCCAAGTTAGCTAACCTTTTTCCTAACATCTTCTAGAATAGCAAGTGGAGGGAGGGAAAAAAGTCTATGGGATAGATATTTGGAGGTTGGAGAGTTCAAGTGGAGTATTCAATAAATTTTTAAAGTCTTTGATGACTTTTAATTCTTAGTGGATCATGCCATCATCATCCTCAACAAGTTTTTGTCTTCTATTGTGTTTCTTAACCAATGAGAGGGTTTGAAGATTATTGAAACTAGTAGAAGTTATTTTGTTGAAGAAAGATTAGTTATAATTAACTCAAATGTGTGTGAGAATCCATGGAGTGTGGTTGGATCTCATTTATTGAATTCTATTTGCTTGCCTCTTATCTCTCTCTTCCCCTTTTCTCCTATATCTCCCATTTCTCCCCCATTTTTGTAAGATATTCTCATTTGACAAAGAGAAACCCTATAAAAGTTTGTAATAAAGACCTTTTGAAGCAATAAATATCAATTTTTACCTATCTCTTTTCTCTAAATTATTATTATCAAGCTTGTGCATGATGGCCTTGTGAAGAAGTGTTCTTCCATGTCTATTGTTCTTCTTTCTTGCCTATTTTTAGGTGTTTTCAAGTTAGTTACAAGTTTGAACTTGAGCTCTTTCTACCATTAATAAATGCTTGGTGTGAATTTTTAAATTCATCTTTTCTTCATGTATTGTTTGGTGAGCCTAGTTTATGAAACACTTATGCAAATTAGGTAGTTTGTGAGGTCATGTGAGCAAAAATTATCTTATGCTAAATTAGTTTTTATTTCATACTTATGTGATCATCAATAAATTTGGTGTATCACCCATTTAGATCTCTTAGTTACCCTATACCCCCTCTCTACCTCTTTTCCAAGTAGAAACATTAGTTTAGGTGATCTACCAAAAGGAATTCGGCCTTCTCTAGAAGTTCAACCTCACTACATGATACCCACAACTTGAGGTTGCTCCAATATTGTAGTTGGGAGTGAGAGAGCTTGAAAAACTCTCCCACAAGGATGAAAGTATATGCTATAAAAAGTCCATGGTCCATTTTTTTTTTATGTATTTAGATATTTTTGGTCAAAACCGTCCAATATCCAAAGAGTCTAATTTTTTAAAGGTCATCTAGAGTCATTGTCAAAATACAAAAATGTTTGTAAAAGTCAATATCATCATAATGAGTCAAATTTCAGTAGTTAATAGAGTTAATTCAAAGTTTTTTATGCTTAGAGTCATGGATACATTTTCACTTGTACGTGATGTCTAAAAAATGAGGGGGTTCTAATTTATATGGAATCAATTAATACAAAACCTTCAAAACCATCAGATCACATTTTGATCTTGTCAGCTGAGTGAGCAACTTCACCAATTGGAGGTTGAAGGATACATGGAGGTTGGATATATATATGTTACCTCTCATCAATCACCAATGATGAGGCCGCACCAATGATGTGGTGACATTTTATGTGGTATGTTTTTTATTTCTACTGTATGTTTGTAAAATAAGAACAAAAAAATATGCTTGTTTAAGTTATGTAATTTGTGTGAAAATTCCAAACATAATTCGTTGATGATAAAACATTGTGAAAGGAAAAAAATCACTAATGTAAGTCAGTTCATGGATCTTGAATAGTTTTTTGGTAGAGATACAAAAAACCATAGGAGGTGAATAATGTTTTGGCAATAATTAGGAGAGTAGCTACTGCAGAGATCCTATGACTGCATTATTTATGGATATGACCCTAAGTTACACATCCATTGTAGTCACATAAATTAAATATGAGATTCATTCCTTCACATATATTGTTCATGTGTAGCAAGATTGTGTTAGTAATATACAGACCTAAGAGTATGTAGTGGCATATAGTTCTGTTCATGTTAATTCTTGGAGGTAGATGGTGTTCTTGTTCATGTCAAGGTTTGTGGTAAACCTATAAAACCATGAGAGAAGTGAGTATCTCTTTGTATCAAGGTCATGAGCTAAATAAGAAATTATACAATGGGTGAGAATATTGCAGATAAGAGTGTGAATCTTTTTGCACCATTTAAAAACTAGGGGGGGGGGGAATGTTGGGATCAGTTTTCACATTATGTGAATTTGGGTATTTACGAAGAGGTAAATAGTAAGTTTGAGTATTTATAGGTCGGTATTTACCGAGAGGTAAATATAATTAGTTTGTTTGTTAATTAAAATATTTTTATATAAACAATATTATGATATTAGGTTAGAATATTATAGTTGTTGAGATATATTATTAATGAGTTAAAATAATATATTGTAAATAGGAGTTTACATAATCATAAAATATTGAGAGATTTAGAGTGAGAGAAATTAGTGGAGAGATTATAGGAATCATATTCCTATATATTTGTACTATATCCCAAATGATAATTAATTAGAATCAGAGAATATACAGTATGAAATAATATATTATATGGTATTTGAAATAATTCTTAGTTTACCCATGTTTGGCTCCATTATTCATGAATGTCATTTGCTTAATCTTACACAGATTTTGATAAACCTCATCATATATCACTAGACCTATATACCAAACCTTTTTATATAACCTCCCTTCTTATATATCCGTTAGTATGTGGAAAAAACTAGCCATTTGTACATACTCTATAGTACGTGAAATTGGCTTTAAGCTACATGAGAGGAGAGTGTTAGATGGTACCTAGGTGACACATGAAAAGGATTCACCCTATAATTAACAATTCCTTAACAAGAAAACCTCATACATCAATATACTCTATTTTTATTGATTTATATTTTAATGCTTATTGATAGTGATGAATGGGTGAAAGAGTGCCTCTCCTTATCTATCCTTAAATTTGTAAAATTTGGTTTTTTTTTTCCAAAATTTTTTAGGGTATCTTGCTCAAGGTAATTTTTCAAATTTACATTAGGGAATGAAAAAAATGCTTTACAATTCAAAATTTTAATTGTTTCAAATTTTGAAAAAGCACTTAAAATTAAAAAAAATCTTTTTAAATAAAAAATATTAAAATAAAGTACCTCTCCTCAATACATATAAAATTCCAATATTGGAATTTATATAAAGTGAAGTGCTTGTTTTTGAAGATTTGGATAATCCTAAGATTTTTTTTCCTTCCACTTGAAACTTCACAACTTAGAAAGAATTAGCCATACAGTGCCTTAAGGGCTTTATATGCCAAAAATAACTCATACACAACCCAAGGAGGTTAAATGGTGTGCCACAATGTCAAAAAGATTTATATGTAGAAAAAAATAACCATAATCAAGTCTGACGCCTCCACATAGTTCTTCAAAATTGCCTCAAAACTTAGAAATTAGTAGTCACAATCAAAATGAAATATATAGATGTTATTCCCAAAAAATAAGAGAGTATGAAGTTGGTAAAGACTGTAGTTTGTCAAATTTATCTCCATGTATGTCAAAATACATTAAATTCTATAGAATTTTGGTGAAACATGATCGGCATGTTAATATACCATATATAAATGAAACATAGCTGGATAAATCCCACACACAACAAGTCTAAAATTTTTATTTGTAAAAAAGTGAAAAAAAATTGTAACTCCTCACACATAGACTATAACACTCACATAAGATAAAATAGTAGGTCATATAGCTAGAAGAAAATAGATATAATGAAATAAATTAACAACTTAAATCTTGCTTTGATACTAGTGATAGGCTAGATTTCATATAGAATGGAAAAGAAATTATATTTCATGATTCAAGAATAATAAGAGAAAACATTACAATGAATACCCAAAGTGGCCATTCACATCACATTTCCAAAATGACCTTTCCTAGTCCTAGGGAATGGATAACTTATTGAATGAGACAAAAGCATGACACCTAAACTAGACACCTAGGATTAATAACAACTATGTATAATATTGTTACACATTGATGATTATGATCCTAACATTATGTAATATTGGTATGATTTTGATGATACCAATTACGTAGCTTATGAGTATGATGCACATAGTATAAGGCCTCCATAAAGGTATCTCCTTGATTAGTTCCTTGGGTTATCATAGCATGGTTATAACAGCATTTTTACCTATACATGATCATGTTACACCTAGGTAATATCATTCTATGGTCATTTTACACTATCATTTTTGAGTTTTTGTACTTAACATGCCTTTATCCATGCTTATATATTTCATAGTGTACCTGATATACTATGTTCTTAACATTTTTTGCTAACACATATGATCTAGGAGATAATATGTTATGTTTATGTTGATTTCTTATGCTTTGATTCATGCACTTCTTTGAGTGTCTTGCTTTGATATTGTCTTACTTGTTTTAAGCATTTTAATATACTCCATTGTTTGTGGCCCCCATGCCTTTGCTTTCATCTTTGACATTTGAATATGTCATTATTTTTTTTATGTTGACATTTGAATATGCCATTTTTGATTTTATGGACATTTGAATAAGTCATGTCCTTTAGATTGTGTGGAATTTGAACATGCCCCTTGCTTGAGGTCTCCTTAAATAATTGTCTTTGATTTTCTTCTGAGTGATCTTGTATGTGTGATTGATTTCTTGTTGAGTTTTTACTATTATTATCTAGATGTTTTCATGATCTACTTCATGCATTTTAGGACTTGGTGTGATCACATTTTTTGATTCAATGATATATCTACCTATACATGTTCCCTTTATATGCTATGTGGTACATTCTTAGTTTACATGATTATATTATACTTTTGAGGTGAGGTAAATATCATTTGCTACTTTCCCTCACTTAAAATTTGGGGAATATTAGTGGGGCCATGCCATAGAGGCATGACTTCTACATTACTTTAGATATTTAGATAGTAGTGGGGGCATGCTATTAAAATATGTTTTCCAAATTTTTCATAGTTTTAGATTCAATGGGGGCATGTTTTGGAAACATGTTCTCCCCAGTTATTCATTATGAAACATATCCATATTATAGCAGGGGCATGCTTTGGAAACATGTCCTCCACATTGGCACTTACACTAGATATAACATTTAAATTATAGTGGGGGCATGTTTTGGAAGCATATTCTCCACAATTACACCAATTATCATTTTTATATTATAATGGGGTCATGTTTTAGAAAAAAATTACCCACACTTACACCAAATTTTAGTTTCAAATTATAGTGGCGACATGTTTTAAAAATATGTTCTCTACACTTACACAGTTTTAAATTCACCAAACTCATAACTATATGATTTAGATACATATTTGTTGTAAAATTATATACATTGATACCATTGTTATACATTATTTCATTATGAAACATATATAAGGTTAATATGATATGTAATATGTCCCCAATATTTCAAAATAAAATTATTTTCAAATTTTAAACACTTTAAGGGACTGTCATCACCCACTAGGTTGGACTTTTATAGACTATATTGATTCAATATATTATAGTAGTTGGTTTGATTTTGGTATGGTTAAAGTGATTAAAACACTAAATCTTGCAAATTTTATATGTTGGAATTGATTACATCATACAACCTCACCAAATTTATAATGTGATTTCATTTGGTTCACTCATGCTCACAAGGTTATAGTTATGATTGAGTTGTATAATTGAGTTCATCTCAACTAATGGGTGGCAACTCACATTTTCTCCAAGGTTAGGGGAATGTGTCCTCCAATATATCTATCTCTTTAGGTATATGCACTTTAATTTTTTTATATATTTATTAATCTCATATCTAATGATTCATAATGATATATATTTTCAAATTAAATTTCCAAAAGGTAAGATGGTTACATCAATACACATATATACTCATAAACCTTGCTCTCTTTCAATTTAAATCATTTTAATGCCTTTAATTTTAGATTATATGCATTGATTATATACTATAACATGCTATTAATTTTATGTCAGTCACCAAAAAAACACTCAAGTTGGAGTTTAACAAAGGCAAGGTGTGTTATATACACCTAGGTATGCATTCCTTTTTGTTTAAACTATCAATTTCATTAATATATTAAAGGGTGTAAATGTAGACACTGTTTTTGAATTATATATCACCCTAGTCTTATAAACTTGGAAAATACATATCATGTATGTACCTTAAACTTGTAAAACCTTTCCCACTACCAAAAGGCTCACATACACTATCTCTTTGTGCCTAATTGCTTATCTCTTAGTCTGACCAGTGTTTTTATTGAATGTAAAAGAGGGTTTTAGAGGGAACTTACCCATACAAAAGAACCAACACTATGGCCAAGAACATAAAATCGAGGATAAAGAAACATATTAAGCAAAGACATATCCATAGGAATAAAACAACATAAACACAATAGAGAAATAGGTAACATGTAGCCTTCATCAAAAATCAAAGAAAATTAACTATGGGTTTTATTCCATTCCTCATATGACATGGACCATTCCTTAGTCATAATTTGAAAGTTATTATCTAGTACACCTACCAGCTTGTCCTTATCATTCTTATTAGTGACCCCTTTAAGATTCTTCTTGGGCCTAGTACCATCCTCATTATCTTTTTGATTATTATAAAATATAGACAAACCTACCATACTTTGCATTGTATTATTAACCATAAACTTGATGAAAATGAGAAGAAGATTGAGATTATCCTTGAGCTCTTTATTATCCCTTTCCATCATGGTAATTCTTTTAATAAGAAACTCAATTTGATCAGACATTTCTGCTTATTTCACCATCATGCAAAAAATCCCATCCATCTTATTGAAATTATTAATGTCTTACTTTAGGTGGGTATCATCCTTCATAAATAATCAAAAGAAAGATTTATGTAGGTTCATTTCATCCTCTAGTTATTCCATTATATTTTGATTATTGGCCACATACTTCATATAATTAAGATCAAAGTTGGACTAAACATTAGGTTGGGGTTCACCAGTCTTAACACCAACATTTTTGTTAATACCTCTACTACCCAATGCATTCTAATTCTCCTATTCCCTAATGAAAGGTGAATTAAAATTTATATAAGTATCATTTTCCTTGATAGTATGATTTTTTCTCTTTTTACTATTATTATCTTCTATATCAACCACTAAATGTGGGTCTTGAAAGGCCTGATCATTAAATGCACACTCTTCCCTGTAGTCTACCCTGTTGAGGCAAAATTAGGGTGTCAAATAGGTTTAGTCTTAAAATTAATTATAAAAATTCATTTGGAAGGCCCAATAGGAGAAAGGTTCTTATGATTCTTTTTAACAATAGGATATTAAGGAATAAGGTTTTGGGCTTGAAAAACTTTTAGATAAGAAAAATAACTGCTTGATGTAGTGGCTCCATTTTCTTACCCAATTGAACCTCATTAACATAATGATCCAACAAATGAAGAATATAAAAAGGAATGATAATGGAGATATTGTGATGGAGATAATTAAATAATGAAAGATGATAGTAATGTACAAATTTTTAGGGTCTATCAAGGGTAACATACTTGATGACTTGCTCAACCACTTAATTGAAAGGAACTGAAAAATCCTCCCTTTTAAATCCTCCTTGAAAGATGTGAGACTCTCATCACCAACTATAAATTTATCCTTCTCCTACTCAAGGTTTGTATTTAACATTATATAATTATTATCTTCAATCTCAAGCCTTATAACCCTAGAGATAAGATCTTCAGTTATTTCTATCAAAATATTATGGATGTTGACCACCCTATCAACCCAATTCTTAGAAAATTGATGTGAGAGATACAGATAATATCCATAGATGCAATCAATGAAATTGGTAATACCCCATATGTGGAGAATTTACCAAAGCTATGGCTTCTTTTTGATATGATCAACATTCATGAGTTCCACTCTATTTAGATCTCCCCCATGGTATAACACCTATTAGAAGACTTTCCCAAAGTTATGATTGAAATCCAAACAAAGTGATTTAAATCATAAATGAGAATAACCTTCAAATCCTTAAAGAGTTTACCAACTAAATAATGATGGAAAATCATATACCAGTTCTTTATATTATTAAATGCCTTATTATTACTTTGCACAAGGTACTCACCCTTATCAAAGCATGCCATGTTTTACCAACACTAATATTAGATCCTTCACCTTCATGACTGGGGTCATGGTTTATTATTCCTAATGATATCATTGATATGATTAGGTCAAGCCTCCAAATTATTCTAAATTTTGAAATCATTGGCCTCTACCCCTATATTGGCAAAGGAGTTAGGTAGCATATTGATTTCCCTATAAGTATATTGAAAGATAACCCTCTGAGAGCCATTAATTAACTAAGTTATTTCATTTATAATATGTAATATGGATCAAGTAACCACATTCTTATTATTGATATAATTTACAATATTGAGATAATCCCCTTCAATGCATTTTTTTTTTACAACCCAACTCAAGAGCCACTTGAACCCTCAACAAGGCTATTAGTGCTTTGGAGAAATGATTTATTTGAAATCCCATGCTTCCTTAATAAGTACTAATGAACTTAATGAGTAGTCTAACCAATGTTATTCTAATGATTTATACCTTATATCTTGAATATAATTTTATAAACCTACTTATCTTATATTTATACAAGTTCTAAACCTACACCATATATTATTCATAGGGATAACACATATACATGTATGAATTACTTAAGGAGCATTTCATGAGCCACATTTTCCAAGTTTAAAACTAGGTCACTATTGTACTTGATTATCACACATTGCATGATTCACACAAAAACCAACACATATGGGAGAAATACATAAGTTTAAGGCCCTAATAAGATTATTGACTATGTAAGCACTTTTTATTGATAGAGGGGTCTTTATATAAGCTCGACACCATGTATCCACTAACCCATTTTTATAATAGACACACTATGAAGATGAAGAACTAGGGTTTTACTATTTGATAAGGAGTGATATCCCATGAACTAGATCTAAATGAACAAAAATGAAGGTTACATAAAACCTAGAAGCATCCAGGTGGTTGCACTTAATTTTAGTAGGCATTTTGTAATAAACACCTATGTTCGATTTAGACATAACATCATTGTAACTATCCAAGGTTGGTGCAAGTGTCTATAGTTATAGAGGTACAATTTACATAATCAAGTGACTAATTCAGAATCTAGATATAGATTTGTATTATCATAAAAACTAGATAAGTATCTAATTTTCATTATCATTGCAATATATAACATAGTTTTACTTTCTATCTTTAACATACCTCAACATAATAAATTTAGTATATGTTAATCTAAGTTTTGAAATTAATTGGCCTAGATTAGAGATAATCTACCATCCTTGTGCCCTATGTTATCTATACCCATTTAAACATATATTCTCTAATATATATTTTATGGTTAAACACATATGTATTTATTTTCATTTTGCAAATAATGCCAAATTAGACTAAATCTCATATGCCTTTACCTTTTCTAACAAATACTAATAATTATCTATAACTATTTATCTACAAGTCAATTCAGTAAGGCCACATACATTATAGGAATAGACTAACATGGAGAAACATCAAGGTGAGTGTTTTTTCACTCTTTTAGATATTCAAGGGCCATAAACTATTTTGAGAATGTTAACTGATTTCCTTTCATAAAATCACTTAATTTGAAGGGTTAAAATTTATCTTGGGTAAATTCTCCATCTTATAGAGGAGAGGGACTATAATATTGTCTAATAAAGGTATTTTAGTAAAAAAATACCACATCATCCTCTATCTCCATGGGAGTTTCCTTGAAAATAGGCTATGATGATTTTGTAATAACCCCTCAGATTGTGAAGGAAAAAAGGTGGATACACTACTTATAGCATGCAATAAGGTAGTTGATATAATTTGTTGGTTATTAACATGATTGGAGTATATTTTAGAGTATATTAAATTTATCTTGGATTACTTATGGGTCAATATACAATAGGTGGTAGATGAGCCACACCCTGTGAGGCTAAAGCACTCTTTCAATTGGTCACTGTAATCCATCCATCTCACATGGCATTGGACAACTTATTTTCAGGGGAAATTTTTTCCTAATTTTTTTTTTAGGGTTAGCCATTAAAGTGAATTATTTAATCATATATTATAAGGATTTATAATAGAGGTAAGTATTGGGGATGTTAATATAAAGCATACACTATAAAAAATAGGTTTCACCAATCTATATGTCAATGTTTTCCTTCAATTCCTTGACTAATTCAATCTCAAAATAGAATATTTTTTATGGGAAAGATTTATAAAACTTAGGTTACTCATATAAAATGAACTAAACCAAATGTTTGATAATCTAGTCAATAAATCCCTAAATTAGTATAGGGAGACTGAGAAACTTAATCCAAATAATTTACTTGGTTTATTCATAGACTTGGAAGTCCTTGGTCCAATGGGGAAAAAAAACTAAGGTATTATGAATAAACTAAGGCCCATGTCTAAAAATATCCTTATAGTGATTATCATTAGAAAAATTAAAAAAAAAAAAACCCATGGTCATGTTGTACACCGCTTCTAGTTTACCACCGTAGGGTTGCAAGTGATTGTGAACCCATGGTTTGAAAAATCTCTCAAGTTGGATGTGACCCACAAAATAATCCATAAATTTGAAGGATTTAAAACAATTTCATACTTTTTAAAACTCTATAAATCAAGCACAACATCATCTAAAAGGGTTTTTAGGCTAGCACCAGTACCTTGCAGAAGACCTTTAGGACAAACTTCCTTACCTTCTTTGATACCATGATCATTCATAGCTCCACTAGCTAAACTTTCATAAAATTATGAAGTTTTAGAGGTGTTATCTATTAATATAATGGTAATTACCAAAGCATATATTTATAACTTGAGTCAAGGTAAATGTATAATAAAACCAAAAAAATATCCTACCTATATCTATGCTTGATCGATAGTGTGACAACTAAGAGATTCAGAAGTTTGTAACCCTAAAACTACCTATCTCTAATATCAATAGAATCCATTATTTATTCATTTTTAAAATAGTTTTCAATAAATTAAATAATAAAATTTAAAACTATGGGTTTATTATTTTTTTGGGGGTTTGTTAAAATGTTTTATTCCTAGGTTTTTTTTAATTTTAAATAAATTCAACAATAAAATTTATAAAATATATACCTCTAATATTCAATTTTTAGATTAATATATCTCTTATATTTTATCCTTCACATTTCTCTTGATTTTCTCCCCCCCCTCTCTCCCTCCCTCCTTCCCTCCCTCTTTCCTCTCTCTTATTATTTTCTTCTTTTCTACCATATTCTCATCTCTAACAATGAAAATGAAAATCAATTTGGAGTTTGCACAGGTTCTCTATCTTTATTTTTATATTTAGTGTATTTTTTGGCCCAAATCTGATGCACATTGTGGTTTGCACTGCATTTGTGGTTTTTGGGATATGTTAAGTAAATTATTTTATGTAATTGTATAAAAAATATAATATTTATTACATTTTTATAAATTAAAATTAATTGCATTAAATTTAATGAAGAATAAAAAATATATATTATATAAATATTAATACTAATTTTATATATTAAACTAATTGACACAACAAATATATTGAAGTTTCAACTCTTCATTTTTATATTTATTTATTTCATTCAAATATTCAATAGTTACATACCCTATATTTGTAATGAAAACTAAACTAGCTTTTATTTTCCTCTCTTTATATCTACCAATTTTAACACATTCATTATCTGAGTATCTATTTGGATGTTCCTAATCATCATCTTCATTATCAGCTTCAACTTTATAAACTATACCATATTTATATTTATCAATTTGATGATATTCATCTTCATAAACTTGATTATATTCATCTTTTTCAAATTGATCATTTTCATCTCCAACTTACATATATAAACTTATCCATTATAAGATATATGCATTGGATTCAAAATATGTCCAACTAATAATTTCCCCCAATATGGGAGACTATAGAAACTAGATATTTTTTTCAATACTACTAGCATTTCAACCTTTTGATTAATTTTTTATAGCCATAAGTTAACCCTTAACCATTTTTATAAATGTCAAGATTTGATATTTTTCATGATTTTTTGAAGACTTTTTACCAATCCACAAGTAACATAAACTTTAGAAGTTATCTTGTATTGGGTTTTACATTAAACTTAATTAAATTTTTAACATGATACCCATGATCTATGGGTAATAACATATGATGTCATAAAAAATATTTTTGTGATGTTTTGATGATCTTTCACATAGTTTTTCACCACACCTTGGACATACATACTTTCCTTATATTGAAATACCTATAAAGAGAAATAATTTATTAAAAAATTAATATATAATGAGTAAAAATAAAAGTACAAATTCATCATTTCAAAATTTAACATACAATAAATACTTTAAAAAATAACCATCATATGAAAATCATGAATAACCTAACATAAGATACCAAAATAGGTGAACTAATTCTAACCAATTAGGTTTGAAAGGTCATACATTGTAATGCCATTCCATAATTCTTTAAACTCACCAATCATAGGTTAAAGGTAGACATCCATATTTCTAAATGGATGATCAGTAGGAACCAATAATGAAAACACTAGATGATCCTTACATATCATGAACCATGGATCAATATTATAGTTTATAAATACTATTGGACAAATGGAGTAGCTAGTTGTTAAGTTGGAAAAAAGGTTTACATCATCCATTTCCAAACCAAACTATACATAACATGCTCGATATTTAAATGTTTTGGGCTAAAATTTATCAATGTGATTCATTGCATTTGAATCTAAAGGATCTCACTAAAATTCATCACTATTTATATTTTTATTATGCCAAGTCATTAACCCTACAAGTGACTTGCAAAAGAAAAGATAATTAAGTCTAAGAATTATTAGAAAATTTTGTAAGAACTTATTTGAAATGGTATCACTTCTAACTCCTTATCAATATAATGGTTACCTGCATTTGGGAAATCTATTACTCTACACATATTCCTTCATATATAGAATGTAATGATTTATGCATACATCATAGTTTATATTGAGAATCTCTATATTTGATGAATTTTTTTATGGCTCCCAATATGAGGATGGAGGCTTTTTTTTTTTGGGTATAAAAATATATTTTAAGATTCTACACCAAAAATAATAAAATATATCATTAAATTAAATAGAAAATAAATTAGACATAATTTATGTTTATATGATTTGTGAAATTACTTCTAACATTAAAAAACATTCATATTGATTGTTTATAATTTAAATATTTCTTTCAAGTCCATCAAAGAAAATATACCTCCCAACATTGATGTTCTCAAATTTATCACTATAAACAAAGGAGTTTGATAAAATTATAGATTTTTTCACTCTTGTTCAATATCCTTAGGAGTTTTGTCAAAATTATGTTCTCAATCATCACTAGCTTGTGTCAGGATCTTGCTCCACCAAAAGAGCACAATATGATTACCAAACCAAGCAACTTAATATGCGGAAATTAACCAGATTCACCAAGTAACTAGAATTCAGAATAACACATGATATGAGAGACAATACACAAATTGTATTAACACTTTATACAGAAAAGAATACAATAAAGAAGATGCCACTTCTTCTCCACCACCTTACAGAGGTTTCCCACACCTCAAGTGAACAGTAAATCTTCTCCCCAAAGCTCTCCCTCTCAGGTCCCAACACCCAACTCAAATACAGAGTTGGTGTTCACCTCCTGTGCTCCACGCACACCACAAGTGCTCCACACACTCAAACAAGTACTCCACATACTTCAAGTAGATCTCCCATGAACCTGCAACAACCTGCAATTCAACAGACCATACTTATGGAAGGAACTCCCTTGCCTTCCTCTCTGCTCTATCCGAGTACACACCTATACTCCAAGTAGATCCTGCCTGATACTGCTCCCTGTTGTGTTGCTGTCTATATGATCCTACACACCTGCAAATCAAACACGGTTCTGCTCCCCTGTGAACCTTGACCTTGCACACACATACACCTGCAGATCAACGATCTTACTTACCATGTAGATCTCCTATATAGGCCATGCAACTGTGACCGAGATCTTACACACCTGAAGAACCCTTGTCCTTGCCTCACCAAGTCCTTATGATTCTCCAACCAGTACCAAGCTTGGCACTGATAGGGAACTAGGAGGAACACCCTTACTCACTTCACACACAGGAGGAGCAAACTTTGCTCAACTCAAACTAGAACACTTTTCCAATACAACCATGAGTCTATTATATAGATCTCATCCAAACAATAATTAGACATCTAATTACAATAATTAGATCCACAGCTCTCAGTCTAAAAATAGCTCTAATCATGCAAACACTTGGTTCGTTAGCTAACTGCCCGTAATTAGCTCGCAGTCGAACCACACAGGCGACCGACATCGGTCCCTGTCTGCCTAGAGGTGACCGACGTCGACCGATCCCTGACCGACGTCGGTTGCTTCTCTTCACTATCCTACCAACGTCGGCTGATCAGACCGATGTCGGTTGCTCTGACGCTCAGCAACCTTCAGCAACCCCCTCCAATGGCCTTCTCCATGTCTGCATCAGTGAAGCTTTTAGCTCCACAACCTAACAGCTTGATCATTGACATCATCTTTTTAATAAAGATCATAATCACTATTAGAAAATAAATAATGCACCATATTTGTAATCTAATTCAATATTTCTAAACATATTCATCAAAATTTTCATGACATGGGTGTTTCATCTAGGGCTTGAACAATTCAATGTCTTAAACTTCTTTAATCGTATTTCTATGTGACCTTGTTGTGTTCCTAGGATGCATGTCATCATCAATATTTCATAATGATAACTCATAGTTTATCTTGTTTATTATTTGAGGTATTTGAACATAAATATAACTATTTAAATATTTAATATTGGATATTTATTTCATATTAACTTTATTTCAATATAATATCCATAGACATCAACATCAACATGGACTGATTTGAAGACAATAAACATAAATTTACTTTAAAATTAGTAATGTATCTTGGAAATATTATACCAATGAATCTTCTTCCTTTTATTATTCTTTTACTTTCACCAATGACTTGATGAGGTTGCGATGAATCTCTCTATAATTTTTTTTAAATAGCCTCTAAATATTTATGGAACAATAAGCAATTTAAATTTCATATAAATATTTATGTTAACTTAAAAACTCATGTAATTTAGATATACTCATTAATATAAATGATGTATTTTTAAGAAATAAACCTGGGATAAATGAAGGTCTTTGTACAAGGCCTAAAAAAGTATGTATAGGTGATATGTGATAGTTATATTTGTGATATTAATATGATGTTGACATTGTATCTAGGACACATTTAAAAAATAATGTATGGTTATAACAACATCTATATTCAAAATATATGTGTTTTATATGGGCTCATATATATATTAATCTTGTTCATAAATAATTTCAGTTTAATGTGACAAAATATGCCTATAGAGGATTCAACCATCCCATGGACCACTATTCCATATTTGAGGTAAGATGTGAGTAACTTCCTGAGACTAATTTATTACTAATGCACCATAGGTTATAGACAATCAAATAATGATTATGGATAGGTTTTGAAAACATATATGGGGTATTATAATATACCCAAAGTTATGTGGAAGCTCAAGGTCATATAGAGATGTTTATTAGAATCTTATGATGATGGGTCAAATCCCACCTCACTTTGCATAGGATTTTCTATGCTTAGTCAAAAAATATAACTAAATGAGGATTTAAAAAACCCCTAGAACAAGTTTTCTAACATAAAATTGAAATACAATACTAATAGAAAACACTTTAGGGAAAAAATTCTTAGTTCCCCTACTTTTTTTAACACTTTCTAATCACCAAGATCTAAACAGGGAAAAGTGAAAACATACAATGGACAATCGCAATAAGATTTTGATACATAGATTATCCTCTTTCCTATGCTCTCTAATTAAACTAATTTTATGGATACATTTTCCTCTTTCCTATAATATCTATTTAAAATAATTTAACAAAAGACAACTATAATTTATAATATATGTGGGATAATTAAAACTAACTTATGGAAGGACTTATAAAATATGTGTGTATAAGTTTTTATTTAATATCACCAAACATAAAATAAAGAGTTAGGATGAAAGTGTAATAGCATTCCAAAAAAATTACAACACTTCCACCACTTGTATTTAAAATGAAATGAAAAAATGAAATAGTTTTAAGAGTTTTTATGCATAAAAGGTATATAAACAAGTAATAATTTCAAATTAAAATAATTATACCACAACTTGGCAATGATAACACTAAAATTAGCATCATAATTGTATGCTAGGTTTATGATAGTTTAGCACCATGTTGTGCTACTATTTTTCAAAAAAACTAAAATAAAGGAAAAATGAATGGGTAATATTAGCCCAACCTAATTCAGTGCATCATTCCCATAAAATGTGGTAGAGAGATTAGGTTGTTATTGGTGCATTTGTCTATGTTTTTGGTCATTATGTGTTATTTCCCCCTCTCTTCCTCTTTTTCCCCTCATTTATTCTCCCTCCTTGTCCTCTTATGTTACTGAATACTTTCCTATTATTGTACACTATACATTTTTAAGGCCTCTCTCCTCCCTCCATGTCTTCTAGTGTTTTGGTGACTCTCCTAGAAATATACAATGTATGTTTCTATGGATGGGCCCTTCTCACCCATTTTTAAGTACCCAAAGGGTTTTGGGTTTTATATTTTTAGTTAAAAATATATTTTGTGTTGGATTACATGCTAATAGGGTCATAATTTTAATTCAAGAGATATATAAATAAACATGTGCATTAGTGCATATAGGACATCCAAGAAGTGAATTAGTAAAATAAATTAATGTGAGTATTTAGAGAATCCATTCAAGAATCCAAGGAAATATAAAGAGCATCTATAATTTGATATTTCATTCTATAATAAATCAATCATTTATTTTATCCCTAAAAGTCATAATGAATCAAAACTTCATCACACTAGACCACCTAGATGAATTATATTTTATTTCACATGTTTTATTCAATATTATATACCATCAAGGAATTTGTAAGTAGTTCGTGCCTTATAATATGTTGACCATGATAAAAGGTCACAAAACATTTTTTTCTTATCCTCTAAAGGTTCAACTGCCCTATCAGGGTTTGAAGAAAAAGATTAATTTCCAAAAAATGGCTTAAAATTTTAGAAAGGAAAACTTTAATAGTCCCATACCTAATAAACACATTCATAAAATCACATTATGTTTTTTTAATCTACAAGAAACATGTTGTGTTTTGTTTTTTTACAAAAAAATGAGTATAATTTTTTGGAGGTGCTTAGGTTGCTATGAGTTTTCTAGTTTCTCAATGTCTTACCCTTAAAACGTGATTCTACTGTTAGACTATGATGATTATTTCCCCATTATGAAAAGTCAAGATACATTTCTAAAACATCCTAATTTTCATTAAAAAATTAAATTTAGAACATGGATTAAATATAATTTTACCTTTTACATCTAATTATATTTAATTACAATATTTTATGAATATATGTAATTTAATTTAAAGATTTAGATCCATTTATTCATATTATATTTTAGTGAACATACATTTTATTGCATGTTTTGTATCATTCTATGGTTATATTTTTCTGCATTAGTGAAAATTTTGACTCTTCCAAGATGGATACAATTAAGTTGGTCTTTGGCACTTTGGCATCATCAATTTAGACATACATTGACATACTTAGAAAATGCATGTATATATAACACTTGAGCAAAATTTCTCTTTGTTAGTCTATCCATCTAATATCTTAGCCACCTTTATCCAATAAATATTTTTATTTAGGATTAGCTTGGTCTATAAAAAAACACATTTATAATCCTAGAGATACATTTACCATACCTAAGATCATCATTTGTGTTCCTATGACTCTTCTAATAGACCTAGATAGTACAAGTTACTACAAGTGTCCCCCTCTAGTAGTAGTGTTCGTGAGCCCTTAATGACTATTTTTAAAATTTTTAAATATCTATTAGGTTAGCCTAAGAATGTTTTATGGGTTGGTTATGGTAATAATTAAATGAATATTAACCTATATATATATATATATATATATATATATATATATATATATATATATATATATATATATATATATATATATATAAATCATCCCTATGGTTATATAGGACCTTCAGTCATCTCTACATTTATTAAATATCTCTTATGATCTTGGAGCATTATTCAAAAGGTAAATATACATAAAAAATTTTCATCGAGATTTAGACACTAAAATATAGTATTTAAAACTTAAAAATGATAATATTGACCTACATTAATCATACATGACTTGTGTATATCCAAACAACTCTCACTTTCCATTCCTATAAACTTATATGGTAGTTATGAGCCTTATCCATTCTAAATTAGTATCAAACACCTATAATAACTCTATATTATGTGCTAAATCATATTAATATCCTAGTCAAACATTTATAGAATACTATAGTTTCATTTTTATCCCCCAAAAATAAAAATTAGACTTAGATAGTAACATTTACATTGTTTTCCTAATCTTGATGTTTTAGATTAAGGTAAAAACAAGTTTTGAAGGGACCTCAAAACCCTTAAACAAAGGAAGAAGGATATAAAAATAACACCCTCAGGTAAAAAAAACCTAACACCTACTGCTGAGCAGTAACAAAAATAGGTTTTACAGGGACCTGAAACCCTAAGTCAAGATCATCAAAAGAAAGACCCCAGGTTTTACAGAGACCTGGAAACTCAAGTATGTAAAGAAAACAAAGAACCAGAAAATGGAACCAATTATAACATCCAACTAAAAGGACCAAAACAGTAAGAGCAGAAAGACCCTATTCTTCTAATTCTAAGATCATCTTTACTGCTTCCTTTTTGATCACAACAGTGTCCTGTATGGATATTGCAGCCGACATGGCAGCCTCTTGCATTGCTTTCTTCCTCGAGCTCTGTCTGGTCCTCTTACTAGGCCCCTCCAAAGATTTTATTTCCTCATTAGCTCATTTTCCAATGTTTTCAACAGCTGCACATATGCTAGAAGTAACCTCCTCCATCTTCAATCTTCTTTTCTTAATGAGCCTTCTTAAATTGTTCTCATAATCTTTTAGTTTGATAGGAATATCTCTTATTTGCATTTCTAAATTATTGATTTTATTCTGATCAGCTTCCTGATTATGTTCCAATATTTCCATTTTCTTCTTGAGGCCCATTATTTACTTATACATCCACGAGTCAACTTGAAGGATAACATCTGCTTTGCATTTGGCTGAATTCATGAAGGGATGCCTCCTGTCATTCTGCCAAATGTCACTAAAATATTCAGTGTTCTCTTTTGGATTGGCTTCATCCTTTTTAGTTTGATCCTCCCTTTCCATTCTTTTCTATTCTTTAGTTTCAACAGGGCTTTTGTTGTGGACAAGATCATCCTTAACTTGTTCTCTAGTCTCCATTGCATGATAAGCATCCTAAACTATATGTTCCTTCTCTGTTCTCGAAGCAGGTTCCTCAAATAAAACATCCATTTCTTTTTCACTTTCCCCCAACACTTGTTGAATATCCTCAAGATCATAGTTTTCTTGTTCTATTTTTTCCTCTATAGTGTCCCCTTCTTTTTCATTCTCACTTTTATCTTTACCTTCCTCATTAGAGCTGGATTTATCACTATCCATTCCTTCCTCTTCTTCCATACTCTCCTCCTCAGAAATTTCAGTGCTTTCCCACTCAGTTTCCTCATCAACAATCTATTTTTTGAAGTTGGAGGATTTGGGTTTGACTTTTTCTTTCCCCTTCAATATTTCATTCTTCTTACTCTGTGAATCCTTATTTTTGTCCAAATAAGGATTCAGGACAATGGCATTATTTTTGCAAAAACATTCTATTATTAGGATCAATCCCTCATGCAGTATAGGGTGAGACTCCTTTTTTCTATGAGCAAACAGACTTTGGAGCAGCGAGAAGCACAAATAGAAAGGGAAGGAGATTCTAACTTTGTGCTTAAAATGATTAAGAAAGACAAAATGAAATTTATGGACTCTTTTGCTTCTTCCATCAAGTATAAAATACTTACGTATGCAGCATAAGACGTCTCTCCAAATTCCTTTTATCTGCTCCAGGTCGAAAAAATCTCCACTCTTTTCCAACTGCTGCTCCTCAGCATTCGACTTCGGGAATTCGCTATATGCCTCATTAGATATACTGGTCTACTTAGAGAATTGTATACCCTCCATTGGAAGCCCCATGACCTCCGCTATGAATTCCTTGGTGAGCTTCACCATGATGCCATGGAGGGTTACCTTGTCATCGACCCAATTTTTGAAAAATGCCATTGTTATATGGGGTTTAGAACCATGCATCCGCTCCAAGTAACTCACGACCTTTCCTCTCTGAATAATCTTCCAAACATCTTGTTTTGCCTTCTAGTCTTCACAGCTTTTAGGTTCCTGCTTCCTTGGTTCACCTTTCATTTTGTGAGCCATATAGTTTTCCAGCAACACCCAAACACTAATTACTGAGCAATGAAACTAGTTGTTATCAACTTGTAATGGAACTCACTTGTTTTTTGGCACATGCAATAACCACTTTGCATTCTCATGAATGTGTCTATTCAATGAAAGTAATCCTTATGCCATAAGGCCACTCCTTCAAATCATTAACTTGCTATTCCAAGCAGATCTTTCCCTCCTTTGAATGGATTGCATCATAATTAATAAGCACTTTGAGATCAACATACTTATTTAATGCATCCTACCATCTCACCTTATGCCCTATTCAAATAGCATGATTAGCTATCCAGTCAGCAACCCCATTGGCTTCACGGTAAGTATGGGTTATGGTTACTTTTTCAAATTTTTGAATTAAGGATTTAATTTCCATCACCATTGCCTCTATAGACCATGAAATTGAATTTTTGTTATTTAAGATATTTATGATATTCAGGGAGTCACCTTCCAACCATAATTTAGAAAATCCCATCTCAACTGCTAATTTAATGGTTTGAAGTGCTGCTGTAGCTTCAGTAATATGGCTATTCGACTTACCAATAGGGATAACAATAACATCAATTACGTTTCCCACATGATCTCTCAAGACTCCTCCGCATCTTGCTTTTCCCAGATTCCCTTTAGTAGCTCCATCAAAGTTTCCTTTGATCCTACCACAAGGGGGGACATTCCATTTTACACCTAATCTTGGATTTTCAGCTTTCACATTAGGCCTTTTAGATCTTAAGGGATTATCAATTTCAAAGGTTGATGTTATTTCCCTTCCTAGAAATGAATATTTTTCAAAATCAAATCATTCCCATAGGTTGGCCCATTCACCCAACATGTCAGTGGTGTGGAAAATTACATAATTGAGTGCATAAAAAATAAAATATGTTAAGCAAATATGGCTTAGTATTTACACTATGGTTTTCATGTTTGTGTGCCATTATTTAGGCGAGTTCTATTAATTTGATAACGATGTATTATATGTGTGTGGGAATAGTGTACATGAGTTTTTTTGAGACAACTCATCATAGATAGAGATGATTGAGATATTATAGGATATTGAGAGATAATTTTGGAATTTGATAAGGAATGACTCATTTATTATAGGAAATATCATTGTGTATATATTACAATTAACTATGTTGAATAATTAATAATTTTTTTGTGTGCCAAATTGTCAAAATTTTACAAAATCAAGGTCAAGCATATTCATCAGATAAAATTCTCAAGTAACTATAAAATATACTATTTAAAATTTATAAAATCTATCATATTCTTCCCAAACTGTAAATCATATACTAGAAGTAGTCATAATCCTAGTTTGAATCACACTAAGCTAGGTCAAGTTTTAACATTATCAAGATCAAAGATAGATTTATAACTGCATCCATATAGAAAAATATCACAATTTATATTTTAAAATAAGGGAAATAAATATGTGTGGATTGAATTCCTTATCTATATTAATAGATACATAGGAAATTATCAATCATTAATGGGGGTGATTGGGGTCAACTCAACCAAATTACACTTCCTCACTTTTTACAAGATATCATCCTTCACAAGTGGACCTAGGGTTTAAAAGAGAAGGAAGTTAGTTTATGGAGCCACACATTTATTCAAGGGCCATATATTTCACATATATATATATATATATATATATATATACACCATAATGTACAATCATATAGAGGAAAAACATCACATGATAGTAACATCAGGCCTAGTCACTATTATTGATGTTCTTGTTTAGTCTTGATAGTACCTATATTAAATACATAGATACATATGTATATGTTTATATGAATAATAGGCCTTATTCCATTATATTTTCATCATAATAACATAATTATAGTATAACAATCAAATATAAAATCTAAGTATCAATATCTCCTTAGTGTTTTCCATAAATAGCAAATTACATTATCAAATCTCTCTCAATCAGTTATGTTTAGATTTGTGCTTGATTGAAATATATTTCAATATTAATTAATTATATAAATTTATACTATTTTGATTCAAACTAATCCAAATATGGTAGACATATTGGTGAACCCAAATATTATTATTTGAACATTGCCAAACCTTAGGTTGTACTTAGGGTTTCATTCCCTTTTTTTTAGAGTTTTACATTTTTTCCTTGGGGTTTCATTTCAAGCCTAATTTTAAAAATGTAATTTATGTTAATTTAAGACTAATCACAATTACTCATTTGTCCGAAAACTTATTTTTACTTGCAATCTTCTATCCCTTGTGACCTAATAAGGTTGGTTACCTTATTCCTCTAAAGTGAAGTGCTAGCCTATGTGGTTTTTAAATTGAGCATAATTAAATTTCTTATAACTCACCTAAAATGGGTAATGAAATGTAAATGATAATTCCATCTTATTCACATTGTTTTAATGATGCAATTATCAAGGAATATGCTCAAATGGATGATAATGTTCACATGCCTAATCTAGAACATGATAATGAAGATAAACAATATTACCAAGATAGAATTACTCCTAATGACCTAAATGGGGTAGAAACTCAAAAAATTTAGCCTTATCTCAATTAAAAATTCATATATGAATGCAAAAAATTAAGATAAACCTATAACCTATCCTACCAAATCGATCTCGAATTGAAGAAGGTAAATCAATGAAAACCTATTGGATACTTAATTATATTGGGGAATGACCAATTAGATCTGCTAAACCTAGATATATGGGAAATTATTACACAACATCAATTGAGAGTTTTCAAATAATGGGTATTATTAAAACACAAATAAAAATGGTAAGGAACCATGGTAGGCAAATGAAGGCCTAGGTCACCTAGGGTAGAAAATGGCAAGTTTGGATACCCCTATAGCCATATTAAATTTAAGTGTAGAGGAGATCCAAACAAAGAGTTATACATTAAAAACTATTGATTTTAAAATATCTATATACTAAATGAAAGAGATAAATTTTATAAATACTTACCTTTAATAGAACCTATTGAGGCTCAATCTCTCCCTTGGACAATGGTGTTTTGAAAAAGATTGTTATGGTTGTAAGGATCAAAATGGTTTAAATTAGCTATATGACACAAGACTTATTATATATTTGCATCTAAAATTTCACAAGACCATAGATTTCCATCCAAAATGATATCTAAGCAATGGATTATCCTAAATGTAGACTAAAATCATAATTGGAGGTAATAATAGTGAGAAAATGATTGTTCATCTCTATTGGATTGAAATGAGCCTTGTATATATAGTGGTGAGTTGACCCTAAACCCTTCCAAAATTTAGATGATAATATCAGTCAACCGTAATGTAGTTTAAAATTTATTGTTTACCCTTGAACTAGGTTGTCCTATGTTGACCTATTTGCATAACATGCAACATGAATTTTAGAACTATGTCAACCTGGGTTGACCTAGTTTTAATTTTATTAGGAAGCATAAATACTGCATCAAATCGAATCGATATAGTTATAAAAGATAGATCTTGGAATAATTATGAGATATTTAAGATGAATATTATTTAGGATATTAATTAAGTGGGATTTTTAGTAGATATAGGCATGATATATTTAAAAAACATTCATATGAAGCACTAATGGTCTACCCACCCCTTTCCTAGTGTACCCTTTAAGGAATGCAAGAGAGACTAAAACTTGATAGGATTATAAAAGAGAGAAAGAATCAATAAATGATAAAATTTTAAAAATATTGTGTTTATACATATGCCCCACTCGAATCTCATCATGTGTCACCAAAGTGTAACATGGGATCGTGCTTCGATAAGGAACATATCAACACATTAACTGAGCTAACAAATTATAGTATTAAAAAAAATGAAATTACATAATTTTTAACTAAAATTACCATGTGCATATCTTAAGTTACCTTTATCACTAAATGTTTGCATGTTGTAGTGATAATATTGATCATGGGGGTGGAATAACTACCTTTGACGAACCCTATAAATAAAAATCTAGAGATAAAAATAACAATCATAGGAGAAGCAAAGTAAATGAAGAAATGACATTTCAATGTTTAAGTACTTATAAAATTTGGTAATCCAGAATGACAAAGGTAGGTTAAAACCAAAAATTCCAAGTTAAATGTCAGAAAGGAGGGAAAATTAGGTAACCAAAAAGCCAAGGATATTAAATGGCTAAAATACCTAAACATGTCTCCAAAGTGAGAAAAGTAATAATCCATTTTAAACCAAATAATCATGTAAAATATAATATAATCAACATCCATGTAAGACAAGTAACAATCCATACTCAAACAAAGATGAAAAAACTAGAAATATAAACAACATCGATGAAAGAGAAGTAACAATCCATACTTAATCAATAATGGAAAAAGAGAATATAATTAAAATAAAAAAGATGAAATGGATTTTAAAAAGGTGAAAAATAAAGTTCAATGTCCCAAACCTAACTATGGGATATCCAAAAAGGATAAGGAAATCAATAATAAAGTATCTCACAATAACTAAAAAATATAACTTCTATTCAAATGATAAATGAAACCAAAATTTTCATATTCTGACCATGTCAAAAATATATGGAGAATGAGAAGAAAATAAATTTTGGAAATGAATTACTAAAAATCATTCCTATTAAGGGGGAAATTAAATGGGTAGTGGGGGAAAGGGTGGCACCAAGGTGACAACATAATCTTTAACATAGATAAGACATTCACATTAAGATGGTAAGTTAAAAAAAACTTTTGACATCAATGTTTTTTACATAATTGTACCAAAGTTCCATGCAGGTATGTGATAATAAATGAAGTATAAGTATCCTCCCATGAAGGTCAGTACACATGAAAATTAAAATTGACTAACCTTCCCAAAACATGTTCATTATTCCTCAGGACCCCTTATAGAGCCATCAATCTACTATGAAGATTGGGTACTTTTGTGAGAAAGTAGGTGTTACTTATGATTAACATCCTATCCTAGTCTACTAGCCTACCACACCTTAATGGATCTTATTTCTATTGTGAGGCCAAATGTCGAGTTTAAGCTTTGACTAGAATAGGAGATGTGCTAAATAAAGATCACATATTTTTGTGTGATCTAAATTTTATAAATTGTAGTTTTGCCTATTGATAATATCCTTTATTTTATGATATGGATTTTAAATATTTCATATTTTGACATTATTCCTCTATATGGATTTATAAAATTAATCATGGGTGCTAAAAATGGCTATCATGAGAGAGTTTACACTTGGTGGTTAGAGAAGACAACTTAAATACTATGGTGTCTAAGATTCTTAGAATTTCACTTGAAAAAGAGTGTGATCTCGAAACCAATATTAGTGTACCAAAAGTGATGAGTATTAGGGGAGATTGTGAAAATGAGAAAAAAATTAATGGATTTCCCAAACTCAAGAAAATGTTTATAATTAGGATGGTACAATGATAGGTAGGCATGAATCATCATCATGAGAAATGGTGAATGCGGATGAAGACATGATGATAGGATGTTAAAGTTTTTAAAACAAAATAATATGACATAATTTTAGTATAAGAAAAAATATATCTTGACCATTGACTTATTTTTTGGGGAAGATACATAGCTAAAGTTGAAGACACAATCAATTTATGAAATGAATATATGATCATTTTAAAGGAAGGCATAATCTTATCCAAGGTATTACAATGTAACTCATAAATTGAAAAATCAAGATGTATAAAATCCAACAAGTGATAATAAATGAACCAATGACTTTGACAAGACTAAAAAACAAATGGTGGTAAAAATGATAAAATATATAAACGAGGGAAAAAAGATAATGTGTAAAGAAAGAAAACCAAGAGGTGTGAAAATTAATGAAGATGATGTTATGTTGCATAATAGAAAATGTAAGTAAGATCTGAAATAAATGTTATCTCCAAACTTATATAAAAAATTACGTATTAGCATCTAAGTAAAGCATACTAGAAGAGCAATATAAAAATGATATGTAATTAAGAAAAATATTTACTCAAAAATTGAGCATTGGTCAGTTCTTTAAAGATATGGCCTTCATTAGTTTGTAATCTATATGTACTAGGTCCAAGAATGTCTTTGAATACGTAAGGACCCCACAATTTTTAGGTGTACTTGACTTATTTATCATAGGTGTAATCTAATTTAATAACTAAGTCTCCAATATTTAAATTATTGACTTTAACCATTTTGTTATGTTGTTTATCAATGTGAGCTTCGTATTGGTAGTTATGTTGTAATTCACCCATATGTCTCTCATCAAGGAAGTCTAAGGAATGAAGACAAGATTCATGAATTTATTCATCAAGAATGGTGATGTGAATATAAATTCAAAAGGAAGGTAAATCAACTTCTAGTGTTAAGATAATTTGAAACCATACACTAATGAGAAAGAAGTTTTCTTAGTGGCAGTACATAATTATAGTGAAATAAGCCTAAAGTATAGGGTAAAGATTTAGGTGTCAATCAGAGCAAGAATATCAAATAGCATTTTGGAAAAAAAATAGGTATTTTATTAGTGGATTCTAATTTATTGTTACCCTTATGGTGGCATGGTGTGGAAAATTTGTGTAATTTTAAATTTTACTCATAGTTGTTTCATGTATTTATTTTTTAAGTTCCCACCATTATCAGAAATGATAATGTGAGGAATATTGAAATGACATATTATTTGATTATGAATGAATTTGGAAATAGTGATGATAGTAACATTGACAAGGGGCACGCATTTAACCCAATTGGTAAAATATTTAGTTTTAGTAATGATGGAGACATGGCCATCTTGTGATCTAGGTAATTTTCCATTAATATATAATCCCCACATAGAAAATGGCCAATGAGACTCCAAGGTTTGAAGTTCAGCCAAGGGAGAATGAATGATATCACCATGTAATTAGCAAGAATTACACATTATGGAGAATGTAATGGCATATTTTTCAAGAGTAGGCTATACGTTTCCCATGTGTAGGAATTTGTGGGTTGTTATAGTGATCACCATAAATTCCCCCATGTGTTTGTTCCAAAAGAGTAAGAATCTCATATTGAGTAACATAATAGAGTAAGGTACCTTAAACATTATGATAATAAAAGATGTCATATAAAATGACATATTTGTAGTCTTGTTTGCAAATTTGAGTCTTTTTATGTGAATCAAACTCTAAAAGATAAGTATGATTCTTGATGATTTTTATGACGTGTTTTTACATCAAACTTTGGTGAGTATTGATAGCCTAACCATGGAAAATAATGGAATAATTATTGGACTATAAATTGGATGACGATTTACTTATATGAATGAGAAATTATGAATCATGTAGTGTTTGATGAGGGTGAAAGAGAGAGGTTGATGAGGAAAAAAATCATCTATGGAACTTTGATCTCATGGGATTTATTTATATTAAATGATACAAATTATTTGGCTAGATTGGTATCAATTTGATGATATGTGATAATATTTTAACTTCTACATTGATAATCACCTCTTAATTGATGACATATGAGTTATGAATCTCCTCAGGCATGTAAATATGGGATGTCTAAATCTATGGTCACTTGCATCCCTAATATGAGAGCTTTATATTCAATAAATTTATTAGAAACATTAAAGTTTATTTGAAAAGATAGAGGTATGAGTTTACCATGAGGGTTGGATAAGACACAACATACCCAAACTTCATGAATACATTTGGCACCATCAAAATGAACTATCCAAGTTCCTTCATGTAAATAAATTTTAACATCAAGTAATTATTCAATGATGACTTTGGATTTAGGTTTAGAAATAGAAGTATTAGGTTACTCTATGTTTTGTGCCTCAAGATCAGTTGTAAAATTATTAAAGTAGTATTTAAGTGAAATATCTTGAATGAGACCTTAAATATAATGGATTTATTCATCAGGGAGAATATCATAAAGGTGATTAGTAGCTTAGATAGGGGCAAAAACAAGGTGATTGGAAATCACTTGCCCTTTAACTAATTTTTATGTGACAATTATTAAGTCAAATTCCATTAAGAGAACCATCCATTTTCCAATTCTATCTCTGGGTAAGAAATATTTGGAAAAGAAATGGTGGATTGGATTAGAATGTACAATGATATAAGTAGTTTGGAAAAGTATACAGTGTTGAATATTTTTAGTGCCAAGATAGGTAGTGAGATAATAATGTTAAAATTTTGTGTAATGTGTTTAATAATATATTCATGCATGACTGATGTAATATATAGAACATTTCATCCTATTTCATCATATTGAGAAAACATTGCTCTAATTGATATGGGGGTAGATGAAGTATACAAGATGAGGGGAAGATCATCATAAGGTGGTTTAAGAGTAAGAGGATGAAATAATGATTCCTTTATGTTATCAAAATATTTTTGATGTGTATTAGTAAATTAAAATAAATACATTTTTAAGGAGTGAATTGATCGAATATATATGGTGAGCCATCTCAAGAATAAATCATCAGATTGACTTCAGTTTACCAAGATATGTTTGTATGTATGGAATAGAACTAGGGATATGTATATTGATGATAAATTTGTTTTTAGTGGGATATACATAAATCCATAATATGGATACTAAAAATCCTAATATTTTTCTAGAAGTGACACTGAAAACACATTTGTGAGGATTAAGTCTAACTTTATATTTGATGAGGCAATCAAAGATAACAACAAGATCATGAAAATGATTTTCACAATGCTTATATTTGAAAATAAGACCATCCACATAAGTGTCAAATATTTTATGAATTATGTCATTAAAAATATGGATCATTGCACATTTATAAGTATCTTCAATTATTTTGAGACTGAAATGAATTTTAACGTAATAATAATTTCCCCATTTAGTGGTGAAAGTAGTTTTATTTTGATTTTTAGGATAATATGAATCTGGTTGTAGCCTTAAAAACCACCCATGAGAGATAAAATTTCATATCTAACTTTAGAATAAATAATGAAATTGATTTATTATTAAGTATAGTTATCTTTAGGACATGCTAAATTAAGATTATTAATATCTATACATATGAAAATAACCATAGTTAATTTATTGCAAATAAGAATAATGTTAGAAACCCATTCTGAGTAATCTATGGGTTTGATAAAATTAGCATCCAAAAGGTTTATGATTTATTTGAGACATAAGGTATAAATATAAATAGGGAATTTACATTAATTTTGATGCACAAGTTTGGCATTAGGATACATGATGATTTTCTGAACCACAATACTAGTATCAATACTAGTCATGTATTCATATGACCAAGTAAAAGTTTCACATTATTTATTGAAGAAGAGATTATATGTATCACATTCTTCTGGATGAAGTTATTTAGAATTAATAATAGGTTGAGGAGTGTTCATGGTACCATAATTGATTGTAATAATTTCTTAGATGAACATTGCATGTCCATATTGTAAGTGGTATAGAGCTAGAGGAAGCTTAGATATAAGATGCATTTTGGGATCAATACTAGTGATAGAATTATTAAAGCAAGGATTTTTGTTGAAAATGAACATGTTTGTGATATTGGTATGGAATTTGAGGATCACACGCATGGAGTAATTATACTATAGATTCATCACTAGGAAGGGTTTATAAAGTTCCATAGTATTTGACATATATTTGCAGAATAATAATTTGATTACTATTGACCAAATTTGACCCTATAGGTCAAATTGGGACCCCTACAGGTCAAAACTTGATTTTTAAGTGTTTTTAGGGGTTTAATATTAAGTAATATGGTGTATTATATGTATTTTGATGTTATTCCATATCAAATTAGCCTTGGTCATTAGTCATATTATTCAATATATCATTTTGAGTCATTTTGGGGTCATAAATAGAGAATTAAATGAGTTATACAAACTCATTGGGAAGTGTAAAATTTATAAAATGTGATTTCACATAGCATGTGTCCTAATAATTCTTTATCAATTTTTCATAACTAGAAATTGGCAGGTTTTTCAGAATAAAGGGTATTTTTCTTGAGAAAAAAGAAGAGTTTGGCACTTGTATGGCCCATGGGGGAAGGTGACATGTGGTAGAAGGTAATATAACATATATTAATATTCATCAAAATCATATCAGTGCTTTAAATTATTTTTAAGTGATAAAAAATTCCCAAAACCCTTCTGATCCTTTCTTTCCCTTTTAGACATGCATAAGCGATCAACATATTCATGCTTGGTACGGTTAGTGGAAGAGGTTTCAATTAAAATGCCTTTGGGAAGTGGTATTAAACTAAGAGATATACATTTAAATAATAATATTTCCAATATTTATAAATCATGCTTTATTAACCATCCTTTACAAGCTGACTATGTTTTGTTGCCTGCTAATATGTGCACCTTATAGGTTTTGATCCATTTTAGACAAGTCCGTATAAACCAGTTGCTAAGGATAATTATAGATGATTTTTTCTTCCTTATAAAATTTTACCTATTTTTTTTTCAATTGTAAGGGTGTTTTTATGGGAAAAATAACTTAGGTTTTAGGTGAAGGCACTATGTTATGTTACAAGCAATTTTTTACCATTTTCAAGATCTTCATCCTTGACCATTGTTTCAAAGGATTGTGATAGGTAAGTTTTCATGTTTTAAATTATATATTTACCAAATCCACATTTAAATATCATTATCCAAGCAATTTTTTATGATTGCAGTCAATACACTATGTATATGCATGCAGCTCTTTGAATATACAAGTATCTCAGAAGGATGCCATGATAGAAGAGGAGATATGATAGTTTTTTAAAATATTTTGAAGTGTTAAGAGTGTAATTTTTAACTTTATTAAGATTTATAATTAATCTCAATCATATATCTCTTATACACTACCTATAACACTATCCACTACCTATGCACACAGTCTTCTGCCATTAAAATGCACCTATAGGTGCCCTCATAAATGAATTCACATTGAAATGGAGGTATTGATATTTATTTCATATCCTTGATAGTTTTAATATGCATTTATAGGTTTTAGGATAGGCATAAAACTCATTTTATGGTCAAATCAATGTGCACTACCTAAAACTCACATCACTGCCTGTACATGAGAACATCCATCTATAGGTGGCTTAATAGAGAGTCAGAGGTGTCATGAGAAGAGATGGATCATGAGGTGAAAATATTATTAAAGTTACAACATTTATTTATATAATTTTATACATTTAATGTGTATATTGGTAAATGTAATTTGAAATCCATGATCAAGGTTTCAAATGACAGTGTTCAGGCCCCTTGTCCCTAAAACATGAAAATAAAGGTCTAGGGGATTTTTGTGAATATCATATTACAAGGTTAAAAATAATATTAGTTCATAAAAATGACTATTCCTTATATTATCTATGAAGGATAATATATATGATAAATATTAAGTCAAGAGGATTGGTGGAGGGTGATGGTTTGAGGGCTCAAAGTTGCCTACAAAGACACTAAAAACTTGCATTAACATCTATAGGATTTGAGTTTTAAGTGACTTTTTATATCCTAAAGGGATAAAACATATTATAATTGTTGTAATGGTCCTAATGATTAAATTTTATACACAATAACATGAGTATCATCAATATGATGTTGATGTATGGTATTTCAAGCTCCATGGACACTTACAGGTGTCCCTCTATAGGAAAATGAGTACCAACAATAGAACAGGTAGAAAGTGACCCAAGCATGGTGTTTTGATGATTTTTTAGGACATTAAATATGAATCCAAGCATGATAAGATTATTTATATCCACAAGACTTCAAGGATGGCCTTTACACACAATGAAGAAATCTCATTTACATATCATATGCACCTATATGAATCAAAAAGGTAGGGTTTCACAGTTAAGATCAGGAGAACTTAGTTTGGTGAATATGAAGGTTACAAGTAAATTTTAAATAATTAAATAAAACCCATGAAAACATAAATTAAGATCATTATGACCTCCATAATCCCTTGTAAATGTGAAATAAACCTACATAGACTCTTTAAGGTCTTGTATGCACCTATAACTAAGTGCCTAGTCTTGATGGAGGTAAAAGAGATGAGTTTGATAAGGAAGAGAAATAAGGTATAAAAAAAATTGAGATGGTTCATGATTATTTAGTAAATCATTTTCACATACTCCAATACTTCTCTTAGGTTGACCATCTACTCTTCACACTAGCCAAGGGTGACAATCTGTATAGTTGCATCGAGGGACTCATGTTGCCAATGTGTAGGAATGAGGAATACAAGGGAGAAGAGTAGTTTTTAATGAATTTAAAGATTATTTATCATGAATTTAATATGTGGATAATGTTTAATGAACCTAAAAACATTAATTTTATGCCTTGATAGGTCATTCTAGGTGGAAGTGAAAAATGTAGGAAACAATCCTTTTTAGAGGCCTTTTTTAGGCAAATTGAGTTGGTTAGGTGCCTAAATGGGGGATTATAACTTATAAATTTGGTAAAAATATTAATAATTACCTAATAAAAATCCTAAAAACTTTAATTTTATTTAAATTGGAGGGATATACCTCATTTTTGTGTCTTAGAGGTCAGTCAATAAAATTAGGGTTTTGACAAGACAAGCAAATGAAGCCAAAAAAGGGTAAGAAACTTGGTAGAAAGATTTGGGAAGACAAATGAACATATGGTGATGTTTATGAAAGTTTAATGGGTGCTAGGAAACACTCATACAAGTAAAATATTCTTTAAATGGTTAGAACTCTCTTGCACATAGCTCAACCAAACAAGCTCCAACTAGGCCTAGTTGGTAAATGAGAAGAAGAGATGAGGAGTATTTGGAGGGTTTTAGGGTGAATTAGAAAGATAAATTACATATAATAAATCATGATATACCTTACATATATGGATGAAACTAATTAAAATATTCCAAACTTAAAAGGTTTATAGTTAGGTCTACTAGGCATGTTTAGGCCTAAAGACTAAATGTGAAACCAATGTCACTTTTAGCTCTAAGAGTGGATTAAAATGGACCAAGAAATTTTTTTGAGGTCATTTCAGACATGTTAAAGATATTTGGATGCATGGGAATAACAAATAAATCCACTTTTGGATTAGAACCAACTCAGACCTATAGGGAATAAGAAAATAAGCTCGCTAGGTCAAATTTAAATGCTCATATCTCCCTTAGTGATTTACATGGAGAATAAATAAATTTTGAGATGTTATATAGGGTCCTAAACAACCATTTTATGGAATTTTATTGAAATTTCAACATCAAATCTGCATGAATAAACCTTAAGAGGGTAAAATAGGCCTAAACCCTTGTTAAACCCTTAGAATGACCCAATTGGATAAATTAGGATGAAGGTATATTATAATGGACCATAATTGATTGAAAAATTATTGGATGTTAAATAGGACTTAGTTAGGCTCCCTAAAATCAAGATTAATTGTATGGAATCTGTATATACGAGGTACAAATAGGGTTTTCTTGATTATTTTTTGTGTTGTGTAGGTTCCATGAGGTTTCAAGAGATTCAAATAATATAGAATGGAATATTAGGACTTAAGATAAGTCCAAATGTAAATTTAATGCCTTGAAACTACTCCTAAGTGCCTAAACTAGTTGCTTCATCTCAGCCAATCAAAATTGCCATGGTGACCAAGCTAGTGAGAAGGGTGAAAAACTTCAATTGATCTAATTTTAAGGTGTTATTTATGTCTCTAAGGCCATGGATGGTCTTGAAAAGTGTCATCCACTCCATTGTATTAATTTTAATATAAAATTGATGCCTTTTGGAATCCAAGTGTGCAAGATGTGTGGAAGAGGAGTTTTTTTAGACTGTAGATGGTGATGGCTCATTCTCAAATGATTTTGAGATGACAAAGATTGAAACCAATGCATGGAGATTAATGTTTTATAGACTTCCCTCTCATTTCAATCATCATACATATCCCTAGTTAGTTTTGGGATGTTCAAATAGGTGTGGATGATAAAGGTAGTTTTATAAACCAACACAAGGAGTTTCATGCCACTTTTCATGAGTTTATTGCCTTATATGGACACTTATACTTATTGACATTGCATGTTCCATTTCACACCCTCTTTTTTTTAAAATAAAAAGGGGTAAAAACTTTATTAAACTCAGAAAAGGATTACAAACCAGCAAAAGGCCAAAGCCCCAAGAACCTAAGAAAACCACAGAAAACAATCACCAAAAGTCGTCACACCCCAACACCATTTCCATCCTCTCTAAGAATCCTTTCCAAGTTCTAACACACCTCCTTGGGAAACAACACCCATTCATCCACCCTACTGCCATCAATATCCTCAGAAGCCCACTTCACCAGGCAATCTACCGCCCCGTTCCATTCCCTTGGAATATGAGCAAAAGACATGAAATCCATAAGTGAACTAATCTAAAATATCTACTACACTATCAAGGATAGTTGCCAACTCACATCATTAAACTTCCTCTCCAGGAGCATATTAATCAAAATTTGTGATTCGGCTTCACACTTCACCCTACGCCATCCTAACTCATAAGCTCTGTTCAAGGCATATAGAACAACGAACCCTTCCATCCTATTAACTATTTTCTCCCCCATGTGTGCTAAAAAATAAAAATAATAGATCTGGAGGAATCCCTACCAATCCCACCTATCCCAGCTGGGCCAGGATTACCTCTAGAAGAACCATCAATGTTAATTTTCAAAAAACCCTCAGGAGGGGGTGTCCATTTCCCATTCCTGTGAATTTTTTGCTTCCCATATCGACCACACCTGACGCAAGTAGAGGCCAAATAAATACTCTATATGCCTAACCTTTCAACCAATTCTGTGTCTCCCTTCTCCAGAGGAAAAAAGATTTCACTCTTAGCTTCTACAGTCTCCTAGATCATTCCAATAATCTTGCTCCATGCCTAGTGAATCACCAACTTCTCATTAAAAATTTGGTGATTTCGCTCAAGCCAAACTTGCCACAGTAGAAAAATGGGTCTAGCATACCATGCCTCTTGCAAGAAGTGAGCAGCAGAAGGTGGCTTGCCTAATCTAGACCAAAAATCAACTAGAGATGAGGTGTGCAAGCACTGACACATCCCACTAAGTGTGCCATAAATGAAGAGTGAAAGGACAACTAAAAAATAAATGAGATGACTCCTCCTCTGCTCCCTTACATAGGACATAGTGTGAAGGGCCAACAAATCCTCTCCGTCTAATATTCTCCCAAGTCAAGCTGCGATTCCAAGCCAATGTCTAGGTAAAGCAATTGCATTTTGGCCATGAAAAATTGCTCCAAACTCTTTTCCACCATGGAACTTCCCCTCCTTCACATTGCTGAACTATCAACTCCTGATAACCTGACGAGACCATGTATTTCCCTTTAAGATGAGGGGACCAAGCTAGCAAGTCGCTCTCCCTGAGTACGCAATAGTAGAGACCAGCAAGGATATTATGTAGCTTAGTGTACTCAACCTCCATACCAATAATCAGCCACTCCTCTGAAGCCTTCCATCTTGCCTCCGTCAATTGACCATGAAGAAGGAGAGATTTGTAGTCACACACCCTATTCCACCCTACCTCACTAAATCTCTGTGTAAGAACATCCAGGTGTGGATACTAAGTAACCAGAGGGGGAAAGCCGTCCCATGAATCATGCCAGAATTGTGCCTCATTACCCCCCTAAAAATCTAGAATAGACCTCTCTTGATCAAAGTAGCTCCTTTTTTAAGAGTAGCCCAGATCACCGATCCATTACTTGATAAACTACATCTAGGGATATATTTCATAGGGACCCCAAAAAAATACTTATGTGACAAGATCCTAGCCCACACTCGATCTTGTTCCTCACACCATCTCTAATAAAATTTTGTTGCCAGGGCCGTACCAGCCAAAACTAACTGCCACAATCCCAGGCCTCCAAACCTTTTTGGGCTGTAAACAATCTCCCACCTAATCAGGCTCCACTTCATTAAAGATAGGTTACCTGCCCATAAAAACTATTTTACCAAGGAATTAAGGTCCTTGAAAAAACTCACCAGCACCACCTGGAGCATACACCTATATAGAGGAAACACCTACACCACAGACTAGATCAGTTGTACCCGATCGGTGAAGGACAACCACCTATTGGTCCAGTGATTTACCTTAGCCTTGAACTTGTTCAGAATCCCCTACCATGACTTCTTGGACTATCTCCTAGTAGATATAGGGATCCCAAGATAAATAATTGAAAGGCTACCAATTTGGAACCAAAGAATATCAGCCACTCTTTGTTGAATGGGTGGTGGAGTGTTGAAGAAAAAAATGGATGACTTATCCTCATTAATTACCTGTCCCGTGGTAGCCAAGTAAGAATCTAAACCACTATGAATATTGGCAGCCTCCCTCATAGTAGCCATGCCCATCAACACCACATCATCCACAAACTGAAGATGAGAAAGAACTGGAAGGTCACCTCCCCACCTCCATCCTTGAATAACACCTTCACCAGTCTTTTTTCTAATAAGTTATCCAAGACCTTCCACCAGAAGTAGAAACAAGTAGGGAGATAATGGATCCCCTTGCCATAAGCCATGTGAGGATCCAAAGAGATGTGAGTGCTCCCCATTAACCAAAATAGAGAATGAAATCAAATTCACATAGCTCATTACCCACCTGATCCAATCTTCCTCGAACCCAAAGGCTACCAAAACCTTCTAAAGAAAGGACCACCAAACCCTATCATATGACTTGGACATGTCTAGCTTCATAAGCATCGCCTTCTCCCTAAACTTGGACATGGAGTGGATAGCCTTAGTAGCCACCACAATCCCATCCAAAATTTGACGCCCCTCCACAAAGCCACTTTGTTCCTCTGAGATCATCACCCCCAGCCACTTTTTTAATCTTTCATCAATCAACTTCAATATAATTTTATAGACTACATTGCAGAGGGAAATAGGCCTGAATTGACTTAGGCGATCAACCCCTTCTCTCTTGGGAATGAGAGCCAAAAAAGTTGAGTTCAAGGCCCTAAGCATTTGCTTGCTATTCTGAGATTCTTGAACCACTGCCAACAAATCTAATTTGATAATTTCCCAAAATTCCTAAAAAAATTCTATCAAAAATCCATCTGGGCCTGTCACCTTACTTTTTTTCATCATAAAGACAATCTTTTTAAGCTCCTTTATGTTAATTAGATGCATTAGCTGCTCCTTCATCTCTCGAGAAACTAAATTGAGAATATAAGAGAGTATATGATCCTCAGCAGCCGCTCCCCTCTGTCTTTCTTCTCTAAAAAGAGAAGCAAAATACTGCACAGCTTCATTACAAATATCCCTCATAGAAGAGATAGTCTCTCCACTATCCGATACCAAAGAAGTTATCATATTGAGATGTTGCCTGGCTCTAATCGAGTTGAAGAAGAAAGCTATATTCTTATCACCCTCCTGCAGCCACTCGACCCTGGCTTTCTGCTTCCAAAAGATTTCTTCCCTCAACTCCCATTCCTCCACCATCTTAATAGCCCTTGCTTCTTCCCTCAGCAAAAATTTGGATAGTCCCTCCTCTCTAATCAATCTGGTAATGATATTCAACTCCCCTTGCGCCTCCTCCTGAAAGATGTTCCCAAAGCTCAGAGTATTCCACATTTTGAGCTAATACTTCATGAACTGGAGAAGCTTGGCAAAAGTATACATGGATGTACCAATAGCCGAACTCCCAATTCTCCACCAATCAGCAACTCGACCAAACATATCCTGGTCCCTGAGCCACATGAGTTAAAACTTGAATGATAGCTTCCTCTGCATACAATTTGAAGAAATGTGAAGCTTAATTGGCCAGTGATCCGAGCCTCTCCAATCAAGGATCTCAAAACTCAAAGACCATAATTTTCCCACCCAATAACAAGAATTCATGAATCTATCAATACGCTCAGCAATAAAGTTCTCACCCATCCTCCTATTGTTCCAAGTGAACCACCCATTGCAAGGCTTGATATCCACCAGGTTGAGCTCTGAAATCTTGTCTCGAAGCAAATAGGAAGATGGTTCCAATATAACATTACCTCCCCTTTTTTTCATTAGGTCTAAGATAGCATTAAAGTCACCAGTCATAATCCATGGCAAATAAGAAAAGCCCTACAAAATAAGTGGATGTTATTCCAAACAAGAAGCTTACCTAGGAAGTCAGTGGGGGCATAGACATTCAAAAGAAGAATGTACTCCCCCAACTCAATGCATAGGGAGACCAAATAAAGTGAAGACCTGAATGTGATCCAGGACACCAGCTAAACCTTGCATGGATTCCAGAGATAAGCCATGCCTCTCGTATAACCCTATGCTCCCATGCATTGACATAAACCTTGCCTCCTTAGCTTAGGTGTAAGACTCAACATATACTCCATTGAAACCTTAGTTTCCTAAAGAAAGAGAATATCCAAACAGTGATTCCTAACCAAATCCCAAACAAATTTTTGTTTAGGGCCATTGTTCAAGCCCCTAACATTCCAAGAAATAACAATCATTTTGGAGGAGACAAGAAGTGGAGTCTAAGGTCTTGACCGACCCTGATTTAACCAGATTTTCCCCAATCATCTTTATCCTCTCCATGTACTTCTTCCTCCCTAGTTTGAAATTTTTTGGGAGCCCCTTTCTTCCCATCTTTCTGAAGAATTCCCAGGTGAGTAGGACCCTTGCCTCTCTTCTCCACCTCTATCGACCCTACTTGTGTGGGAAAAATTTCAGCCTCAATTTCCTGAACCATATTAGCATTTGATTCAATAGCCTTCTACTCCTCAACCTGCCCATCCATAATCATAGGTAGGATAACTTCCATAGGAGGTGTTACTTGGTCCATGGGATCATCTCCAGCTGTTCCAGACCCTCCCACAACTTTCTCTTCATTAATTAAGCTTGGGTAATCCTCCTGCTAGCCTAATTCATCCAGAACCCCAAACCTATTAACCGAATCCTCCTCCTGACACTCTATTAGGGACCTCTTATGGCCTCTATTTTGGCTTTGAGTCTTAACCTACACAAAGCCTTCAAAATCCTTGCCAGTACCCACTCCAACCTTCTTCCCTTTGTCCACTCCAATAACACTACTTGGTGGAGGTGGGGGTGAAGGCTGTTGATCACCCAATTTTGCCTTTGGGCACCTACGCACTAGGTGACCATACTCGTGGCACAAGCGGCATTTAAATGGGAGTGTCTCATAGTCTAGTTGTTGTACCCATGATTATGAGCCTGCACACAGCTCTACCATGTCTAGCAAAGGTCTACTTAAATCAATTTCCACACAAATTCAGTCAAAGGTCATGATTTTCTTACCTAAATTTTGTGTGGAAGACCCCATAGGTTTTCCTAGCATTGAAGCAATCATCTAAAGAGCATCCTCATGACATAATTCAATAGGCATTCTGGGTAACTGTACCCACACTAGAACTCTATTTGGCAGTTCCTCAGTAGGGTTAAATCCATCATGCCAAGGTTTCACAAAGAGCCCAACCTGATTATAAAAATAAGGACCACCTTGAAAGACCCTGTTCCTATCAACCAAGCATACAAATGTGACCATGAAGAAGTTATTGGCTAGCATCATAACCTCCATCTCACCCTCTGGCTCCCACACACGTCTAGCCCAATTCTCCAAAAAAGGGAGGGAGACACACAATCTAAAAAATTTGCAGTATAGTGAATGCTTGGATTAATACTCCACATCTTCAGCGATCATATCGAATGGGATAACTAGCTTTGGTCTCTCCTTATAATGCTCTAAGCAGCCATTCACCTTGGTAATTCATGATCCCCCAGCTGAGCTTTTGTCAAATGGTCTTGAAGTCTAGTTAAAGTCAGAATTTACCTCCATCCTTGGATCCAACCCCTGCCTATTCCTTCCTACTACCTCACTAAAGCTCCTTTCCATCCTAGCCTTAGTCAGCTCCTTCAGAGCCATAGTCACTTCCCCCCTAATCTATGCCTTCCCTAGTGAAACTTCCTTCTGTTACCTACCTCTGCCCAACCAATGTCTCAACCCTATGCAGACCAAGAATTTAGCAAAAATAAGCCAGGGCATGATGCCCTAGCCTAGCAATGAGTTGTAGAACTGGACCATGCGCTCCCAGCCTGCCATTTTTTCATATATCTTGTTATTCTTCACACCCTCTTATCATGCATATATAAATCCTTTTCTTAGCTTGAAAATTGTCCTTATGACCTTTGGACTTCTCTCTTCTCCTCTCTCTCTCTCTCTCAAGTTCTATAAAAACTAGCCATTTTGGCCTTTATAACTTATGCTCCACCTGAGTATGGTGAAGACCTACTCATTTTAATACCATTTGATCAATAAGACTACTTATTTTTGCCTCTTCCATGACTGATCATAGTGTGTTTACTTAGATGATTGTTTTTTCTTATTGGTGATTTGTCATTTCCTTAGCATTGTTATTTCATTCCCTCACCTATTTATAGTTGGAAAGTTTCTTCTTATAGGGCATGTGAAGTGTTTCATGATGTGTCAAGGTTGAGTGAGTTAGTATATTCAAATAGTGGCATTTTAGGACTCTTTTCTAGTCCCCCTAGCCTAAAATTCATCACAACCTCATAATGTAACATTGATGTGAGAAGATGCAGATTGGAGAAGTGTATGTTTGGTTAGTCCCTTGTTCTCATGTGTAACACACAACTTTTTTGAAGTCATAAACTTATTTGGTGTATCACCTCCCTTAGGATAGTTTTTTTTTAATTTTCTCTCTCCATTTTACCTCACAAAGCTTATGTGTAGTAGTGATCCAAAGTGGTACATCAAGGGGAGCTAGACATATCTAGAGATTCACCCCATTCATAGGCTACCCACAAGCCTAGAGTTATTTCAATTGTGCCACTTGGATGAGGATAGTTGAGATCTTTCCTCAAAGGGTGAAAATATAAGTGACAACATTTTTTGGCATGCCCAATGGGACTCTTAGTCTAAGAAGTTGAAATATTTTTGGTGTTTTATTTCAACACATTAGGATTTAGAGGAATCTATCTAAACATCAATGAAAACTCTGAGATTACATCAGTTGGTCAATCAACCTAGGTATTCATTTTAAATATTTTTGATAATAATTATTTGTGTTCTTACTTCTTGATGAAGTTTCATGGCTGCCTTTGGTGTTAAGTATTGTTTTACATAAGTTGGTGAGGTTTACCAAGCTTATGGCACTCCTTATCAGCCTTTTCATGATCATCACCAGCCCTAATATGATTATTGTCAGCTCCAATATGACCATTTTCAACCTTATCATGAAGTATATTAGTCCTATCACGAACCTCCTCACTATCTTGCTCCTCTTAGTTAACCTAATCACTTCTCAAATCAATCCATTTCCACTTTTAAGAAAACTCTTTGGGATATGAGAAGTATATGTTAGATCTTGACACATTAAGGGAACATGGTCAAGATGTTCCTAGTCATCTTGTTCATAAGGTCAGAGATGCATTAGAGCTTATTAAAATAAAGTGGGATCTTATTGATAAATCTAATTGCCATAGGCTCATAAGTGAGATGCTAGATGTGAGTGGCTTAATTGCATCCTTCGAAGATAAGCTAAGATTTTATGAGAAGTAGCCTTACCAATTTTATCAATCTTCATATCCACTTACCCAACATTACTATCAGTTCTACATGATTCCTACTCATGAAACCAATCAAGATCACCAAAGTCATCCTTTACCTAATCAGTTGGAAAAGAGAGTTAAAGAGATAAGCCTTGTGTTTGAAGAAAATATTGATAGACAGATTGAGTTGGCCAACATGCAAGTGAATAAATCCATCTCATTATAAAAATAAGTGGAATATAAGCTCTCATTTCCCTCTCCCATTACACCCCCACATCAATAAGTGACCTCTAGATATGAGATTCCAAGTTGGAGACAAGGTGGAGAATCCAAGCCTAAGGAGATTACAAGTTTATTGAACACTTCATCCACTCCTAAAATTACATCACCACATCAAGAAGAGACTCCTAATCCTAAAATCCTAAGCTATAATAATATAGTGTAATCATGGTGAAAGAAAGAGGATAAAATCTTGGATAAAGAGTGTGAGGTTGAGAAAAAGTTTAATCTTATGCAAGTCCCTCCTACCCTTCCTCAAGAGACCTCTTGTCTTCCATGTCAACCCTATTGTACTCCTTATCCCCATGATTATGCCTACCAACTTAAAGAGATACTTTTCCAATATAACCTATCCAAGCAAATTGAAGAGTTAGAGTCAAGGATGAAATTTCTAAGGTGTGATGGAAGGTTTAGACCCAAAAGAAGATCCTATGCCTAAACACACCCCATATAACCTTTCTCAAGAGAATGATCAAGACAAATCATATTGAAATGAAGTGATTTTTAAATGGAAGGAAGAAAACCAAGCTATTTTATCCCAAGGCATACCTCCCCTTCCTCAATAAATCCCAAAATAATCCCTTATAATTCATTCTCAATCTGATTTTGAGTTCTATGTTCCACCTCCACCAACTAGTTCATCTTGTCCTCACCCCATCATCCTTTGCCTTGATGGACCTATGTTATGGGAGCCTAAATAGGATTATTATTTTTTATAATAATTTATAACTCTTTCTTAAAGAAAATATACCTCCTTGGTAGCCTCATTGGGCTAGGTCACATGATTTAAAGATGCCTAGTCTTGGCATCACGAAGAAGGAGAACAAGATGAAAGATCTTGCAGCCCTTGAGAAGTAAATTTAGGTTATGAGAAATTAGATGCAAATTGAGATCCATAAATAGGTCCTAAATGTTTAAGAACACTAGCTTGATGACTTCATACATCAAGAAGAGAAGATTAAAGAGGTTGCAGTCTTAGAAAACTCTCCCGAGACCAAAGTGGAAGTTGTTATTCTTGAAGATGAACCAATGCCTCATCCTAATTTTGAATCACCCTCAGATACATTGGATATTGAATAAAAATAGATTTATGACATCATACATCAAGAAGATAATATTAAAGAGGTAGTGGTTCTAGATGATAAAGAAGACAAACATGATTGGTAACTATAAATGAAGTTCTTTCAAGAGCTTGAAGAATTTTGTCAAGTTGAGGGTCAAGAACTTGATAAGGTGAATAAATAGTATTCCATGGAGGATAATGAAAAATATTAGGTAGAATATTAAAATATCCTTGATGAGCTAGAAGAACTTTTAGCTGAAAAGAAACTTAATCTTATTGAGAGCACTATGGAAATCAAGAAGGTATGCCTTATTGAACCACCATTGGAGGTTGTAATTAAGGATCCATATGAGAAATTTGAGGCTATTTGGATGAAATAAGAGTTCATATCAATATCCATCCTATTTTAAACTTCTTGGTTCTCATTGGACATCATGCCCATGAAGTTAGAAAACATCATGAAAAAGTTGGAGGCATCAATGTCAGGGATCAAAAGATTATATGTCTCATTCATTCTTTCATGTCATGAAGCAAGAAGGGTTTAAAACTTCCCCATTGATCTAGGAGCGATTTTTAATCTCAATTTAGTGTTTGATTTAGTTTGTTTAGTTTGGTGTGTGTGTTTTATAAGTGCTCATGAAACACATATGTATTTGCTTTTGCTTTGTGTGTGTTTTTTGTTTTATGTGGTTGAGGTAGTCATTGGTCTTGTCTTGATCAAATATTTTTGTCAAATTAATATTTTTATTTATAAAACTTTAGATTAATCCTAATCCCAATGAATTCATAAGGCTACTAATCTTTGGTATAGGAAGCATACCACCCTTATGAGTCACTAATTTGTTGACCAAATTTGACCCTACAAGTTAAATTAGGACCCTTATAGGTAAAAACTTTAGTTTTAGGTGTTTTTATGAGTATAATATTATGTAATATGTTGTATTATATGTCTTTTTATGTTATTCCATATCACATTAGCCTTGGTCATTAGTCATATTAATCAATATATCATTTAGAGTCATTTTAGGGTCATAAATAGAGCATTAAATGAGTTGTATAACCTCCTTAGGAAGTTTGAAGGTTCAAAAATGTTACTTAATGTCCCATATGTCATAATAAGTATTTATCAACTATTTATAATTGAAAATTGGTAGGTTATTCAAAAGAAAGGGAAGTTTTTTTTAGAAAAGAGAAGAGTTTAGCGCTTATACAACCCATGGGGGAAGGTGAAACATGGGAAAAGGTAATGGAATATATCCTAATATTCCTCACACTAATATTAGTATTTTAAATTATTTTTAATTTCTAAAAAAATCCCAAAACCATTCTACTCCTTTCTTTCCCTTTTAGACATGCAGAAGTGATCAACAGGTTCATGTTTGGTATGATCAGTGGAAGAGGTTTCAAGAAAAACACCTTTGGGAGGTGGTATTAAACTCAGATATATACATTTAAATAAAAATATTTACAATATTTTTCAACAATTATTTATGAAGCATCCTTTACAAGATGACTATGTTTTTTTGCTTACTAATTTGTGCACCCTATAGGTTTTACTTCTTTTTAGAGAAGTCTGTACAAACTAGTTGTTGAGGTTTATTAAAGATGATGTTTTATTAATTATATAATTATACCTATTATTTGTTTCATGTTTAAAAGTGTTTTTATGGGAAAAATAAATTAGGTTGTAGGTAAATTCACTATGTTGTGTTACATACAGTTTTTCACCATTTTCAGGATCTTCGTGCTTGACCATGGTTTTAGAGTGTTGTGATAGGTCATTTTTCAAGTTTTTAATGATATATTGATCCCATACACCTTTAAATATCATTATAAAAGATATGTTCTATGATTTAAATCAACACACTATGTCTATGTAGGCAATTCCTTGAATATACAAGTATCTCAGAAGGATGCCATGATAAAAGGGGAGCTCTGATAGTTTTTTCAAATATTTTGAAGTGGGAAGAGTGTCATTTGTCACTTGGTGAATGTTTTTTCTTGGATATTCACCATTTTAGGAGATTCCAAGTCTCTCCTCATCCAAGTGGCATAATGGAATCACCTCTAGGCTTGTGGGTAGCCTAAGGAATGAGGTGAGTCTCTAGATAGTGCTAGCTCCCTTGATGTAACACTTATGATTAAAACTAAGACTAAATTTGGGGGGTGAAATGGAAAGATAAATTGAAATAAAAAATAAACTAATGGATGTGATACACCAAATTAATTGATGACATCCAGCCATATGCATATTACACTTGAGATCAAGGAACACATAAAACATACACTTTCCCAATCTACAATTTCTCACATCAATGTTACATTGTGAGTCCAAGATGAACATATAGGGTAGGAGGACTATAAAAAAGGCCTTTAATGTAACTAATGAAGAGACCAAATAACTTAATCCCTGACATATCCCAATAACACTTCACATGCCTTGCAAGAATAATTTTTCCAACTGTGAATATGTTACAAGAGTGAGCTAACATGCTAAGGAAACAAGAGTATCACTTAATAAAATCATAAATTAAATTAAATAAAAAATTATATGAATTTAAGAGGTAAAAATTATTAATTTTATTAATTAAAAGGTATACAAATGATCAGGGCTTCACCATACTCAGGTGGAACATAGAATATAATGACAAAATGGCTAACTCTTATAGAGTTTGAGATATATATATATATATATATATATATATATATATATATATATATATATATATATATATATATATATATATATAGAGAGAGAGAGAGAGAGAGAGAGAGAGAGAGAGAGAGAAATCCAAGGGTCAAAATGAAAATTTTAAATATAATAATATCATTTATCCATGTATGGGAAGAGTATATGGGTATATATATGCAAGATCAAGAGATACAAGTGTCATCTCAAATCATCAATCTCTAGCAAAGTGGCCTAAAACTCCTTTTCTTTCACAAAAAATTACTTTCATGATTAGGCCTATTTGAGTGAATTTTAATTTATAAATGTAAGGTTAAATGATTTTAATGGAATGGGATAATCCCATAAATTCCTCTATATTCATTGGTTTCATGCCTAGTCTTTTGGAATCACCTAGAAGAGATATATCATCACCTACACTCTAGGAAACCTCCTTCTCATGCACCTAGCACACTTGTATTCAAAATTGGATTTATTTGATCATTAAAATAGATGTGAGGGAGTTAATTACAAGTTTAAATAACCTCCATGTCATTTTAAACACCATAAAATATTTAAAAACATCACACTTGAAGTTTTCCATCTTCTTCACTAGCTTGTCAAATATACCAGATTTGACTGGATGAGTTGAAACACCTGGTTAGATAAATTATAAGATATTTCATGGAATTAAATGAATATTTGGAGTTATTATAAGTTTCAAAATTTATCCCAAATTTTTTTTCATCTCCTAACTCCTCCTATAACCTGAAAAACACATAAAATAGTGAGAAAAAGCCTATTTATGCCCCCATCCATATAATTTTGTGCAACTCATCATGGTGTGAAGTATCCTAGGGGAGTCCTATAAAACATAAAATCATAATTATAGAAAAAATATTTCACTTTTATAGCTATCCAACTCCATTTTCCAAGACTGGTACTTAGCAAGGGTCTATTAGGGTTTTAGGTCTGTTTGCCTTCTTCAGCTTCATTCATAAAAGTTGGACATCCAAGTTGTCAAAAAATTTCAATATTTTGATGCTAAAATACCTAAATAACTTCCCATAAGTATTTTTTATCCCATTCATATCCTCAATAAAGATAGAAGCATCCAAAATTGTCCTATCCAACGTGTTTCCCTTATTTTCACAGGCCTGAGTTTGTTATTGAGTCAAAAATAAATTTATTGATGTTTTATCTACCTAAAAAATATAATACATATATAATATTAATATACCAACATTATTAAATCAATTTAGAGTCTAACTTAGGGCACAAAGTGAAAAGGTCATCACCTTTTGGTCACTAGGCCTAATCTTGCTCCATAAGCCTGCCTACTCCTCTAAGAATTTAAGTTATCTTGATGAGTTTATTTTAATAAAAAAGTATAAATAAAATATATATCCATCCCATAAAAAGTATCCAATAGTTTTGGAATATTTTACCATGTTAATAATGGTTTTGATCCTCCATTTTGTCTTTAGGTCTTAATCCTGCTTATTATGTTGGACTGCAACCCTTGGTGTATGGAATACACTATTTGCTTTATCTCTCCTATGAGGTGTTATTTGAATTTTCTAAGGTATTTTAAAACTAAAAAAACCCTCTTTCATGTTTTCCTTGGCTTCTAGTCAACCTCTTTTATCCTATCTCTCAAGATTGTCTGCTTATGAGCTTAAGGGGAAGTACCCCTTGTTTGAGACAAAATAAGGGGCACTTCCCCTATTACCTTAGGAAAAGTGAATATTTTATGGAATTTTTTAAGTTTTTATGAATATAAAAAAATTTTATCCCCTTATCATATGAATAAACCTTCCAAACTTGCAAAATCCAAGATTGGTTCCTTCTTAAAGTAGACTATGTAGGGTTTAAGACCATGGATTGTATTTGAATCTTTTGGGCTCTTAAGATAGTTTGGTGAGATCACCCACACCAAAATGAGATGGTAACTCAATTAATCATCATTTTTTAACTTATATTAATACTTCCCATGCTTCTTAGTCTTTAAAAATAAATGAGTCTATTACCTTGTTTCAAGCTCTCTAACTATAGGTGGTTTCGTTAGTGACCCCTGCTATAGGTGGAAATGACTGGTTAGGATTGAAAATGATTTTTTAAAACCATTATTTAAACCAACATGATCATATAATATATTTATTTTACCTTTTTTCACCTTTTATGGCCTTCCATAATTACTTAGGCACACTTCTCACATCACTATTCATCTCAATCCTCTTAAGCTTAATTGTAGGTGCACATTGGTTCTTTGGACCTAGGTTATGATGTTGGGAGGTATCATTTTCATTCCATAAAGTCACATAGAACTTATATATAATTTTATTGATCTTGGACCCATCTTTTTATCTATTTTAGGCTTGAATCATTACCTAAACACCTTGTTAGTTTACTTATCCCTACCTAACTATTGTGACAGTCCTATATAGTGACTGTAGGCTCATGTCTCTCCGTTAAGACCTTAGTCATGAGGAATATAGAATTTTAATTAAGATCTAAATTTCAATTATCATCCATTTAAACCTGAATCCACTTGAGTGGGCTAACACATCCTCAAACTTCTTGCCTAGGTTATTGTCTGTGGAATGAGGCAATTTACTCTGCTATAGATTTATATTTGTTCACCTAAGCCTTATCCCTAGTATTATAAGACTTAACCTTAATCATAATAATCAATAAACATAATAATTCACCTTTTAATCACCTTATATTCACTTAAACATCAATAAGACATCAAATTAGCTCACTATCTGAGGTACCTTGCTGTAGGTGCATGTTTTAAGCTACTTGTATGAACTGCAAGATGTATATGGGATTCAAAACATGACTTTTCATCTTGTATGGATGGTATTTAGGTCATAAAATTTCACCTTACATAATTTTAACCTTCCAACCATTGAAACAAGTTCTACTTTGAAACCTTGGTGAAAAATTCTCCTCTTTGATCTTAGGCCTGTAGATATTATTGCATGTTTTTATTGTGTTTATGGGCATATTTGAGGCCCTCAAAAACCTAACTCCCTTAATTTTTTTACCTCCATCCTTGGAAATTTTATTATAATTCATGGATAAATAAACATAAACACATATAGAGGCATCAAAACCTCTTACACTCTTATATATGAAACCATAAAAAATACCCTTGACCTCTATTTTGTAATTTCAAGGACCAAATCCCAAAATTCGATCCTCACTCTTAAGAAATATTCTTATAGTTTTTTTTCCATCCTAACACCTCATAATTTTTTTTCATTATGTTTCTATCCTACCATTCAATTGAGTAGGTTTTAATAACTTATTACACACTTAGAAAGGCCTCTTTACTCTCTATTGAGGTCACATGTAGGTGACTATTTACACATATAGGTGGCAAGTTTGGGATGATGAGTACTATATAATTTTCTCACCATTAAATGAATATTAGGATATTTAAATTTATTAACATGAATTTAAAAAAAAATTAAATTGATCCCAAAGACCATTCTCATAGTTTGAACATGGTTTCTTCTCAAACACCTATGGGTGAGTAATTTAATGGTAGAAAGTGAGAAGGTGTCTCTAGTGATTTCCCAATTCCTCTTCTTTGAAAGAATTTTAAAGGTTTTATTCACCACTCTATGATATTGGATGACACACCAAGACCTAAAATTATTTATTATACCCCTATGAACATGGCATTAAGGTTTGAAACATATTACTTCCCAAGACTGACTATGTGTGATAGTTATAGTTAGACAAACAACATGATATTTATGAATTCAAGTTCATGAGGTGTACTTTGAATAATGAAATTGAGGGAACATGGGATGAAAATAAAATTGTAAAAATGAGAAATAAACTATCATAACCCCCAAAATCCATTGACAAAGCACAAAGCTTCTAAAAATTGTGAAAACTATCCATAACTCAGAAAATTGTATCCTCCTACAAATTGAAATGATTGGCACATCAAAACCTCATGAAACATGAAAAAAAGTGTGGGGAGAATTGGATAAATATTTACAAATTATATAAAATCTATCTTATTATCTAATTTGTATGGAGTTACTCAAACAAGACCAAAACTTGAAGGGTGCACAGATTGATAGGTAGTTTTGGAGGGTCAACTTCAAATGGATGATTCATAATTCACAGTTTATAATTCCAAAACTTCTTGATATTAAAATTTATCTACATATGTGTATAACAACCGAACAAAATCAATGTACCTAAAACCCCCTATGGTGGCCATACCAAATGCAAACTTGTAAGTCACTCCTCTATACTAAAAAGGATGAAAGAGATATATAACAGTTTTGAGATATAAATGGAAATTTTAAGTCATTAAAAGCATGTATTTTATTTAATTAACATTAAATGGAATAACTTGACCCTCTTAACATATGGCACACTTCCCAAGGAGTTGTACAAGTGTCCTTTCTTCTTTTTTCACTATAAAACTATTCTTTCTTCTACATAACCTATAATATTAAGTTATTAATATTTACTAAAGACTTTATAGGACACATGGCATGTGACATAATTTTTAACTTGTAAATTTTCTGAGAAATCTATACAAATCATTAAATGCACCTATTTGACCCCTTAAAATGACTCAAAATGATAAATAGACCTAGAGAACTAATGACCAAAGTTATTATAACATCAATTGACATTAATTGACCTATGAAACAACTTATAACAAGATGTTAAACCCACTATAAAACTAATTTTTTACCTATCGGTGCCCTAATTTGACTAAAAAGTGAAATTTGGTCAACAAATTGGTGACTCATAGGGTTAGTATGTCTGCTATACTAACTAGACCAGTAGCCTTATTAGTCCATTGGGATTATGGAGTCATCTAAGGATTTAGATGAACAAGATAACTAAGACTACCTGAACCACATAAATCAAAGACACACACAAAATAAGATAACAAACACACACATGTGCTCTAAGCACTTAAGAAAAGTAGAAAACAACTAATATGTACAACCTAACAATAAGCATACCTCCCTCCTAGATCAAAGGGGAAGTTTCTTAGGTATATTCCATGACAAGAAACTTCATGGTGCCAAACAATTATTTTATTGAAGTAGACACTTTGTGGTTCACCTTTTTTATTTTCCACCTTGATTGGCATGTATTCAAGTGGATCAGATTCAAACATATCTCAAACATATATGTATCCTTCTTGCTCTTTGAGACATGTCTTATGCTGGTCCTTCATGCTAGCATAGATCATTAATACATCAATGGATGCAATTTTATCATTTTAAGGCCCATTAGCTCATTTCCTTCTTGGTATGTGTCTTGAACCAACTCATCTTTCTCTATTTCTTCAAGAAGATTGAAAAATTGATCTCTAGCTTCTTCATTGCTCTCTTGAGGAAGGGATGCTAGTTTGATGTTAAAATTAGTAAAATAGTCTTCTAGCTTATCCCAAAATGAATCACTTGCTTATTTGATCTAATCGTGGTCTCATTCCTCAATATCAAAACCATACCAATCTGATTTTTCTTCTTCTTGATCAAAGACTAAGATATCATCTTGTTCATGAGAATCTTTTTGGAGCTCCTCCTCATCACTTTCAATAGATTGTTCACTATATTCATCAAAATAAAATTGAAGCTCATCAATTAGAGATAGTGAAATATCATCATGTATACATGGCTTCATACCTGTTGCTTCTCCATTTAGATTATCTTCTTCACCCTTGAGTTATAAAATTTTATCTTTCACCTCACATAAGGCATGTTCTCATCTATCAAAGGAAAGGATGGGAGGGAAAGAAAGTTCCTTGACTAAGTTGAAGCATGTTTGAATATATTTATTCTCTTCTTTCCATCTTGAAACAATCATATCAAAGTTTTGACAAGTTTCATCACTTAAAACCACTTTAGATTTAGGAATATGAGAATGACTAACCAAATATATGTTTCTATTCATATGAGTCTCATCAACTTATTCCTTATTTTCCTCTTTAGGTTGTTCTTGAATTTGAAGGATATCATTCCAAAATATGAAACCAATAGGCATATCTTATTCCTTCCTTTATTAATCAAGATTTTGGGCTGATTCATGATGATTACTCCTCCAACTTGGGATATTTATATCATGTGTCTCCTCTTGATGATAGGCAGCAACTTCATTCACCTTCTCAAGGTCTTGAGCTGGTTCATGAGGTAAATTTCTCCAACTTGAGATCTTGATATCAGATTAAATATCTCGAGGAGGTTGAGGGAGACTAGGAAGAGTTTTCACATGCATGGGAGGATATGTTTGAATATATATGTGTTAGTTTCCATGAAGGATAGGTTGAATTTCCTCAAAAGAGGGCTCATAATTTAGGAAATTAGAATAGTTAGTTTTCATAGAAGGATGCTCTAATATCCTTTGGTTTTGGATTGCCAAATTCAAGATATTAATAGTAGGAGGAGTTTGATTTGACATAGGAGAGGATGCATTAGATGGGCTAGTAGTCTTAATCATTCTTCTTTGATGAGCAAGTGTTGTTTGGAAAAAATCATTTGGAATGAAATAACCTTGATTGGGTGTAGAAAAATATTCTTTGAGTGTACTAAAGGGTTAGTTGATTTTATTTTGGTGAGATAGTGCCATTTGATAGAAGGGATTTGGGGTATGAGGAGAGGGTTACTTTTGCATGGGAGAAGGCTATCTTAGGATGGAAGAAGGTACATAAGGCTGATTGCATTGTCTGGCTTGACTCCTCCTTCTTACTATTCTCTCTTCCATGGATTACATGGCTTGAGCATGCCTAAACAAGCACTCCTCTTTATACATTATCTATTTTTGGTATCTATTATACTCATTCAACCTATCTATCTCCATCATTTACTTTTCATATTCTAACATTGTCTCCATAACATGCTTATGTTGACTAGGAGAAGGATAATTAAGAGAGTTACTTGAGGTGATTCCATAAACAACATGAGCTTGATCAAAGTTATGTGAAGGAACATAAGATCCATATTGCTAAAAAATAGGATTATACATACCAAAATCTGATTTATTGATGCACCAAGGCTATTTGACCAAATAATTCAATCTATATTCATAATTGGTGTTGATTGAGATGCCTCCAAAAGGTTGATTGGTTAAATAACACACCAAGAATTCTATAAATCCTTGGACAAATAGTCCCACTAGGTGTGACAAAAACTATTATCACTAGGATATGCACCATTTTAGGATATTCCAAAGCTCTCCTCATCCAAGTGGCACAATAGAATTACTTCTAGGCTTGTGGGTAGCCTAAGGAATGAGTTGAGTCTCTAGATAGGGCTAGCTCCCTTAATGTACAACTTGGGATTGAAACTAAGACTAGCTTTTGGGGGTGAAAAGGGAAAGAGAAGCTAAAATAAAATCTAAAATAATGGAGGTGATACACCAAGTTAACTAATGACATCCAACCATATGCATATTACACTTGAGATCAAGAAACAAATCAAACATACGCTTTCCCAATCTAAAACTTCTCACATAAATGTTACATTATGAGGTTAAGATGAACATCTAGGATAAGAGGACTAGACAAGAGGCATTGAGTGGAATTGATGAAGAGAAAAACTCACTTAATCCTTGACATATCCTAATAACACTTCACATGCCATACAAGAAGAATTTTTCCAACTGCAAATAGGTTACAAGAGTGAGCTAACATGCTAAGGAAACAAGAGTGTCACTTAAGAAAAATAAAAAATTCAAGTACACACACTAATTATAGTCATGGTATAGGTAAATATTATTCATTTTATTGATCAAAAGGTATAAAAATGAGTAGGGCTTCACCATACTCAGGTGGATCATAGAATAAAATGCCAAAATGGCTAACTCATATAAAGTTAGAGAGAGAGAGAGAGAGAGAGAGAGAGAGAGAGAGAGAGAGAGAGAGAGAGAGAGAGAGAGAGAGAGAGAGAGAGAGAGAGAGAGAGAGAGAGAGAGAGAGAGAGAGAGAGAGAGAGAGAGAGAAGAAGAAGAAGAAGAAGAAGAAGAAGAAGAAGAAGAAGAAGAAGAAGAAGAAGAAAAGTCCAAGGGTCAAAAATACACTTTTCAAGTTGATAATATTAGTTATACATGAATAGGAAGAGTATATGGGTTGATATATGAAATATTAGGAGATACACGTGTCATCTCAAATCATCAAACTCTTGCAAAGTGGCCTAAAACTCCTTTTCTTGCATAGAAAACTACCTTCATGATTAGGCCTATTTAACTAACTTGTAACTGATCAAGGGCAGGTCCAACGATTGTAATGAAATGGGAGGCTCCCATACATGCATCTTCATGTATTGGTTTCATGCTTGGTCTTATAGAATCACCTAGAAGAGAGCCATAATCACCTCCACTTTAGGAAACCTCCTTCTCATGCACCTAACACACTTGGCTTCCAAATTGGATTCATTTTATTATGAAAATATGTGGTATGGAGTTAATTAAAAGTTTAAAGACCCTAAATGGACTTATAATAACTAGAAAATATTTAAAAACATCCCACTTAAAGTTTTCCATCTTCTTCACTAGCTTGTCCAATATGCCAGATTTGAATGGATGAGCTAAAACACCCAGTTGGGGAACTTAGATTATTTTTCATGGAATTAAATTAATATTATGAGTTATTATAACTATCTATATTTTTCCCAAAATTGGTTTCATCTCCTAATTATTCCTATATCTTACACAACACACAAAATAGTGAGAAAAAAACTATTTATACCCCCATTCATAAAATTATGTACAACTCATCATGGTGTGAATTAGAATATGGGAGTCATATACAACCTAAAATAATAATTATATATAAATTATTTCACTTTGGTAGCTATCCAACTCCATTTTCCAAGACTAGTCCTTAGCAAGGGTTTAGTAGGGTTTTAGGTCTATTTGCCCTCTTAAGCTTTGTTCATAAAATTTGGACGTCCAAGTTTCCAAAAAATTTAAATAGTTTTATTTTAAAAAACCTCAATAATTTACCCTAATTCATTTGTCTCCCATTCATATCCTCAAGAAAGATACGAGCATCCAAAATTGTCCTATCAAGCTTGTTTCCCTTATTTTCATAGGCCTAAGTTTGTTATTGAGTCAAAAATAAATTTATTGATGTTTGATCTACATAAAAAAAATCATAAATATCTCATATGAATCTAACAACATTATTCAATCAATTTAGAGGCTAACTTAGGGCTCAAAGTGAAAAGGTCATACCTTTTGGTCACTAGGCCTAATCTTGCTCGATAGGCCTACCTGCTCCTCTAAGAATTTAGGCTATATTGATGATTTTATTTACATAAAAAAGGATAAATAACCTATATATCCATCCCATAAACATGATAAAATATTTTTTTAAATATTTTCCCATGCTAATAATGGTTTTGACCCTCCATTTGGTCTTTAGGTCTTAATCCTACTTGTCATGTTGCACTGCAACCCTTGATGTATAGAATAACCTATTTGCTTTCTCTATCCTATGAGGTGTTATTTAAATTTTCTCAGGTATTTTAAAAATTCACAAACCCTCTTTCATGGTTTCCCTAGCTTTTATTCTACCTCTTTAATCCTATCTCTCAAGACTACCTACTTATGAGCTTAAGGGGAAGTACCCCCTATTTGAGATAAAATAGGGGGTACTTCCCCTATTAACTAAATAAAAGTGAATATTTTAGGGAATTTTTTAAGTGTTTATTAATATCCAGACAAAAAAATTATCCCCTTATCATATGAATATCCCTTCCAAACTTTCAAAATCCAAGACTGGTTCCTTCTAAAAGTAGACTATGTAGCGTTTAAGACCATAGACTGTATTTGCATATTTTGGGCTCTTAAGATGGTTTGGTGAGATCTCCCAAACCCAAATGATATGGTAATTAAATGAACCATCATGTTTTAACTTCTATAAATACTTACCCTACTTCTTAATCTTTAAAAATAAATGAGTCTATTACCTTGTTTCAAGCTCTCTAACTGTAGGTGGCTTAGTTAGTGACCCCTATTGTAGGTGGAAATGACTGGTTAGGATTGAAAATGATATTGAAAAACCATGATTTAAACCACCATGATCATATAGTATCTTTCTTGGACCTTTTTTCACCTTTTATGGCCTTTCATAATTACTTAGGCACACTTCTCACATCACTATTCATCTCAATCCTCTTAAGCTTAATTATAGGTGCACATCGGTTATTTGGACCTGGGTTATGATGTTGGGAGGACTCATTTTCATCCCTTGAATTCAAACATAACTCATATATACTTTTATCTATCTTTAACCCATATTTTCATCTTGTTTAGGCTTGAATCATTACCTAAACACCCTATTAGTTTACTTATCCCTACCTGACGATTATGACAGTCATATAATGATTGTAGGCTCATGTATCTCCACTAAGAAATTGGTCATGAGATTTAGAGAGTTTTAATTAACATAAAAATGTAAATTATCATCTATTTACACCTTCATCCACTTTAATGGGCTAACATATCCTCAAACCTCTTGCATAGGTTATTGTCTGCTAAATGAGGTAATTTACTCTATTATAGGTGTATATTTGTTCACCAAAGCCTTAGCCCTAGTATTAAAAGACTTAAACTTAATAAAAATAATCACTAAATTCATTCCTTCAACTTTTAATGACCTTTTATTCCCTTAAACATCACTAAGACATTAAATTAGCTCATTATCTGAGGTACCTTGCTGTATGTGCATGTTTTAAGCTACTTGCACGAGTTAAAAGATGTATATGGGAGTTAAAACATAACTTGTCATCTTGTGTGGATGGTATTTAGGTCATAAAAGGTCACCTTATATAATTTGAGCCTTATAACCATGGGAACAAGTTCCTCTTTTCAACCTTGGTGAAAAATTCTCCTCTTTGATCTTAGGCCTGTAGATATTATTGAATGCTTTTAGTGTGTTTATGGGCATATTTGAGGCCCTCAAAATCCTAAATCCCTTTAATTTTTTACCTCCACACATGGACAGTTGATTATCCTTCATTGATAACTCAAAATCAACACATCTAGGGGCCTCAAAACCTCTTACACTCTACTTTATTAAACCATCAAAAAGGCCCCTGACCTCTGTTTTGTAAATTCACAGACCAAATCCCAAAACTCAGTCCTCACTCTTAAGAAAGATTCTCATAGATTGTTTTCCATCCTAACATCTCATACAAGTTTTTCATCATTTTATATCCTACCATGCCCTCAAGGAGGTTTTAATCACTTATTCCACACGTATAATGGCCTCTTTACTCTCTGTTTAGGTCACATGTAGGTGACTATCTACACATATATGCAACAAGTTTGGGATGATGAGAAGTATATAATATTATCACCATTAAATGAATATTAGGACATTTAAATTTATTAACATGAATTTTAAAAACTTTTAAATGGATCCCAAAGACCGTGCTCCTATTTTTCACATGTTTTCTTCTTCTCAAACACCTATGGATGAGTAATTTCATGGCAGACGGTGAGAAGGTGTCTCAAGTGACTACCCAATTCCTCTTCTTTTAAATAAATTTGAAGGTTTGATTCACCACTCTATGACATTTGAGGACAGACCAATATCTCAAATTTTTTAGTATACCCCTATGACCATGGCATAAAGGTTTCAAACATATGTCTTCCCAAGACTGACTGTGTGTGATAGTTATAGGCTAGACAAACAACATGAACTTTATGAATTCAAGATCATGATGTGTAATTTGAAGAATGAAATTTAGGGTAAATTATATGAAAATAACATTGGAAAAATGATAAATAAACTATCACAACCCCTTGAATCCATTGATAAAGCACAAACCTTCTAAAAATGGTGAAAACTACCCATAACTTAAAAAATTATATCCTTCTACAAATTGAGATGATTGGCACATAAAAAACTCATGTAACATGAAACAAAGTTTGAGGATAATTATATAATGATGTAAGCATGGTTTTTAAGAAATATTAGTATTTGGTTTGTACAGAGTTGCTCAAACAAGACCATAACCTGAAGGGTGCATAGATTAATAGGCAATTTTAGAGGGTCAACTTAAAATGGATGATTCATAAAGAAAATTTTATCATTACCAAATGTATTCATATTAAAATGGATCTACCTAAATGGAGAAAAACCTCTAAAAATCATTCTACCTAAAACCCCCTATGGTTATCATACCAAATACAAACCTACAAGTCAATCCTTTATGCTAAAAAGGATGAAAGAGAGATGGAATAATTTTGAAATATAAATGGAACTTTAAAGTCATTAAAAGTGTGTATTTGAGTTAAGGAAGGTGAAAGGGCATCCCCTGACCCTCTTCCCACATGGCACACTTCCCAAGGATCCATACAAGCATCCTTTTATTCCTTTTTAACTATAAATCTATCTTTTATTTTGTAAAACCTATAATATTCTATTAATAATAGTCACTAAAGACTTCTTAGGATACATGGAATGTGAAATAAGCATTTTTAACTTGCACAGTTCTTAATAAACCTATACAAAGTATTAAATTCACCTATTTAGCCCCTTCAAATGACTCAAAATGATAAATGGACCTAGAGAACTAATGACCAAAGTTATTATAACATCAATTGACATTAATTTACCTATGAAAAACCTTATAACAAAATGTTAGACCCCCTATAGACATATAAAACTAAGCTTTTACCTATAAGTGCCCTAATTTGACTAAAAAGTCAAATTTGTTCAATAGTGAATATTTAGAATGAATCTCAAGCATATATCTCTTATACACTACCTATAACACTATCCAATACCTATGCACATGGTCTTCTACCATTAAAAATCACCTACATGTGACCTCATGAATGAATTCACATTGAAACAAAGGTATTAATACTTGTTTCATATCCATGATTGTGTGAAGATGCATTTGGAGGTGTTAGGATAGGCATAAAGCTCATTTTATGGTCAAATCAATGTGCACTACCTATAAATCACATCACTACATGTACATGAGAACATCCACCTACAGGTGGCTTAACAGAGAGTCATGTGTCATTAGGCATGTTGGATTATGAGGTAAAACTCTTCTTGAAGTCACAATATGTTATGTAGAGCATTACTGACCTATTTGAGGTGTGGATTGGTAAATGGAATTTGAAATCCATGATCAAGGATTAAAAGATAGTGTTTATCCCCCTTGTCCTTAAAACATGAAAATAGAGGTTCAAGGGCATTTTGTGAATATCATATTAAAAGGTTACAAAGACTCTTAGTGCATAAAAATTACCATTCCTTATATTATCCATGAAGGAGAAGATATATTCTAAATATGAAGTTAAGAGGATTGGTGTAGGGTGATGGTTTAAGGGATCAAAGTTGCCGATAGAGACACTAAAAATCTACAAGATTTGATTTTTAAGTGACTTTTGATATCCTAAAGGGGAAAAAACATATTATCATGATTAGAAGGGTTATAATGATTAAATGGTTTAATAATAACATGAATATCATCAGTATGATGTTTATGTATGGTATTTCAAGCTCCATGGATACCTACAAATGTCCCTCTATAGGAAAATGAGTGCCTACAGGGCAAACAATGACCCAAGCCTAGTGTTTTGATGGTGTTTTAGGACATTAAAGATGAGCAAAATCATGATAATATGATTTTTGACCCCAAGGCTAAGGATGGTCTCTACACACCATGACTAAAGTTCATATACATCTCATATGCATCTACATTAATAAAAAAGGTAGGGTTTTAAAGTCAAGATAGGGAGAACTCAATTTGGTGAATTCAAAGTGCATATGAAGGGTAAAAGTAAAGTTTAAATGATGAAATTAACCTATGAACACCTCCATTAAGATAATTATGACCTGCATAGTCCCTTGGAAATGTGAAATAATCCTACATAGACTCCTCAAGGTCCTGTATGCACCTACAATTGAGTGCCTAGTCTTGATGAAGGTAAAAGAGATGAGTTTGATAAGGAAGAGAAAGAAGGTCTAAAAAAAACTTGAGATGGTTCATGATTGGTTAGGAAGGTGTTTTCATATACTCCAATACTTCTCTTAGGTTAACCATCTACTCTTCACATTATCCAAGGGTGATAGTCTGTATAGTTACACTAAGGGACTCATGTTTCTCAATGGGTAAGAATGAGGAATCCAAGGGAGAAGAGCAATTTTTGATGAATTTAAAGATTATTTTACATGAATTGAATATGGGTATCATTTTTAAGGAGCCTAAAAACATTAATTTTATTCTTTGAGTGGTCATTCTAGGTGGAAGTGAAAAATGTAGGAAATAATCCTTTTTGGAGGCCTTTTTTAGGTAAATTGAGTTGGTTAGGTGCCTAAATGGGGGATTATAAATTATCCCTTTGGTAAAAAGTTTCATTTTGACCTAATAGAAATTATAAAACCTTTACTTTGATTTTAATGTGAGGGATATATCTCACCATTTTTGAAATGTAGGGAATAAGAAAAGGTTTTATAAAAGTAAAGGTTTTATAAGCCAAAAAGGTCTGAGTTGGTTCTAAGCCAAAAAGGTTAGTGAGTCTAGAAATTCATGTTTTTGACAAGACAAGAAAATAAAGCCAAAAAGGGTGAGAAACTTGGTAGAAATATTTGGGACCATCAAGGAACATATTTTGAGGTTTATGGAAGGTGAACGGGTTCTAGGAAACACTCAGACAAGTCCTTTCTTATTTAAATGGTCAAAACTCTCTTGCACACAACTCAACCAAAAAGTTCCAACTAGGCCTAGTTGGTAAATGAGAAGAAGAGATGAGGAGTGTTTGGAGGGTTGTAGGGTGACTTCGGAAGCTGAATTAAATCCAATAAATCATGATAAACCTTACAAAAAGGGATGAAAATAAGTAAAATAGTCCAAATCTATAAGTGTTACAGTTAGGTCTAGTAGGCATATTTAAGCCTAAAGACCAAATGTGAAACCAATGTCACTTCCATCTCTAAGAGTGGATTAAAATGGATCAATAAATGTTTTTGAGGTAATTTTAGACATGTTAAAGATATTTGGATGCATGAGAAGCAAAAATAAAGAAACTTTTGGCTTAGAACCAACTCAGACATGTAGGGAATAAAGAAAACAAGATCAATAGGTCAAATTTGAATGCTCATATCTCCCTTGGTGATTTTCATGGAGACTCAAGAAATTTGGATATGTTTGATAGTGTCTTAAACAACCATTTTGTGGTTTAATTGAAATTTCAATATCAAATATACATAAACAAACCTTAAGAGGGTAAAATACACCTAAACCCTTGTTAAACCCTTACAATGACCTAATTGGATAAATGATGATTAATGGATATTATAATGAAATATAATGGCATGAAAAATTACTATATGTTAAAGAAGACTCAGTCAATCTCCCTACCATCAAGATTAGATATACAAAATCTATATGGATAAGGTACAAATAGTGTTTTCTCAATTATTTTATGTGTTATATAGGTTATATGGGGTTCCATGAGATTAAAATAACATTTAATGGAATATTAAGACTTAATATAACTCCCCATGTCAATTTAATTCCTTATAAAAACTCTTAAGCTCCTCAACTAGCTAATTCATCTCAACTAGTCAAAACTGGCATAGTGACCAAGCTAGTGAGAAGGGTGGAAAACATCAAGTGAGATAATTTTAAGGTGTTCCTAATGTATCTAAGGATATTTAAGGTCTTTAAAATTTTCATCCACTCCATTATATGAATTTTCATGTAAATTGATGCTTTTTGGAATCTATGTGTGTGGAAGAGGAGTTTTCTTAGACTAAAAATGGTGATGGCTCATTTTGAGATGATTATAGATGACAAAGACTAAAAAAAATGCATAAATATTCATACATGAAAGCCTTACCTATAATTCCAATCATCAAATATATCCGTAGTCAGTTTTGGGATGTTCAAATAGGTGTGGATGAAGGCAGGTTTTTGAGCCAACACGAGGAGTTTCATACCACTTTTCATGAGTTTCATGCCTTTTATGGACACTTTTACTTATTTACATTGAATTGAAAATTTCACACCATATTATCATGAATATATAACTACTTTTATTAGCTTTAAAATTATCCTTGTGACCTTTGGACTTCTCTCTTCTCTTCTCTTCTCTTTCTCAAGTTCTATAAGAACTAGCCATTTTGGCCTTTGTAACTTATGATCCACCTAAGTATGGTGAATCCTTGCTCATTTTTATACCATTTTATCAATAATAATACTAATTTATACATATTCCATGACTTTTGATAGTGTTTTTACTTGGATGATTTATTTTGCTTAGTGATGACTTGTTGTTTCCTTAGCATTGTTGTTTCATTCCCTCACCTATTTATAGTGGGAAAGCTTTTTCTTCTATGGAATGTGAAGTGTTTCATGATGTGTTAAGTTTTAATGAGTTATTATATTCAAATAGTTCCATTTTAGGACTCTTTTCTAGTCCTCCTATCCTAAATATTCATCACAACCTCATAATGTAACATTGATGTGAGAAGATGTAGATTGGAGAAGTGTATGTTTGGTTAGTCTCTTGTTCTCATGTGTAACATGAATTTAGTTTGAATTCATCAAATTATTTGGTGTATCACCTCCCTTAGGATAGTTTTCTTTTATTTTTATCCTTCCCTTTTCCCTCATAAAGTTTAGGTGTAGTAGAGATCCAAAGTGGCACATCAAGGGAACTAGCCCTATCTAGAGATTCACCCCATTCATAGGCTGCCCACAAGCCTAGAAGCATTTCAATTGTACCAATTTGATGAGGAAAACTAAGATATATCCTTAAAGGGTGAAAATATAAGTGATAATAAATACCTTGGATATAAACTTTAGAATGTATTTGTTTTACATTAATAGCCCAAGCATCTAAGGTAATGTCAAGTTGTTGAGTAGAATCTAGATATTCTATTTTTATTGGATTAGACTAATTATTATAGTCAAGTATAATAGTTTTAGGTGAAAATTCTACATGTTGATAAATAACCATAATAATATTGATTATATCAATTGGATTGATATAGACTATTGGGATTGATTAATTAGAAAGAATTGTATCAACCAAGTGTTGGTCATGGCTGATGTAGTTGGAGATGAACAACTAAAATATATCGGAGTGGTCAATATATTAAAAGAGATGAGGAATAATGTGAACACTTGATTTGGTGAATAGTGTATATATTTTAAAAAATGGATTGAATAGTATAGATTTGATTATTACTATTAAATGTTGTAGGTTTAAATATTTCTTTGACAACCCATGGGGTATATTCAAAGGAGGATTAGTACAAGGTACATAACCATAGGTTTTAATTAAATATCAAATGATGTATGAATGATATGAACATTAATTTTGAAGGCATGTATCTTAGCTAATGTATTTTGGTAATGCATTACATCCAAGTCTGTTTATTAGGCTTGAACTATAATGTAGGCATCATCATAAGAGAGATAAGTAGTACATTTGTTAATTTTAAAAAGTATATTAGTATTAAATACACCTATGTTACTAAAATTATTAAGATACATGGTTAAAGTTTCTTGAAAAAGTTTGGCTACCCCATATTCATTAAAATTTAAGTCATTTTATGTGGAAGAGGCTTAATATGTGTTGCATGGGGGAGGACTATCAAAAATATCATCAATTAAGGGAATGGTGTGATCCTATGAAATAAAATAAGGAGGAATCAATTCCACTATATAAGTAGGTAATCAAGTGGTATTACAAATGGTTTTTAATTCATTGGGTTCATCTTTGTCAAAGTCTACAAGAGTGACATGTAAATTAGAGTACATGTTGATGAATTTAGGCAAATGAGGACTATTAATATGAGTAATCATAGGAATGAGTTATTAAGATTAAAGATTCAGAAGTTAAATGCTCCAAGTGTTTGGGTCTACTTTATGTTTATAATATTTTCCATTATGGATAAATTTGATACATTGGCTACCAAAAGATATAATATCTCTCATATGATAAGTCCATGGACATTCCAAAATCATATTATAAGATAAATGAAGATAAAGGACTATGATTTTGGTTCAAATTGTTTTGGGTCCAATTGTGAGGGTAAGCCAAATACAACAAATTGGTTTTTGGTTGGTTTAATCATAAAGAGAGTTTATTTAAGATTTTATTTGGAGTATTGAATTTGTTGGATGAGCCAAAGAGAGAGAACATTAATTCCTGAGCCTTCATCTACCAAGAATTTTATAATTAAGGTATTATTTATTCCAAAATTGATAAAGAGTGGTGGATCATGAGCTCAAAAAATAATTTCATCATTATTCATATCATCTTCATGGAATTCTATGGCATGTTTTATAAAAGAAGAGATTTTTTAATAGTATGAAATTATGTGGGTTTAAGAATTTCAAAAGGTAATATAGGTATGTCAGGGTCATTAGATGGGGGTTATTCAATGTCTTGTAGTTGTTGCATGAGGAAATTATGATGATAAAGATATAAAGTTAATTTCATCTAGATAATTTCAATGAGGTTTGGAAGAGGAATTAGCAAGGTGCTTAGGTGGATTAGAAATGGCATTTTTTTAGGAATGGAGGAACCAAGTTGAGGTTCAATATGTGGGAATGACTCATAACTAGTCGGTGGTCTTGAAGATGATAGAGGAAGAGTTTTAGTATCTTATAAAAAAATTAATTGATGGATTAATTATTAAGTTTGGGGAAAATATCTTTGTGAGTGGGCTTGAATTTATCTATATTTATATACTATAAAATAGTATAATATTAATCATAGTTAGCATCAATATCACAAACATTTTTATTTGGACGTTATGTATTGGGATTAGAAGAATATTTTTGAGATTTATGATTGTTAGATTTATATAAATTTATCATTTATGAAACTTTAAGGTATTCAACATGATGAGACTTGATCATAACAATATGGTCAAGATCATCTCCTAACATGAAGGAAATTATTTTTTTGTAAGAACATGACATGTTTCATGAGAGTGACCAATAACATCATAGAACCAATAAAATTTGTTAAGATCATACCATGAGGGAGGAGAGATGCTAGTGTGACTGAAAGGTTTAGATGGATGTAATAACATCCTCATTTTCAACACATTCAATGGTGGGTGGGTGGGAGCTTGAATATCTAATTAGTTTACTCCTATTTTGGTTTGAGGAGGCTTAAAGTTTTAATTGGTAATGGTTATTTCATTAGTTAAAGTTTGGAAAGAATCCTTGATGAGACTATGAGAAGGTTCAAATTGAGTCATCATAAAATCTTATTGTTTGGCTTGATTAAAAGCATCATCTAAAATTTGAGGAAAGAAAATTTGAACCTTGTATTGAAAAGAAGGTTTTAAAGTATTGATAAATATTTTGAATAGATTAGCATCACTCATATTATGACATGATTTATGAACTAAAAATTTCCATCATTTGGTAAAGGTATGATCAGATTCATTAAGTAATTACTTAACATTGATGAAATGGCTAAGACTATTTTTAGAAAGGTCATTATGTTGGAATTCCTTCACTAGAGCAGTGAATAAATCCTCTAGTTGTGTAATGTAATGTAATGTTTAGGAAGTTGGTTATACCATTATAGATCATCACCCATAAAAGTTTTGACAATAAGTTTATTAGTAAAAAAGGTATTAGTTTTAACCCATTCCTTGTAAATATTACCAAAATATTTAACGAAAATAGGTGGATCCTTAACCCCATTGTATGTAATAGTTGGATAAATGTTCCCAATGTGGATGGTTATAATAAAAAGAGATAAAGGTTAATTCCAAAGATGTTGAAGCACTTTTTATACATATGAGGCTAAAGAATTATGTTTCTATTGGCATATCAAAGAAGAGGGGGAATGACATGATGATGATGATGATGATGATGATGATGATGATGATGATGATGTTGAGGCAAGATGATGGGAGGTTTACTTGCAATTTGTAAGATATGATTTTGCATTTGGAACATTTAGTAGTTATTAGTTATTTGCATAAAATTAATTTGCTGAATCATTTGTGAAATAATTTTAATTGTATCAATAGGATGATTTGTATTAGTAGGAAGGGGAGATTCCTAGTATTGGTGATGTAGGGGTTAACACAATTTCACACAACACTTTGATTTTGACAAGTTTCCAACTGGGATTCCTTAATGATTTTATTAGAATTCATGGAGGCAAACTCATTTATACCTATATTTTATATTATTTAAGTTTTTCATAAATCTTTATCAATTCCATATAGCTCTAAAACATACAATTACAAAAAAACACACTTGACTCATTTAAGAAACACAAAATAATGTTTCGTAGACCTACTAGACTAGGTCTTCCTCAAATAATGACTTTTCAATTTCAAAATTAGTGACTTATCAATGCCCACATTTAATTGATTTAAAAATCTACCTTGGATCCTATTAAATGACTTACAATACTATAATTTCCACTTAGTTTCAATCTTACTTTATACTAAAAATTATCTTGTAGGCTACAAGGCCTAAAATGCCTTTTAGAGTTACAAAAAAATTATGAACTTTAAAAAGTCCCTAAGGCTTGTATATTATTAAACACACTTACAATATCATGTACCAATAATATAAAATATTTTTTCCAACTTTTAGAACCAATAAAATGCAAATTTCACCTTTACTAGCCCTCATTTAGACTTTATATAAACATGTAGAAACTCAGTTGTCATTATGTTGAGATTTATGAATCCGAAAATCATGAAATATTTTAATTTGTTGGAAGATCTATAATACTACCTACCTAAAAAAATTTATCCATTTTGGATAGATAAAATAAAATATATTAAATTTTTACTCTTAAAATTGTAGGTAGGTTTAGACAGAAGCCAAGATCACTTAAAATTCCATATATTGAGTGAAAAATAGGTTTCAATACTTGATTCCACCTAGAAAATTCTATTTTAAAATCCTTAAACTTTTATTATAAGGTATTAACGGCTAATTATACATAGATTGGTCTAGTCAATAAGCTTTGTACAATTCTGGGTGCACAAAAACCATCACAATAGTGAAAATCAAATCTTAGACTCTAGAAACACTAAAATTATTATTATATCATATCAAAAAACATTAAAAAATTAACACTCACAGATTTAATATTACAAATGATATCATTGAAGCCTTCTTCTTATTCAATTCTTGCATGAAAATAACATACATCCCTATAATTTCTTTGACAACTTATGACACTAAATTCACAACTCCATTTCTCCTTTTTTATGTTTTTAAAAGCCTCTAAAAATTTGGTTTGACCTTATAAATTATTTAATTGAATGTATAATCCTATAAAACACATCCCAAGAATCCCTCAATAGCTGTAAGCTCCAACAAATATGCCAATTTTAGTTTCAAACTTCATTATATAGGCCTTGACTGAGCTTTAGGCCTTATTAAAATGAGTTAATGATTGATAAAAGTTTACATCACCTTATTGGACCCTAAATAATCATTAAAAATTAATCTATACCCATACACTCACTACAACCTTTCAAACTATTCCAAATGAGTCCAAATTTTTAAATCTCCATTTTAAAGGGAAAACAAGAAAATACCACTAATGGAACTAGAGACACCAAATGAAGCCCACCAATGGCTTCTTATTAACAAAATAGGACTTATAATAAATTATAAAAATAAAACAACATCAATATTATACTTTATACATTGATGCACCTACATCATACTTCCAAGCTTGAAACTATTCATGAGTTCTCACAAATGAGTCTTCATGATTGTCATTATTAGCTATAGATGTTATTTATCAATCTTCTTCATCTCCTTTTCAAAATTAATCCTCTTCTCTCTATGCATTATTGGATTTCATGGTCTTCCTATGAGTGATAAGGATTGACATAATATTGAATTTTATTCAAGGTTGAATCTTTCTTCTTTGAGATCAATTCTCATTTTGTTTATCTCTAAAGCTTCTTCAACTGTACCTATATATGCAACAACCCAATTAAAGAAAATAACTTAATCATGCTATTGGATAATTTTTCTCCATTCATTTGCATTTTTAGTTGTGTATCCATAATTTTCATTGATATAATGGACTCCAAAATGTCCATTCTCATCCTTCACTTGGGATATTCCTACCTCATTCTTCCTTAATCCCATAATATTATGTCTTTTTCAAGATTATCTATAGAATCTTCATCACTCACAAGTGTATTTTTCTCAATAACATGCACAAAAAAAATTTCACTCTTCTTTAATTCAATCAAATTTCTCTGCCCCTTTTTTGACACATAGTTACTTGATCCTTATTTGAGCTTACTAATAGGTTTTTTGATCTTTTCTTGAACTAGAATTTATAGAAATGCAAAGATCTTGTTTGAACTCTGACTACTCTTGTTCAAATATGAGGTCTTCTTACTGTATTTGGTCTATTATTGAACTTTATTCATGTTTTTCAACTCTAAACCTATTTATATTTGATGAATAGTTTCTCCCATGTTATTGACCTTGTCAATGCACCAAATAACTTCCCCTAACTAGTGCTCAACTCCTTTCTTCATCATGATTTCTGAGTTATGAACCTCTATTATCTCAAGAATTGATATCTCATCTAAAAATCTTTAAATTTTGACTGGAACTTGCTCAATCTCCTCTAATTTTTCATTCATATCCTTGTTATTGTTGTTAATTAGGAATGTGCCCTTGTGAAAATGTGTGCAATTTCTCACTCCTATTGAAACATATAATCTCTCCTAAGTGTGGGTGACTTTGGAATGGAGTGAATATCCATATATAGCATTGGTTCCCTTAGTGATCTCACTAAAACTTGTTCTTAAATCTACTAATTATTTATTTTGACTATGAAAAGGGTGAAAGGCATATTATTTGAAATGGAATTGAAATGAAAATTGGGAATGAAGGTGATGCACCAATATTGTATGACCACTTATGCTTGCAATAGACACTATTATGAAAGGAATAATATTTCACACATTCTCTTCACTTTAGGAGTGAATTCTATAACAATTTTTCATAATAAAGACTTGATAAACTCACCTTTTGCATGGAAGGAATGTAAATTAACTAAATCCACCGCTAATGCTTAGATTAGAGTTGATATTGATAATTAATATGAACTATAGAACATCAAATATATTGTATTGGGTATAAAAAATAGACATTAACATATTAAAACAAGTGCTTCACAATTCTATATCAATGGAAAATAACATACACTTCACCAAAATCTAAAAATGGAAGAAAAAAGCTTCTTATTTCTTCAAAAAGTGAGTATAAAATTTTGAAGCCTTTTAGCACAACAAAAAATAAAGAGTGATAATAATGTTCTTGATAATAGAATACAAATAGAAAATTTAAATATGGGGAGATAAAGCAACCCCAAAATAGGGGTGTTAAAATTGGTCTTCACACACCTTTAAGTACTACATAGTACCTCCTTGGGCCTCTCCTTCACTATCCTTTAAAACTCAATTTGACTCCCCTTAAGCTGACTATAGGTGTATACCCTACTCCTTATATAGATTGAGGGGAAGAAATAGATGTATTAAGACTTTAAAAGGTATATGAAATGGGTTTGAGACCTACTATCATCTTTTAAAGAGACATACACTCACACAAGACCTCTCAAGCAAATATCATAGGCTAACTGTGTCTTTCATTGGATTATGAGTTGTAAGTGAAGATTTCTATTTGATGGATTTTAGACACAAAATTCCAAGTGTTCATTGAAATAATTTGAGAAATCTTAATACCAACTATTGTCTCAATTACTCTTCTCAACAACACTTATAATTCTTTGAAATAGTCCTACTGTCCTTAACTATTATAGGTGCCTTATTAGCTCATTGTACAAACTATAGGTGATCATGTGACATAGATTATGATATGATAAATTTGATACCCAAACCATTTAATAAACCAAACTTACATCTGTATCCACTTGAATAAGTACTTAAGGAGATGATAAATATAGAAATTAACACATGGTATTTACCTTAAAAACTAGTAAATTACCTTAATTTCTACTAAATTGAGTTCTAATGAGGCTTTCTTGCATGGTTTTGATATATATTAGAGCTCAAATAGGAACTCTCATTAATTCAACAGATATATATCACCTTGAACATTCAAATTTACATCTCAAAACATATTTATGAAGATACCAAGTTCCTTGGAGGTCTCTCAAGATAGTAACACAATCCTTTACTGTGTAATTTAAGCATTTAAGGATTCTAAAATAAATTTATTACTCTCATAATATAACTATCCATAATTAATACCTCATAAACACTAGGAAAAAACTTTATTACTTCTATCCTCTTTCACTATCCTTCATGACTTTCCTCAGTTCTAATCATTTCCCATTATGTCCGTCTAGCCTATTCATTAGGCATGCAAGTAAGATTTTAAGAGAACACAGTATTAAGAACTTACAAAGAACATAATGTAAATGTAAATTTAGACTCTATAATACTTTATAATCCATTAAAAAATATTGATAACCCCATGAAGATAACCTCACATACTAAGAACCTCATTAAACCTACAATTGTACCTTGTAGAAGGACCAAATGACCACCCAAGTTACCTCAAGAAAGATATTTTAAAGATGAAGGTAATTGAAAAATTTGAATGGATTAAATATATGTATTTTAATTGAAACATTATCTTGAAAACTCTTTAAAATTAATACATTCAACTGATATATCAAAATGGCTTGAAAATTGCCAAAACTCAAGTCAAGAGAGGCAACCAGTTTCTTGTCAAAAGACCCCTTGTCAAAGAAAATTATATGATGATTAAAAAATTAAAAATTTATTATTTAAACCTGAAATAACCCCCTAAAATCATTTTTATCCATTGATATCTGAAGTGAATAAGTGGAGACAAACCTGGACCCTATCTAGAGACTAAGTCATAGTGACTCCCTTACACCTTTATAAATTATTCATAAATATGGGGGGATTAATATGAAAACCAATTTAAATAAATTAAAATAAATTAAAATAAATTAGGGTCCTATAATTGAAAAATATATTTGGATGTGCCTCTCTCTCTCTCCTACTCGTACTGAGTAAAAATTGATGGCCCTTTTAGAGTTGTCAAGGAGGTTGATATGGGAGATAAGTAGGTTTTATTCATTATGAGACCTAAAACCTCTTCAAAATAATTTTCTTGACATTTTAATGTACAAATAATGTCTTGAAGATTCTTGAAGCTCAATTTCACCTTTTAGCACTAAAACTACCAAATTCACTTGAGAAGCCTAATGAAACTACTAAAAAATGTATCCATTATACTTTTAATGATTAAAAAATTAATCCATATCATTATTATGATATTATACAATCATTCATATGCAAAACCTACTCTAGAAGCCACAAAATGACCTCAAATGCATTATAGTGGGTCATGAAGTTAGTCAAATATGTCACCTACCATTTTCATCAATTATAAAACATGAGATGAATTTGACACAATCCATAAGGACCCTTAATATGTTATGGACTCTTTTCATCTCTTAAAACAACTTGAAACTAGTCAAAATGTTGTTAAACAAGCACATGGTCATGATGATCAAAACCTTAATTTCATCAAAAATACTTTAAACTCTATTAATTAAGGTTTTGGCTGAGAATTTTAGAGACATAACAAGTAAAACATACCAATAAATAGAAAAAAAAACATGACAAGCAACATTTCAAGTGGTAAGGGTGATATTTTGACCTGTGAGGTCAAAATTGTCAACATTTTGGTGAGTTAGTTGGGAACTATGCCTACTATACTTGAGACCAAACCATTTACATCTCTTTTAGATTCATAATATCACTCTTACATTTTGGAATTACATTAATAAATCTGATCCATGTCTACAAGACTCTTTTGAATTGAAACAAAATAACTTTTCTCCTCCAAAATAACTTTTCTCCTCCAAAATAAGGAAATAAAACACACAAAATAAGGGAAACTAACTAACAAGGTAAATGTGAAAGAAAATCACTTATTTGAAACAAAATACAAGATAACTAATATGCTAGGACAACATCTAGAGGAAAACAAATAAACTAACTATGTACAAGGAACTTATCTATCAATACCGATGTTTTAGATGTATTTCATTAATTGGGATTAGAAGTTCCTCACCATCTATATTTTCAATTTGGAATACATTGTGAGATTTGAATCTAGATATTATGTATGGGCCACTCAAAAGGGAATCAAACTTGGTATGCCTTCCTAGTTTATCTCTATCCTAATCCCACTTGATAACCAAATCTCCTTCTTTGAAATTTTATGAAGAAGTTCCTTTGTCAAAGGCTCTCTTCACCTATGTTTGGTGAATTTACATGTCTAACATGGACTGTGTTCTAATCTATTTTAGATTCATAAGCTTAGCATAACTTATCTCCATTGGTTCATTCTCCAATAACTCCAGCTAGTGCATTAGTTCTAAAGTAGGAAACTCAAGAGAAATGGGTAAACTTGCTTCCTTACCATAAACCAACTTATATGGTGAGTTGGCTATTGACATTTTTATCATCTTGTAGAGCTGATTATAACTTAAAATTCCATGATATTTGATTATCTTCTATAATCCTTATGATCTTCAGTAGGTTTTTGTTGGTGGACTCAGAAATTTCATTACCTTATGGGTAGTAATTTGTTAAAGTGATAAGGTGAACACCATGTTGAATATCCCATTGAATGATCTTAGCTCCCAAAAAATCCATGGAATTATCTTAAATGATGGTGGAGGGAACCCAAATTATTGTAAGAAAACCTTCTTAAAAGTTGAATATATTGGATTCATTTGCTTCTTTCAAAGCTACTATATCTATCTATATTGTGAAGTAATCCATGGTAGTAAGGATCTAATTATGACCTAAGCTTGAAGGAGGGTTAATGAAGATAATTAAGTCTAAACCCTATTATAAAATAGATTGATCCACTAAAATTTATTAGAGAGGTAAGGCTAAAAGTCTCACTTTTCCTACAAACATAACACATTACTTGCATTTCCTAACCCAAGCATGACAATTACTGAATATACTTGGCCAATAGTATCCACCTCTCATGACCTTAAGGATTGTAGTTCTTACTGATAATTGTCCTCCATGTCCATCATGGAAATTTTCAATCAAAATTTCTATTTGGTTTGGTTTTATACACCTTAACAACATACTATTGATGTCTTTTTTGAAAATCACACCATCAACAAGTAGAAATGGAATGGACTAAAATCTAGAATATCTTCTCCTTGAACAACTTAAATTAGGATGGTAGAAACCATCTTGAAGATATATTATAAAGTCATGAAACCAAATTTTTGATGATGTATGATCAGATACAACTTCTACATCATTCAACACTAAAATTGCCTCCTTAGCCTCTTGTAAGTCTTGGGCAAGATGTTCACTAAATCACTTACCTCAAATCAGTTTTGTGACTAACTAGCAGCTAATTTACAATCAAATATACTTATCTTTACCAAAATGGACAAGAAGAGTCACCATGGACCTGCACTTTATACTTCATTTATATGTCAACCCAATGACGTAGACTTGATATGATGATGTCACTATATATGCACACTCAATCTCTAATTTGACATTCTGCAAATTGTATCTAAGATGTTGAAGCGAAGTAAATGAGATTCTTGGAATAAAACATTAATAAAGTCATGGTAAATAAATTATTATGCATTAGAAGCTTCCTTAAACATATCTAAGCAAAAATGTAAATCATACTATTCAGAATTAAATCATATAATATATAAAGAAATCAAATAACATGCTTAGCTATTAAATTGGGTTGGATTGTTGATATAAGGATTCCAAAGGGGGACCTTTCTCCTTCCATATTTAAGTTTCAATATTTCCTCTCACAATACTTAATTTAACTCAAAAATTCTTATTCACATTAATCAAAACTATAGTAATGAATTATTTTAGGAAGTTACAATAATTACTACTTGACAAAATGTACTTATGATAATCTCTAATCAACATATACTATCTCTCAACTTTGATGCTAAATATTTATATACCATAGAGGATATTTTTGTATGAAAAAAAATACATTCTATTATAAGATACATTAAAATTAGGATAACTAAAATTGATTCCTTTCACTAAAGTCATTATTCATGGGAATTATACAATATTTTTATAGGATAAATAAGGCTATTTCCTTCTTCAACCACTTCCTTATTGAGATCCATGGAGGTTAGATTCATTTTTGTGAGTCGGTTGGAATAGAATCAAAATATTTTCATTCATGACTTTGGTCACATAGTCATTGTAAGATGGTCTATGTAATGAGATTCCTTTGTTGCAGGACATTTTGTGCTACATACCTATCTCTTCAAAACATCCTTAAAACACATTATAGAAAAAACATCCTAAAGCAATAGATAACCATCATATATTTAATTCCAATATATAATTCTAACCATTTCAAAGAGTATATAAACATAATGTTATATGGATTATAAAAGTAGGCAATTGTATGGAAAAGTGTTCAAAAGCATGCTTAACAAGCAAGATGAGAACAATAGATGGACATAAGAACATGAGATTTATGGGGTTCATCACACCCCCCAACTTAATATCTTACTTGAATTTGAGTAGCACATTTTTTCATTCCTAATTCACAAAGAACTCTAAAATCCATGGGTACTATAGCTCCCTTGACAAGGTGAGTGTAAAATTCCTACCTCCATTTAAATAGTTTCCAAAATTTGACTTCTCTATCTTCATCCATCAAGGTTTTGCCTTGCCAATCTAGAATAGGATACTAGAATAGAGGAGGCTAAAATTTGAGGTTTATAAATTATGATCCCATATCACCTAAAAGTAGAATATATTTTGTGATCCTATTAAATGCTACGTTTAAATTAAAAGGGGAATAGAGCTCCCTCTTCTTTAGTGTAGGAGTGAGCTAATTCCATTGTTTCATACAAAACTCTTTGGCTAAAGGATCAATAGAAGTTCTTAATCCTAAGTAAATTTTTTGAGTTTCATCATATTTCTTACCAAACTGAGTTTTGACTTATTTCTTCAACATGATATCATCCCATTCAGTTAATACATTATCAGGTGCCATTGATTTACTCCTAACAAGTAGCTAGATTTCATTCTCCTTTTTCCTATATTCTTCTATTTATCTTCCTCTTCTTTGTTCGTTCAAAAAATATGATGAAAATACCTATAGTTGGACATCTCCAACATATATATTGAGGTTCTACTCCCTATCATAAGGAACAACATAATTGTGTAGGTAGAAATCACATAATTATGTTTGTTCTTCCTAAGAACTTACTTTATATATAAAAAATAAGGAAAGGGGATCAATAACTTCATAGGGCATATCACAATAAATTATCATAAATCTAAACTTGTGCCATTGTTCTTCAAGATAAACTAAATAAACTTTTATAGGACTACAATCAAAGAGTTATTGGGTAAGACCAACCATATCCTAAATTTTTTGTTTCAATTTGGTGATGCTCTCTTCCTTCAACTTATTTTATTATTTTATTTCTTCAGTTCCTTTAGAAATTTAGACTGACTATCCATCCAATTTAATAATTTAGAAGATATTTCAAATGAGGAGTGATACCTAATTTCTTGGGCATCTTTAGGTTCTTCTTGTTGATTTACCTCTATATAATGTTGACTACAAGATGGTCTTTGGTAGAGGGATATAGATGATAAGATACTATAGCAAGTGCATCTAGTCTTCCACTAGATTGATCTTACAATTGCTTCCTTAGTTTCTCAATTTCTTGCAAAGATTGCTCAAGAGTGATAAATTCCATTTATATAATAGGTTGCTCTAATTACTTTTCTTCCTCTAGCATTGGTTCCTCATGAAACTCTTGTTCTAATTCTTCCTATATTGATTCTTCATACAATTCTTCAAAATTATGTTCAACTTATTCTTCTTCCTCATGTAATTCTTCAATACTATGCTCAACTTATTATACTTCTTCCTAATTGAATATTGGAAAACATTCTTCCCTATCTGTTTCAGTCTCTAGATATTTATTACTACTATTAGTATGCTATTCCTTAGATTATTCATTTATTTTAATAATAGAAGGTTTAGATCTCATTTTCTCCTCAATCTATGAGATCTATGAGGAGTAAGGGTTACCTTGGCCTTTTTGGGATAATATGGAAGTTACTCTTTAGACTTGTTAGAATTAGGCTAGAGAATGTGTTTTTTCCTCTTCCTTCTAGATTCCCTACCTATGGAAGTCCCTTCTTCATTCCTTACTGTAGTTTATTATGTTGTTGTAGGAAGACCTTCTTTTAAAAGTTCTTGTGTGGTTATAGGAAGGTTTTCTCTTGCATGTTCTTATGGTTTTGTAGGGATGGCTTCTTATGATCTTTGTTCTTAAACCTCCAATTCTTCTTCTATTTCATTTTTTTTCTATCACTCTCTATATTTCTTCGTACCTAGAAAAATTCTTCCCAACTAATGTTGGGTCTATTTCTTTGGAAATAGTATTAAATAATTAACTGGATGAGACAATGGTGGGAAAGAGCTTTAGAATTACCTTTAAGAAATGCCTTAAATATTTTTATGATCTTATGAAAAAAAATTTTGGGAATGCTTATCTTTATTCCATGCCATAAATGATTCAAGAACTTGAAGTGCAGGCCATGCAGCATAAAATACCTCCCTTCACAAATGAAATAGTTGGATATAAACTCAGTAGCTTTAGCCCATCTTCCCAGTAGAGACAACCTTGAAGTTCCTTGATTTAAAGTTTCTAGGTGTTCATTTCCTCTAATAAATTTTATTCTCTCAGCCTCAACATCAAATTTTTCTTGCCATTCCCCCCATGTTCTTGGGAGTCTCATTACTCTGCTAATGGCAGTTTATTTCAGCTTTATTTCCATCCCCTTTAGCATTGCCAAGCTATTATGCAATGTACCAAAAAAATTCTCCATAATTCCTTCATCTAGGGCCTATATTTTGTCAAAACACTATGCCCATCCTATATGTCGGATTAGGGCCAATATTTATGGGCTATTAGTTAAAGGAATGATATCTAGCAGTTCATGTTTTAATAAATCACCTCCCATATTGTGTGAGTTAAAGGTTTGGGTGCTTGAAGAAAGGGTTTTGGGCTATGGTAGAATTATTTGTGACTTTTGATTTAAGAGGTGAAATAATTATTTTTAATTAATGGAAAATCTCACCCCAACTTAGACTATCACTTGTCCTTGAGGGATAAAGTTGACGTGCACAAAACACTCATGGTAAGAGTAAGGGGTGGTAGTAGTAGTTGTGTTAGTTGTCACATAAATCAATGAAAGAGATGGTAAGTAGACATGATAAGGAGAGGATATGGTGGTGAATTAATATAATTAAGTCCCATAATATTTATAAATAATTAAAATGTATGATAGAAAATAAATATAGAATAATTACCATTTTACTTATAGAAATACCTTTCATAAATGTGCAAATGATGATTCAAAGTGGTGGTCATGGTGTATGCTAGAATTTTAGTTGGATAAAATGATTTATTTAGGATGGAATGTAATTATACATCCTATATCAAGATATGTTTCCTATAATAGTAAATTTTATCCTATAACAACAAGTTTTACCCACCACTAGCAAGTTTTATGCTATAATAGCAAGTTCTATGCTATAGTAGCAAATTTTTCATCTTGTATCAAGAAGGAAAATGTATTTATTTTCCAAGGGAATGAGTCTGAAAGAAAAAATAGATAAAAATAAAAAGTTTTATTGTTGTAGTATCTTTTATCTTTTTCACTTTTTTTTAATGAATGGCGATCAACGAGTGACCTAGTTTTCTGAGATAACATCTGTCAACAATGTTCAAAGGTTTTTATTGCTGAAATTTTTGATTTTATTTTTATATTTTTTGGTCTAAACTCAACTATAATCATAAGAATGCATAAGGTAGGATTTTATTTATCCTAAACTAATCCGTTGTGAATGACTTGTTGTTGGTTACAGGAAGCTTTATTACTCTTGGAAAATATTAGAGAATGGTTGACAGAAATACCCTTCTACTATAAGAATAGGTTAATTTTTTTCATGAATAAAAGATGGATGTTGTTATTCAACAAGTTAGTGATTGAGAGTTTCCTTTTAAAATAGTTTCTTATATAGCTTGAGCTTGTGGCCATTAACAAGCAGTCATAATTAAACAGAGTCAATGGTCATGAGCTTTACAACTCCATTGTCAAAAACTTGTTTGATCTCATAAGGTCCAAGCCATCTGGATTACAATTTTATTTTATGATCCTTTTATTTAGAGTTAAAAATATTTCCCAATCTCTTTGTTATAAATTATTAGTCTTGATGTTCCTATTATGCCATCCCACATGTTATCTTTTCACTATTTTAGTATGATGAAGTGCTTCCTTTCTTAGTTCATCAAAAGCATTTAGTTTAATGATCCTATCTTATTGAGCTTGGGAAAAATCCAAGCCTAAATAAAGTGTTTTCCTTAATGTCTTATGTTCAAACTCAATTGGTAGAATAATATTCTTACCATAAATGAGCTCATATGGAGTGAGACTAGTTATGGTTTTCCAGGTGATTCTGTAAGCCCATAATACTTTTCAATGATGAGTTGACCAATATTTTTTATGCAAGATAATAGTCTTAGTGAGGATATTTTCCAATTATCAGTTTGTCACTTCCACCTAACCATTTTACTGAGGATGGTAATGGGTAGAATTTTTGTGTCTAATTACCATAAATGAGCTCATATGGAATGAGACAAGTTGTGGTTGTCTAGGTGATTCTATAAGCCCAGACTAATTCTAGAAGATGAGTTAACTAAATTTTTATGTAGGCCGATAGTCTTAGTGAGGATATTTTATAATTCTCAATTTGTCACTTCCACCTGACCATTTGACTAAGGATGGTAATAGGTATACTTCTTGTGTCTGATTTACTATTCTTTTACCAAGGCATCTATGAGGTCTGATGTGAATTGTGGGCCTTGGTCTGTGACTATTTATCTTGGTACTCCATATAGGGTGAATATTTATTCAAAGAGGAACTAAATTACCTTCTCTTCTAAAGTATGGGTTAAGGCTTTGACCTCTAACCATTTGGTGACATAATCAGTGCACACCATTATGCATTTTTTGTTGTTGGATTTAGGATCAATGGGACCTACAAAATCCAGTCCTCATTTGTCAAAGGGTTCTAAAACTAGTTGTGATTGTAATGACATTTGATCAAAGTGGGATTTCCTATATGCTAGCATTGGTCACATATATGGGTGTACATCATGTTATACTTATGCAAATAAGGTCAATAATATCTAGTAGTGAATAATTTCATGGTAGTCTATTTGATAGTAAAATAACCCTCACAGGGTTCATCATGGCAAGCTCTGAGAATGTCATAAGATTCATCATCTCAGATAAATATTCTCATAACTAAATATGGTGTAGTGATAAGAGATATCCTACAATCTAGAAATAATATATGATCTTTTAGATTAGGTATTATTTATTATTAGGTGATAAATGTTATGGTAGTGATCCTGCATCAAGATAGTTAATTATATTTTTAAACCAAGGAGATTGAATTATTATAGTAAATAAATGTTCATCAAGAAAAGAATCATCAAAAATAGGACTATGTTCATAATTTTAAAATTAAGATAGATAAATTGTTACTACATTATCTTTTCTTAGTCTATCCATAATGATAATATCCAACTTCTGCAGTAAAAGCAGCCAATGAATTATCCTACTTGTTACAATAGTTTTATTCATTAAATACCTTATTGTTGCATTATCAATGTGGATGAATACTTGGTAACCTATAATGTAGTGAAAAAATTTGGTGATGGCATAAATGATGACAAGAAATTCTTTCTCTATTATAGTGTAGTTAAGTTTATCCCCTTGAAGATTCTTGCTAATAAAATAGATTGCATAACTTAGAGATTCATCTTTTTGGCCAAGGACAACTCCTAAAGTGGTGTTAGATGCATCTATATGAATGTGAAAAATATTCATCTAATCATGCCCTCTTAGAATTGGAGTTGTAATGAGAAGGTATTTGAGTTGCTGAAAGGTAATTTGATAATCATTAGTCCATGTAAATTTAGCATCCTTAGTAAGCAATCCAAACAATAGGGTGGTAATTTTACTAAATTCTTTGATGAATCATATATAATAATAAAAATGTCCTAAATTTTTTTAACATCTTTCTAAGTATTTGGTGTGGGTAGATTATTGATGATACTTATCTTTGCAAGGTCAAATTGAATTCTAATAGGGGATATGTGATGTTCCAACAATTTTCATTACTTAGAGATAATTTATGGTCTTAGCAGTGTTGAAGAGATTTCTCCAAGTTGATTAGCATTTATTTGAATGTCTACCCATAAATAGTGAAATCATCCATGTATATTTCAACACAGTCATGGGAGAGATTAGAAAATATACTCAAGATAGCCCTTTGAAAAGTAGTTGGGGAATTACAAAGACCAAATGATAAGATGACATAGACATAATTTCCCCAAAAGAAAGTAAAAGCGGTTTTGTCTTGATCATATGGAGTAATTAATATTTGATTATAACCACTATATCCATCTCAAAAGGAAAATTACTTCTTACCTGCTAATGTATCCAACACTTGATCAATAAATGGAAGGGGAAATTGATCCTTCCTGGTATAGCATTCAAATCTCGATAGTCAATGCAAATATGACATTTTACCCTATCTTAAGGATAATGACCAGGGGAGAGACCCATTGGATATATAAGATAGGATAAATAAATCCTACATCCAATAATTTTTATAACTCAGTTTTGATAATTTATTTAGCTATAGGATTTATTCATTGTTGGGGTTCATGAATAGGTTTGCATTCTTCTTTAATTTAAATGTGATACATGCATAAATCTGGGGGTATTCCTCTCATGTCATGGTAATCCTAATAAAATGATATTGTGTGCCTTATCATCATTTTAAATAACTTTCTTGTTGGGGTGTTAAGGAAGTGCTAATGTCAAGATGTTTGTTTGGCAGGATGCCTACTTGAATTGTTAAATAAAGCATGGTCTTTACATTGGCAAGTAATGGAGCATAACTACATTGATGGTGAAGTAATTGATAGAATGTCTAAATGTCTCTTGTATTTTTAGTAAAACCATTCTCAAGAAAGGTATTATGAATAGGTCATGGTGTACATATCTATAGGTTGGTGGATATAGAATCCTATCGATAGGTGTTTTGTAGGATACCAGTAAAGATAGTGTCTTTTTCTTGGGATTGTAGAGCTAAACTCTTGTTAATTATGTATAGAGTCTACAAGGAGACTAATTTTTCAAATTCATCAATCCAAAGGATTGGTCCATCATTCAGGGAAGGATGAGCTAGTGGATATAACACCAATTTTTTAGTGTCATTTCTGTTGGAAATTAGCATTTTTCCTGACCTACAACCAATAAAAACATCAATGGTGGCCAACCATGGATAGCCAAATATGAAAGGATAACCCCCCAAATTTATCTTTGGATACAAGAAAATAAAATATACTAGATATTTCAAAGAATCTATAGTGATAACAAGGTCTTAAAATATTCCTTTAGGCTTAACAGTTGATCTATTAGCTATCTAGAGGATGGTGGGTGTTGGACAGATAGTGGTAAGCTTCAGTTGCTACATGGTCTCCATGGTCATAACATTGATGCATACACCTGAGTTAATTAAATTATTGGATATGGGTTGGATGTGGATGCTAAAATTAACTACATGACTTCCTAGATCAGAATATTTTTTGGGAACTATATTTCCCAACATAATATCTACTAGTTGCCAATGACTTGGAGTATTTTAGGATCCTTCTTATTTCTTAATGGTTTTTTAAAAATTATCTCTATAGTGACTTTATTGTAGATAGGAACATAATTTATTGCTTGAAAGAGTGGGATTTTTATGCACACATTTCTTAGTTATCCTAAAATATCAATTTCAGGTTCTAGTTCCAAATGTGATATGTTTAATCTCTCCAAAAAAGGAGGATTATCAGTATCTTTTTGATTTTCTAATGGACTTGGCTCAGGATTGACCACAGGTGGATATATATTAGTATGGAGTGGAGCTAGTTCAAAGTGTTATATGATTATGGGTGAGGTGGGTTGTAGAAGAATACGACATGAGTGAAGTTGAACTTGATTAATATCCAAGGTATATGTTAGATATTGCATTATTTTAGTGGATTATGTCTGTTGAATCGACTTATTGGTAGGATTGGGGATGGGTTGGGTGGGTAATTGAATGGTTTGAGTAGGATAATAAGTGTTTGTAATTATGACCTATTTTTATTTTGGTTATTATATTTATTGTGGAAACCCTTGATTACCTCTTCATTATTATTTCCATGGATTAGAGGGATAAAACCATTATTGGTTTTAGAATTTCCTCAATTGAAGTTATTGTTCATTTTGTTGCATCCATAATTAATTCTAGGGTATTTTCCAACTTGTTTGAGATCAATTTTGATTGATTACATTCATCTAAGAACCATATTGTGGATTATTTGAGAATTGAGAATTTGCAAACATAGAGTTTGATGGCATACTTGATCTGTGTACCCATGGTTTTTGTTGAGCCACAAAAAACACCTGATTCTCATCTTCTCCTATGGAATATAGCTCCACTATTTCAAGATTCTCCTTGGTTATGATAGCTACTAAACTTTCATGGAATGGAATATTCAATCTACCTTCTTATTTTTTGTATTTAGGGTAATAGGCATCTAAGGCTTTCTCAGTTTCTTGTAGCTTCCTCTGTGTATGTAATGTATCAAGTTGAGTAGCTAGGTGATTGATGATGTCCTGCTTCATGTCTTGGGGTAGGTTTCTAACTTCACCATTAGATACTCCTATAGAATATGTTTTAGGAATGGTTCTACCCCTACTTTTATTCATGGTTAATTTGGATTAGTTCGTACATAGAATGGTTAGTTCATCAAATGGCAGTGTATAAACATCACCACCATACATTAGATCTAATACCTCCAAACAATCATCTCTAATTCCTTTTAGGAATATAAAATTGATTGATTCCTTATCCATTATAATTTTCTTGGATTTTTACAAACTAAATAAAATATAATCTTCCAATGAATCATCATCAACTTGTGTCATTCAGGAAATGTCATCTCGCATGTAGTTTTTACCCCTATAATAGTCTTGGTATTTCATCAAAAACTTTTCCTTCATTTATTTTCAAGTAAAAATGACATCCTTTTCAAGTCCCATGAACCATCTAAGTGCTTTATCTTTGAGTGTTACTAGAACTAGTTTGATTTTTTGAGCATCTTCATTATAAAAATAGTTAGGGTATAAGATGTCAAACTCAAAAAGAAATGTATCTGGATCCTCATATGCTTTTCCTCTAAAGATAGGGAGTTCAAAGTGAGGGATATTATTTATGGGTGTATTTTCATCAAGAGTAAGGATAGAAAATTCAAAATTAATAGATTCATTAGTAGTCTTTTCTTCCTGGTGATCCCTATGAATAATCTTTGTGTTGATAGATGGGAGGTTGTTGATACCCAATGCTCAAAATTCCTATCAACTATTTTATTTCTTAGGGTGTAAAAGATGGAGAATTTATCATTTTCCTTAGGAATGTATGGCTTTCTATATAATGGAGATGTTTTGGAGGTTTCAAAACATTCTTCTAGTGTCTCACTAAATTGGAAGATTATATTGGCTTGGTGTTTCTTCTAGGGGAAACAATAGCTTTGAATGCCTCCTTAGCGAGAAATTTGGGTGATAGAGGGAATAAAAATTTAGATTCATAATTATGATGTGATAAGGTTGGAATTATCAAAGGTGGTACTTTTGGGTCTCTTCTAGGGGTATGAACCTCTTCAAGGTCTCCAACTTGTGCCACCAGTCCAGCCAAAAGTTCTTCCTTCTCTACCTCTTCTATTTACAACTATGAGTGATCTTCAAGAGTTCCTTCATGTTTCTCAGTTTTTATTGAATTAATATCTGATATTTCATCAAAACTAAATGATGTAGGCAAAAATCTTCCTATATAGTCCCCTTCACTTTGCATATGTTAACTATTTTTTTAACTTTTTGCCAACCCTGCCTACACAGGGTTAGTAATATGGGGTTTTTTGAAATTTCCACTATCCTACTTGAAAAAAAGGAAATTTAAACTATGAAAGTAGAAAATCATTATTATAAAGAATAATAATATTTGTAAATAAAAATAATAAGCATCTAGAAACAATTTCTATCAAGATTGAAGATTATAAGTGTGTGACACCCTTCCCTAGTAATGGCATGAAAAATGACTAGTAGTTGATTCACAATCAAATGTACTTATCTTGACCAAAATGGATAAGGAGAGTCACCATATACCTGCACCTTATACTTCATTTATATTTCAAACCAAGGATGTATACATGATACGATGACATCACTATATGTGCACAATCAATCTCAAATTTGGCATTCTATTAATTGTATCTAAGATGTTGAAGTGCAGTAAATGGAATGCTTGAAATACAACATAAATAAAGTACTAGGAAAGAAATGCTTATGCATTGGAATCTTCTTTAAACAAATTTAAGAAAGAATTTAAATCACATAATTCAAAATTAAATCACACAATGCATAAAGAAATCAAATAACATGATTAGCAATTAAATTGGTTTAGATTGTTACTATAAGGCTTTCAAAGGGAGCCCTTCCTCCTTTCATATTTTAGCTTAAATCCTTCCTCTCACAACACTTAATTAAACTCAGAAATGCTTGTTCATATTAATCAAAATTGTATCAATGAATTTCTATAAGAAGTTACAATAATTTTTGCTTGACAAAATGTACTTGTGATAATTGCTAATCAACATCTACTATCTCTCAACTCTACTAGTATATATTTATAAACCGTAGAGGAGATTTATTTATGCAAAAAATTATATACATTCTATTCTAAGATACATTCAAATTGAGATAACCGATATTGGTTCCTTTTGATAAAGTCATCATTCATGGGAATTTTATAATATTGTTGTAGGATAAACAAGGTTATTTCATTCTTCAACTGCTTCCTTATTGATCTCCATGGAGGTTAGATTAATTTATATGAGTCAGTTGGAAGAGAATCAAAATATATTCATCCACAACTTTGGTCACATAGTGGCTATCAGATGGTTTGTGTAATGAGATTCATTTGCTGCAGGATGTTCTACGCTACATACCTATCTCTCCACAACTTATTTAAAAAACATTATAGAAAAAACATCCTATAGTAATAGATAACCATCATATATTTAATTACAACACATAATTATAACTATTTCAAAGATTATAGAAACATAATGCTATATGGTTTATGAAAGTAGGAAATTGTATGGAAAAGTGTTCAAAAGCATGGTTAATAAGTAGGATGAGTATAATAGATGGACACAAGAACATGACATTTATGGGGCTCATTAGTGATTTTGACTTCAATGTCTTACTCCATTACTCTTGTTATCCACCCTTCTTTCTTCTCATTTATATTCTTGTTTAATAATAACTCCTTAATACTTGGATGAGTAATCATTAGATGTATCTTGTTGTTAGATAACAAGTATCTAAACTTCTTAAGATGCCTGATTACTAAAAGAAAATGTTTCTCAACATAAGAATACCTTGTCTCATATTCTTCCAAGCCTTTAATTAATAAATCTATTGGATGCTCCAAAGCTTCATGATTTTGTTGCATAAGAATACTTGAAATGGTGTCCACATTAGCATATGTATACAAGATAAAATATTTTGAGAAATATAGATTTATGAGTATAGAAGCACTAGATATTACTTAATTTATCTATTCAAAAGTCTTCATTTCTTCTTTAAACTATATAAAACTTTTATTCTTCTTAAGTATGGATATAAGTGGATTTGTTAAAGTGGAAAAATATGAAATATATCTCATTATGAAGTTGATTTTTCCTAGGAATATTTGTTATGCCTTCTTATGCTTAGGCAAACAGAGAGAAAGAATCGAGTCTATCCTTTTAGGATCTATGCTTAAACCATGTTTTGAAGCCACATATATAATAATCTTACCTTCATGTACCAAGAAGACACACTTCTTAGGGTTAAGATAAATCCCAAATTACCTACACCTTTCAAACAGTTCTTTGAAATGGACCATGTGTTCACTTACACTCTTTGAAAATATGGTTATACCATATAAATAAACAAAAACAAACTTATTAATAAGACCTTGGATTTCCATATCCATGGCCCTCTGAAAGGTTACTCTAGCATTAGATAAACTTCATGGCATCTTTCTATAGGTGAAGGTTCCCCATTTTGTATTGAAGGCTATCTTGAATTGATCTTCCTTCTTAACCAAAATTTGATTATAGCCACTATACCCATCCAACAATGAGAACCTCTTTGAACCTGCAACCAACTACAAAATTTACTCCATGGATGAAAATGGATATTGATCTTTAAGAGAAGCCTTGTTCAAATCCCAAAAATCAACACAAAGTCTGATTTCACCCTTATTTTTCTATAATTGAACAAGGTTTTCCACCTAAGTTGTGTTAGGACTTGTTCCAAAGTCTTAATGTTAGGTTAGATTTTTGGTAGGAAATAAATAATTATTGTAAATGGGGCATGCATCTTTTATAAAGACACCCCCATAAAATAGACTTACTTAGTTTAATTATTAGGTAGTTTTAATGTTTTATATTTATTAATTAGAATTACTTTACGGGTTGTTTTCTCGTATTTAGTTGGTTATAGGATTAGTTGTTTTTACCAGTCATTGGTAAAAACTATATAATTCCATGTTTGCATTGTAAAAGGGTTAACAGAGTAAAGGAACCCTTATGTACTTGATTTTTTGAATTATTAATAAAATACTTGTGCACTCACACTAAGCGAGGACAAGGTTCAACCTATGTTGATTATGGAGTTATCAGTGGTATCAGAGCATGGTTATTTTGGGAGCACGATGAATTCGAAGGAGCAAGGTGAAAAATCAATTCACGTGATATTTTTTGGCATGAAATAAGGTATGCCATATAGTCTTGGTTTAAATATTTTGAAAAATTATTAAATTATTTTAATTTTTCAAATATTATTTATATTTAAACCCGTATATTTCCATATACTATAGTCTGATCTTTTTTGATCATTAATACTCCATTTTTCCTCTGTTAAACCTCCTAATTTGGCATAAAAAATGAATTTTAGCATTTAATGTTATTAAATTCATTGTTTTTTGGCCAAAATTAGATTTGTATGGCCTATTTTCTGTTGAAAACCTCTGAAATTTTCCATACATGGTTGCCTTTGTTATTTCCATTCATTCTCAAGCTTCTTAATATCCAAATCATCTGCAATTGGTATTAAACTCCCATTTTTGCATCTAAATTGAAAATCTAGAATTTTTTTGCATTTGTAAGGCCTATTGTATGGCCTTCCAATGCCCAGCTTCATTTTAATCTCATTTCTTGCAAATACACTTCAAAAAATTTGCAAAAACACAGTCAAAATCTATTTTATCATGCCTGCATGGATTTGTATGGCCTGTAGGTGAGAGAACAAGTAAAAAAAAAAATCTCCACCAGCTGCCATGGCATCTCAGAGAAGAATGGCACTGGAATAAAATTCAAAAATTATTTTTGGCTATTTCTAAAGTTTGATTTTCAAATATTTGATGTGGCTGGGTCCCACGGGAGAAGGTTGAAAGAGAGGCTATAAACAAAGGGAAAAATTTGAATTTATTTACTCATATGTAATTTTTTTTAATTTTCCCTCATACACAAAAATCTGGAATAAGTAAAAATTTCTGAGTGTAGTATTCTGCAAATGATCTTAGAGTAATTGGTTAAGCTTATTTTGTTAGAAGCTTGCAAAGGAGGAGGTCAAGGGTTCAAATCCCTTTTTTTTTGGAGAATTTTATTTTTACCTTGGAATATGCTTTTTTTGAAAAAAGAATATTCCATTTTTAAAATTTGAATATTGTAAAACACATACTTATTGTATGTGTTATTTAATTTTTCAAAAAAGGGGTGGAATTTAATCATATATTTTTTGCATTGTTGTGGTGAGATAAGGGTATAATTGGTGGAATAAGGTTGTAATTTGGTGAAATAAGGGTGTAATCATTGATTTTTGGTGTGGTTAAGTGTAAAACCCATCAAAAATACTTGTTTTTTTCTTTTACGCTCTACGCGGAGGTTAAGTGCAAAACCCCATAGAAGCAGTGTTTTGTGCAGTGAGTGTGATATTTGTTTCATTTCTTTTGCATTTTTTCATAAATTTCTCTACTGCACTTGCTTTCATTTCAAAATGCCAAAAATTTAGAATTTGCTTTCAGATGGTGATAGATTAACAATTTCTAATTATTCAGATTGGAAATGATTGATGGAGGCTTCACTAGTGTTTAATGAGTTATGGGATATTGTTAAGAATGAAAATCCCACATTGCCAACAAAGCATGATAAATTAGATATTTTCAATTTGCTTGATTCTAAGGCCTTAGCTCTCATTAAATGTTGTTGTACTCATGATACATATGTTCATATTGAAAATTCTCCTCATAGTTACACTACATGGAAAACATTGTCAGATTTGTATGATAAGAAACCTAAGCATAAGAAGATAGATATTCATATGCATTTGTTTACTTTGTCATTAGATGAGGATGGGGATATGGGAGAATATATGTCTAAGTTGAAAAATATCACTACTGAGTACACTAAGGCTGGTTTTGGAAAACTAGATGATGACCTCATAGTTACTGCTACTTTGAAAGGAATACCAGGATCCTATAGGAATTTTGTTGAAATGTTGCATGTCTCTGACAAGATCACAGGCATCACCTTTGATAATTTGGCTAAGTTGCTCATCCAACATGACCTCTCTCTACCCAAGAAATCCAAGAAAACTAAAGAAGCCCATGTTTTAGAGTCAAAGCCTAGTTCATCTTCATCTGGGCATCAAAACAATAGAGGAAATAGTTCTAGAGGGGGTCAAGGTTACAGAGGAGGCAAATATCAAAATATAGGTATGGGTCATTCAAATAATCAACAATCTAATCAATCACATTCACATGAAACAAGTGATCGAGGACATGGTCACAATTCATATAGGGGCAGAGGTTGAGGTAGATCAGACATTCAGTGTCATAGATGTGGAAAATTTGGTCACATTGCCTCACAATGTAGGATTCCTTTTGATAAAATTCAGAGGCTACAAAAAGCGACTAAGACTAACTCTACTCAGTATGTCGATCATGACTATGATGAATCTAGTAATGTTTCCCATGAATTTGCATTCACTACTTTGGAGCACATTGATTATATTGAATATGAGGCTAGAGATGAGCTCATAGATGTATGGGTTTTAGACACAGGAGCAACCAAACACATGACATTTAGGAGAGATTTATTTTGGTCTTATAAAGAAGCTTCTCTCTCTCTAGTTTCCTTAGCAAATAATTCTATGCATACACCACTAGGACTTAGTTCTATTCGAATTCTTCTTCCTAATGGGTCTATAAAATACTTGGAGGATGTTTGGTATGTTCCCACATTGAATAAACACTTACTTTATTTGGTAACTATTTGAAAGAAAGGTTATCAAATTGTGCTTGAAAATGGGCTCATTTACATCAATTCAATGAAGGATAATTATAAAACAATGTATACAGGATATGAAGATGGAAACTTGGTTAGATTGCATTATAAGGTGCTTCCTCCCAATATAGAACTTGGAGTAGTTGTTGACACAGGTACAGGTACTATGTCTACACAGCGGTTATGGCATCTCCACTATGGACATTTGAATATCCACTCTTTAGTGGATTTGCAGAGATATGGTATGGTGAATGGGTTGCCCACTTTTTGCAAAGATAGTATTCTTTGTGAGTCATGTGTTTTGGGAAAACAAAATTGGGAAAAATTTCCTAAATAGTCATCTTGGAGAGCTAACAGATATTTACAATTAGTTCATAGTAATGTATGTGACATGAAAAAGTCATCCATTGGTGGGTGTAGATACTTTGTCTTGTTTATTGATGAATTTTCTAGGATGACTTGGGTATTCTTTATGAAAAACAAATCTGAAGTTTTCGCTAAGTTTGTTGATTGGTTACACTTAGTTAAAAAAGAAACAGGTTCACATTTGGCCACTCTTCATTCAGATAATGGAGGTGAGTATACCTCTAATGAATTTTTAGACTATTGTCGAGAACATGGAATTCATTGACAATAGAGTAATGCTTATACTCCACAACAAAATGGAGTATTTGAATGAATGAATAGAACTTTAGAGGGCACAACACGTGCCATGTTGCACTATAAATATCTTGATGATAAATTTTGGACAGAAGCTATTAGTACTGCAGTGTATTTGAGAAACAGGTCCCCCACAATTTCACTTTTGGGACAAACTCCATATGAGGCATGGTATGGGTTTAAACCCAAAGTTAAACACTTGAAAGTGTTTAGATGTGTTTGTTTTGCTTTGGTTCCTATTAAACATAGAACTAAGTTGGAACCATGAAGTCAAAAATGCATCTTTCTTGGTTATTCTAAAGATAAAAAGGGGTTTCATTTCCTTGCACAGGATTCAGGCAAATTCATAGTGAGTAGAGATGTAATATTTGATGAGTTTGAGACTATGAACACTGTAGAGATTGATTCTCAACTTGATAGATTAGAGAGGAAAAATGCAAAAAGAGATAAGGGTTTGAATAATGGGGATAACTCTTCGAAGTTATGGTATGAAACTCAAATTCCTTCACTTTCCTCTTCTTCATCTACAAGTTCACAGGTTGATGACTTAGAAATTGTTGAAAATTCTCTAAGTCCCCCATCGAATAATGCACCTAATGAGAATTCTAGTCCCTAATTTGAATAATTTGTCTAAGTATCCAAAATGGGATCAAATTACTTTTTCTGACTTGACAACAGATGAAGTTGGTTTAACAGGGCCCAGGAATTCTTGAAAATAGGTGAACTATGCTATGGTTGTTACTACTTCTTCCACTGAGCCATCCATTTTTGAGGAGGCATCTACTGAACATGTTTGGAAACAAGCAATGAAATGTGAGTATGATTCCATACTTAACAATAATACATGGGTTTTAGTTGATCCTCCCCCATATGTTAAACTCATCAGATGTAAATGGGTTTATAAGACCAAGTACAAATCAGATGGCTCCATTCATAAACATAAGGCACAACTTTTTGCAAAAGGATATGAATAAAAATAAGGTATTGATTATGAGGAAACATTTACACCAACTGCCAAATGGCACACTATTCATATGGTACTTGCCTTAGTAGCACAAAATGGTTGAAAAGTACATCAGTTGGATGTTAAAAGTGATTTTTTAAATGGTGATTTATAGGAAGAAGTCTATATGAAACAACCTTAGGGTTTTGAACAGGTGGGTGCTGAACACAAAGTATGTAAATTGATAAAAGCTTTGTATGGGCTCAAATAGGCATCCAGGGCTTGGTATGAGAAAATGGATTCATACTTGAAATCCATTGGTTTTCATCACAGTGAATCAGATGATACTCTCTATTTTCATGTGCAGGGTAAGAAAATGGTGATACTAGTTCTCTATGTTGATGACTTGTTTATTATAGGTAATGATGAAAACCATAACAAGTCTGTGAAGAAGGAATTAAAAGATGGGTTTGAGATGACAGATCTTGGACTTCTTCACTACTATCTAGGCATAGAGGTAACTCAGAAAGAGCATAGTATTTTCATTTCACAAACTAAGTATATTTTTGAGTTATTAGAGAGGTTTGGCATGAGTGATTACAAACCTACCCTCACTCCCATGGAAAGTAAATATAAATTGTCTAAGGATGATAGCAGTTCCTTTTTTTATGGCACCACATATAGACAATTGGTGGGAGGTTTGATATACTTGATGACTACCAGGCCTAATATTTCATTTTTAGTTGGAATTTTATCTAGGTTTATGCATGAGCCTAGAGAAATTCATTGGCAGGCAGAAAAACGAGTACTTCATTACCTTCAAGGAATTAAAACATATGGCCTTGAATACCACCGCAATAAGAACTTCAAACTTTTTGGATATTGTGATGTAGATTTTGGTAGATGTGTGGATGATAGAGTGTCAACCACAGGATACACTATGCATATGGGTTCAGCTACCATTTCTTGGTGTTGTAAGAAGCAAGATACAATGGAAAATTCATCAGTAGAATCAGAGTATATTATAGCATGGGTTGCTTCTAGAGAAATTGTTTACCTTCGTCGTATTCTTGAAGATCTTCAAGTTTCTCAGTTTGCTCCTACACAATTATACATTGATAATCAGAGTGTAATCAAGATGTCCAAGAATCTAGTGTTTCATGCCAAAACAAAACATATGGATGTCAAATACCATTATTTTTGAATGCTAGTGGCAAATAAAACTCTTGATCCAATATATTTCCCAATTGCCAATCAGACAGCTGATATCTTCACAAAACCCCTTGACAGAATCAAATTTGAAAAATTCAGAAAAATACTTGGTATGTGTCCAAAGACCTAACTTTGGATCATAGGGGGGTTTGTTAGGACTTGTTCCAAAGTCTTAACGTTAGGTTAGATTTTTGGTAGGAAATAAATAATTATTGTAAATGGGGCATGCATCTTTTATAAAGACACCCCCATAAAATAGACTTAGTTTAATTATTAGGTAGTTTTAATGTTTTATATTTATTAATTAGAATTACTTTACGGGTTGTTTTCCCATATTTAGTTGGTTATAGGATTAGTTGTTTTTACCAGTCATTGGTAAAAACTATATAAATCCATGTTTGCATTGTAAAAGGGTTAATAGAGTAAAGGCACCCTTATGTACTTGATTTTTTGAATTATTAATAAAATACTTGTGCACTCGCACTAAGCGGGGACAAGGTTCAACCTACTTTTATTCTATAGTTATCAATTTGAGTTCTTAATTAGAAAAATAATGGATTATTCTATGAGATTATGAAGCTCAGTCCTCATTAAAGTCTCAAGTTTTGGATTAATGGGTCATTACCTTTGTCTAACCGGTTTGGTTTCAACTTCAAACTCAATGGTGTGTTGAAATAAACTTGGGATAAATCCTTTAAAATCACTATATTTCCATTAAAATAAATAAACAAAACTCCTATATAACTCAATGAAGGATTCTTTTTGTGAAGGAGTACATACTTTACCCAATTTTAGACTTTTTCTATCTATAATCTCAACATTGACATAATGATTTTCTTTGGTTGAAAATGAGGACTTTTCTCTCTTCATCTCATCATCTATGATTAATATGTTCTAAAGAGTGACCATACCTTTGGGAAACTTATTGGACTTCAACTAAACAATCTGATCCCCATACGATTACAATAAATTTGACTGATTCCTAGAAGAGAATTCAACCTCCTCTTTTAAAAATCTAGCAATTTGGTTGTCATCATCAAAGACCTGCCAATTCTCATGATTATATGGAATGAAATGCCTCAAAATATCTTTGATTTTTCACTAATTTTGTCTCACTCCTTACATCAACTGGAATACTGAATTAAGCCCTTATGATAGCCAACCTATCTACATGCTTCTTCTTTTCTCTTTACACTACTTGAATGTCAAAATCCTAAACATATTAAAGTAAGTCCCAAAATATATGATTATAATATCTAAAAAATGTTTTTTTATATAAATTAAGGCCTCTTGTTAAACTATAAGTTCACTATCGCCAAAAACCTATAAAATATTGATTCCCATCTTCTTAACCCACTTCAAGCTATGGATTAGTACCTCATATTCTGAAACATTATTGGAATATCCAAACTAAAACTTAGTGGTAGGAAAATAAATTTATTTTTTAGGTGACATCAACATCATTCTATCCCTAGTACCATGCTTGTTCCTTGACCCATAAAAGTATAGCTTCCAAAGACCATCACTAGACTCATCTTCCTTTACCATGGCTGGAATTTTTGCATCATATTCATGAAAAAAATAGACATCAACTCCATCCTCATAAATAAATTTGTATGGATAATGTTTATTTAATTTTTAGGCCCATTTATCAAGGAATAAATTGGGAACTCCCTCTAGAGGTGAATTAGTTTCCACTTCACTAGCTTCTAATACCTCATCTGAGATGACAAAGTTAATGTTTACAACACTTAAAATGTAAGTATCCAAGTATAAATGTGAAATGGGATTGTAACAGATATTTAAACATGTACCATACCTATTTTTAAACATTAAACATGTCTAGTTATCTGATATGTATCCTCTAATCTTCAAGGTGAAGTCTCTAGACAAACACATGGCAAAGTAAGGAGACAAATCCACCACCACTACATCCTATTGAATAGTGACATTTGGGAGAGTGTGTAATGTTATTTTAAATTTATTTATCATGAATATATATATATATATATATATATATATATATATATATATATATATATATATATATATATATATATATATATATATATATATATATTTGTGACTCATACAACTACAATATCCATTTTGTGTTTGGTTCATATATTAAACCAAGCTTGTCTACAATTTGTCTGGGCATAACAATGATACTAGCTCCACTATCCACCATATAGTTATGGACTAAAGTATCACCAAATATCAAAGAGATATAAAAGGGAGATCTTTTTATTTATTTTACCACATCCTTACCCACTTTTACTTATTTGTGTACTTGTTGGACCTGATATCTTATTGGTTGATCTAAATTTGCCAAGACTATGCTTTCTTTCTTAGCTACTTTTGATGACAACTTGAGAGATGAAAGTTATTTTATTAGCATGTCCTTTTGTCTTGGGATTGATAAAGAATCATAAATTATCATCCTAAAATTATACCTCTTCATATAATCCAAAATATTTTAATGAGTTGTACTTACCTTTGGCTACACTTTTTGCAAAATAGACTGATCCTAAACTTGTGGTACTTGATGAGACTTGCTAACCTCTATATTTTGATTTCTCTATGGTCTAGGGGTAGAAAAAATATTATGAAAATTCTTAAGAAAAAAATTATGTGTATTTTAAACATGAACAACCTATTTAGTCTCTTCAATAGCTCTCTTATTTATTCTAGTCATAGCTGCAACCACACTACTTGAAGAACCAGAGTCACCAACTTGATTTAAGGCTACATGATCATCAAGATACCAATTAACAAAGGTGCAATCCATCTACCCCTATCCATGATTCATCTTATCTTATTATTCCATAGATTCACTATGTTTCCTTTCTTGAAGAGAATCCTCTTCTTGAGTCATTTGAGGGATCACCTTAGATTGGTTAACCAATGCTTGATTATGTATGTCATGATAAATTTAGAGGGAGGTTTAGAGTGAGGTATAGAAACCTCCCTCTAAATTCTATTACTTCCTCAGATGACTTTAAACTAAAATTACACACTTTCCCAAATGTCAACCTAAATTTGGTATCATGTTATTCTAATTCTGTATAGGAACAAGATCTTTAGATGATGATAGAGCATTAGGATCAACTGCTATAATAGATTGGCTTGAGTGATATATCTTTGATCTTGATAATATGGTCTCTATTATCTAAAGCCTTGATAGGGTGGCCTATTATCTTAGAAAGGCTGATAGGTAGGTTGATTAAGTGTTTGGTAAGACCTATTTGCTTGGTATTTCTACCTCTTCAATTGGACAATCTCATTCCCAAAGGATTTCAACAATCCTTTAATCTATCCAATCTTAGTTGATTGTCTAAAAGGGGATGAAATTTTTGCCTACGAGACTGAAATAGGATCCATAATAGGTTTTTTGAGGGGCTGGTATAGGCTGTGTTTTAGGAAAACAAGGCATAGGAGGTATATGTGTCAATTTTACAACTTGTATCAAACTGTTCTCAGCTCTTATTACTACTTCATAAGCATATGGAAAAGTAGTACCACCTATTGATCATATAATGATGCTGATGTCTAAATTGAGGGATTTAAAATAATATGAGAAGGCATATTTTTGGGATGGACTGATCATTAGAGGTATTCTAGTCCATATTTTTTGGAATCTAAGGTTAAAGTCAGTCATGAACTCATGAGGGGCCCTCCTTATGGTGGTAAGTTGTTCAAGAAAGGATAGGTGATCATATTTTTTATCAAAATAACTATAAAAGGTTAAACCTAAGTCATCTAAGGAAGTAATGGAATTTAGATGGGGGTTTTCTATACCACTATATAGCTTTTCCTTTGAAGGAAGTAGTAAGCAATCTAATATCCACATTTCATGAATAACATTATGGATTGAACAAAGGTTGGCAACATCCTTGATGTGCTCAATAAGCATGGTTTGATCTAATACCTAGAAGAAAGGGATGATCTTAAGATCTGATACTGGTATATCATCAAATTAAGAAATATTTAGTGGGATTCCTTTACTAAATGGGATAAACACTTGGTTTTTAATTTCCATATGGATATTGGGAATTTCACTATCTAGAATAATGGGCTGACTAGGAGATAGAAATAGATTTATATGATATGGGTTTGTATTATTAAATCTTATTATTTTATCATAATTAGAATGAAACTTAATGAATTCAAAAGGAATACCTTTACTAGATGCTCTTGTGGTAAAATTTTTCATGAAACGTGTGCCTATCTACTGCCAAGAATTTTGCAACTATAAGGAATATTTCAGTTCAGATGATGATGGATATCCTCTACTACTGCCAATGCTTTTCCTCAAATCCAAACATTATCTATGACAAGGAAAATGTGTCTCACTGAGCATGCCAAATTTTTTTTTCAATCAAGAGTGTGTCATTGCAAGAATGCATCTTGTTTCTCACTCCTGATGAAACATGGAATCTCTCCTAAGAGTGGGTGACTTTGGAATGGATAAAATCTCCAGATGGAGGGTTGGTTCCCTTGGTTCTCTCACTAAAAATTGTTCTTAAACCTACTAATTATTGATTCTAAATATGAAAAGGGTGAAAGGGATACTATTTAAAATGGAATTGAAATGAAAATAGAGAATGAAGGTGATGCACCAATATTGTATGACCACTTATGCTTGTAATAGACACTCTTATGAAAGAAAGAAGCTTGCACACATTGTATGAACTTTATAAATGACTTATACAATAGTTTTTCACAAGAAAGACTTGAAAAATGCACTTTTTTCATGGAATAAATGTAAAGGAACTAAATTCATATCCAATTCTTAGATTAGAGTTGATCTTGACACTTAATATGATCTATAGAACATCAAAAATATTATATAAAGGTATAAAAACTAGATAATAACATAATAAAATAAGTGATTCACAATGTTATATCAATGGAAAACACCATGCACTTCAACAAAAATTGAAAATGGAGGAAAAGAGCTTCTTATTTCCTCAAAAGGTGAGTACAAAATTTGTTAGCCTTTTAGGACAACCAAAAACAAAGAGTGATAATAACATTCTCAAAAATAGAATACAAAGAGAAAATCCAAAGATGGAGAGACAAAATAAACCTAAAATAGGGGTATAAAACTTGGTCTTCACATTCATTTAAGTTCTATGTAGTACCTCCTTGAGTCTCTCCTTCACAGTCCTTTGAAACTTAGTTTGGCTCCCTTTAAGATAGTTGTAGGTGTATACCCTACTCATATATAGATTGAGGGGAATAAATAGATTTATTAAAAATTTAAAATGTATATTACATGGTTTTGAGATGTACTATCATATTTTGAAGAGACCATCCACTCACACAAGATCTCTCAAGCATATAAAAGAGGCTAAATGTGTCTTGCATTGGCTTATGAGCTGTAGGTAAAGATTACTATTTGGTGGAATATAGGCAAAAAATGACACAACACTTAATTCATTATCTCAAAATTCCAAGTGTTAATTGATATCATTTGAGAACTCATAATACCAACCATTGTCTCAATGACTCTTCTCTAAAACACTCATACTTCCTTGAAATAGTCTTATTATCCTTAGGTAATGTAGGTGCCTAATTAGCTCACTATATGGACTATAGGTGATCATGTGACATACCTTATGGTATGAACAATTTTATTCAAAAACCACTGAATGACAAATATGTACTCAAGGAGTTGATAAATATGGAAATTAACACATGGTATTTATCTTTAAAACTACTAAATTCCCTTAGTTTTTGATAAATTGAGTTCTAAGGAGGTTTTATTGAATGGTTTTGATATATATTAGAGCTTAAATAGGCACTCTCATTCATTTAAGGGACATATATCACCTTTAACATTCATATTATCACCTCAAAACATATTTATGAATACACCAAGTTCCTTGAGGTCTCTCAAGAGAGTAACATAGTCATACATAGTCCTTTACTATGTAATTTAGGAATTTTAGGATTAGAAACTAAATTTATTGATCTAATAGTGGAAATATCCACCTAAAATACATCACTATTCTTAATTTTCCCCAGTTCCAATCATTTGCCATTATGTCCATCTAGCCTGTTCATTAGGCCTATAAGTGAGATTTTGAGATTTTAAGAGAGCATGATCGTAAGAACTTACATATAACACAATATAAAGGTAAATTTATAATATATAATATTTAATAATCCCTTTAAAAATCATAATAACCCCACTGATATACCCTCACATACAAAGAACCTCATTAGACCTGCAACTATACCTTATAAAAGGACCAAATGACTATCCAAGTGATCTCAAGAAAGACCTTTTATATATTAATGTACTTGAAACATTTAATTGGATGAAATATATGTATTTTAATTTAAACATGATCTTTAAAAATCCTAAAAATGAATACATTCAACTAATATATCAAAATGGCTTGAAAACTACCAAAACTCAAGTCAAGATACACAACCAGTTTCTTGTCAAAATACCCCTTATAAATGAAAATTAGATTATTATTAAAAAATTAAAAATTTCATAGTTTAACCCTAAAATTATCCCCATAAAACCATTTTTACCCATTGATCTCTAAAGTGAATAAATGGAGACAAATTAGGACCCTATCTAGATGACTGGGTCATACTGAATCCCTTACACTTTTAACAATTCTTCATAAATATGGGGGGGATGAATTTGAAAAAAAAATAAACTAAATTTAAATTAATTTATGTCCCTATAATTTACCATGATATTTGGACCTGAGTCTATCTCTCCTACCTGTAATAAGAAAAAATTGATGGCCCTTTTAGAGATGCCAAGGAGGTTGATATGGGAGATAAGTTGGTTTTCTTTGTTATAAGACATAAAAACTATTCAATTTTTTCTTTGCAATTTTAATGGATAAATAAGTTCTTTAATATTATTTAATCTCAATTTTACAATGAAGAACTATAGGGATGGTCTAAAAATAGGCCTTTTTGGCACTAAAATTGCCAAATTCACTTGAGAAGCATGAAAAAACTATTTTAAAATGTATCCATTATAATTTTCATTCCTGAAAAAGTACATAATATCCTTATTATTATATTATACCATCATTCATATGCAAAACCTAATCCAAAAGCCACAAAATGACCCAAAATGTAATAAACTAGGTCATGAAGTTAGTCAAACATGTCACCAACTAGTTTGATCAATTATACAACATGAGATTACTTTGAAACAATCTATAAGGACTCTTATGATTTTATAGACTATTTTCATCTCTTAAAACAACCTAATTTTTTTCAAAAGGTGGTTAAACAAGCACATGGTCATGATGATTAAAACCTTAATTTCATCAAATCTATGTTAAAATATACTAATCAAGGTCTTAGATGAGAATTTTATATACATAACAAGGAAAACATATCAATAAAAATTTCAAAAAACATTACAAGCAAGTTTCAAGTGGTAAGGGTGACATTTTGACCTGTGGGGTCAAAATTATCGATATATACCTTTGCATAATCTTGACTTTGGTGAGTTATTATCCCATCTTGGTGTTTCCTTGGTTTTATAAGTGCATTATTTCTCCTCAATTTTTCCATATAAACTTTCAATTCAAAATTATTATCCATATTATCTTTATTTTCTTCTGTTCTTGTCTTGATAAATTAAAAATTAAGATTACTATGGTATACTATGGATACTTCCTCACCTACCTATGGTCCATGTCTTAGTAACTTACCGAATACCTACTCTAAACTAGGTTTCCATACATTTTTCATCATTACAATAGTTTAATTTCATGGATAAGTTGTCAATAAAATTCGTCCTCCGTTATACCTCTCTTCATGACCCTTTAAGACATGCAAAATCAATTCCCCCCCCCCCAAATATTGGAATTTACTTCAAAAATTTCTTGTTCACTTAGATTCATCACCTTGGAAACTATTTTGAAATCAAATTTATCTAAGACTCTTTCCATCTCATTGGCTATGAGTTTCTCATGGAGATTTAATAATAAAGTGCATGGAAAATATTCTTTACCTTTGATTTGATCAATTAACCTAAATTATTGTGGATTACACTTCAAGATTAATGTCATGGAATGAATATCAACTAACCTTTGTTCCTGTATATTTATTGTCCTATCATTCACTATAATTTGGATTGAAATGATGCTCTTCTTTTTCTCATCTCATTCTCATCATAGGCTTCTTGATCTTCAATATTCATACTTGTATAGTCACTATTGTTATAACATGCCAAAATGAAAACTTGAGGCTGCATAACTCCCTCTTGAACTCTATTTTATTATTTCAAGTCTTCTTTAACCTCCTCATTTAAATATTGTATTTATCTCTCATATATATTTAAATCTCATTTAGGTTGACATGTGGATTTTTAAATGATCATAACTCCTCTATCTTGCTCAATATCAGTCAAATCCTTCCCTTTATCTAGAACTTCCAACTCTTCTTTGTCATTCTTTCTAAATTTTCTTCTTTGTATGGTTTGTAGCCATATGAAATTGTTCATTATTTCTTCTTCTTATTTTTAATCTTTTGATTCTCTATCTGATTGATCCATCTATTCTTAACTAGCTTACTTGTTAATTCATGTTAATCTTCTACCATTTTCTTACTTTCTTGCTCCCTTATAGGTGTAAGGTTATGACTACTTATACCACTCTTGTTGTTTCCATCATGATGATGATGTACCTACTTAGGATGCACTATTTTTTCTTGATTTTATGCCTCTTCAAGGCATAAAAAATCATCTTATTGAAGTGATTATTTATAAAATATACCTATTTCATTTGAAACCTTCCTCTCTTCATTTTTCAAACTATCTTTAGACTTTTTTAGACTTGACAAGAAACTTCCTTCATGTCTGCTTTCTTCTCTATCTTGGGGAATCTTGAAATCCTCATTTTGTTTGCCTTCTACCTCTATATGAGGTCCAATATTATTGAATTCCTTGCCTCTACCTTAAAGATATAGTTTCACCTCTTGTTTGTCCACATACTATTCACTTGAAATCACACGTGCATATAAGTAGTTAGATTGAAAAATTCAAGGCTCATTTGCCCTTATTTATGCCTCTAAGTTTGGTATTTTTCCTTTGTACTAGTTTGAAATTATTATGTCATCTATGAAAATCTTATCTTTCTTATCATTCATTTATTATTCACCAATAAATTTTCATTCTTTAGGTTCAAAATGAGCACTACTTTTTCATCTTCCAAGGTCTGATTTTCATGTCTCTTACTAATTGTTGACTACTAGACTTGCACCCTTGTGAAGGTAGTTTTAGGCCTTCGCAATTTGAAGTAACATGGAGATAATACAAGGATATTTGTATCATATTAGGTGTATTAAATCTATATATTTTAAGGGCTAGATAACCTTTATGTATTAGTTAAGATCTCTAATTTACACTACTAGCTTGCAAAGGAAAAGAGAATAATGTAAACTAAAAGGAAAACCTATCTAACTGAGGTGATACACCAAAATGTGACCTCCACTTGTGTAATATACACTATAAGGATAAATAATAACATAAAATTGGTTAAAATTATAAAAAATAAGACTCCAAACATCAATGTTACAAATAGAGAAACATGTTTGATGCATGATCTAAGATAGTTACTCAGTAGGTCTATCAAGGACATTAAAGAGAGTTCACACTTGACATACATACATACAAGATGATTGGAACACACTATAAAACCTATAAAGATAATCTAACACCTAAAAATAGGTATGGAGGAGAAGGAAATATGAGAGGAATCATTTACTATCACTATCATCTATCAACACACCATTAGCCTAAACTTAAAACAAGCTTTGAGGAGGCATGCATTTTGTCTTATTCAATCAAAATAGGGAAGTACAAGTGTTTTTATGAGCATGGAATTGCCAAAACTTAGATTAATTATTTATTCAAATTCTAAACATTGGATATCATATAGTGAGAATGAGATAGAGGAGAGAGAGAGATAGACAAGAGCCCCCAAAACTAGGAAACATGACCTTTTCTTAATATTTATTGAAACCCAATGTAGCATTCCTTGAATATCTCTCATCTTCATTATCAAAAGTGGCATAGGGGTAGATATGAGACATGTTTTGAAGGTTTAAGGAGTCACTTATCATTTATTCCTAGTCCTTGAACAATAAAACATCCTATATTTGCTTACATACTCCTCAATACTTGGTCAAGAAGCCTCTTCCTTGAAAATAGGTCTTGATCTATGAGAGTAGGTAATCATGACTTGATAAAGTATTTGGTTGAAACCTTATTAAAAACATTAATGAGGTTTTATCAAATTTATTGGGATGTTATAAGGTATTTTAATTGATCATGAATTCCTTGTTCAACTAATGATAACCCTTTTTATGAATTTTCAAGGCATGGTCATGCCTATGGGACTCCCAACACTTCAATTTCTCAATACTAGTTATAGCCCTGCTAGTTATTGTGTATGGGGTTTATAAACTCAAAATTGATCATATTCACTTATGAAAGTAACATGTCTCCTTTTATTTACAAATAACTCATATGATTTATTTTTCCTTTTGAGATAGACTTCAAACTCTATGACTTCTATTCACCTTCATTCCTTACCCATTGGGCTTGGTTGTCGGTGATTACTTTACTATGTGTGGAGACTTGAGCTCAATCTTGATCAATAGTGTTTTTATCTTTTGGATTTATATTAAACCTATGAAATTTTGTGTTTTAATTGAGATAACCTCAAAGTCTCTTTCAAACATCTCTACTCCATGCTATTCCATTTTAAGCCTTAAGACTAGCCTATCTCAATTTTTAGCTTGTAGGTGACTGTATGTGTCTTAATTATGTTAGGTATTTTAAGACCTCACATATTCACATTACTAACTCCCAATGGTTTTGAAATTTTTTGAATTATTGAATTTTTCTAAGACATCTCCAAACATTAATCTACTTCTTCCTTATTAGCTTGAACATAACCAACCTTCAAATAGCCCTGTATGTGTTTTAGAAGGAAACCTTTAGGTGTTGATCATGGTCTTGACTATGCTTTGGCATTTCAACTTCGATATTCATAAATAACCTTATTAAATATTTCATGAACCTAATTGGGAGTCCTAAATAGGTTTAAATAGCATTTCTTAACCTCTCTACTTTTTCATTAGGCCTAAGAATGGACTAGCCCTCTATGTAGGCATGTAGGTGCCTGTTAGGGGTCACTAATTGTGTTTTCAAGTTTTAAATTTTACCCTATGATATTATCAAAGGACCATGGACTTGGTTGGAGTTACTTTTATGTTTCAAATCATTTCCAAATACTACTCTGATCCCCTCATTTCTTGGCTTTAACCTGAATAATGATCTGACCCTAAAGTGGGCCTATAGGTGCCTTTTAGTGACTTGACTATTTAGGATCCTTTAGACCTAAAAATTCATATAATTTATCTCCCTAAATGGATTTGAACTTATATTTAGTATTATTTTAGGTTTCAACTGCCTCTCACACACCTTAGTAACTTCATTATGTAAATTTTATTCTAAGTCTATCAAGGATGGTTGTAGGTATTCATATGATTTTTGTATAGACTATAGGTATCCTAAGAATATTTATACAAAACCTTAAATGTTTTAAAGACCTGGTGACTATTTGGAGGTGTCAAAACTTGTTTATCAACCTTTAAACCCTCAATCTTTACCCAGACTACACCTTTTCAAAACAAAAGACATCTTTCCTTTTTAAGACCACATAGGCTTCTAGGGGACATGATTGCCTTGTCAGTTTCATTAACTTATTTTACCTTTTAAGTGGATTAACATCTCTTAGATGGGTTGGAATATTTCTCTATAGAGGCTAATATTTGGTGTTTTTTCCTTGATTTTTGTTTGTTTTATGTTGATCATGTCTAAGAAGAGGACCTATAGGCCTAGGACCTGTAGGTCACCTTTTGACTATTTAGTGCCTCAAGGTTGCTTTCTTAAGTCCTTAGAATTTTCATAATTTTAAAATCCACTACATACTTCCATTATCACTCCTTAATTATTCATATACTATAGATCTTGTGCTAAGCATCATATAGTACTTTTAAACACTGTACAGTTTGTACCACCTATATTGTAAATGGATATTTGACTATATACTTAGTTTCTTGGCTATTTTTTACTGTCAAACACTCTTACATGTTTTTAAATCCCTTTTATCACTATATTAATACAAATATGTGATTTATCCATATTCAATACTTTGTTTGGCTTGCTTTGAATTATAAATATGTTTACTTTGATTCTAAATAAGGACCTATAGGCTTGAGGCCTATAGGTATCTACTTGACTATGTAGGCTACAAGGAGCCATTTTATCAAGTTATTGAACCTATTATCAAACTTTACAACTATCAAATCCTTATTTTCACTTCTTGAAGGTTTTATAGAGATTATGACTTTCTAATAATGCCTCTTATCAACCTCCACTCAGCGTACAGTCTGTACATGTCTATTTGAGAAAGAGCACTTACAAATTCTCATTAGAAAGTGTGTTTAGACTCTTATCTTGATATTTAATTTTCTCCAAAAGTGACATATTTTTGTTACAATATCACAATATGATCTTGGAAACCTACACCATGAGATACATCTGATAATTAGGCCAAAATGGCAATCAAGCATATATAGTGGACTGTTTAAACACAAACATTGTCTCCCAAGATCAAACACTTGAAGAAGATAGACAAAAGACACATATAAGAAAACAATAATGAGGCACATGAAATTTAATGAGCTCTCATGATTGATAAATCACTAGAAACATGTGAGAATGACCACCATGAAAATGAAATAAATACTTGTAGTAGAATTCATTGAAACAACCTGTACATCAATAATTCTTATTCCAAGTGAAGTAATATAATAGATACGAGTTATATGATGAAAAAAAATTAAACAATATCTATTAACTCTAAAATCATCCCTTAAAACCATTCTTTTGCATCGATTTCTGAGCTAGATAAACAAGTGTAAGAATAGACCTTCTTGGATGAATAGGCCATAGTGACCTATTGTCACTCTTATAAATTATTCATAAATAATAATCTATAAATGTAAAAAAATTAAACTAATTTTAATATTTATATGACCCCTAAAAATTTACAAATTTTTATATCCTAACCCTCTCTCCTTTGTCCGTACCAAACACTTGAAAATTGCCTTTCTAGAGCTGCCAAGGAGGTCGATATGAGAGATAAATTAGTTTTATTCATTTTAAGAAGTAAAAATTCTTAAAAATAACTTTTTTGACCTTAAAATGGAGAAATAATGTCTTGAATATGATTTAATCCCATTTTTTCATTGAATAACTATATAGATGGCCTCAAAATAGGCCTTTTTAGCATTAAAACTGCTAGAAACACTTGAGAAGTTTGATGAAACTACTAAAAAATGGATAAATTGTAATTTAATTCTTTAATAAGTAAATAATTTCTTTAAAATAAAATTTTCAAGTGATACAGGTGATAATTTGACCTATGAGGTCAAAATTGTCAATATTTTGGTGACTCAACTGGGAAGTGTACCTGCTATGTTTGAGAACTAGACCATTGAAATATATTTTGGACTCATAAAAAATATTAAATTATAAAATAAAAATGATTATAATTTTAAAAATGACAACTATTATTTACTCAATATAAGATAGTTGTTTGCTCCTCAAAGATAGGGAAAAAAGATAACAAGGTAAGGAAACTAAAGTAATAAAACACATGTGTTAGCAAAGCACTTATTGAAATAAAACATAAGCAAGATAATGTGATTGATATAACTTGCAAGAAATATAAAATAAATTACACTTACCTTTAAATAATCCTCCTTTAGGATTAAAATTAAAATTTTTATCACTTAATTCACATGATGAATAAGGATAGGAGATAAGATGCTTCTTGTACTTTTTATTGATGGAGCTCAACTACTTTATGGTTGTCAATCCTCTTGAAAAACTTTAAAATGAATCATTAACATCAAACAAGTCACCAATGAAGACATAATCATCCTACACTTTAAGATATTTTCCATACTACTTGTCAAATGCAACCTCATCAAGTGATACCTTATCTATGCTCCTTGAGTCTTTATGGCATCTTGAGTGACCTCATCCTTATTATCATTGGCTGAAATTTCATCAATCTCATCAAGTAAATTTTAATATTCAACCCAATCTACATTATGGTCTTCAAATGTGTTTGTTGACCAACATTCTCATGAGCATTGTCTCCAATGAGCAATGTATCCTTACAAAGGTCTTCAATGTCCTTTAAGTACATAATGTATAACTACCAATAATCATTTGGTTCCTTAATTTGATCAACCTAAATGAGATAAAATTGAATGGAATCTTGATCCTTCTCAAGTGGAGAAATTATTGGATTATTTTATGATCCAAAATATTTTGGTTGTTTTTGTTTTATTTAGTTTTAGTTGGTTATCGGGTTGGTTATACTTGTGAGTTGGTTTTATTTAACCAACTTCTTCTCCGTAAGAGTTTTAAATATTACATTGTAAAATACATCTTTTCATATTGAATACATTTTTTTGAACTATTCCTTCTCAACCTGGTTGTAATAATGGTATACAAGCCATGAAAATAAAAGGAGAAAGCCATGATGTACACCATATCATCTAATGATTCTTAAGAGTTCACCAGTGAACATTGAAAACTTGTTATGCATTATAAAGTTATTTATCCTATTAGGACATGATAGCATAGTGATACATGTGACCTTGAACAATATAATTCCCATGGGATATACAAGTGAATATGCTACAATGATTGGTTTCATCGATGTTGTGAGGCATCAGGGAATTGATATATCCCCATTAAGATAAAGGTTGGAGTGCATCATCAGTAAAATCATTCTACTTGAGAGACACACATATTTTTTAAGCATGTAAAGTGGCCTATTATTCTATCCAAAAATGTGAGCTTGTTTTTTGTCAAATGTATCTTTGTCAACTGCATCGAATGTTAAACTTCTTCTAAATCATGGAGTTGCCAACTTGTAAGTTCAATTTTTTATATGGGTTGAGTATATTGTGAATTTTGTATGGCATGTGAACTGCATAAAATAACTCAAAACTAAATTATTTATTGTTCATTACACAATTTCTCAAATTTGTAAACCAAATTGATATATAATAAGTCAATGGCCTTCCTATAATCTATTCAAAGAATTTACACTAATATTGACACAATGCAATTCTTTTTTATGGGCTCTACCAGCTAGGTGCATTTCATTTTTTGAAAGTAAATTAAAAAGAAAAATGTAACTTTTATATGAAATAATTTTTTTAAGTGAATTAATTTCACATGCATGTATTTATTTTATTTGAAAACCCAAAAAAATACAAAGTTCAAATAGTAGATCTTCCATGTTTATTTTATAAATAATTGTAGAGTAATTGGTGGAAGATATTTTTTGAAATATTGGAAGTTAGAAAGGTTTAGGGTTTAAATCTCTTCCAACTATCTTTTTAGGTCAAATTGGAGATATAAGATGTATTTTTTGACAAGTCCAAAAATCCTTGTATTCTTGTAAACAAAAGATTTTTTTAAAGGTAAAGGTAAAACCTCAAATAACATTACCTTTTTATTGACTTGTTTGTACTTTTAGCATCATGGCTAAAATTGTCAGACTCATTTCTAAAAATGGTAAATTGTCACCTAAAAACTAAAAATAATGGATTAGAAACATAGAAAACACCCTCATATTTAATGATTTGTGGGAAATCACTGAAAACAGATCACACTACCAATTGAAGCAATGAAACTAGTGAAATATAAAAAATGTGATAAGTGTGCACTCACCTTATTGAAATCATCTTGCACTGAACATGTTATCACTCATATTGGGGTAGTTAAAATTTGTGCATGGAAATATTTGTATGACAATAAAATTGTATATAAAAATATTGAACTTCTTATGTAGCTTTTGAATAATAAAGTAACAGATAATGAAGACATCTCTGAATATCTCTCTCACATGAAAAAAATAAAACAAGAGTATTTTACTATATGGGGTAAAACACATGATGACATGTTTATTTTCATAACATTGAATGGCCTTAATGCTAAATACAATGTTTTTTTGAAAATTCTACAACTTAGTGATAAGTTTAATGGAGCCACATTTGACACCATCTATGATTTATTGACTCAATATGAGAGATAATCTACAAAGAAGAAAAGTATGCCTATTGAATAGGTTCCCTATGTAAAAAATATGTCCCAACATAGAAATCATCACCATGTAGAGAGATAGTTTCAAAATCATTCTCTGAAACACTCTCAATGACATTCTCCACATTATTTTTGATGATCTCCACAACATTCACATCAACACTCTCCAAGGTCTTCAAAATGTAGACATCATCATAAGCATTATTATCAATCCTATAGTTATTCTAATGATTCCAAATATTTTTAATCTCAAAGACATAGGAAAGAGCTCACATATTTCAAATGTGGTGAAATTGGATATCTTACAGATGTATGTCATTTATGATGACCTCATTTTCCACATAAAAAAGTTGAAGCAATTTATGTGGATCATTCTAGTGGTAGATATTTAATTTACTCTAGTTATTTTGGTTATTCTAACACTTCCTTTGATCAGGAGGCATCCTATATGGATGAGGTCTATGGTCCCAATGGACCTAACACCATATTTTGATTGCTCAATGATTCACCCATCTTATGTGAGCTACTAGGCTCAAGACTGAGATTTGTTGTAGTAGAATTATTTTGGATTTATCTCATTACTATTCATGACATGGAGTAGAAAATATTAGTTTATTTTAATTTTCTTGGTGCATAGCTTCTCACCTCTCACCTGATAGGGGGAGAATATATTGCATTTGTTGGTCTTTGATCAATCCTTGATGATAGTTATTGTCACTTAGATTTTCACCCATTGAGGAGATGCCTAAGTTCTCCTCATCCAAGTGGAAAAATGGAAACACCTCTAGTCTTATGGGTAGCCTAAGGATGAGGTGAATATCTAGATAGGGCTAATTCCCTTGATGTACCGATTTATCTCACAACTACACTTAACTTTGGTGGGTGAAAAGGGAGAGAGATAACTTAAATCAAATTAACATAAGGGAGGTGATACACCAAATAACATGATGAATTCTAAACAATAGCATGTTACCCATGATAACAAAGGAGAAACTAAACATACACTTCTTCAATTTGTATCTTCTCACATCAATGTTACATTGTGAGGATATAGATGAATGTACAAAGCTAGGAGGACTAGATAAAAGGACTTAAATGAAACTAATGAAAAAACTAACTCAATCCTTGAAATTTCCTATAAAACTTCATATGTCTTGTAAAAAGAAGCTTTCCAATTGAAAATAGGGTGAAAGAATAAGACTACATGTTAAGGAATCCATAGTTTTCACTAAGTAAGACCCATCATCCAAGGAAAAAAATTATGAGAAGTCATGAAGAGGTAAAAATCAATAGTGATATTGATCAAATGGTATGAAAAAGAGTAGGGATTCATCATAATCAGGAGGAGCCTAGATTACAATGGCCAAAATGGCTAGTTCTTATAGAACTTGAGAGAGAGAGAGAGAGAGAGAGAGAGAGAGAGAGAGAGAAAGATAGAAGTCTAAGGGTCATAAGGACACTTTTAAAGTTGATATAACCAGTTAATTTTTCATGATAATAAGATATGGGATGAACCATGGAATTTCAGGAATCCCAAGTGTCAATTCAAGGCATAAACTTCATGAAAGTGGCATAAAACTCCTTGTCTTGGCTCATAAAAATGCCTTCATAATTTGAACTTATTTGGACATCCCATAACTAATTATGGATAGGTATTATGATTGTAAATAAGGGTAAGGGTCTCAATAATTCCTCTCTATGCATTTTTTTTAGGTTTGCTCATCTGGAATCATCCCAAACTAAGTGATCATCTTCTATTATCAATAAAACTCCTCTTTTCATGCACCTTACACACTTGTCCTCAAAATTGGCATAATTTTCTCATTAAAATATGTAGGATGGAGTTTATTACATATTTAAATACCATATATGGAATTATAAACATCAAGGACACTTTAAATTAGTCTATTTGAAGTTTTCTACCCTTCTCACTAGTTTGTCCAATATGCCAATTTTGACTAGTTGAGATGAAGCACCTAGTTTAGACACTTAGGATTTTTTTATTAGAATAAAATTACCATAAGGAGTTATAAAATGTTTAAATTTTCCCTATAAATTTTATTTAATCTTTAGAATCCTCTTGTAGCCTACACAATGCATAAAACTATCAAGAAAAGCCTAATTTTTACCTTGTTCGTACAAGTCCATAAAACTAAAAATCATGGGGGTAACTTGAGTGATTCCTCTAAAAATTATAATAGGTTTCATGGTCAAAATATTCAATTATATCAGCTATCCAATTCCATTTCTCCAACCTAGTCCTTGCAAAAGTTTAACAAGGGTTTTAGGCCTATTTTGACTCTTAATGTTCATTAATAAAAACTTGATGTTGAAGTTGCCAAAAAATTCAAAAAATTCATAGTTATATACCTTCATAAACATAAATTAACTCATTTTTCCTCTATTCAAACCATCTAAGAAGATGCGAGCATTTGAACTTCTCCTATCGAGCTCCTTCCTCCACTCTAATAGGCCTGAGTTGTCCTAAAACCAAAAAGTATATTTCCTATGGTTTTACCTAAATTAAAAAAGATTTGACATGTATAATATAACCAAAAAAAAAAAATTAATCCATTTTATTTATCATATAAATCCATAAATTAATTTGACCCCCTTTTTGGATGATAGGCCTAATCTTGCTTAATAGGCCTATTTACACTTAAGAGCTCAAAATGACATTTGATGGTTTTTATTGAATATTTATAGATAAAACATATATATAAACATGCCATAGACATGATACAATAAGGTGGAAGGAATATCTCATGCTAGAAATGGAAGTGGTTCTCCTATTGGCTTCTAGGCCTTAATTTTGCCTACTAGGTCTGCTTGCAAAGCTGATGGTTTGGGACACCCTGTATGGTTTTAAAATCCTATGAATAGTTTATCATGATGTATTAGATGTATTTAAACTATAAATAACTCCTTATAATTCCTCTCTAACTTCTGGTCCATATTTCATCTCTCATCCCTCAAAACAACTAGTGTATGCATGAGGGGAAGTACCCTTTGTCTAAGACAAAACAAAGGGTACTTACCCTATTTTTATAGAAAAAATGAATATTTGAGGGAATTATACCAGTTATAAGGACATATTAAACAAAAATAATCTTATTACCATGTGATTTGACCTCCCAAACTCTCCATAACCCAAACAAACTATTGCAAAGGAAAATTTTGTATGCAGGATTTCACAAGGACTGTGATATGCTTGTTTGAGCTCCTTATTTGCTTGATATATCATTGAGAGAGTATAATTAGGTTTATATTACCATAATTAATGATTTTTTATATTTTAAATTTACTTTAACCTTCATGTTATCACTTCACACCCTGATTAGGAAAAGACTAAATTCCCCCTTTTTACTATGTTTCCTGCTCTTTGGGGTATACATGTAGGTTATATTGCAATGGTTAGACCTTAAATTGACATTAAAAAAATTATTTATATCTTAAAATACCTATTTTAAATAACAAAAATCAATTTTCCTCCTATTTATTCCATTCCCACACCAAAACACTACTCCTTTGCTCACTGTCTTAGACAATCAAACATAGTTGACTTTATCAAGGCAACACGGGTGTTGTAGATGCATATCTACCTTAAAATCCATAGAACAAGGTTTATTGTCTCCTTTTAAGTCTTTTATAATAATTTATAACTTATATATTCTCATTTTTATAAATATTTGGGGTCATGTTTATGCCTTGGCAACTTTCATGCCTCATTCCTTAACGCACTATTTTCATACGGTCAAACACTAGCTATAGGTGCTCATAGGGTCCTATAGAGGTGTATAGGATTTTTTAAACTATTTATAGCTCATAAAGGTTATTATTTTCATGTATGTGTTTTATAATCTATCTCATCATTTCAACATTACTTGTGTTCTTCACATGCACTTTGAAATCATGAAACTATGCTCTTCTTGCTTTTGACTTAGAAACCCTATATATTGGTGTCTCCCTACCTGTAGGTGCCTTGAAAATAGTGATTATGAGTTCTTGAAAAATTTATTTATTAATTATTATGTGTTTTAATTTATTTTAATCCTATTCACTTTACCTAGCTCTTTTTCAATCACCTTGGACCTCAAAATTGCTTATTGTATGACACAGCAAAAAGAAATCAATTATGTTTGAACAATAAGATCCTATAGGTGCAAAATTGACCTTGAGATGCCATAAATAAGATAATATTAATTAAATCCATGTTAATTGGTGACCCATTCCACCAATAAGTAAATATAAAATATAGAAGTATACCTTGGTATTAAAACATTGGCTGAATGGGTCACTAATAGCTCTGACTTGTAGATATGATTGACTGAATATAGTGCATAAAGTTGTGATTTTAGGCTTCCCAAAAACCACCTTCCATTTTTAGTCTTTCATTAAAAATTTTAAAGGTGTTTCTCCATGATATATGTTGAAAATAATGATCATTTAGATGCTTTACAAGTAATATCAACCATGTTCCAAAATATCAACCATGTTCCAAAATATCAACAAGACCTCCAAGATCTCTATTTTGTTCCTTTAGGGATTTATGGATTGAACACAATAAATTAAATATTTTAGCATAGTTTCACTCTCATTTGACCTATTTAACATGTAAAAAATCCATTCTAAAGACCTTTTAACATATTTAGGTCTCAATAAAAGCTTCAATTCATTTCTCAATACTTCATTATGACATCATATCCCTCTTCCATGCTACTTGTAGGTGTGCATTCAATATGTAGGTAGTAAGGGTGAGTAAAATGGACAATGAGCCTTCCCTTTTATATTTCATGACTTGTAAACCTATCTCATAATTAAAAATTCATCTTTAACATTATAAAACACCTAGATAAAGTGTCAACACCCTCCTTTCAACATGAACACTTGCTTTATGGCACTTATGGATGAGTTATTCATAGCAGACTGACTGGGAATGTGTTATATGACTACTCAGTCCCTCTTTTCAACAATAAATGAAGCTTGATTCACTAATAAATTATTATAAATGATCCAACAAGGCTTTAAAACCTTAAAATCACCTCGGTCAACATGACATATAGGTTCAATGCATGTGCCTCACCATGGTTGTAAGCAAATAGTGAGCAAAAGTTGACTGTATGGTGTTCCATGATTGAAATCATGAGAATTGCTTTGAATTAAAATGTTTAAATGAGTAAGGGAACAAAATAAAACTAAAAACATGAAAATAGACCTATAAAAACCCTCTAAAAATGTTTTTAAAGCATGAAGATCTGGAAATGGTGAAAATAGGCCTATCATCCCACATAAGACCAGGCTATAAACCCAAGATGATTTGACCATAAAAAAACCTTATAACCTGAACTTAAGAATGGAAAACAACATATGTGAGAGTAAACATCCTCTATAACCAATATCAATAGCTGAGTTATATGTACTTTCCTAAACAAGAGTAAAACTTACATGGTGCACATATTAGCAAGTAAAAAAGTATAGTTAACTTCATAAAAATGGTTTATGAAGCACAAGTCACTATTATTCAAAATATATATATTTAAATTAAGGTCTTTAAGTTTAATTTTACCTACCCAAGGAGTTTGAGCTGAAACCTCTTGAGCTATCTATACTAAGCACAAACCTGAAGGTCACTTCTACTTGCCAAGAAGACTAAAAAAAGAGTAAAATGGTTTTGGGTAAAAAATGTCACTTAAATAGAACTTAAAATGTGTAATTTAGCTATGGTAAGCTTAAGAGACATACTATTATCCTTTCCCATCTGGCACACTTCCTAAGGAGTCATACAAGTGCCAAACTTCTTCTTTTCCTTAAGGAAACTACCCTTTTTCTGAGGAACCTACCACTTTTCAGTTGGTTTTAGTTCTTTAAGAATTCTTAGGACACATGGGATGCAAAATAATCTTTTATAACCTTCACACTTCCCAATAAATTTGTATAAGTCATTAAATACCCCCTTTTGACCTCAAAATGACTAAAAAGATTAAAATAATTAATGATCAAGGATAGTACAACATTAAGTGATAGTAATTAACCTATAAAAAACCTTGTGAGATATATATTAGACCCCTAAAACACCTAAAAGTAAATTTTTACCTAGGGGTGCCCCAATTTGACTTAAAAGTCAAATTTTGTCAATAAATTGGTGACTCATAAGGGTGGCATGCCTACTATGCTAGCTAGACTAGTAGATTTATCAATCCATTGGGATTAGGGAGTCATTTGAATTATGAGACAAATAAGGAAACCTTAGACCATTGAACATTAATATAATACCACTAATTACCTCAACCACCCAAAATAAAGGACATACACAAAATAAGGCAATAAAACTAATAAGACACACACACACATATGCTTAAGGTACTTAGGGGAATCATAAAACAAACTATTATGCACAAATAGAAACTAATCATAAATCCTTTCCAAGATCAAAAGAGAAAATTCTTGAATCATTTTCATTTTGATATAAAACATATTGCCAAGCATGTTTCTCCTTAGATTGGATGCTTTGTAAATCAGACCTATTCTTTGGCACTTCACTTGATCTTCCCTCAAGTAGATCATATCCAAATATGTCTCCAATGTAGATATATTACTATTTAACATGTTCACGTACTTAATGATGCTTCCCACTCTTCATTTCATTATCAATTTTTATCTCCTTAGTAGACATGGCTTCAAGAGGATTGACTTCTTGTTCCTTAAAAGATTAAGGCCGATAAGAGTTTGTTCCATCCTTCAAGAGTTGATATGTTTCTCACAACTAATTGAGAGAATGATAGCCCATATTTATGGTTTAAAACATGTCATCATGAGATGCATATGCCTCTTGTAAGGACAGATTTTAAAGATTGCTTTTCCTTTGCATACTTACTTGAGTGCCAAAGTTACCTTCTCTATCTTTGACTAGATCATAGCCTCCTTAAAGAGGAGTATATCCTACTAAAATTAATGAAAAAAATCATTCCAAGGATGATTAGGATATTTTTATTTATCATTAATGATATCTTACATAGTGATAGAAGTGTCAATGACCATTTCTTCTTCTTTGGCACAAGGAAAACATTCATCCTCAACCCAATCTGTAGATTCAGCATAAGGGACCACCTCTTATTTATCACTTAGGACCTCTTTTTGGATCTCAAGTTTCATCTCTACTGACACAACATGAATTTTTTTTTCAAGGGCTGGCATATCTTCCATCTCCTTCTTTGATTTTAAGACTAGGCATTTTGATGTCATGTGACTTAGTCCAATGAGGCTGTCAAGGAGCTATACTTTATTCAAGCAAGAGTTATAATTTTTTTTTAGCCAACTGATCCTATTTAGGTTCCCATACCATAGGGACATCAATGAAAAGAGTGACGTGCTGAGGACAAGATGAACTAGTTGGTGGATGTGGCACATAGAACTCAAAATCAGATTGGGAATGGAATATAGGGGATTCTTTTGGAAGCCCTTGAGGAAGGGGAGGCAAAACTTGGCCTAAACCTACATGATTTTATTCCTTCCACTTTAAAAAAACTTCATTCACATCTTATTTAGCTTTAGTAATCTCTTGAGGCAGGGTAGATGGGGTGTGTTTAGGCATATGATCTTCTTTTGGATCTAAACCTTCCATCACACCTTGACTTAAACATTTCATCTTTGCCTCTAAATCTTTAATTTGTTTGGCTAGGTTCTCTTTGAAAAGTCTTTCTTGAAGTTCATAGGTATCATCATGAGGAAAATTACTACAAGAGGCCTCATATGGAGGACAAGAATTTTCTTGAGGAAGGGTAGGAGGGACTTGTAAAGGATCAACTTCATTCTCAACTTCACACTCCTTAACAATGCTTTTATCTTATTTCTTACCCCATGACTCCAATATCTTACTCTAGATTATGATGTTAGTATTATAATACTTTTCTTGAGGAATGGTGGGAGGGATTTTTATAGGATCAATATCCTTCTCAACTTCACACTCTTTATCAAGACTTTTCTCCTCTTTCTTTTCCCATGACTCCACTATCTTATTATAGCTTAGAATGTTAGGATTATAAGTCTCTTTTTGAGGTGGTGGAGATGAAATGTGAGAGGGAAATGAGGGATTGAATTCCACTTAATTTTATTCTAACATGTAATATTTAATATTCATATTATCCAACTCAATTTTCCTACCAAGATTAGCTTTAAAAACAAGGTTTCTCCCTTCAACTCTCTCTTCCAACTGATTGGAAAAAAGATGACTTTGATATAATTCATTAGGCTCATAAGTAGGGATCAAACATGAATGATAGGAAAATTGGGGAAGTAGATATTAAGTTTGATAGGTTTGTTGAGGTTGACTTTCATGAACTCCTAACCTATCCTCTAAGGAAGAAATTAGGCCACTCACATCAAGCATCTCACTTGATAGCCTTTGCCAATTGGCTCTCTCAATAGGTACCCACTCTCTTTTGACCAAATTTAATGCATGTCTCACCTTATTAATAATATTACTAGGAAATTTTTTACCACATCCCCTTAGAGTATCAAGATCTAACATGTACTTCTCATATCCCAAGAGTGTCTTCTTGAAGGTGGAAATGGATTCAGTTAAGAAGTGTGTAGGTTGACTAGGGGGAGCAAAACATTGAGGAGGCTAACTATAAGACTAGTAAGAATCATGATAAGGTTGAAAATGATCATATTGGGGATGAAAATAACCATATTAGGGTTGGTAAACTTCATGAAGGTGCTGGTTAATAACTTGTTCTTGTTGATAAGGAATGACACAAGCTTGAAATGTCTCACCAACTTGTGTAAAATTGTATTCAACACCAAAATTAGCCATGAAATCTCATTTAAAGAAATAAAACAAATAAATATGTTATAAAAAATATTAAAAAGTAAACCTAGGTTGCTTGACCAGCTGATATATCTTTGGAGTCACCATTGATGCTTTGATAAATGCCTCTAAAGGCTGATTGTTGAGAAATAACACCAAAAATATCTCAACTTCATGGACTAAAAGTCCCATCGAGCATGCTAAAAATTGTTGTCACTTAGATTTTAAACCTTTGAGTAGATGCCTAAGATCTTCTAATATAAGTGGTGTAATGGAAACACCTCTAGGCTTGTGGGTAGCCTAAGGATGAGGTGAATCTCTAGATAGGGATAGTTTCCTTAATATTCCTTTTTGGCTCACAACTACACTTAAATTTTGGGGGTGAATAAGGAGAGAGATACATTAAATAAAAATAAACTAAGGGAGGTGATACACCAAATAACATGATGAATTCTAACCAATAGCATGTTACACATGAGAACAAAGAATAAATTGAACATACACTTCTTCAATTTGCATCTTCTCACATCAATGTTACATTGCGAGGTTATGAATGAATGCGAAAAAATAAGAGGCATAGATAAGATTCCTTGAATGGAAATAATGAAAATAAAAAATCACTCAATCCTTAAAATTTCCTATAACACTTCATATGTCCTACAAGAAGAAGCTTTCCAACTACAAATAGGGTGAAATAATGAGACAACATGCTAAGGAATCCATAGTCTTCACTATGCAAGATCCATCATCCAAGAAAAAAAAATATTAACAATCATTAATAAGTAATAATAAGAATTAATATTTATCAAATGGTATGAAAATGAGTAGGGATTCGCCATACTCAGGAGGAGCATAGATTACAATGGCCAAAATGGTAAGTTCTTATAAAAATTGAGAGATTGAGAAGAAGAGAGAAGTCTGAAGGTCATAAGGACAATTGTAAAGATAAGAGAATAAGGTAATTGTGCATGATAAGAGGATATGGTATGAATCATGAAAATTTATGAATCCTAAGTGTCAATTTAAGGCATAAACTTCATGAAAAGTGGCATAAAACTCCTTATCCTAGCTCAGAAAACTACCTTCAAAATTTGGACCTATTTAAACATCCCATAACTAATTATGGATAAGTACTATGATTGTAAATAAGGTTAAGGGTATCAATAATTCCTCTCCATACATTATTGTATTCTTATTCATATGGAATCATCCCAAACTAAGTTATCATAATCTACTCTGAATAAAACTCCTCTTTTCATGCACCCTACACACTTGTCCTCAAAATTAGCATAATTTTATCATTAAAATAAATAGGATGGAGTGTTCAATGCCTTTAAATACCCTCCATGTCATTATAATCATCAATGACACCTTAAAATTAGTCCACTTGAAGTTTTCCACCCTTCTCACTAGCTTGTCCAATATGCCAATTTTTACTGGCTAAGATAAAGCACCTAGTTTAGATACTTAGGAGTTTTTTATTAAAATTAAATTACATAAGGAGTTATAAAAAGTCAAAATACTCCCTCAAAAATTTATTTCATATATAGAATCCTCTTGTAGCCTACATAATGTATAAAACTATCAAGCAAATCCTATTTTGTACCATGTCTATACAAGTTCATATAGCTAAAAATCATGGGGGGTAGCTTGAGTGAGTCATATACAACTTAAATTATGTTTCATGGTCAAACTATTCCATTATATCAGCTATGCAACTCCATTTATCTAATTTGGTCCTTGTAAGGGTTTAAAAAGGGTTTTAGGCCTATTTCCACTCTTAAGGTTCATTCATAAAATCTTGACATTGAAGTTTACAAAAAATTCAAAAAATTCATAGTTATAGACCTTCATAAACATAATTAAACTCCTATGTCATCCATGCAAACCCTCCAAGAATATGTGAGCATTTGAACATCTCCTATCAAGCTCCTTCCTCCATTCCAATAGGCTTGAGTTGTCTTAAAACCAAAAAGTGGATTCCCATAATTTTCCCTAAATTCCATAAGATTTCACATGTCTAATATGACCCAAAAATTATGTTACAATCCATTTTAGTTATCATATGAAGCCAAAAATGAAGTTGACCTCCGTTTTGGATGTTAGGCCTAATCTTGATTAATAGATCTATTTACACTTTAGAGCTTAAAATGACCTTTGATTTTTTTCCTTGATTTTTTATAGCTCAAATATATATATAAAAATACCATATACATGATCCAACAAGTTTTAATTCATATCTCATGCTATAAATGGAAGTGGTTCTCCTATTGGCTTTTAGGCCTTAATTCTGCCTACTAGGCCTGCTTGTAAACCTAATGGTTTGGGACACCTTGTATGGTTTCATACTCTTTTGAATAGTTTATAATTATTTAATATATGTATTTAAACTCCAAACAACTCCTTTCAAGGCCTCTTAAACTTTTTTTCCATCCATCTCTCATCCCTCAAAACTGCCAGTGTATGCATGAGGGGAAGTACCCTCTATCTCAAACAAAATAGAGGGTACTTCCCATTATTTTATATAAAAATGAATATTTGAGGGAATTATACCATTTTTATGAAATATTAAAAAAATATATATTATTACCTTTTTATTTGACCTCCCAAACTCTCCATAACCCAAATAGACTATTGCAAAGGAAAATTGTGTATGTAGGATTTCATAAGGACTATGTTATGTTTGTTTGAGATTCTTATTTGCTTGATAGATAAATATGAGAGTATAATGATGTTTTTATGACCATAATTAATTAGTTTTTATCTTTTAAACTCAATTCAACCTCCATGTTCTCACTTCACACCTTGACTGGGACAAGATTGAGTTCCCTTTTTTGACTATGTTTCCTGCTCTTTATGGTATACCTATAGGTTAAATTTCAATGGTTAGACATTAAATTGACATTAAAAACATTATTTATACCTTTAAATACATATTTTAAATAACATAGATCATTTTTCCTCATATTTATGTCATTCCCACACCAAAACACTACCCCTCTGCTCACTATCATAGATAGTCAAACATAGTTGACTTTGTCAATGCAATAGGGGTGATGTAGATGCATATATACCTTAAAATACATGGAAAAAGGTCTATGATATACTTGTAAGTATTTTATAATAATTTATAACTTTTATATGCTCATGTTTGGAAAAATTTGGTGTCATGTTTATGCCTTGGAAACTTTCATGCCTCACTTCTTAACTCACTATTTTCATACAATCAAACACTAGTTGTAGGTGCTCATAGGGTCCTAAGGATGTGTAAAGGATTTTTCACTATATTTATATATAATTAAGGTTATAATTATATTTATTTATGTTTTTTACAATATGTATCATTATTTTAACCTTACTTGTGTTCTTCACATGTACTTTGAAATCATCAAATTGAGATCTCCTTGCTTTTGACTGAGAAACCCTACCTATTGGTGTCTCCCTACATATTGGTGTCTTGAAAATAGTGATGAGGAGTTATTTAAAAATTTAAATATTCATTTTTAGGTGTATGAATTTATTTTAATCATGTTCACTTTGCCTATCTCTTTCTCAATCACCTTGGGCCTCAAAACTGCTCACTATATGACACTGTCAGAAAAAGTGAATTGTGTTTGAACAATAAGATCCTGTAGGTGCAAAATGGACCTTGAGACACCATAAATCAGTTAATATTGATTAAATACATGTTAATTGGTGCCCCATTCCATAAATAATGTCACACAAAATATGGAAGTATACCTTGGTATTAAAACATTTGTTGAAAGGGTCACTAATATCTTTGACCTGTAGATATCATTTACTAAAAACATTGCATAAAGTTGTGATTTTAGGCTTCCCAAAACCACCTTAAATTTTTCATCTACCCTTAAAAATTTTCAAGGTGTTTCTCCATGATATAGGTTACAAATAATTATCATCTAGGTGATTCACAAGTCATACTAACCATGTTCCAAAATATCAACAAGACCTCCAAGATCTTTGTTTTGTTATTTTAAAAACTTATGGCCTGGACATAGTCACTTAAACCTTTTATCATAGTTTCACTCTCATTTTACCTCTTTAACATGTAAAAAAATTCATTTTTATGACCTTTCAACATATTTTGGTTTCAAAAAAATCTTTAATTCATGTCTCAATACTCCATTATGACATCATATCCCTCTGCCATGCCACCTGTAGGTGTGTATTTAGTATGCAGGAAGTAAGGGTGATTAAATTGGATAGTGAGCCTTCCCTTTGATCTTTCATGAGTTTTAAACATATCTCATAGTTCCAAATTCATATTTCACATTCTAAAACACCTTGAAAAAGTGTCAAAACCATATTTTAAACATGAACACTTCCTTTATGGAACCTATGAATGAGTTGTTCATGGTAGACTAACTAGGAATGTGCTATATGGATACTAATGACCTCTTTTCAACATAAAATGAATCTTTATTCACTAATTAATTATACCAAAGGATCCATCAATTATTTAAAACCTTAAATACACCTTTGTGAACATGAAATATAGGTTTAATGCACGTGATTCACCATGGTTGCAAGTAAACAATGAGCAAAAGTTTACTGTATGATGCTCAATGATTGCACTCTTGAGAATTGATTTGAATAATTAATGTTGAAAGGAGGAAGGTAATATGAGAAAATTTTAAAAATGAAAAGAGACCTATCATAACCCTCTAAAGACATTTTCCAAGCATGAAGATCTGGAAATGGTGGAAATAGGCATGTCATCCCACATAAGACCAACCTACAAAACCAAGATGATTTGAACATAAAAACACCTTAGAAAATGAACCCCAGCATGGAAATCATTATAGAGGAGATTCAACATCTTCTAGAACCAATATCATTAGCTGATTTATAAATACTTTCCCAAACAAGAGAAAACCCTATCGGGTACATAGATTAGCAAGCATAAAAGTATAGTCAACTTCACGAGAATGGTTAATGAAGCAAAATCAACCATTATTTAAAATATTTATATGTAAATTAATTTATTTGAGTTTAATTTAACCTTCCTAAGGTGTTTGAGTTGAAACCTCTTGAGTTGTCTGTACTAAGCACAAACCTAAAGGTCACTTCTACTTACCAGGAAGACTGAAAAAGAAGTAGAATTGTTTTGGGCCAAAAATGGAACTTCTAGAGAACTTAAAATGTGAAACTAAGATTTTAAAATCTAAAGATACATAGCATGATCCTTTCCTACATGGTACACTTCCCAAGGAATTATACAAGTGTTAAACTTCTTTTCCTCAAGGAAACTACCCTTTTTCTAAGTAACCTACCACTTTTCAGTTGGTTTTAGTTACTTAAGACCTCTTAGGACACATGGGACATGACATGATATTTTTGAACCTACACACTTCCCAATAAATCCATATAAGTCATTAAATTCCCCTTTTTGATGTCAAAATGACTAAAGAGACTTAAATAACTAATGACCAAGGCTAGTAAACTACTGACATTAATTAACCTATAAAACACCTTTTGACATATATATTAGACACTTAAAACACCTAAAATTCAATTTTTTATCTAGGGATACCCTAATTTGACCTAAAAGTCAAATTTGATTAACAACAGTATGAGTTGATAAGGGTTGCTAGCACCTTTAGTGTTGAGCAAAGGTCATCAACATTTATTGGACATCAGGGAGATGTCCCATACATAGTATAGGTTTGCCATGTAGATGGGTTACTGTGTGAGACCTTATGTGGATCAATTTAGTTGGACATGCTTAATTGTGTTCTATTGTAGTATGGTACGATGATCACTAGGGATGAGTAAACTTTGATCGTGTTCATCAGTCATTTTTTTCCACAACTTGTAGGGGTGGGATTTTTCATAAAGAAAAATTAGTTTTAGGTCAGTGCTAGAGGTGCAATGCATCACTTGTAGTTGTGACAATGATCCTTTGATGACTTTAGAGACATTAATATAGTTCATTCAACTGCTATACCCCTTTGGATCAAGGGGGAGTTTTTTGGATTATTTTATGATCCAAAATATTTTGTTTGCTTTTGTTTTATTTAGTTTTAGTTTATTTTTAGGTGTGTTATATCCATGTGTTGGTTTTATTTAACCAAATTATTTTATGTAAGCTTTTTAAAGATTACAGAGTATAAAAACAATACAAATTTTCATATTGAATACATTTTGTTGAACTATTCCTCCTCAAATTGGTTGTAATAGTAATGGGGCTATCAAGAGTGTCAAATGTGGAATCAAACTACTCAAGGTTAACCTCCTCATGTTCATATACTATTTCAAGGGATTCAATACTATATGGCCTTGACACAGTCACTTAAACCTTTTAGCATAGTTTCACTCTCATTTTACCTCTTTAACATGTAAGAAAATGCATGTTTAGGACCTTCCAACATATTGTGGTTTCAAAAAAAAAAATTAATTCATGTCTCAATACTCCATTATGACATCATATCCCTCTTCCATGCCACTTGTAGGTTTGTATTTAGTATGCAAGCAGTAAGGGTGAGTAAATTGGATAGTGAGCCTTACCTTTTATCTTTCATGAGTTTTAAACATACCTCATACTTCCAAATTTCATATTTCACATTCTAAAACACCTTGAAAAAGTGTCAAAACCATCTTTTAAACATGAACACTTCCTTTATGGCACCTATGGATGAGTTGTTCATGGTAGACTAACTAGGAATGTGTTATATGACTACTCATTACCTCTTTTCAACATAAAATGAATCTTTATTCACTAATTAATTCTACCAAAGGATCCATCAATCATTTAAAACCTTAAACACACCTTTGTGAACATGAAATATAGGTTTAATGCATGTGCCTCATCATGGTTGCAAGTAAACAATAAGCAAAAGTTGACTATATGATGCTCAATGATTGCACTCTTGAGAATTGATTTGAAGAATAAATGTTTAAAGGATGAAGGGAATATGAGAAAATTTTTAAAATGAAAAGAGACCTATCATAACCCTCTAAAGAAATTTTCAAAGCATGAAGATCTGGAAATGGTGAAAATAGGCATGTCATCCCACATAAGACCAACCTACAAAACCAAGATGATTTGAACATAAAAACACCTTAGAAGATGAACCCAAGCATGGGAATCATTATAGAGGATATTCAACATCTTCTAGAACCAATATCATTAGTTGATTTATATGGACTTTCCCAAACAAGAGAAAACCCTATAGGGTACATATATTAGCAAGCATAAAAGTACAGTCAACTTCACGAGAATGGTTAATGAAGCACAATCAACCATTATTTAAAATATTTATATGTAAATTAATTTCTCTGAGTTTAATTTAACCTCCCCAAGGTGTTTGAGTTGAAACCTCTTGAGGTGTTTGTACTAAGCACAAACCTAAAGGTCACTTCTACTTACTAAGAAGACTGAAAAAGAAGTATAATTGTTTTGGGCCAAAAATGGCACTTATAGAGAACTTAAAATGTGAAACTAAGATTTTAAAATCTAAATATACATAGCATGATCCTTTCCCAAGTGGCACACTTCCCAAAGAACTATACAAGTGTTAAACTTTTTTTCCTCAAGGAAACTACCCTTTTTCTATGTAACCTACCACTTTTCAGTTGGTTTTAGTTACATAAGACCTCTTAGGACACATGGGACATGACATGATATTTTTAAACCTACACACTTCCCAATAAATCTATATAAGTCATTAAATTCACCTTTTTGACCTCAAAATGACTAAAGGGACTTAAATAACTAATGACCAAGGCTAGTAAACCATTAAGTGACATTAATTAACCTATAAAACACCTTTTGACATATATATTAGACCCTTAAAATACCTAAAAGTTAATTTTTTGTCTATAGGTACCATAATTTGACCTAAAATTGAAATTTGGTTAACAACAGTATGAGTTGATAAGGGTTTCTAGCACCTTTAGTTTTGAGCAAAGGTCACCAACATTTAGTTGACATTAGGGAGATGTAACATACATATTATAAGTTTTCCACTTAGATGGGTTACTGTGTGAGACCTTATGTGGATCAATTTAGTTAGACATGCTTAATTGTGTTCTATTGTAGTATGGTATGATGATCACTAGGGATGAACAAACTTTGATCATGTTCATTAGTCATTTTTTACCACAACTTGTAGGGTTGGGATTTTTCATAAAGAAAAATTAGTTTTAGGTCAGTGCTAGAGATAAAATGCATGACTTGTAGTTGTGACAATGATCCTTTAATGACTTTAGAGACATTACTATAGTTCATTCATCTGTTATACCCCTTTGGATCAAGGGGGAGTTTTTTGGATTATTTTATGATCCAAAATATTTTGTTTTCTTTTGTTTTATCTAGTTTTAGTTGGTTTTCAGGTGTGTTATATCCATGTGTTGGTTTTATTTAACCAAATTCTTTTATGTAGGCTTTTTAAAGATTACAAAGTATAAAAATAATACAACTTTTCATATTGAATACATTTTTTTGAACTATTCCTCCTCAACTTGGTTGTAATAGTAATGGGGCTATCAAGAGTGTCAAATGTGGAATCAAACTTGTCAAGGTCAACCTCCTCATGTTCATATACTATTTCATGGGATTCACTACTATATGGCCTGGACACAGTCACTTAAACCTTTTAGCATAGTTTCACTCTCATTTTACCTCTTTAACATGTAAAAAAATGCATGTTTAGGACCTTTCAACATATTTTGGTTTCAAAAAAATATTTAATTCATGTCTCAATACTCCATTATGACATCATATCCCTCTGCCATGCCACCTGTAGGTGTGTATTTAGTATGCAGGTTGTAAGGGTGAGTAAATTGGATAGTGAGCCTTCCCTTTGATCTTTCATGAGTTTTAAACCTATCTCATACATCCAAATTCATATTTCACATTGTAAAACACCTTGAAAAAGTGTCAAAACCATCTTTTAAACATGAACACTTCCTTTATGGCACCTATGGATGAGTTGTTCATGGTAAACTGACTAGGAATGTGCTATATGACTACTCATTACCTCTTTTCAACATAAAATGATTATTTATTCACTAATTAATTATACCAAAGGATCCATCAATTATTTAAAACCTTAAATACACCTTTGTGAACATGAAATATAGGTTTAATGCATGTTCCTCATCAAGGTTGACTGTATGATGCTCACTGATTGCACTCTTGAGAATTAATCTGAAGAATAAATGTTGAAAGGAGGAAGGGAATATGAGAAAATTTTAAAAATGAAAAGAGACCTATCATAACCCTCTAAAGACATTTTCCAAGCATGAATATCTGGAAATGGTGAAAATAGGCATGTCATCCCACATAAGAACAACCTACAAAACCAAGATGGTTTGAACATAAAAACACCTTAGAACAAGAACCCAAGCATGGAAATCATTATAACGGAGATTCAACATCTTCTAGAACCAATATCACTAGTTGATTTATATGGATTTTTCGAAACAAGAGAAAACCCTATAGGGTATATATAATAGCAAGCATAAAAGTACAGTCAACTTCATGAGAATGGTTAATGAAGCACAATCAACCATTATTTAAAATATTTATATGTAAATTAATTTCTCTGAGCTTAATTTAACCTCCCCAAGGGGTTTGAGTTAAAATCTCTTGAGCTGTCTGTACTAAACACAAACCTAAAGGTCACTTCTACTTACCAGGAAGACTAAAAAAAAAGTAGAATTGTTTTGGGCCAAAAATGGCACATCTAGAGAACTTAAAATGTGAAACTAAGCTTGTAAAATCTAAAAATACATAGCATAATCCTTTCACACATGGCACACTTCCCAAGGAATTGTACAAGTGTTAAACTTCTTTCCCTCAAGGAAACTACCCTTTTTCTAAGTAACCTACCACTTTTTAGTTGGTTTTAGTTACTTAAGACCTCTTAGGACACATGGGACATGACATGATATTTTTGACCCACACACTTCGCAATAAATTCACATAAGTCATTAAATTCCCCTTTTTGACCTCAAAATGACTAAAGGGACTTAAATAACTAATGACCAAGGCTAGTAAACCATTAAGTGACATTAATTAACCTATACAACACCTTTTGACATATATATTAGACCCTTAAAACACCTTAAAGTCAATTTTTTATCTAGGGGTACCCTAATTTAACCTACAAGTCAAATTTGGTTAACCACAATATGACTTGATAAGGGTTGCTAGCACCTTTAGTGTTGAGCAAAGGTCATCAAAATTTATTGGACATCAGGGAGATGTCCCATACATAGTATAGGTTTGCCACTTAGATGGGTTACTATGTGAGACCTTATGTGGATCAATTTAGTTGGGCATGCTTAATTTTGTTCTATTGTAGTATGGTATGATGATCACTGGGCATGAGAAAACTTTGATCTTGTTCATCAATCATTTTTTGCCACAACTTGTAGGGGTGGGATTTTTCATAAAGAAAAATTGTTTTAGGTCAGTGCTAGAGGTGCAATGCATCACTTGAAGTTGTGACAATGATCCTTTGATGACTTTAGAGACATTACTATAGTTCATTCATCTGCTATACCCCTTTGGATCAAGGGGGAGTTTTTTGGATTATTTTATCATCCAAAATATTTTGTTTACTTGTGCTTTATATAGTTTTAGTTGGTTTTTAGGTGTGTTATATCCATGTGTTGGTTTTATTTAACCAAATTCTTTTATGTAAGCTTTTAAAATATTACATAGTTCAAAAACAATACAACTTTTCATATTGAATACATTTTGTTTAACTATTCCTCCTCAACTTGGTTGTAACAGTAATGGGGCTATTAAGAGTGTCAAATGTGGAATCAAACTGCTCAAGGTCAACCTCCTCATGTTCATATACTATTTCAAGGGATTCACTACTATATGGCCTAGACACAGTCACTTAAACCTTTTAGCATAGTTTCACTCTCATTTTACCTCTTTAACATGTAAAAAAATGCATGTTTAGGACCTTTCAACATATTGTGGTTTCAAAAAAATCTTTAATTCATGTCTCAATACTCCATTATGACATCATATCCCTCTGCCATGCCATATGTAGGTGTGTATTTAGTATGCAGGAAGTAAGGGTGAGTAAATTGGATAGTGAGCCTTCCCTTTGATCTTTCATGAGTTTTAAACCTATCTCATACTTCCAAATTCATATTTCACATTCTAAAACACCTTGAAAAAGTGTCAAAATGATATTTTAAACATGAACACTTCCTTTATGGCTCCTATGGATGAGTTGTTCATGGTAGACTGACTAGGAATGTGCTATATGACTACTCATTACCTCTTTTCAACATAAAATGAATATTTATTCACTAATTAATTCTACCAAAGGATCCATCAATTATTTGAAACCTTAAATACACCTTTGTGTACATGAAATATAGGTTTAATACATGTTCCTCACCATGGTTTCAAGTAAACAAAGAGAAAAATTTCACTGTATGATGCTCAATGATTGCACTCTTGAGAATTGATTTGAAGAATGAATATTGAAAAGAGGAAGGGAATATGAGAAAGTTTTACAAATGAAAAGAGACCTACCATAACCCTCTAAAGACATTTTCAAAGCATGAAGATCTGGAAATGGTGAAAATAGGCATGTAATCCCACATAAGACCAACATACAAAACAAAGATGATTTTAACATAAAAACACCTTATAACATTAACCCAAGCATGGAAAGCATTATAGAAGAGATTCAACATCTTTTAGAACCAATATCATTAGCTAATTTATATGGACTTTCCCAAACAAGAGAAAACCCTGTAGGGTACATAGATTTGTAAGGAATCTAGAACATAAATGCTCTGATACCACTTGTCAGGATCCAACTCCTCAATAAGAGTACAATATTATTACCTTGTATAAGCAACTAATCATGGAATTAAACCATAATTAACAAGTAACTAGAACTCAGAAATAGCACAAATAATGAGAGACAATACACAATCTTGTATTCAACTCATCTAGAAAGAAAATACAATAAAGAAGATGCCACACTCTTCTCACACCTATATAAGGCTTCCAACACCTCAAGGTCTCCCAATAATTCTCAATCAAGAGTTCTCTCTCCTACCAAAAATGGTCACAATAATCAACTCAAACACATAGTTGTTGTTGACCTCCAACTAGTCAGTATCACTACTGCCAGTACACAAGTACTCAAAGTACTTCAAGTATATCTCCCATGAACTTGCAACAACCTGCAACTCAAATGATCTTACTTACCATGTATAACTTCTTCCTGATCTTGCAATAACCTATAGATCAACCTGTTCTTACAATTGGAAGGATCTCTTCCTTGCCTTAATCCTTAATTACAATACATGCCAATGGGTCTATAAATAGCTCCGATACTAAACAATAACTTAGACTTCTAATTTACAATAATTAGACACACAGCTCAAGACTTGAAATAGTCTTTACATGCAAACAACCTGTTTAACAAAGTAACTGTTCATGCAATGAACAGTTCTAAAACTGCACAGGAGACCGACGTTGGTCCCTGTCTTACTGGAGGTGATCGACGTCAGTCGACTCCTACTGATGTCGGTTGCGCTTTGCACTGAAGATGATCGACATCGATTGCACTGCCAATGCCGATTTCTCTATAACTTAGCAACCTCCTCCATGTTTGCATCAGTGAAGATTTTAGCTCCACAACCTAGCAATCTCCCACTTGGAGATAAACAGCTGCAATTATACCTATACCTGTACATCATCTAGTTTGTTTCTTGGCTTATATCCCTCTTCAAGCTCAATATTGAAGACTAACCACCACAAAACCTGTGGTGCATCTCTTGTCATCTAAATCCCTTGCCACACCTGCATCTACAAACCCATGTAGAAAAGAACTTGACCCTGCATAGCATGTGCACCTGCTACTGGTCCCTCTCAGATATCTGAGAATCCACTGAACTGCCCTCTAGTGCTTCTTTCCTAGATTGGCTCCAAACTTGCTGACAACTCCCACTGCTTGGGAAATCTCAGGTTTAGTACACATGTACTCAACCTCATCATGTGAATCAAGACACTATTCATAGAACTGTCCAACCATCAGCATGCTAACCAGTTTCACACAATCATCTGGAGACAAAATCAACTTGTGACCTTCCATGTCTCTAGAACACACTCATGCCAAAGAATCTTGCTGCTCCTAGATTCCTCATGACACACCTCTAAACTAACTTTACCTTTAGTTCAAAAACTCCCTGCATATGTGACCCTGCAACAAGCACAACATACAATAACAGGATAATGTAGCTAATATTATCCAACTTGGTAAAGAAAACACAATGGTTAAACCTCCATTGTCCTACAACTTACTCAAGACCATATACCCTGGCCTTCCGTCTCATGTGTCCATTCCCTCTCTTCTTTATCTTGAAAATCCATTCATATTTTAGTGCTTTCTTCCAGCTGGGAACTCTACCAAAAAAATCTTGTTTGGTTCTTCTCTAAGGAATCACATTCCTCATCCATGCCAAGCTCCCACTATTTCCTGGATTCTACCTGCTCTACTTCTTTAATAACTTCTTGGTTCTTGACCATCAGTGAGCAACAAGTAGTGTAAAGAAGGGAAATGATGAATTTGAGGCTTACTTACCCTTTCAATCCTCCATATGGGTGTTTGAGACTCCTTGATAGCTTGTTGTCTGCCCAAAATCTTAGTGACCGATGTCAGTCACATCTCAGTCTCCACCCAACCGATGTCAGTTCCATGCAACTGACTTCATCACTGACGTCAGTTCCCTAACTGACGCTAGGGTTTACTTGTCTAGAGTCACTGATGTTGGTCTACACATAGCCGACATCGGTCCTTGTCTGGATGCTGACATTAGTTTTCTAATCGATGTCAATCTCTGTGTTTTACTTGTGAGCGATGAATTTTACTCACGAGCTCCTTTTGGATCAAAACCCTATCCAAATCAACCTTGCTTTGCTCAAAATTATTTAGCCCCTTACGCTGATCTTTGTCTATCATCTTCTCCTTAAAAACCAAGGCTTTCCTGTTCTTATCACGAACATCAGATTTATCAAGAAACATCACTTTCTTCTTTTGCTTACAAAAATCTCGATCCATGATTTTCATATCCGAAAGCATACCTTTTGACTCAAGAACATGTATCTCCTTCTTATTCATGTGACCAAGCCTATTAAGCCACATCTTTGAATCTACAGCTGAAGTAGATAAACTAGAAGGAGAATTAGTAATACAAGTAGATAGATAAAGAGTACCTACTTTCTTACCTCTTGCTAAAACAAGTGCACCCTTGGAAACTTTCCAAGAATCCACTGTGAGAGTTACTGTGCAACCCTCATCACCCAACTTTTCAATAGAAATAAAATTCCACTTTAAGACTGGAACATGCATGACCTCCTTCAACACCCATGTGTTGCCCATCTGCAATTTCAGCTTCACTTTCCCTTTGCCAACCATTTGACAAGGCTTACCATCCCCTAAATAAATTTCTCCAAAGTCTCCCTGGACATGAAAAAATTCTCTATTTGGGGATGCATGGAAAGAGGCACCAAAATCTAAAACCCAAGATTCTACTTTATCCAAGGAACATACTAGAGCATTCAGTGCAACAAAATCTACAACATATGCTTCTTCATGTTCTTCATGCTGATCTTCATTCACCCAGCAATCTCTCTTTACATGCCCTTGCTTTCCACATTTCCAGCAGGTTATTCTGCCATACCTGGATTTGGATCTCCTACCTATCTTTGACCTTGATCTCCCATGCTCAATCTTCTCTCTTTGCCTTCCCCTACTTTCAACACTCAAAGCATTCCCTGATGATTCACCTATGCTTTTCTTGTGAATTTCTTCATTCAAGATTACACTCACAACATCATCCACTTTTAAGATTTTTAAAGCAGATGCAATATTACTAACTGCCATTACCAAACTCTCCTAACTTTCAAGTAATGAGCATAAGATCAAGAGAGCCTTAATTTCATCATCAAAAATAGTATTGACTGAATTTAACTGGTTTACCAAACCATGGAAATCACTAAGATGACTATGAACAGATCCACCTTCCAACATTTGAAAATTAAATAATTGCTTCATAAGAAATACCTTATTCGAAGCTGAGGGTTTTTCATATAAATTTTCCAAAGATTCCATCAACTCTACCATTGTCATAGCCTGTGATAAGTTGGAAATCACAGATGATGCAAGGCTTAACCTTATAGATCCCAGAGCCTTCTGATCAAAAACCTTCCATTCTTCATCCTTCATATCTGTGGGCTTGCATGCAACCCCACCCAATGGTAAGTACAAATTTTTATGATACAAATAATCTTCTATCTGCATCCTCCATAATTGATAATTCTTGCCATTAAACTTCTCCATTCGTAGCTTACTTTCTTCTACCATTGCTATACTCCCACTCAAATAGAAACCCTATGAGTGACCTGTAATCAACAAACACTAACCAGATCTGATACAACCTATTAGTAACCCAACCAAAAGCTTTGATACCAATTGTAAGGAATCTAGAACATAAATACTCTGATACCACTTGTCAGGATCCAACTCCTCAATAAGAGTACAATATGATTACCTTGTATAAGCAACTAATCACAAAATTAAATCAGAATTAACAAGTAACTAGAATTCAGAAATAACACAAAATATGAGAGACAATACACAATCTTGTATTCAACTCATCTAGAAAGAAAATACAATAAAGAAGATGCCACACTCTTCTCACACCTCTATAAGGCTTCCCACACCTCAAGGGCTCCCAGTAATTCTCAATCAAGAGTTCTCTCTCCTACCAAAAATGGTCACAAAAATCAACTCAAACACAGAGTTGTTGTTCACCTCCAACTAGTCAGTATCACTATTGCCAGTACACAAGTACTCAAATTACTTCAAGTAGATCTCCCATGAACTTGCAACAACCTGCAACTCAAATGATTTTACTTACCATGTAGAACTTCCTGTTCTTGCAACAACCTGCAGATCAACCTGTTCTTACAATTGGAAGGATCTCTTCCTTGCCTTAATCCTTAATTACAATACATGCCAATGGGTCTATAAATAGATCCCATACTAAACAGTAACTTAGAATTCTAATTTACAATAATTAGACGTGCAGCTCAAGACTCAAAATAGTCTTTACATGCAAACAACTGGTTCAACAAACTAACTGTTCGTGCAATGAATAGTTCTGGAACTGCATAGGAGACCGACGTCGGTCCCTGTCTGACTAGAGGTGACCAACATCGGCTGACTCTTGCCGATGTCAGTTTCCCTTTGCACTGAAGATGACTGATGTCAGTTGTGCTGCCGATGCCGGTTTCTCTATAACCCAGCAACCTCCTCCATGTTTGCATCAATGAAGCTTTTAGCTCCATAACCTAACAAGATTAGCAAGCATAAAAGTACAATCAACTTCATGAGAATGGTTAATGAAGCACAATCAACCATTATTTAAAATATTTATATGTAAATTAATTTCTCTGAGTTTAATTTAACCTCCCCAAGGTGTTTGAGTTGAAACCTCTTGAGTTGTCTGTACTAAGCACAAACCTAAAGGTAACTTCTACTTACCAAGAAGACTAAAAAAGAAGTAGAATTATTTTGGGCCAAAAATGGCACTTCTAGAGAACTTAAAATTTGAAACTAATCTTTTAAAATCTAAAGATACATATCATGATCCTTTCCCACATGGCACACTTCCCAAGGAATTGTACAAGTGTTAAACTTCTTTTCCTCAAGGAAACTACCCTTTTTCTAAGTAACCTACCAATTTTTAGTTGGTTTTAGTTACTTAAGACCTCTTAGGACACATGGGATATGACATGATATTTTTTAACCTACACACTTCCCAATAAATCCATATAAGTCATTAAATTCCCCTTTTTGACCTCAAAATGACTAAAGGGACTTAAATAACTAATGACCAAGGCTAGTAAACCATTAAGTGACATTAATTAACCTATAAAACACCTTTTGACATATATATTAGATCCTTAAAACACCTTAAAGTCAATTTTTTATCTAGGGGTGCCCTAATTTGACCTAAAAATCAAATTTGGTTAACCACAATATGAGTTGATAAGGGTTGCTAGCACCTTTAGTGTTGAGAAAAGGTCATCAACATTTATTGGACATCAGGGAGATGTCCCATACATAGTATAGGTTTTCCACTTAGATGGGTTACTATGTGAGACCTTATGTGGATCAATTTAGTTGGACATGCTTAATTGTTTTCTATTATAGTAAGGTATAATGATTACTGGGGATGAGCAAACTTTGATTGTGTTCATCAGTCTTTTTTGCCACAACTTGTAGGGGTCAGATTTTTCATAAAGAAAAATTAGTTTTAGGTCAGTGCTAGAGGTGAAATTCATCACTTGTAGTTGTGACAATGATCCTTTGATGAATTTAGAGACATTACTATAGTTCATTCATCTGCCATACCCCTTTGGATCAAGGGGGAGTTTTTTGGATTATTTTATGATCCAAAATATTTTGTTTGCTTTTGTTTTATTTAGTTTTAGCTATTTTTCAGGTATGTTATATCCATGTGTTGTTTTTATTTAACCAAATTCTTTTATGTAAGCTTTTTAAATATTACATAGTACAAAAACAATACAAATTTTTATATTGAATACATTTTGTTGAACTATTCCTCCTCAACTTGGTTGTAACAGTAATGGGGCTATTAAGAGTGTCAAATGTGGATTCAAATTGCTCAAGGTTAACCTCCTCATGTTCATATACTATTTCAAGGGATTCAATACTAGTAAACACTTTAAACTCACCCATAAATTCATGGTACAGTTGTTGCCATTACTTTTATTCATCTTGTATATCAAAGCTTGAACCATGAGAACTAGATTGATCTTCTTCCTCCTCCATCTTGAATGGAAACTCAATGGTCCAAGAGAGAGTTAACTCATCATACTTGTCAAACTCTTAAGTCTGATTTTCTTTATTTTCCTTCATGAAGAGGACTACCAATGAAGAATTATTCATGATATTCAATCAAAACATCTTCAAAAGAGGTCTCTAGAATCTCTTTTATGGATTTAAACTCATCAATCTTTTCAAGGACCACCACTTTCTCTAACTTGCTTAACAAACTCTCATTTCCATTGAGATTTCACCTTCGTCACTCAAATAAAGAGGTTCTTTTTTATAGAATGAGAGGGTGGGAGGGCAAGAGAGTTTATTGGATAGTTTAAGAATTGAAAGAGTGTCCCCCCAACTTGGAATTTTGAGTTTAAGCTTATTGAAGGATTCTTGGAGAGACTCTTGGGGAAGGATGTGAGAATTATGATTTTATTTCTTCCATTTACCAATCAATTCATCAACCTTAAATGTACTTTATGACTCATAGGAAGATAATACTTGAGGATTATATTGAAGATTTGAAAAGCTTAAGGACTCCCTTGTATTGACTTGGAACACTCTTTATCCCTCTTGGTTTTGTGTTTATTCATGAAGAATCACTTTCCAACTTGGTAACTTCTTTTGGATGGATTCAAAAGCCTCTTCTTTCTCTTGATTAAAGCATGACTCATTATTATCTTCCCATGACTCAACCACTATTTTCCAACTTGGAATCTTAGGGTTAGGAGCCTCCTCTATAATATTCATTGTAGCTTGAGGGAGGGATACAGGGTTTGATAGGATTTTAAACTATCTTGGAGAATCATCATATATCTAATTTTGAATGGACATAAGGGAAGTCTCAAGAGATTCATCCATAAGAGTTACCATAGTATAACTAGGAATCATATCCCAATAAGGCCTCCAAGATGATATAGGTTTATTCTCTTGAGGAGGGTAGGTGTAGTTGGAAGAAAACTTGGAACACAAGAAGTTTGATTAGGGCTAGGAAGAGATGGATGAGGTGGTTTGGGTTGGATTTATTGATTATCCCATCCCACTTACCTATTTATCCACCATTGGATCATAGTTCTCATTTTGTGTAATTCATAAGTCATGTCATATGGATTTTCTTCTCCCACTGATACCCACCTACTTGTCAACATGTACATTATTTTCCTCATCTTCTCTATGAGGTGAAAAGGTATCACATCTAATTATCTATTCCACACCCTTATCATCCCTTTAGACTTTAACATATTTTACCTAAATACCAATAAGGATATGGTAGGGGAATCATGATTTTGAGTTGGAAATGTAGTAGTAAGAGGTGAGTATGACTGATGCAAGTCTTAACAAGGCTATTGGGGGTACATAGATAGGGTTATTGTGAGGCTGATAAGGGTCAATATAAAGCTAATATGAGTCATCATAATATTGACAAGATTGATTAGGCTTATAAAAAGGTTGATAAGGATTACCATACTACTAATAAGGCTCATAAACTTACATGAAATTGCCATTTTATTCAAAGTAAGCTATAAAATCAACATCATGATAGTGCAATGAAGGAACACTTACTCTGAAATTGTGCCTAGGATACTAGAACCAACTGATAGAACTTGAAAATATCATTTATGAAGGACTATTTTAGATAATATAGACTCATTAATAGTCCAAATTTTAGAAAACTATCAGAAATAAATTGGATTGTATCAAGATTAATTTGGATTGTATCGAGATTAAGTTGGATTTATTACAAATAAATCATAACTATCTAATGTATTTGTGATAAGTCCAAATCATTTAAAATGATCATAAATAATTAGTATTTGAAAAATATCATAAATAAATTAGACTTTATCAAGAATTACTTGGACTTATTATAAATAAATGACATCTATATTATATATTTGTAATAAGTCCAAATTATGCAGCCGTTCAAACTAGTTCACAGACCATGCATTTACAAATAATAATACTTGGTGGTTTATTTCTTAAGGAAAAATAATGTATACATCAATCAAGCACTTAGACAATATGTGATTTAAAATACCTAGGATAATTGGGATGCCACAAGTCATCAGTTGATTAGATCATGAACTATCTATTTAATCTGATTTGATTAATGACCTCATAACCATCAACGTTTATCTCATATTTGTGTACATGCCATGTGTCGATAATGGGTGTTCTATTATTATATTATTAATATAATCTCCCACATAGTTGAGTTACTGAGATTGTGACACATGTTTCAATCTTAGATGCTCACATTATTTGGGAATTTTTTTTGGATTGGTCATTCTTTTACATAGTTGAGTCATTGATATTGTGCCACACAGTACAATCTTGAGTGCTTGTACGAAGTGTAATTTGAAAAACTAAAAATATGAATAATAGATTTTGTCGATATGCAAAATTTTTGAAGAAAAAATATTGATGCATAAGTGGGACATTATGAGTCATAAACCATAAAGACCTTTTCACATACATGGGAATATCGAAGTGTATTTTACAAAACATAAAAGCTGAATTGTAAATTCTTAGATGTGAAAATTATGAAGACCATTTGCTGAAGACCATTTTCAAGGATGCAAAATGTGAAGTTTAATTTGAAAAACCAAAGAGGTTTTTGTGATTTGCAAAATATGATATGGCTATTTGGAATAAGTAAAAACTGAAGACCATTTTAATTAAAAAAAAGTGAAGTAGATGTTCCAACAATTAAATGTTATTAAATAGATGCATATTTATTGAAATACTAAATTTTCATAGTATAAAATATAAAACTCAAATGCCAAAGTGTATTTTCCATGACCCAAAATGCAAAGTGCCACTAGAAATAAATATAAATAAATAAAATAACACTCTAAAAAATGGTCTAAATCTTGAAAAAAAAACATTCATATTTATCATTCCAAAATTAAGGAAACATCATTTCAAATTTACCAATCCTTTTATCACTATTTTTGTTAGTGCTTAGTGAGATGATGGATTCAAATAGTTTGTTACAATGCCTTTTAAAAAATTAGTGAGAACAAGTGTATGAACTCTCTAATTTGTATTTGGTTTCTAAGAGTATATGATACTATCTATGATTATGGATGTTAAAGATGTGTTAATTGAGTTTGGCTTCCATTTTTTTTCCAAGCAGTCTGAATAAATTTCTACTTCTTCTGCATCTTTTTTCCTTACATGAACTAGGATAAACCAAGCTACATTGACCCTTCATTTTATCTACCCATTTGTTTGTAGTATCTCAATATTGATTTTATCTCTATCAACCCATAATATGTAGTCCACTCCTATAGAATTTTCAGGTCTAACAAAGAAAATATCTCCAATTTACACATCTTGAGCTAGATTAAATGATTTTTTGTTACTTTTCTTCTTGGACCAACATATGTATTTGTAGATGCCACTCCAAAATCAAGGGTCCTATCATGAACCATTTTGTGTATATCTCTATGTATGGGTATGTCATGATGATTTCTAGGCCAAAAATATCTTGTGCACTCAACTTCATAAGGTAACATGTCTTCTTTCATTATGTTGTGAATGTTTTGGAAGTAATATGCTAGATCCTTCCACTTATTATTTCTGATCAAACCAAATTTATTGAATTGATGTACATACTTATTCAAGTTATATTTAATTTATTTTTCACTTTTTTTATACTTATATCTGAGTCTTTTAAAATAATGGAATCTTGACACATTTCTCTATTTTTAAGTCTTTAAAATATATTTTTGTCAGATTACCTTCTGGAACATTTAGCTCACCATTTTCTTTTGTTTCCCATAATGTAATCAAGGGTGAACAATTTATATCTCTTATAGATTTTTTGGAACACATAATGGGTTGACCTTGCTATCCATACGTAGAAGAAAGTATTGACCTTTTGTTAAGCCTACTATTTCTTTTATTCCCTTCAGCTGATAACTATTAACATACTCTTTGAAATCCACTACCTCTTCAATCAAATATGGCATGAAGTTTCTTGTATTTCACACATATTATAAGTGTCCATCATCTCTACCACACTTCATACATCTTTCCTCTTTATACATTTAGGTAGGTTTCCAAATATGTCATCGATGCCCTCATGGATATGTTTTACAGGGAGAAATCCAACCTCAACATCAAGGAAAACACATTTGTAGACAAGGAGAGATAAATATTACAATACATACTTGTACAAAAAAACATGATTTTATGAATTTGTAAATGTAACATTAGTTCCATATAAGGTTCAACATTTTTTAAATATAATTATGATGGAAGTACCTATTTTTATTATCCCCACAATATTTTTCTAGTTTAAGGTATAGCCTATAAAGAAGTTAATTGAAGGCACCAATTGAGTGTGCTTCTTCTCTATATTTATTACATTAAAGGTAGTAGTTGTTAGACAAAAGTTCATCATACAATGGATATTTTCAATATCTAGGTTTATATAGTAAGGATCCATAAGTATCTAGAATTATTGTTTCCATATCCTTGAAGCACTTATTTAATGAGGTGATAGTGAAGTTAGACCCTCTAAGAATGTATGAAAAAAAGGCCCATATCCACCTACACCATGACCATGTGTTATAATCCCTACCATTAACAACTCTAATATTCTATCAGTAACTACTTTGATTTTTGTCACTATCCTTGGCACAAATGTTTTTTGACATTCCACCTTGTCATGAATGACACTGAGGCATTCTTAAGGGTATTTCTCTAACATTCATTTATGTGTGTAATACATTTATCTTTCAAAAAGTATTTGAGTTGAGTGAATAAAAAATTATTGATTGATATGCTCTTCCTAATATATAGAGAGGGAGCCAGAGAATTTTTGTTGAGTCAACAATATGCATGTTTTGAACCTAGTTAAGTCATTAGATTTGGCAATGGTCACATCATGAAAATTAGTTCTCCACATGTTATTAAATTTTGGCTGGGATATTGGCTCATATATCATATTTGTTAGTTGTGAATTGATGTGTCACCTCATAAATTCTTAAGTGAAATAGGTTGGAAGATGTCAAACATTTTATTGTGAGCCATATATATCTATTTGGCATGTTAGTCATGGAAAAACATCTAAAAAATCATCCATAAATTGATCCAAAAAATCTTTAGCTACCATTATCTTTTGTTGTGGCTTTTGTCAAAATCTGCCTACATGGAATACATTTCGTTCCCCATTTTTTAAATAATTTTGAATGTAAAAAAGCTAATTGTCTTCAATCTGTATATTTTAAGACAAGCTTTCAAATAGACATTTGTACCCTAAAAATCAATGCTATTTTTTTTTTCTTAAACAAACTGGCAGAAAGGGCATCCAACACATGTTGCCTCCTATCTATTATAGTGGAATCAAGAAACTTCATCTTTACAAATTTTAGAATCTCAAATGATAATCTTGACTAAAAACATTTTTTGGTGAAACATTTATCTACATACATTGTTGAAATCTCACTATCTATTCTTTCATTAAACTCCACTTGGCTGAGTGAAGTGTTTGGCTCATTTATTTTTTGGCCTGAGTATTTGTAGGCACGAGTTAATTTTTTTAGATGCATTCACACTAAGAATGTTAGGAAAGGAGTGACTTTATTATAAACTACATGCCAAATGTTTCTAATTTCTTTCTCCTTTGGTGTCATGTATTGTAAATTGATTGCTCTACAAGTCTCAATGTCTACTATTTTGTTGGAAGGCCATCTAACAATACATGTTTCAGTTACCTCTATACTACAAGTCTCACAATATTGTATAACTTCCCTTATGTAAATTCCCAATTCATTTTATAACATTGAAATAGGAATGCAACCAAAAATCTCCCCTGGTTGTGCAAATTCAACATAACCAAAAGCAATTTTTTCATCACTTGCAAGAGCTATATATTTGTACAATAAATGTACCCTTTTACCATGACAATTTTTTCTTAAGATTTGAAATGTGGTAGAATCATTTATATATCAAACAAATGAATCTGAGCAAGGGTTTTATTATTGCAATGGTTTTATATGTATAATTGGACTCAGATTATTTTATCTTTGTTCCATGTCATTGTCTATAGAAAACTTATCTATGACATGTTGCATCATTCTTATGATCCATATAGTAAAACTATCAACTACATCCCCAAAATTATCCACAAAAGCTGTAAGAAATGGAAGTAGTAGAGTCAGATCAAAATATTTAGTCACATTAACACTTACACATTCAATAGGGATTTCTTCATTATGGCATGTGGAAGTGAAATTTATGGGTTCTAGAGATTTAGCATCTAGACCTGCCACTTTGTGTATTCCTCCTTCACCAATGACATTACCATTATTTATGAGAGAAACATAGTCTTCATAATGTAAAGTCATCGATGTTTGATTTTTTAGCTTGGACATTTGTAAAATACATGAGAAGATTTTTTAATCAGGTTATTTATAAATTCAGTCCAATTTATACCTGTATGTAGGAGATAAAGCTATATTTATACCAAAATAGAATCATGGAGATATGTTAAAACCTAAAAATGTTAAAAAGGTAATGTATAACATTTTTTTAATGACACTTTATGCCAATCAAAAAAAAAAAAATTTAATATCATATACTACATACTTCAATTCTTTCTTCATCCTACTTTGAAGGTATCTCCTAGGAGATACATTTCAAACATGCATTAGAATGGAATATCCACGTAGAGAAAAATAGATAATTAAGTCAATATTTGACCATATATTTTATTAAAATACAAAATGATGATGAGTAATGGGGTTTTTGAGAAAAATTATGGAAAATTATTAGCTTCTTATATTTTGGGATCCTATATTTGATTTGAACCTCTGTATTGAACCCAAAAGTTTGAAGGTATCTCTTAGGAGATACCTTTAAAACATGCATATGAGTACCCTTAAAGGTTTGAAGGGCCTTGTAATACCTTCAAGGGTACCTATGAAATTAATATTAAGAATTCATTTTTCAATATTCAAGGGCATGTGGCATGCACCTACAAACCCATGACATTTTAACATGAATCCCTTGATAGAATTCCTTTGCCTTATGTTTTCATGGAATGTCTTTTCCATCCTCTTGGGACTTATTCTTTCAAGACTTATTGTATTATTTGACTTATTATTTTGGATCTCATCTTATTAGGATTTTTTGGTATTTTTATCACATACTAATACTTAAAACTTATCCTTATCGGGAGAACTATTGTGGACATTTTGTTTGAAATAATTCCCCCAACAGAATTGGTCTATAGGATTTTTTTTACGGGCATTTTTCTCGATGTAATTGACATTTCCTTTTTCCCCCCTTTAAACCTTACACTTTCACCCTTTCTGATATACCATTTGGATTTTTCAAAGTATATCCTTTGAGACATTTTTCATAGATAGAATCCTTATGGAGTAGACCCTTCCCCACCAACTTACCCTTCAATTTTTTTATCAAGGGCATATTCCCTTCAGATTTCTTGAACTTACCCTTTGCCTCTTTGAAAGTTCCTTTTAGGACTATTATAATGGACCTCCTACCCTTCAAATAATTTTTCATACATTTTGTAAGAGAGAAGTAACCCTTTAGGAGAATTGTTGTAGACATTTTATCTGAAAACAATTCCCCTGAAATAATTTCCTTGAAGGAAACATGCCCTTTAGGCTCCTTGAACCTACCCCTCAAGCATTTTAAAAGTGACATTTTAGACATTTTGAAGTGGCCACTTACCCTTCAATACTTTTGTCTTAGACTCTTTACCCTATAAAACCTATCCTAAGGAAATTTATCCTAACCCCTTTGTCACACGAAGCCTACCCTTCAAGATATTCATCCCAATCTCTTTTCCTTACGAAAAGTATCTTATGGCCTCTTTGTAATGAACCATTTTACATGGGCATACCCTTCAATATTTTATCTTCTCAGGCCTTTAGCCCATTTTTAAATGACTACTTACCCTTTGGGATAATTATTATATCCCTTTCCCCATTGAAAATTCCTCATATAGTAGACCCTTCTGGCATTTTTCCATGAAGTAGACCTTTCAAATCTAAAGGCACATACCATTTGGAATTTGTGTAATGGGACTTTTGTAATGACCCTTAGTCATCTAAAAGTGCACTTTGGGAAATTTAAAGTGCCCTTCAGGATGTTGATTGTAAAGGTCCTTGCAATGGATTTGATATAACCATGATACCTTTGTATTTGATAAGAACCCTAATGTACATGATTAGAATTTTCTTTTGAGCTATATCTTAGGAGATACCTTGAACATGCACATGATTTTAATTTTATTTCAAGGTATCTCCTAGGAGATACCTTATAGGGCCTTATAATACCTTCCATTTTGATTAAAAATGTCCTTGCAAAGGATTTGATATAACCATGACAACTTTTTATTTGATAATAACACTGCTATACCTAAACATAAAACTAAGGTGATGCACCAAGAGATTTAAAATGCTTAAACTATAATTGCATAAAATAGGTCAAAAACTTAAAAACTATAGACTATAAAGGATCATGAAGTATGAATTAATATCTATAATGAAATAAAATATTGATACTATAGAAGTAGAGGAAAAGAGATGATAGAAAAAGATAATTTCCCATGCAAATTGACAAGAATATCTCATACTCTTCATTTTTAGATGGATAAACAAATAAAAAAGGCTTTAAGGGCATATATAAAACATCCATTCACACCTCTAAGGGCAAATTATTAAGGTTAAATAATTAAAAAATGGTAACTACTATTACTCCTATTCTACCAGTACTTATCATTTTGGAAGGCCAAGATATTAGGTAAGGAAGGCCATATGATTTTGGACCATGATTATTTGGGGCTTGGCCTTCATTCCCCTACTAGTACTTATCATTTTGGTATCTTCTATGGAAGTGGTAGATTGTAGTGGAAGGGTGATTTGAGTGGAGTGGATGTGGAATTATGAGGTGACCAATGTAGTCTATACCTTCATAGACACTTTCTTTGTCTTTAGGGATCTAATAGTGGAGGTGCTAGTAGGAACATAAGGGTATGCATGGTGGGTGGGATTGAAGTGGAGATGGAGGGAACAATTATAGTAGTGGAGATAGAGGTGGTAGATGTGGGAAATTTCATATAGATAACTTTCCTAAATATGGGTACAAAAAATAGAGGAGAACTAATAAAAAATTGAGTACTTGGAAAAGTAAGCTTCATAGGCTTTGTTTGGAGGCTCATAACTTTGGCTATTTCTAACTACACTTCTTGATCTGAATCATCCTCAATATCCTTGATGATCACCTCATCTCCCCTAGCTATTTTTGACTATGGAGGTTGTGTGGGTAAACCTTGTGATGTCCCCACTATAAGACTACTCATAGGAGTCCTAGGCCTTCTCTGATAGACCAAAGGGGTCCTTACTTATATGGGGGAGTCCTGAGGTGATGATGTTGTAACTTTTGGAGTTGATATACCAATGGATGTAATAGTGTGTACCTAGGGCATAGAAATTAACACTCGAGTAAAAGTTATAGCAATCAATTTTTGTGTTCTCTCCTCATCAGAATCAAGGCTAGGCTGAAAGGATCTCCTATTTGTCTTCCCCTAGTATAACTAGGATCAATTAGCCTAGGTTCCTTCTTCACTATCTTTAACTTCAACTTTAAAAGAAGTCCTTAGGATGAGGAAGCATTTGGGTCCTTATATTTCTCCTCAAACTATCCTCTCTATAAATCCAAATGTTTCCACCCTTTGTAGAGTGTCTTTTTGTTATCCAACTCCCTAGTAGAAGCAAAAGGATGATCCTAGATCATTCTCAAATGATCCTCTTATAGCCCAATAATATGTGCCCATTCTAATACTTATTCATTATACTTAGCATTAAAAAATAGTAAATCATAGTTATAAAGCTCATGACTATAATAGATGTTGAATCTATGAATGTGCTTTTGGATCATCCCATGCGGATCCTAATCTCTATGTGTAAAAGTGGGGAAAGGATAAATCTTATGTTTTCCACCTACCTCCTTGAGATATTTTCTCATTGTATATACCATCCTAATAATATTTATAAAATGACCAAAATAGAAGGCCTTATTTTGCCTTGATAATTCCTCTTCAATGCTCTTCCATAATTGGAAGATGATCTCCTATTCAACTAGCATATCTAGTACAAACCTTGGAAGACACAAAAGGCCAACCTTATTTCCCCAAATCATGATAATAGTGAAATTTGGGTAAAGGAAATAAACCCCTTTCCAAACCAATTTATTCAAAATATTATGTCTAATTCAAGGCATGGGCAATCCATGAATAGCTTGCCAAAATTGAGGATAAACATCCTCAAATATCCTCACCATATATTTGTATAATAATAGACATGCATGAATTGGTAATAATCATAGAATCTATTTTTATCATAGTCTATAGTTGGAGCCCATAATTCACCAAGATCCTTATAACATGTACCCATGATTGCATTAAATAAGTATGACATCATGTAAAAATCTCTAGACGACATAAGACACTTATATTTATTAACAATATACTCCCTCAATAGAATTCTTATTATCTTGCCTAGCATGTATGCAACATCACATGTAAGCATCATGTACAGTAGTGACACCTAATCCAAATTAACAAAATCAATGTTGGGTATACCATATAATCAATTGAGAAGAGCCATACCAATGCAAATTCCTATCCTGAATTTATCAATTGGGATTGTCCCTTTTGGCCTCTTTCCTTTCCATGTGATGGTCTAGTTTGGGAGTAGCCATGAAGATATTACCTTTTCCATCGAGGTATTTAAATTAAATTGCACCAATGTGTGCTTGTCTAACTAGGCATTATATATACTCAAAGATAGGTATCTTTATAAATCTACCCCTAAAATGCATGTGACCATCATGTTGTTACTATAATTATGAAATAATGCATCTTATAATATCTTCCCTCAAAATAATAGGTCCCTTAAGAAGTCAATACATGACATTACTTCTAGCTTGGATGTAGAAAAGTATAATATTTGGCATTTAAATGTCAATAATTCCTTAATGAATAATATCACTGCTAGTATCATATCATTTTCTAGTGAGAAAACATCCACTAAATCAATTACATCTAGTAATGCTAAATACTTCCAATACTTATCTCCAAACACTGTGGCATCGAAGATGGTATCTATGAATTTTGTGGAGTTTTTAATTGATTATGTGGATGGTAGATTAATCCCCTAAAATGTCCTAGATGTAGATGGCATTGATGCATACTCTATATTACTTATTCTATGTGCTATGTATGTTGGACAAATAAATCAGCTTTAGCTTAGTCATTATTTTACTCATCGTACTCTTGGAGTTGGAACTAGGGATCTTCATCGTTTTAAGAAAGTAGAAGACTTTGAATGCACGTTATCTTGAATTCAATGATGACTTTTCGATCGTGGTGTATTGCCTATATAGGATCTTGCATTAAATATTAGTTCATGTGACCTAAATGTGCAATGTTCACTTATATTTTATTTTTTGTATAATTCAAACTTGTTAGCTCAAGTTGGTAGGGGTCTTTAAAGTATTGATAGGAAATAGTTTTGCTTTTATTTTATCTAAGTGTGGTGAGACTAGTAGTACTCTTAGTAATAAAGCACTTAGGTTCTACATCAAAAAAATATTTTTGGGTCAACATCAATAGAATAATTATTTGTTTTAGATAAAATGTCTATAACAATTTTCCTACAAATTTCATTTGGGAAAAATTACTAAGACAATTATCCTAAAGGGCTATTTCAAAGGTCTAAAGGGCATTTTAAATTTTCTCAAAGGGTAATTTTGATCTAAATGGTCTACTTAGTAGGGATTTTTTCCATGTTGAAAGTCCTAAAGGTTATTTTTCATAATGGTTGAAGGGCACTTTTGATTTCCTAAAGGGTACTTTCGTATAGCTAAGGGCCATTTCAAAAGTCCCAAAGGGTAGGTTACATAAAACCCAAAGTGTATATGCCTTGGTTCCAAAGGGTAAGTGGGTACTTCTAAAAAGGGTCAAAGTATTAGTATAGAAATCTTTAAGGGTATTTTCATGCCAATAGGTCCAATACATAAAGGTTAAAGGGTAATTTTCATAAGACAAGGGGGTCAAAAAGGATATCTTGCAGGATAAGTCCTGTAGGGTAAAGGGTTCATGATAAAAGTCTTGAAGGGTCATTTACATAGAACCTAAAGGGTATGGGCCTAAAAATATCTAGTTGGAAAGGGTAAAGTTTTTGATTTGGTAAATGTTGAAGGGCTAGTTTAAAGGACAAGGGAAACTTTTAAAAAGGCCAAAGGGATAGTTCAAAATTCCTAAAGGGTATGTGGAAAGGATTTAAAGGGTCTAATTCATGGAAAAACTTGCTTAAAGGGTCTATTTCATAGGGGTAAAGCACTCTTTTAAGTGGCTCTTGAAATAAGGAGAGAGAGTCTCATAACTCTTATTCACCAAGGTCATTGATCTGATCTATAATTATTTGATTCTTTTTTGGTACAACTAACCCTTCCTCTACCAAGACTAACTCTTGGATTGCTTCAACTGACACCTCCTTTTTTATGCCATTATGGACTATTTTCCATGATGGAAATGAGTATGGAATGGACACTATTACTTATTTTTGGATGGTTATAAGAGAGGGTGGCCTTATAAGTGATGGCAATACATAGCCAGGGTTAAAGGAATTAAATTCTTTCAAAAACTTTATAGCAGACAAAATGTTTGATAGAAATAAAAATTTGGTATTTTTAATTGAGATAAAAATATTGAAGACATATTTATTTAAAACATTATGTTCATTCAAAAATCCCAAAAAAATCTAAGAAAAGACCAAGCAAAGACCAGATTAGGAGGCCCTTCAAGTTATCAAGTTATCAACCAGTAGTGCTTTCAAGGTGAAGGCAAGTTCTACTGGGAGATACATTCACTCTTGTGCATGATTTAAAGGTATCTCCTAGGAGATAACTTTAAGGTACCTATTGATGGGTGTTTTGACACATTAAAAACATAATTCCCTTCATCTTTCTCCTTTGAAACAAATGTTTGTGAATTCCTTTGTCCATCAGATTATATTGGCTAGTGCACATAATTTATGCCAATCCATACTCCCATATTGAACTCATTAATTGGAGTGGGATTATTGCCTTTGTATTTCATGGTTTCCTTAGGTATAACCCACTAATTCAACACCTTTTCCATAGTATTATCCTGATTCTATGAAACTAGCCTATGTTTGTCAAAATAAACATCTAGTGCTGATAGTGACAAATACCTTTGAAAATATGCTCTGGATATGCACACCAAAATTGTTTGGTTATGAATTTGGTGAATAAAATCATATTTCATAACCTTTCCCACAAATAATAAGTCTTGGAAGAGGTTGATGCATGGCATGACATCAAGCTTGGATGCATATGAATGCAATCCCTATTTCTTAATTACTAACACATCTATGATGAATAGTTACTCTGAGGGAGATAGATTTCCATATAGTGAAAAGATGTCAATAGAATCAACAACATCCCATAATTAAAAGTAGCTCCCATACCTATTGTCAAAAATAGTGGCATCATAAATTATGTCCTTGAATTTAATGAAGTCTTTGATAGAAAATGGTGATGGTGGAAGTGCTCCCCTGAATGTCTAAGATGAAGATGCCATTGAAATTATGTTCAATGCTTGTAGTTTGTTTACATGTTTTATGAAAAAATCTCCTTTCCACTAGTTTCTTGTTTACTTACAATAGTCTCATGGGTGGTTAGGAATTTTCTTGTGTAAGATAGTAATTGAGTTTGAATTTATTCAAGAGCAATGAAGACATCACTGGATACATGTCATGTATATAGCTTTTCACATTCAATTCTAGTTTTTTATAAATTCCCAACATTACATGTTTCATACTTTATGCATAGTTCATATCTAGTTAGTTTAGTTGGTGGGTATCCTTAGCAAGTATCAAGAAGTATTTTTATTTATTATCCAAGTATAGTAGGCTTTCGATAGTCACGAATCAAGAGTTGGGTTTTGTGTTGTGATCGAGCCTATAAAATATCAAAACAAAACTCTCAAAAATAAATGTCGATACAAAAAAACCAAAGATAAAAATATCTAATAAAAGACAAGTCATTTAGAATATTAGTTCACATAAAATTTCTAATGTGAAAACTTCAAACAAAAAAGTTCGAGGACCAAAAATCCCAAATAAAAATTCTAAAGACCAAAATCTGTCAGACAAAATGTTAAAAAAAAAAACCTAAAGACCAAAATCTAATAATAGGGCCTGATCAAAATGTCCAAAAACCAAATCCTAAATACATTTCCTTTAAATAAAACTAAGGTCCTTTACATTATCACCCAATAGTGCCTTTGGGTTCAAGGAAAATTAAAATCATGTGCATGTTTAAGGTGTCTCCTATGAGATACTTATTAGCCATTTTGGCCTACATACCAAGTTTATACCTAGTTTGAATAGATGAGTAGAGTCCTAATTGATGAATGGATTAGGTGACTTAGAGGTGGGCCCAAAATTACAAAGTGGAGGGATCCAAATAGGTTTTCATGGTGTTAAATAGTTACATCACTGTAGGACATATGGATTTAAAAATTAAAGTACGTTCACACTAAAATAAAGATAAATCTCAAGAAAAAATCTATTTCTATGCTAAAATTTTATGGTTTATGGGACTTTAATCATGTTCTACACAACATAAAATGAGCATGTCAACTTTAAAGATAGATCAAAACAAAATCTATTGAGCTTAAATTTGAGGATCACAAGACTGTCAATGATGGTCATATGAATAAGTCAAAGAGTTAATGAATCTCAAGAGTAAATACATGATGGACAAGTATCACAAGCATGTGATTACAAGTAAAGGATCAAAAGATCATGTTTATTCACTTGGGTAGATCTGATAGTGTGACAAAGGGTCAAAGAGTTAAGGATCCAGGCCATTTCTTGATGACCAATCAGAACCAAGGAGAGACCAAATGAATTAGAGTAGAAAATAAAGTCCTTATGGTCTCAAAATTTACCTTTGAAGATTGACTCTCCATGGACATGTGTTTTTAGAACCAATGTTTGTTGTGAGTAGGTGTTTTATATGCACAGATAAACATAATCAAACATTATAGGAAAGTTTTATATATGAAAACTTAGAGATTTGATCCAAAGGTTGCTCCTAAAAGATACCTTGAAGGAGAAATCCACTCTTGTGCCTATTTGAAAGGTATCTCATTAAATCCCTTATACACCTTAATAACATTGGGCAAGTTTAACCTTAAGGTATTTGTGGATCATAATCCACATTTTGAAGTTTTGGGGTAGTTAGCCTATTTATCATGGACATGCTCGGTAAAGTTTGGAGGGTGGTGTATCAGCCTTCTCTTTCTTGGTTACCCCTTCTTCATTTTTTGGCTAAACCTTAGTCCTTTATGATGATGACATGTGTCATCAAAATGATCCTTAGGAATTAAGGGACTTATTATTTAAAGTAAAATCACATCATTGGTTGAGGGAAGTGGGCCCCATTTCTAACAATAATTCTAGAGGCAGTTCAGAGGGAGAAATGCATCACCACAATGTTTCTTTTAAGTATTATGGGAATCCTAGAGGTTGATTTAGAGATCATAATTTCATCCCACATTTTTAAATCTTCCCATAGGAAATTATTAAATGAGAGTGAGAGTTTTAGGCATCAATAGTATCCACTAAGAGATTCCTTCATGGGTAGCTTAAAGGTATCTCCTAGGAGATACCTTAAAAAAATTACAAACCTCAATAACACTGGGCAATTTTAATCTCGAGGTATCCAATAGGATATTCATTTGAGTGGATTATAATACCTTCATGGGTAACTTTAAGGCATATTATAAGAGATACCTTGAAGATATTAAAAGGACCATCAAGGTAAACAAAAATTTTAGAGGTACAATAAGGTAATTATTTAGATATGAAACTATTAATGTAATAAGAAAAATTATTAAACTAAATTGAGGTGGGAAGAGCATGTGCATAGGAGGACCTAAAATTCATGCTCTCTCAATTTTTATAAGGCCCTTCAAGTTATCAACCAGTAGTGCTTTCAAGGTGAAGGAAATTTTTACTAGGAGGTACATTTGATGTCCCTTTGAATGTATGATATTAGCCTTTGAGGTGTCCACTAGGAGATTCTTTCAAGGGCCTTGAAGTACAATTTAATACCATCATGGTTAACTTGAAGGTATCTCCTATGAGATGTATTGTAAGAAAAATTCACTCTTGTGCATGATTGAAAGGTATCTCCTAGGAGATACCTTGAAAGTACCTATTGATAGGAATTTTGACACATATTAGAAATATACTTCCCTTCATCTTTATCCTTTTAAATAAATGTTTGTGGATTCTTTTTCCCATTAGATTATATTAGTTGGTGCACATAATTTATTTTTGGTTTGGTCATATCTTATTATTTAAAGTGCGAGTTAATGTATATATTACAAAGATTCAATATGTATTTTGTATTTTACTTTAGAATTAACATTTGTTGATATACATTTAATCACTTCTTAATGACAAAAACATTTCATGAATCAATGCAATATGCAACTTACATTTTACAAAACATCAATATTTAAATCATTTAAGTTACTTTACACAATGTATTTGAAAAAAAAAAGGAATTCCCACACTTAAAAGGTAGAAGAAGGCCTCACTCGAAGATAATTTGGATAAAAAGAAGAAGGCCTCACTCCAAGAGAATTTGGATAGAGTATCATTTAAACTAAAAAAACTCAAATTGAATCCACATCAACATCTTCCATTTTATGGTGACAAAAAAATTCCTCTTGATAACTAGTATTTTGAATTATTTATTCCACCAAATATGCATGCATATATATATATATATATATATACTTTTTTAGCACTACATTAGGAAAGGAATATTCTCTAATTGTAATAATGTTTGCCTGTGATAAGGATGAACTTGAAGATGCCCTTGAATTCCAACTAGAAGTATGGAAAGGAGAAGAGTGAATTATCTATTTTGCTACATCTAATTTAAATAAATTTACACCTAGTAAAATGGAATTGACAAAAAATTATTTTTCTCCTTCTTGTGAAACCTTTGGGTTTCATTTGAATAACTATGACAACCTTCAAATGTCTAGGTTTATAGACAGAGATAATTTGGTCATTAAAATACAAAATATGTTGAAATACAAACATGAATAAGGGGTAACAACTTCAACTTTCCACCATACAAACATGTATTTAAGATACCCTACATTTATGATAGAAGAAACATTGAATAAAATAATACAAGCAAGGGAAACATATTTATATGCAGATTTGAAAGAGGCCATACAAGTACTCACACCAGTGGAGAAAAATGAGATTGAAAAAAAGGTTGGAACACTTTTGTTGACACAAACATCTAATTAGATATTGAATTATCTACATGGTATATTTCCTCTAGTAATTATGCCTTAAACATTCTTGTAGAACTGTATGAATTGGGGGATGCTAATATCAAAATAATAAATCTAAATGAAAGAGGGATGAATTATATAATTCATTCATTTGTAAAACATAATGAGGTTCCAATGAAGGATGCTTTGTTGATTCCTTTTGATCCAAGTAACCCTAAATATATTATTGAATCAAAGGAAGTCCTAGTAGATATGATGGAGAAAAAATTGTAAGGTTCACAATTACAAATGGCCAACAAACAATTATAAAATAATAGATAATTATTTTGGAGAAGGAATATAATTAATTATCATTGAGAAATAAATGTTCAGTTAGAAGTACAAGATTCCTAAAAACTTTTACTTCATTCCATATTGTGCACAAAATATGTAACCAATATAATGAAGCCAAAGAAATAGTTTATAAGGATTCATTTGTAGAAAGAGTTTGATTTGAATGTCACCTTATCAAAATAAGAGGTTGGAAGAATCTTGAAACAAGGAAAAAAATATGGAAGAAATGCATGAACAAGATAGACACTTATTCACACAAATGAACTATTCAACATAACTATAGGAGAGAAAATGCCTTTTTTATGGAATATCCCATTTAGGACTATTTTGATAAGGCATTTAATTTGTTTGAAAGTGGTACTTTATCTAGTTGATATAAATAATATTTAAATCTAATTAGTAAGATAGTACGTATAAATATTCAAGGGCTTTCAAATTAAAAAAAATTAAAACTAGTAGATTTATTGGAAATAAGGTCTATTTCCTTCTTGAAATCCCCTAGGTATAACAACATGGATACCTGGTGCAAAAAGGTGAAGCTGGAAAGTAACATACTATAAAAAATTATAGATTATTTTAGCAACCATGATATGACACTACCATCAAACAAAGTAGTCAAACCTGAAGAGTAATGGAACATTATATAATTCTTGCAAAAAGGTTTGATGATTTATGTGTCTTGAATGAAGGTATTTCAAAAAATAAAAAGGATGGGAAGCATTATCTAAAGATTCATTAATAATATTGAAAAATTATCTACATTATGATGGTGGTCAGCTTTCTGGGATAGATACATAAAGATTCAACTACCATTACGGTCCCCCATGTCTTTGGCCATGTATTTTAGAAGATTTTAGTGAAATGTTCATTCTTCGTGTGAATGTCGATTTGATAATTATTTATATTTTGAATCTCATTGAAGTTTTTAAGGAAGAAAATCTTCACCTATTTCTTTAGGCATTGATTGATAAAGTTATTGCTAGGGCCTTTAATGTATTCATTATCCACAAACTAGAATATTGGTCTGAAATTCAAACCTCTCTCAAGAATCTATGCATTGGTGATTTAAATTACATGGTAGATATGGGTTTCATACTATGGGGTTTAGATAGTAATGGATTTTATTGGACACATATTACATGTATCAATTTTTGTCAGGATCCCACTCATTTTTAGCTGCAAGGTTTCAACCTCCATTCACAACAAAGTAGATTAGAGGAACATTTTGACATATATGAAGATGTACCAAAATTTGAAATTATTGGTTAAAATAAAACAATAAGGCCATTCAAAAATGAAAAATACAACATCTTTTGGGAGAAACTTATCTCTACTTTCAATGTTTTGGATGTATGTGATGTACTAGGGGTATATACAGGAGTTAGATTGGTGTGTACTTGTACAAAATTACAAATAAATTTATCTTGCATTACATAAACTGAATAACAAAAAAAATTTAATGTTTAATTCCAAAATTATTTGACAAATTCAGAGCAACCAATACAAGAACAACTGCTTCAATCAATACTAGGTGCATAACATTTTTAATTTATTTTATAATCATGCTTCATTTTTCAAATATAACATCTTAATAATCTTTTGGTGTGTATGATTTATTCTTAAAATCTAACATCTTAGGAATATTTTGGTGTGTAGCACTAATGGCATTGCATGAAAGTGAAAAAATAATAATAATAGAAGATCATATCAATGAACATGACAAATTGCAAGTTGAATAAGGTAAGATAAGATCATGCATATTTTTTAAATTATATAATTTTTTATTTATCAAAAAATTATTATATTGACAAAATATTTCTTCATTTGTTTATGTCTCAATTAAAATAGTTCACAACGTAGCTCTATAAATTTGTGTCTCCAACACAACAACCCATGACATAGCTCTGTAGGTTGGTGCGTCCACAAAAATAACACAAGGTAAAACTCTATGACAAGGAACATTTTTTAAATACAAACATCAAATAAATTGTTGATGAGAATTTTTAGTTACTAAATTATATAATACCTTATAGGGAATAAAGAACAAAATTTTTAATGAAAGAGTGCACCCATACAAATTACAAAAGGGCAAAAAAAGGTGAAAATTCATTTCAATAAATGTGTAATTATATAATTTCATACAAGTATAGAATATATTAATTATATTTATTTATTTAAACACATTACAATTGAATTTTTCTTCATAGATAGGATATTATATAAGACAATAATATATAGACTTACATCAACTTGGGATTTGGAAGTGTGGGTTCATTTTATTGTTATGTAGACTTGAATGTGGTTGTATTTACCCATTAAAATATTGTTTATATGTTTCATTTACCCATTAAAATTTTGTTTACATGTTTAATTTACCTAGTTTAAATTAACATAATATGTGTTATACTATGTCTTTAATATAATAAATTTTGATGCAAAGTATACATGTGTTCTTTATCAATAAAAAAATAATTAAGTATATTGTGCTAGAAAAAATTATATTGCTACTGATACTTTCATCACTATAATAATATAGATGTTGGTTGATCCATTTTAAATTCCTATCAACATCTATGAAGAATGAGTTATGTCAAAATTGGAGTATTCCAAGTATTTCAGTACTACAAGTGGTTCTATCATTTGACATTGTAAGTGGTTGCCACTCTAAGTGGTCTATCAATTCCTACATTATATGCATATGTATGTTACAAAATTGAAAATAGAAATGGTAAATCCATGTATAATGAGTATAGTTACAATGTGCATGAGCATGTATTTATTTTTATATGTGTTTACATGAATCTTTATTAGATTTAAGGAATGCATTATGTTTTTATGTTACAATAAGAATTGTAAATCAAAAGCGCATCAATGACTAGTATAATAACATGTAAAACATTTTCTTATAAAATTACCATGTTATATTTATTATAATATAATATTGTAAATAAATGATTCATTTCTTATTTAAAAAATTACATACATTTCAAAGGAGGAGCTAAAACCAACTTCTAAAAAATTATTGATTTTGGGGTTAGGTGACTTATTATTTGTTGTGAAAAAATTAAAAGATATGAAAATGCATGATATGGGAAAAAAATAAGATTATAAAATATAAAATATGTCATACTACATTTGAGATCATTCCAAAGAATTTTTGAAGGTGGCACTACATTCTTTTTCTCATGTTGGCATTTGGTCAATGATATAGCACAATCATTTGAGGATACTCATTCAAGCCATGGGTTACACAAGTTCAAATTTCATGTTTATTTGGGGGAAAATATATTCTAATCCAATTCAATATAAACATAAATAAATTGGATGAAGTTATTTTAAAGGGACCTTTGGAGATGATTTTTCTATTGCCAACATGTTGTTCATTAATTGTAAATCTTAGAATTGTGTTACAAATACAAAATTGAAAATGAGTTATGTTATGTCAAGTAGATATACTAGAAATGGAAGTCATAAAGATGAAAAATATTGGATAATCAAACTGACATCAATCATTACATTCTTAGGAGAAAGCAAAAAAGCCATGCCAACAACTGTGAACCAATGTTTAGAAAGATGTAACTTCACCATATTATGATTCTTTCAAGTGTATTTATTGATTATAAACTATAACTCTATTAATAAACATTATCATCAATTTCATACAAATTAATTCTAAATTATCTCAAATATAGTTTAATTAATTTCAAATTAATCGATTCTAATTTAGAATTACTTTGACCTGGTTAAGTGCAAGTGGATACTCCATCGATTTATATTGAAATGGACCAACTTGATCTATCAATATATTGACACTTTCTCATGAATATGTTCCTGATGAACAATAAAAAATTGTCAATATATTTCATTATGTAGATGAACTAGATTACTTAATATATTTTCATCCATAATTTGGCCAGTCCAATCTATTCAAAATGATCTACTCCCAAATGGTTTGAGATAATTCAATTTATTTGGAATATAGAAAACATATTTATGGAAAAAAAATTCTCCACTCCACTTTAGTGGGTATAATTTCAAATTATTTAAAATATCCCACTTTAATCAAAATGAGCTATGCTCAAATGGTTTGAAATAGTCTAATTTATTTGGAAAACAAAATTTATTTTTGGAGAAAATCTTCTTCACTCTATTTTATAGGTGTAAGTCTAAATTATTCATTAAAGTGTTGATAGATAGTCTAAGAGCATCGATAAAATGACTAATATAGGGGTTATAAAAGCTCCTTCACTAGCTGGCATGATAATAATTTCCCTATTGACATCACTCCCTTTATTGATTTTGATAAAGGACACCCTGCACAATGAAATGATGGCCTTATTAATGATGATTCAAATTTAGTTTAAGGAATTAGATATCAAATCATGTAAGGATATCATCAATCAATCCTTTCTCAAGGCATTGCATGTTTGACTAAATATAGGCTCCCTTAACAATAATTTATTTGGCTCCATTTCCAAAATGCATTATAGTTTTAAGGGTTTGAAACTAGAATCTTGCAGAAGAAGTTTATATAAACACATTATGAGTGGTAACTGAGATAAGTTTGAACCCATATCTTGTGAGGAATTCAAATAAGATGAGTATGTCTAGCACAAGATGGTTAAAGGAGGGCTGGTGACTTCCATGGAATGGTTGGTAGGACATAATACTAGACTATCTAAGGATTTTGCCTGAGGATGGAAGGATAAAGAGGTTCATATGCACAAGCTAAGAATTCTGATAACTGAAGATCTTATCATGGAGATAATAAGCATAGACTATTCTAGGGTCAAAGATTTTAAGGATAAAAAGGAGGAACTCATCAACATTTTCTTTAATAAGGAGAAGTAAAAATCTAAGTTGCACCCCCAAAAGGGTTTGTGAGGATTGATCTAATAAGAAAGTAGCCTGATGTCTATCTACAGATCATGTATTACATCACATTTAGAGGGAATACACTCAGAAATATTTTCTCATCACTTCCTCTTTCTTAACCACTTCAAGGGGCATACTATCAGTCTTTCATTTTTTCCTTTTGAAATCCCTGGAAGCTATTGTTATGAATTTTAAGTGTAACCCCTTAGTGGATATTATCCACCAAGGGCTTATATTATTATTAGTCAAGAAGGGGGAACCATTATGATCTAAAATTTTATCAGAGGTGATTGACATATCCAATGACTAGGATGAATCTAATAGGGAAGAGGTTTTCTTCACAAAATACAAACTTGATAACGAAGAGAAGGATCAAGTTGAAGGATCTGGAGTTGAGTTTTTGTACGAGGACTCCAAAGTGAGAAGTAAAGATGGGGGGATTCCTAAATATGTGTCTCCCTTACTAGCAGGGGATGGAGGGTTATTTATCCCAAGAACAAGGATGAAATCAAGCAATCTCTTGATAAGATTTTCACCAAAATCTTGATTCAAAAATTTCACTGCAATGAAATAGTGGATGAGGTTGACAATATCAAAGGCCTCCTACATCATGGGATGGAAGAAATGAAATTTAGAAAATAACATGTAGGTTTTGATGAGTTAATTCCCCTAGGCACTAATAATTCTTAGAGGAATGAAGAGGAATATTATAGAAAGGAGCTTGAAAAGGAAAAGGAGGAACCTAAGATTACCAGTTTGAAGTGAAAGAGGTGGAGTGAGGAAAAATATCAATCTATTGGGAATCACACCAGAGGGAAAATCAGAAATAAAGAGGAAAGTCCCAAGGCCAATAAATTGGTCATCTATTCTAAATCTGAATAGTTGGTTTTTTTTCTATTTTCTTTTTTTTGGTCTTATTTTTTGGCTAAAACTTTTTGTATCTTACTGGTGGTAGGTGTTTTTTCCTATTCAAATCCTATTTTATTCCATTTTGTTTTGTTACTTTTCATGCTTATCTTCTATATCTCTATTGTACAGGTATGGGTCCCTTTTAACCTAGTTTAACATATCTTAATAAATAAATAAATATAGCTTTACTTATTCAAACTAATCTATACCCAAATGCTTTGAAATGGTCTAATTTTTTTCAAATATAACAAATTTATTTTTGGAGAAAATTCTACTCACTCCACTATAGTGGGTATAAGTCCATATTATTTAAAATAGCCCAATTTATTCGAAATGATCTATGCCCAAATGGTTTGAAACACTCTAATTTATTTCGAATATAGGAAATTTATTTTGTAGAGAAAATTTTATCCACTCCACTTTAGTAGGTATAAGTCCAAATTATTCAAAATAGTCCAATTCATTAAAAGTGATCTATGCCCAAATAGTTTGAAAAACTCTTATTTATTTGGAATATAGGAAACTTATTTTTTGGAGAAAATTTTATCCACTTCACTTTAGTGGTTATAAGTCCAAATTATTAAAAATAGCCCAATTCATTCAAAATGATCTATCTAAATGGTTTGAAACAGTCCAATTTATTTAAAATATAAGAAAAAAAAATTAGATAAAATTTTCTCCACTCCACTTTAGTAGGTATAAGTCCAAATTATTCAAAATTATCCTTGATGTTTTTAATGCCTCCAAAGGCTGATCAGTAGAAGAACAACACCAAATATACTTCCACTAATTTAGACTTGTGTCCCATTAGGCGTGCCAAAACTTGTTGACCACTAGACTTATACCCTTGTGAAGGTAGTTTTAGGACTTCATAGTTTGAAGTAACATGGAGGTATTACTAGGCTATGGATGGCCTAATAGGTGGGTTTAATCTCTAGATTTTAAGGGATATCTCCATTTGATGTATTAGTTATGATCTTTACTCTACACTACCATCTTGTAAAGGAAAAGAGAAGAAGGTAAATTGAAAGGAAACCATATCTAACTAAGGTGATACACCAAAATTTGACCTCTACTTGTGTAATATGCACTAAAAGGATGAATAAGAACATAAACCTGATTACACTTCTGAAATAAAATCCTCAAAACATTAATGTTTCAAATAGAGGCCCAAGATTGATGCATGATCTAAGGAAGCTATTTAATAGGTTTATTAAGAACACTAAAGATATCTCACACTTGCCATACATACAAGATGATTGGAGCACACTATGCACCCTATAAAGATAAGCTAACACCTAAAAATAGGTAGGGAAGGGAATAAATGATGAGAGGAATCCTATAATATCGCTCTCATCTATCAAAAATCCATTAGCCTAAACTAAAAACAAGCTTTGAGGAATCATGAATTTTGTATTATTCAATCAAAATAGGTAAGTACAACTATTTTTATAAGCATGGCCTTGCCACAACTTAGGTTACGGATTTGGAGAGAGAGAGAGAGAGAGAGAGAGAGAGAGAGAGAGAGAGAGAGAGAGAGAGAGAGAGAGAGAGAGAGAGAGAGAGAGAGAGAGAGAGAGAGAGAGAGAGAGAGAGAGAGAGAGATGAGTCCCCAAAAATAGGAAATATGACCTTTTCTTAATCCTTCTTGAAACCCAATGTACCATTCCTTGAATATCTCTCATCTTCATTATCAAAAGAGGTGTAGAGGAAAACATGAGACTAAGAGATATTTTTGGACTCAAGGCATGAAAAAAGTCTCCAGACCTCATGGGGGGATATCGAGACAACATAAAAACATGACAAAGGTTTCCATATACCTCTAGGTGGCAACAAACCTTAAGATTAAGTCCAAGTTCCCTTAAGGGATAGAAAGAAAGAGATAATACTTAAATCTTAAGTGCTCTAACTAGTACACCATGAGAATACATAGGGGTAATTAACACTTACAAGGCATATGGAATCATGCGAATAGATGTTCTAGAGGTGTATGAACTATTCATAGTAGTGGGAATGACTTCTGAGACCCAAAACTCAAATTTAACCTCTCTCTAGCCTCAAGAGAGATAAGAAAGACACATGAAGAGATGATCTATTTAGGATACCTGATGAGGTCACTTAATAAGGTTTTTCAAGTGGAATGAAGTTAGTTGGTGGTATGTCCTTTATGAACAATCATTAAGACTCCAAACTAATCTTAAACGTCTCTAAAACCCTAATAGTGACTAGTAAGGAAAAAAAGACCTTGAATCCATATAAAATGACATATTTTTATCTTAAAACCTCTTCTATGTTTTTGAGGACTCTAAGGAGGTTTTGAACATATACTTTGATGCTAACATCACTTGTATAGATTTCAACAATTTTTTTTTTGCCTTTTTTGGTGTTTTTCAAGTGTTTTGAGAAGGGGAAATATTAAAAATAATGGTATAAGGTAATTTTGGAGTTATAATAAATAATAAATCTTAAAAAATATCATGATAAAATATAAAAGTGGATAAAAAAGGCTCATTTTCCAAGGCAGTCCCAAACAGGTTCAAAATAAGACTAACTGGCAAGGTGGTTTCATGGTTTGAATACTTCCATAGGGTATAAAGACCCAAAATTTGGCATGGAGGATGGTATTAATCCATTTAAATTGAATCACAATATTTTATCTATTTTCACATGTGTGGGTGGTCATTTAAGCCAATTTTCTCGTAATAGGCCTAGGAGGCATAAGTAGGCCAAATTAGAAAAGAAAAGAAATTAAAATAAGTACTTCCACTTGGATATAATCATGAAATTTTGTATGGATATATAATGTAATATATTTTACTCAAAAAATTTCCCAATTTTTCAATTTGATCCATAAAATATTCTATTCAAGGAGATTTTCAAGTTTTTAGGGCTACAAGGAATGGATGCCTTAGCAAGCAAAATGAGTTAAATGAAATATTTTGGCCTATTTTATGGTTCTAAATTCCTTGTTTCATGTTTGATGCCATGATGAGAATCCATCCATGGTGGAATTTTTCTTGGTCCGATTCAAAAACTCAATTTCTCTCTCCTAAGCCTCTTTGCTTGTGAAGGAGCTAAGTAGTCAAAACACCCAAATTGATGAATGAGATCTATTCAAAACTATTTTAAAAGTTATTACTAACCTTATAAGACACTTTGAATCAATAAAAATTTAGGTTTTATGGAGGAAGTTTTCAAAGGTAGAAAAGGTCTTGAGAACTCCTAACTTTACCTTCTCTCCTTCCAATGCATAGTGTGTGGAAGAAGTCAAATAATCAGTAAAAGACCTTATAATATCCATAAAAAGGTTAGAAAACATAATTATTGGTTTTAATCATGTTTTAACTAAATAATTTATCAATTCATGATGACCTCTCATGGTCAAGACCTATTTTCAAGGAAGAAACTTCTTGACCAAGTATTTAGGAGTATGCAATCAAATCTAGGATGTTGTATGGGTCAAGGACAAGCAATAAATGATAAGTGAATACTTAAAACTTAAAAAAAAATCTCATATCTACCCATACTCCACTTTTGAGAATTAATATGAGAGATATTCAAGTAATTCTACATTGGGTTTCAAGAAAGATTAAGAAAAGGTCACATTTCCTAGTTTTGGGGGCTCTTGTCTTTCTCTCTCTCCTCTCTCTCTCATTCTCATTATATGTAAGACAATTTTTTGCATTTTAATACATGCTTAACCTAAGTTATGGCAAGTCAATTCTTAAAAAAACACTTGTACATGCATATTTTTAATGAATAAAATAGAATTCATGCCTCCTCAAAACCTATTTTTAGTGTAGGCTAATGGTTTGTTGATAGATGACAATGATAGTACATGATTCCTATTATATTGTCCTCTACTCCCTACCTAGTTTTAAGTGTTAGCTTATATTTACAAGTTACATAGTATGATCCAATAATCTTATATGTATGGAAAGTGTGAGCTCTCTTTAGTGTCCTTAATAGACCTATTGACTAGTTGCCTTAGATCATGCATCAAGCCTAAGCCTCTGTGTGAAACATTGATGTTTGGAAGATTTTATTTGAGAAGTGTAATCAGGTTTATGTTCTTATTTATCCTTTTAGTGAATATTAAACAAGTGGAGGTCATATTTTGGTTTACCACCTTAGTTACGTTTTCCTTTCAGATACCTTTTTCTCTTTTCCTTTGTAAGATAGTAGTGTGGAGTAGAGATTCTAACTAATACATCAAGGAAAGCTAACCCTTAAAATCTAGATATTCAATCCACATATTAGGCCACCCACAACCTAGGATTTTATCCATGTTAATTCATATTGTGAAGGCCTAAAACTACCTTCACAAGGGTAAAAGTATAGTAATCAACCCTAATTTCACCTCTCTCTTTATTCATGCCTCTATGGGCTCTTAGCTTCCTTCTTTACTCTTTTATCAAGGAAATAAATCTATTCCTTCTTATCCTTGTAATCAATAGATCTATAGTTATTTGAATTTTATTCTCAACATCCAACCACAACTTTAGTTTTCTTCCTCTTTTAGTATCTCCATCATTAGCCTCAACCTCTCTTTTCACTCAAATATCTCTTTCTCTATGTTTAACTCCTTGGCATCTTATTTCATCTTTCTGTGCCTTTTTACTTTTATTAAGCCCTTCATCTTGATATCCATATATTTTCTCAACTTATTAATTTATTTATCAATTTATCCAATAATGTGCCTATTATTATGTAGAAACTCTTTCTTGCCTTGATTTTTTCTTGACACCTCACCTAGGTTATCTCTCTCCAACCTGGTCTTTTGGTACATTTGATCCTTATTCACCTTAGACCTTCATTTTGAAATTCTACCAAATCTTCCCTCTTCACTTTCCAAGCCTCAATGGGATATAAGGATCCTTATTTCTGTTAAACTCCCTTTTTACTTCTTAAGGTTTACATAAACCTTATCTAACCTTCTTGTCTCAATTCACTATTAGTCTTCTTTTTGTTGCTAGATTTTGAATCTTCTAACTACCACACTCTCCTTCAATAGGGCCTTCCTTCTCTAATTTTCTATATTCTAATTCTCAATGAAAATTTTACACCCTCTCCAAGGTAATTTTAACCTTTTTATATAATATTTTACACTTAAAAAGAGATCATATTAAGCTCTGATACCAAAATCATGTAAGGGTTAACACAATTTCACATAACACTTTGATTTTGACAAGTTTCCAACTAGGCTTCCTTAATGATTTTCTTATAATTCATGGAGGTAAACTAATTTATACCTATAATCTATAATCTTTAATTGTTTTTTTATATTTTTAATGTAATAAAGGTACAAAACATACAATTATAACCTCAACACACTTGCCTAGTTCAAGAAACATAAAATAATGATTTTTAGACCTAATAGACTAGATCATCCTCAAATAATGACTTTTCACTTTCAAGATCTATGAATTATCAATGATCACATTTTATGGATTTAAAAATATACCTTTTATCCTATTAAATTATTTACAAGACTCAAAATCTCCTCTTGGTTTCAATATTGCTTTATACTAAAAACTGTCTTGTAGTTTACAAGGCCTAAAATGCCCTTTTTAGAGTTATAATAAATTTGTGACCTTGAAAACCTCAATAAGTATTTTATATTATTAAAATTACCTATAATATTATTATATAATATATCAAATCTTTACCCAAATTTCAGGACCAAGGAAATGCAAAATTTCACCTTTATTAGCCCTCATTTAGACCTTGTATAGACCTGTAAAAACTCAATAATCATTATATTGAGTTGTAAAAATATTATACTCATGATTTTTTTATTTTTTTCAATAATACCTATAATCTTACCTACCTACAAAATTAGAGCCATTTTGGATAGTTAAAATAAAACATATTAAAGTTTTACTCTTGAAACCCTGGGTAGGTTTAGACACAATCTGAGAGCACTTAAAATTCAATATATTTAAAAAAAAAATAGTTTCAAGACTTTATTACACCTATAAAATTTATATTTTGATATACTTAAAATTTTATCCTAAGGGATTAGGGGCTAATTATACATAGATTGGTCAAGTCAATATTTTTTGTACAATTTTAGGTGCACAAAAACCCTCACAATAGTGGAAATCAAATCTTAGACTCTAAAAAAAATCAAATTCTTATTATATCAGATAAAAAACTATTAAAAAATTATCACTCATGAAAAACTTTCTCTTATTCAATTCTTGCATGAAAATAATAAATACCCCTGGAATTTCTTCAACAACCTGTTGCATTAACTTCACAACCCCATTTCTCCTTATTTTTATGATTTTGTAAGACTATAAAAACTTGGTTCAACATTATAATTTATTGAAATTAATGCCTAATATTGGAAAAACACATCCCAATAATCTCTCAAAAACCTCAAACTCCAACAAATATGCCAATTTTAGCTTCAAACTTCGTTATATAGGCCTCAACTAAGTTTTAGGATTTATTACAATGATTTAATGATTGATAAACATTTATATAACCTTATTAGACCCTAAATAACAATTAATAATTAATATAAACCCATGAAACTCAATATAACCTTTAAAATATGCATAATGAGTCCAAATTTTCAAATCTCCATTTGGAGGGAAAATAAGAAAATACCACTAATGGACTTGGAGACACCAAATGAATCCTACCAATGGATTATTATTGACATAATAGGAATTATAATAACTTATAAAAATAAAATGGAATCATTATTATACTTTATACACTGATGCACTTGCATTAATTGGTAGCCCCAAATTAGTGATAAGAGGATTCCATAGAGGGGGGTTCCAAATATTAATATGAATTTCTCCAGTGGTGAAGTAAGGAAGTTTAGATAAAGTAAAATTTATTTTAGGTGTATCAATTGTGTTATAATCTAGATTTTTTGATATATGTGAGTCATCTAAATCATCTTTTTGAGTAATTTGCACCATGTTTTAGTTGATATATCTAGATCATTATTGGGAATAGTTGCATCATGAAGTGTGGTATTTATTGATGGGTAAAGTAGGTAAGAAATAATAACCCATGTAATTTATGATTGGGTTAAGACTATAGAGAAAGATTATAATAGGTTATTTCATGATGTTGATTAAATTGGAGAATTGATAAAATATGTGATTAATTACAATAAATGAACATTATTGGAATGACATGATATATTAGTTTTGAAAAAAATGTTAATGAACTATATTGGGTTGGGTTGATAGAGTATAATAAAAAAATTACATACATGGTGGATGGAAAAATAGATTAGGACATCTAGGGATGATGTAGTTACATAGATTGAGAGAATTATGATAAAACTATATTGTGCCTGGTCAATGTAGTAAAAAAATAGAGAATGAAGCGAACAAGAAATGTATTATATCAAGTATGGTTAGTGTAGTTATACATTAAAAAATGGAAGGTTAGAATTATATTGAGCATGATCAATGAAATTAAATTTATAATTTTTTTATTGAATCGTGAATAGACTATATTAGTTCTAGTTAATAGAGTTTGATAAGTAGACATAAATAAAAATCAACATAATATATTGAACTTGGTCGATGTAGTCTATTCACACACATACAACTATATCAACATTGGATGATGTAGTTAGAAAACATTGAACAAAACTATGTTGACACTAGTTGATATAGTCTAAAGTATAGAATACATTAGTAAGCAACAAATAGAAATTTAACTATTTTTTATAAATATTTATCTAAAATGAAGATTGAGTAGATGTGTTAAAAGGATGTGACTATTTGATAGAATCTCAAAGATACTTGTCTATTAGATAGTATCAATTTAATATTTCAAAGCACTAACTATGGATGAATTACCATTCCCATAACCCACTAAACCTAGTATCAAGACTAAGCTAAGAGTAACTTATTGACATAACTGATAACTAGTACACTACATAATAAAATGAACGCTTGGCTTCCTATGGTTAAATAAAAAATGGAATCCTAGGCATTTTATAAATACTATTAGGTAAATGGAAACTAAAGTCTAGTTTTATGTCTATACTATGGCTATGATTATTGGATCGAGCCCATCTATAGACACTAAAATTATGTCACACACTTGCATGACTCCCTGTGTTGAAACCCCCATTGATCCCCTTTTAATAATTAACCTTCTTAATCCACGTTTTCACCTTAAAATATTTAATTAAGTTAATTAAAACCCACTTATGCCACCTCACCTAGCCACCTCATCCTAAGACTAATTATTACCCTCTAAGTCACCTTGAGACTTAGTCTCCTAATCCTAACTACCTATGACTTGTTCTCACCCCTAACGTAAATTATTAACTAACTACATTCTTCATAACCTCACATTTTTACTATTTTATAACAAACACCACACTTGGCAAGAGAAGAAATAGAAAATGGGATAACAATAGCCCTTTTACCTATTCTCATGCCACTAATGTTGGTCAACCCTTAATCGACATCGATGGGATCACTGACATCAGTTACTTAAGAAAAATTCCAAGTTGGTATTTTGGTCACAAAAATCAAGAATTCACACATAGGTTTTTTTCAATCAGAGCATCCTACATTCACTTTCAACATCTAGGCTTATCATTACTCTACACAAATTGATCCAGATCAAGAATTGATACATTGCATAGAGCTTGAACTCTTGAGGGCCAAAAACACATGTTTGTCTTGTCTATTCACCCATCAGTTCACCAAGCCTCATCAAATTCATCTACTTAGCAATCATAATTCACCTATTTCTCCAACTAAGTATATCTTGGTGTTTTGTAAGCCTTTAAATAGTAATTTCATAATTGCTTTACATTATACTATTTATTGTTTCATGAACCCTGACTCCTTTCATGGAAGAGTCACAAAGCTCCCTACCCACTTTTCTCTACCCCAACATACCAACCCTCTATCTAGACTCACCTAAGTCTTAACCACCTCATTACAACTCTTTCCATCCTCAAAACTTGACCATAGTCCCATTCTCCCTCCCAAAAAATCCTTCTCTAATTCATTCTAATATTATTTCCCTAATCAACATCGATGACCAAAATGATATCAGTGACCCCAACTGACATCGGTCCTTTAATCGATGTTGGTTACTATGTTTTTAAACTAGCAACCTCAAAATCACCTAACAGCCTTCCTAAAACATAAACCTAACTTATTTGCTTGCACTATATTATCTTCTGCTACACTCAGACCTACAGCATGGTAAATAGAACTCTCTCTATCTCTATCTCTCTTTACTTGAATTTATTTTAAACTTTGTTTTAAAATAGTAGACTATCATCCCAATGAAGTTTCACACTTCTTAGAACAAGCAAATAGCTTGGAAATCCACACATATCTTCACTAATAGTATTTTGTGTAGTGTTTTCTTATCTATAGGTGTCCAAAACCAAAGAGGGGAATCTAAAAATTATATAATGGTGTGCACTTATTCAAGTTTTTAATCACTTATCCCTAACTCTCTCTCTTTTCTATTTCTCTCTCTTTGAATATAAAATAATCTTAAAATGTAGTGAAACATTCTAGCATGCCTGATGGGACCCTAGAGTTTTCTTGGGTTTGTTACTTGTCTAGCTATTCATATAGGTGCACCATAGTGAAATTTTCATTCTTTGCACTTTCTCTCTTTGTCTTTCTCAAAAATGAAATATTGAACTTTTTATTTTCTATTTAAGGAAAGAACTGAAATTTTCCTTCCCTATCATTCTCCTCTTGTTTTGCTTCTAAACAAAATTCATTATTTTCCTAGAAGCTAAAAATAATACTCTCTTTTTTTGTCTCTTTTGACCATTAGGATAGTGAAATTCATCCTCTTCTCCTATTCACCATTGTTTTCATTTTAATTTAATTTTTTTAATTTGGGTTTAAAACTTACTACATTTCATTGTTTTGCTTGTTGCATTTAGCTCACCTAGTTAAATAAAGCATCATGAATAAATCATAGAACACAAATGTTACACAACTAGAACACTCTCACAAAATTAAACATATAAACTCACTTGAGACAAGGCCCATTGGGATTTCATCACCCATTGGATCACCTTACCCTACCTAGAAATCTCATTTGGAATTCACCACTAAGGAGAAGACCCACTCCATTCTCTGATAGAGTATAAACTCTAGATAAGAGGTATATTCTGGCTAAGCAGCCTGGCTCAGCTTCAAGTATATGAAGTATGGAGAGTAAGCCCCTATAAAAAGCCACATACCTAGTCTAATATAGATTTCTATTAAGCACTAGAACTAACTTAGAACCATCCTTAGACTACTTATCTAGTACCTATTTCACAAACCAATTTTAATCTCACACTTTATAAGGTATAAGCCATCAAGAGATTAAAATTAATTCCTAAGAGTTAACATTTAGTGGCTGCATGTTCCTTTTATGATTCCTTTTGTCTTCTACATTTTTAAGTTAGTGAGGATGTTTCCTTTATCAATTTATAGAATCTAGGAATTTCTACCTCTTATATTCTATTAACCTCTTGTTTTAGGTTTTCTATGTGTCCTTTATCCTTGTATAGACCTATTGTATCCTTTGTTATACCTAGATTTAACCTCTAGGTTTCCAAAAACTTAGATTTTTTGCCTTTTTAGATTTCTTAGTAACCAACATTGGTAAGGCAACTGATGTTGGTGGCCATGTTACCTACCAGCATCGGTCAGATAATCGATATCAGCGACTGTGTATTTTTATAATTTTTAGCCTACTTAAAACAATAAGATAAAATTACCTACCTACCTGCACTCAAACCTAGTTTTTTAATGCTATCACTAATACACAGTCTGAGGCTTACCTTTATCCCTTTTTCATGATTTTGATTCATATCCAAGCCAAAATTATTTATGATTACGCAAGAAAATAACCACTCCCACCTTCCCATCTTCTTTTTGATTCTACCATGGAACAAACTTCCACTATGGAGAATACCCCTATGACTACCAATCCTAACCAAATCCCCATTTTACCTAAAAGAGATCCTGACTTCACAAAATTTCTTGATCATAACATTTTATCCCTTTAACATTATTTCACCATGAGCCAAACCTGTAACACTTTGGGAGATCCCCTTTATGGCATGCTAACTTTTTTGATGGAGATAATTGCAATCTCATTAGTTTCCACCATTCCATCTATGGTCACCCAAACCACTAATTCAACAAGTGACCCAACCATCAATAACCCTCAAAATTCAACCACCCCAACTACTCAATCTCATCTTCTTAACCCAACTTTTGTAGTAGTTCCCTTAGCCTCATAGCCACTCTTAACCCAACCAAGTCAAACACCATTTCAAAACTTAGTAGTGCCCATCCCATCAACTCTTCCACCCATAATTACAAGAGTTTCAACTCATCCTTCAACCCATGTAACTATGCCAGAAACCCAACCTTTGGTGATTGTACCCAACTAAGGCATTGTCTTTGACCTCATAAGACAAGCCTCTTTCATTTCTACCCCTCATTTCATGACTCATTACCAGTATGTTGTATCTACACTACCACAAAAAGGTGTGTCATATCCCACCTCTAGCTCTCTTCAAGTACCCTATAACCTAGGGGGTGCTCCTCACAACAATCCCCCTCTTGATCTCATCAAGATGCTGATGGATAAGATGTCTAACCTAGAAACATATGTGTCAGGGTCAAAGAATGTTCTATCTTATGATCAAATATGTAATGAACCCATACATCCTTCTATACCTATTTGACCCTACCCGATTCAATGGGAAATCCCTAAATTTACTCATTTCTAGAGTAAGGAGGATCCATAATGACACTTACAAGCATTTTAACATGCTTGTTGCCTAATAGGGCATGATGATGCATTATTTCTTCACACTTTCCTTATGTCTCTTTTTGGCAGTTCCTTGGATTGGTATAGTTCTATAACCTGATACTCCCTTTTCTCATTTCCCAGCTTCCTCGCCTATTCTTGGACCACTTATCTATCAATATTTCTAAAAAGGTCTTTATTATAGACCTCTATTCCATTAGATAGTTTGATGATGAGTCTATCACTGAATTTGTCACTCATTGGAGAGGTTTAATTAATCAACTCTCCTTTTCTTTACCTCAACTTGAGCTTATCAAGATTTTCTCAAGAGCATGTGCCAAACATATCTCTTCTACCCTCTGTATCTAGATTTTCTACACATTTGATGAAGCTTTTATAATGGTGTGAAAGTTATAGATTTGGGCTATAGATGAAGATAGGGTTAAGTTGCATAATAAAAATACCAACTCCAAACCTAATGACTCTTCCTCTAAACCCTCTTATTCCAATCAAGAGTCAAAAGTCTCTACCAATGCCATGGTGATTAAATTAGCTTCTTCTACCATAGTTAACTAGTCTAGGCCATCCACCTCACAAAATCTGACCAAACAATTCCAAAAATGGTATGAATAAAGACAATACACTCCTATTGGAGAGTCATATACTTCCATTTTAGATAAAATATTAAAGAAAGGATCTATTACCCTTCCTCAAATTATACCTCTTATACAATTTGATCCATTCCATCCTATCCCAATTTGGTATAAGGAAGATGAGTTTTGTGGCTATCATCAAGTTAAAGGCCATAATTCTAACAACTATAAAACATTCAAAAACATTATTTTGGATATGCTTGATAAAAGTGAGCTTATCTTGGATAACCCTAATGCACCTACTGACTAAATCATGGATGTGTGCAAATAACCTTTTCCTAACCATTCACTTAGTCAAATAAATGTTTAGGCCATGATCGACAACTCACCTGATCATGATATTCATACAGTCAATATGGTCTTTTCTTTACCTTTAGTCCAGCCTCTCTCACAACTAGATGATCCTATTTTACCTATTCCTCTTCCATGAGTAGAAGAACATATTTCACCCATCCCTCTCCCACATGTGGAGGGGCCTCTTCTACCTATCCTTTTACTATGCGAGGAACCCATAATGCCTATTCCTCTTGAACCTATTTTGCCTATTCCCCTACCTTTGGAAGAGCATGCCATGAACACTCCCCATCCACATGTTGAGGGAGTATCATTCCTATTATCTACCCTCTAGAATATCCTTCTTCACCTACTTTTCCTCTACCAATGGAGGATAGTGCTCCATCTAATCCTCTTTTTCATATAAAGGAGTCTATATTATCTATCCCTACACTAATTAAGGGACTTATCATAACCACACCCATTGAACCAATTTTGCCCCTCTTCTTGTGAATAAGAAAACACACCTTGCCTTATCATCATGTACATATTGGGGAAGAAATCATAACCATGCTTTATCCATTAAAATAACTGACTTCACTAGTTCCTCCCCCATCTAGGGAGGACCATGCCTCTTCTCCTACCTCGGTTGAAGAAGACCTGATTGCAGTTATTACTCATCTTTGGCCTAAAACAACATAAGCCAACACCTTCCCTCTTTCCCAATCACCTAAGCCTTCTACAAAAGCAACTATAAGGCCTATGAAAACTTTTTCTAAACCCTTCTCATAGTTGGTTGGAAATCTATACTTTCTTGATTCCAAGAAGCTAGACCACTCAACATTTAGGGACCTACTTAAAATTCCCTATCATATGCAATAAATTTCATTCTCTACTACCAATCCTTTCACTACCATTTATCCCAAAGTTTTTGACAAAGATAAAACTTCTTTTCTTGGACCATCAAAAGTGTATCCCTCTGCGTCAAAACCATAACCATCATGGGCATCAACTACACTAAAGTAAATTAGATTTTTAGGTGTTTTCTTCGTGTCTAATCTAATTCATCCATATGTAAAGTTATATTTTAATCTTCAACCACAAGTTAGAGCTCCATTTCATGAAACAAAGAATAATATTAAGCTTCTTATAACTCACCATTCTGCTCCTCCTCCACCTTTAACTTTGCCTTTGATCTTGGGACCCCATCCTTCCACTTTGGTTGGAATTTTCTCTTTTCAAGTAGGATAAAAGGTAAAGCTACCTCCTTTTTTTCCTCTACCATTTAGTGGTCCTTATACATTGATCACCTTGATAACTACAACTAAAAATGTGTCAACAAAACCAATGGTTATGCCTTCACCCAAAAGTGTACCACACAAAACCATATTTATGCCTCTTAAATCAAAGAAGATGTCCACCCCTATTGACAACAAGTGCTATCCCATTGGTAGGATCTCAAGCCTCTCTCCTATGATAGTTTTTGCAATCTTCCACCATAACCACTCCTTTGATCAAACCTTATCAGCCTCTCAAACCAAAACCATCTTGGTTTGATGACACACAAGTTTGTTTATATCATTGCTCACCTGGACATGATATAAAAAGCTATAAAGATCTCACAACTATTCTCCAACAACACTTTTATATGAATAACCTTTCCATTACAAATCCTCTTTCTAACCTCATAGTTATTATACCAGTTCCATCCCAAACTTTAGCTACCACCTTACCTAAATCTAAGACTAATGATGAGGTTGTGCCTCCTCCACCACCTTCTCCACCTGTGCTCTAGATCAACATAGTTAATGTGGCCATAAGGTCTCAAAATCAAAAGGATAAAGATAAGGAAAATTCAACCACCCATTTAGACCATCCATTCTCAAAAGATGCTCCTCCACCAAATCCCAAGATCTCTATTCTTGGTGCTCCCTAACCCACATCTTCACAAGTCATTCAAGACTCAATGGTGAAACAACTTCACCAAACCCCTGTAAAGAGGTATTTATATGAGTTAATACAAAACTCATCCTATAATAAGCATGCCTTGATCAAGGCTTTATGATCCATTAAGGTATAACCCAATGATCTTCAACCTATTATAGCTTTGGTGGAATATCTTAATACTATTTCCCTGGTTACCTTCAATGATTCAAAAATTCTAGCTCTTCACCCTGGAGACTAGGACCCTACACCTTTTATCATCACATATATTGATGAAAATCATGTTAAGAGATTCATGATTGATGGAGGTTATATTATTAATATTATCTCCACTCATGCCTATGAATAACTATCACTTCCTTATAATTGTGTGTTGTAGTCCAATGTGATACTTCGTTCCTTCAATGATATTATAGTGACTACTATGGGTATTGTAGTCTTGCATAATTATATGGGTCCTCACACAACCCTTGAACTCTTCTATGTTATTTAAGGATATTTACAATACAAAATATTTATTAGATAGCCTTAGATACGTACCATGGCATGTGTACCCTCAACTTTACACCGCTATGTCAAATTTAAGCATGATGGGCAAGTGCATGTTATTCTTGTCAACCCACCTCATTTCAAAAAATGAAACATGACTTATCATCCCAATAATGTCCTCATTTCATTTAAAACATCTTCATCTTCACATTCTACTATTGAAGCCTCAACAAGATTGACTACCCTAGTTACTCAGGTATCGGTGACATAAATTCCCAATAAGGACCCCATGGAAGACAATTTCAAATGCCTTTCACTTGGATAATATCACTTATTGACACTTGACATGTTCCATACTCCACAAGAGTATGGAAAAATTCACATGCACCCCAATTAAAATCCCTATATTGGGATGGACATCCTGTATGGTCCCCCTAACCTTCAAACTAATCTCATAGATGGGGTCATTGATCAGGATCCTACTGTCAAAAATCCCTCCTCTTCACCATAGCCTTTTACATGTGCTTCTCCTTCTTAGGCAAACCTAGTTTTTCTCACACCTATCTTTATAAGTACACCTGTAAAGGATTTAGGTTAGGTGATTATGAGTAGGGTCCTCATACACCCATTGAATGTCCCACCAATAAGACCATCAAAGACAGTAAAAAGTGGTATGGTGTGGGTTTTGATGAACTAAAAAAATCCACCAAGGTCTCTCATATTGAGGAGCCACTCTCTCCTTCTCCATGCTCTCCTTTTCCCTTACCATCACCCATAGAATCAAAGGTATCCATACCTCCTAATTTTTTTCTATAAACACCATTCATTTAGGACCCCTAACCTATGATATGGGTGAGGAAACAAGGTCCCTTCCTCTTGTTCATCTTGAAATGATTGAAAAATACTCTCCCACTATTAACACCATCTAATGTCAGGATGATGATGTTATTCTCACCTACATGGGTGCAGATGATTCCTATATCCAATGATCACTCCCTTCTAAGAAATAAACTATGTTAAATGAATCAACCATTGACATTAATTTACCCTCTCCAAATAACCCATGAATCCTCAAGATTGACCAATATTTAGATTCCATTGAACAAGCCAATTATACCAATTTCCTCTCTGATCATAGTAAAGCATTTGCTTGGTCTTATCATGACATGCCTAGAATTAACCCCTCTATCATAACCCACAATATTGTAACCAACTATGATGCTAAACCTATTAATCAAAAGATTCATAAGATAAACCCTTGTATTTCTCTCCTTGTTAAAGAAGAGCTCCTATACCTCCTCTTTGTTAACTTTATTCAACCCATTGACTATCCACAATGGGTTTCAAATATCATTGCTATCATAAAAGTGACAAAGGTAATATGTAAATGCACTGACTACCATGATCTAAATGTTTCTTATTCTAAAGGATGACTTTCCTTTACCAAGCATTGACCAACTTGTTGATCTAACAATTGGCCATGAGATGTTATCTCTTATGGATGGGTTCTCAGGATACAATCAAATCCTGATTGCTCTTGAAGATCAACACAAGACCTCCTTCATTACACCATGGGGAACTTTTTTTTACTGAGTCATTCCTTTTGGCCTTAAGAATGATGGTGCTACCTACAAATTTACCATAAATTACATTTTTCATGACCTCCTACACAAAATTATGGAAGATTATGTCAAAAACTTACTTGGAAAGTCTAAACATCACCATGATCACTTGGTAATTCTCAAAATCATATTCACTCATCTCCACCAATATAACATTTGACTAAATCCAAAGAATGCATCTTTGGGGTCCTTTTAGGTAAGATTCTAGGATTCATTGTCTCCTTTTGTGGTATCGAGGTTGACCCTACTAAGGTTTGGGAAATACTAGAAATGCCTCTGCCACTAATCTCAAGTAGCTTCATAGCTTACAAGTCAAACTTCAATCAATCCATCATTTCATCTCTCAGTTATCAGATCGATGTCAACATTTTCATCATCTACTTAAAAAGGATATCTCCTTCCATTAGAACATGGATTTTTAGAAAGCCTTTGAAACACTTAAAGAGTATCTCCTTTCCCCATTAGTTATTATTCCCCCTAAAGAGGACCAATATTTTTACCTCTACATTTTTGCAATAGACCATTCTTTGGGTGCTATGATTGCACATCAGGATGATCAACATAGAGATCAAGTTGTCTACTACATAAGCCAAACACTTATTGATTATGAAACTCAGTATATTCATATCAAAAATGTTTGCCTCGTATTGGTCTTTGTCTTCTAAACTTTGCCATTACCTTTTAAATTATAAAACCTACATTGTCACCCATACTAACCCCCTCAAATACATGCATTCCAAGCCATACCAAAACTAGTGTATGGCTCATTGGCTCATGCTCCTTGCTGAGTTTGACTTGGAATTCATCTAATAAAAGTCTATCAAGGGGTAAATAATTTTTAACTAGTTAGTCAATGCCCCTTTACCTGATAACCAAACTTTTAACCTTGAATTCTCTAATGAGTCTATCTTAATGTTATCCACCGATTGTTAAGTTGTGGAGCTAAAAGCTTCACCAGGATGCTAATCAGGGAGTTGCTGAGTTCAGTCAGTAACCAACATCGGCAATATTGCCGATGTCGGTCAGGCAGGGACCAGGGATTAGCTAACATTAGTCAGGAGCAGACTGACAGTAGCAGACATCGGTAACCTGTGTGTGTGCATGTAGTTGCATGTGTTTCTAGAATGTGTTTCCAGAATTATATTTGTCTAATTTAAGAGGTCCGAGAGTATTTAAATGTTGAAGACTAATTTAAGTCTTGAGTCTGTGTTTCTAATTATTGTAATTAGAGGTCTAATTATTGTATGCATGGGATCCTATTTAAGAGACCCATGTGGCATGTATTGTAATTAAGGCAAGTAAAGCATTAAAGCAAGAAATCAAGGTCAAGGAGATCTACAAGGTGTAAGGTCAAGGAGATCAACTGAAGCATTCAAGGAGGGGATAAAAAATCAGGTTGTTGAGTTGGTTGTGGTTGAGCAAGAGAGAGAGAAATTTGAGGGAAGAAGTCTTTGAGGTGTGGGAAGCCTTAGAGGTGGAAGAAGAAGTGGCATCTTCTTTATTGTATTTTATTTTGAAGAGTATTTAATACAAGATTGTATATTGTCTCTAAAATTCTGTGTTGTTTTCAATTTTCTAGTTACTTAATCATTTTGGTATAATTCTGTGTTTAATTGCTTATAAGAAAGGTAATTAATTGTGCTTCCACGGGTTCCTAACAGTTGGTATCAGAGCCAAGTTATAGGGAGCAGGTTATTATTTGATTATAGGTCATTCTCAGGGGTTTCTGATTGAGTGGGAGTACAAAAATGGTAGAAGAAAGTAAGCTATGAATGGAGAAGTTTAACGGAAAGAATTATCAACATTGGAGGATGTAGATAGAAGATTATCTGTATCAGAAAGATTTGTACTTACCATTGGGTGGGGTTGCATGCAAGCCCATAGATATGAAGGATGAAGAATGGAATGTTCTTGATCGGAAGGCTCTAGGATTTATAAGGTTGAGCCTTGCATCATCTGTGATTTCCAACTTATCATAGTGTAAGACAACAGAAGAGTTAATAAAATCTTTGGCAAATTTATATGAAAAGCCCTCTACTTCAAATAAGGTATTTCTTATGAAGCAGTTATTTACTTTGCAAATGTAGGATGGTGGATTGGTATATACTCATCTTAGTGATTTCCATGGTTTGGTAAACTAGTTAGCTTCAGTCAATATTGTTTTTGATGATGAAGTAAAGGCTCTCTTAATTTTATGCTCTTTACATGAAAGTTGGGATAGTTTGGTAATGGCAGTAAGTAATTCTGCATTTGCTTCTAAAATCTTAAAAGTTGATGATGTTGTGAGTGTAATCTTGAATGAATAAATATGTAGGAAAAGCACAGGTGAATCATCAGAGAATGCTCTAAGTGCAGAAAGTAGGGGAAGGCAAAGAGAGAAGGTCGAGCAAGGGAAATCAAAGTCAAAGATGGGAATTAGATCTAAATCCAGAGGTATCACCTGCTAGTTTTGTGGAAAGAGAGGACACTCAAAGAAAGATTGTTGGTTGAAGGATTAAAAAAATCAACATGAAGGAAATGAAGAAGCAAAGGATGCAGGTACTATGGCACAAGATGCTCTCATACTTTCTTTGGATAGTCAGCTAGAATCATGGGTTTTAGATTCTAGTTCTTCTTTTCATGCAACCCCAAATAGAGATTTGTTCCATGAGTATGTCTAGGGAGACTTTGGAGTGCTTTATTTAGGGGATGGTATGCCTTGTCAAATGGTTGGCAAAGGGAAAGTGCAGCTGGAATTGCAGACAGGCAACACATGGGTGTTGAAGGAGGTTATGCATGTCCCAGTCTTGAAGCAGAGTTTGGTTTCTATAGGAAAGTTGGGCGATGAGGGATGCATAGTAACCCTCACAGTGAATTCTTGGAAGGTTACCAAGGGTGCACTTATTTTAGTAAGAGGTAAGAAAGTAGGTACTCTTTATCTATCTACTTGTATTACTGATTCTACTTCTGGTTTATCTACTTCAGCTGTAGATTCAAAGATGTGGCTTAATAGGCTTGGTCACATGAATAAGAAGGGAATGGACGTTCTTGAGTCAAAGGGTATGAGTTCAGATTCAAAAGTCATAGATTGAGTTCATTGCAGGAAAAGGAAATTTGATGTTTTTGACATGAACAGGGAAGCCTTGGTGTTTATGGAGGAGATGATGGACAGAGATCAGTCACAGGGGCTGAATAATTCTGAGCAGGGTAGTATGGATAGGGTTTTGATCTAAGATGAGCTCATGGATAAATAAGTCATCACTTATAGGAAAACATAGGTACCAACATCAGTCACATGGAACCGATGTCAATCAGGCAGGTACCAATGTCGGTCATGTGCAGACCAGCAGAGTCAGTAGTGTCAGGCAGGTGGAACTGACATCGGTCAAGAAGGAACCAATGTTGGCAGTAGGTCAGTCACATGGAATCAATGTCAGTTTGGTGTAGACTGAGAGATGGTTAAGATCGGTCACTAAAACAGATGTTGGGTGGACAGCAAGCTGTCAAGGAGTCTCAAATGCCCATATGGAGGACTAAAAGGGTAAGTGGACCTCATATTCATTGTTCACCTTCTTTATATTACTAGTTGCTTACTGATGGTCAAGAACCAGGAAGATGTGAAGAGGAAATACAGGTAGAATCCAAAAATATTGGGAGCTTGGCATGGATGAGGAATGGATTCCCAGGTTATGCCTAAGATGGTTAGTGGAGGTTGCTGTACAGGTGCAGCTATTTATCTCCAAGTGGGAGATTGTTAAGTTGTGGAGATAAAAGCTTCACCAAGATGCTAATCAAGAAGTTGTTGAGTTTAGTTAGTAACCAGCATCTGCAATATTGCTGACATTAGTCAGGCAGGGACCAGGGATCAGTCAACATCGGTCAGGAGCAGACAGATAGCAACTGACGTCGGTCACCTGTGTGTGTGCATGTAGTTGCATGTGTTTCTAGACCTTAGAGGTGGAAGAAGAAGTGGCATCTTCTTTATTGTATTTTCTTCTGAAGAGTATTTAATACAAGATTGTGTATTGTCTCTCAAATTCTGTGTTGTTTTCAATTTTCTAGTTACTTAATCATTCTGGTATAATTCCATGTTTAATTGCTTATAAGAAAGGTAATCAATTGTGCTTCCACGGGTTCCTAACACCGATGACATCTCCTATCAAATGATGATGTTATTTGATGGGTCTAAATGTCAATTTAGTGGGGGTGCAGGGGTCATCCTCATCCCTCTTGATGGAGAGCCTATGCCTTTGTCATTTAAACTAGATTTTGAATGTACTAACAATATGGTTGAATATGAATCTTTGGTCTTAGAAATTCAAACTACCATTTTATTGGGTGTCAAATCAATCAGTATCTTTGGTGATTCCCAGCTAGTGATTAATCAGGTTAATAGTTCCTACCTCTATAAAAATGAAATTTTGTAATGATATAAACATCATGTAAATGTACTATTGGAATCATTCAACCATTATTTCTTGTATATTGTTCCTTGATATACAAACAAGTTTGATGAATAGTGGATTCCCTTACCTCACACATTTCATCCTCGCCCTCTTCTTCAAAACTCTATATCACCATGCATCACCTCACATTTCCCTCTTATGTTTCAACTAACATCCTATTTGTGGGAAATGTTGACTCTAATCCACATGATGTAGGGTACAAATAACTTGTTGACTATCTCAATTATGCTATCATTCCATCAGACCTTTCTAGTAATGGGAGATGTGATTTCATTAAAATACTACTTACTACACTATGCTTGGGGGCCTTCTCTATAAATAAGGCTTTGCTGGTCTCCTTCTTAGATGCCTCAATCATGCTAAAATCCCATTCACCATTAAAGAAGTCCATGATGGGATTTGTGGTGGACATTTCAATGGAAATTTTTTTGTCAAACAAATCTATTAACTTGGCTATTATTGGCTGACAATCAACCAAGACTATCAAAATTATGCTCGGTGTTGTGTCAAATATTAACAAAATGCTAACCTCATTCACACTCCAATCCATGATTTAAAACTCTCTAGAGACTTTTGGCCCTTTTCCAAATGGGGTTTGGATCTAATCGATGAGATTAACCCTCATTCATCTCTCTGACATCATTTTATCATTACTGCTATTGAATACTTCACCAAGTGGGTCGAGGCTATTCCTCTCATCTCCACTATGGCTAATAAAATTATTGACTTTATGAACCATCACATCATCTACCATTTTGGTGTCCCCCATATGATTATTATGGACAATGGAAAATCTTTCAAGAACAAAACTATCCAAAAATTATGTGATGCTTTTGGCATCAAATTAATCTTCTCATCGCCATACTATCCACAAAAAAATGGACAAGTAGAAGCTTCTAACAAAACCTTAGCCAAAATCCTCATGAAGGTAGTCAACGATGCTAGTAGTTATTGGCATATGCACATCACCTTCACCTTATGGGCTTACCACACTAGAATTCAAACCCCTATGGGTGCTATGCCTTTTTTACTGGTCTATGTGATGGAAGCAGTCTTGCCTCTTGAGATCTAGATTCATTCTCTTTGCATCTCTCTACAAGACATAATAATAATGACTTTCACCCAGAATGTTTGGCCTAACTTGAGCTACTCGATGAATGTCATCTAGTAACCCTTAATAACCTCTAAATATATCAAGAGTGTATCAAATGTGCTTACAAAAAAAACCTCAAGGAGTGAGATTTCAATATTAGAGATCTCATCTTAAATGAAAATCAACATGTGATGAACATGGAGAAAATAAAATGAGGTAATTTTTCTCCTAATTAGCTTGGACCCTATATCATAACTTATAATTATGGCTCAGGAAATTATCACTTATCTTCTCTCCAAGGCAAGCTAGAACCCAACCCTTTAAATGATTTGCACCTATGAACATTATTTTGTTAATCAAGTGATGCTTCACTTCATGTCTAACTTGAGCTCGATGCTTGAGCAACCCTATTACATTCACCTCCCTTCCTCTTAACCCTTGTTCCTACACACTTAGTTAACCTTTTGAGTGTTATGGTTTTGACCTCATAAAGGAAAACCTCTGAGTCTCTATAATCCTATCCATGACTAAAGTTATATGTAAAATAATAATATAATAATAATAGAAATTGGGATATATAGAAAAATTATTATCTCTCAGGTCATGATTCTCAATATAGATTGCTCCCTTGAAGGATAACTATGTAACTTCTCATTACTACTATAAATAGACTACTCCCTAAAAGGATAGATATTAAAATCTAAAAGATAAAAAAAATCTTAGACCACTCCCTTGAAGGATGGCTAAGCCAAGATTTGTTATCAATAAAATAATGACTTTGAGGCTTCCCACATTGATTAGCTTCACATGACCTCAAGGCACCAAAAACATCCCAATGAAGACATCTTGCATTGATCAGCCTACACAAGAAAAAGAAATGAAAAACTTTAGTCATGGACTTGCCTATGGTAGCTCTCAAGTCACCTATAGAAGGGGCATACCATCCCCACTAAGAAGGTTATGCTACCTAAACACCCTAATTCATTTTACCTTTTTCCCCTCATACTCCATCACAATCAAGGGACTTTAAAATCACTTGACATAAGGTGATCATGACATTTATCTACCAAATGAATGGTCGATATTGCAATGCATGAATAAGGCTCACACTCCTGTGCCTATTCATATGGTCATTATGGTCGTTATGGTCCTCACCAATGCAAGATCATCATGTCCTTTATTTTCTATCACATATTGATTTCTCTTTTAAGGCAAAATCTCATAATAATATTCGCTTAACTTCTCACCTACCTACCAATATCTATTTAAAGTTGTGTTTAATAATACTATTACGTACATATCCATTTTAAGAAATGATGCTTAACAATATCAACAAACATCATGGTGTATTAACAATACATTATTCAATCATCACATTCTATTAATACTAATAAACCATTTTCCAACTCATTTATTTAATACAACCTCATGTGAAATGCAACCCACATAGATTCTCAAAACAATAGTAAATCAAGAAACTATAAAAATCAAACAACTCATTTTTAGCATACACCATCACATATATGGAAAAATGCTACAATGAAACTAACTACTCAACTATGTATTTAGCACCACGAATATGGGAAATGCTAGCATAACACACTAACTATCACCAACATAACCATAAATGACATCACATAAAACTCATACATAATATAACATCATCATAACATCATAACATCTCATAATACAAAAATCTCATATCTATATACTAAATATGAATATACATCAATGAATCGTATCATATTCATCTCTCTCTCACCATACATATCTCAACTTTGGATCATAGGCTAGAATATATATAACAAAAATCACAATACATCTAGTCCTCAAAATACTCAAGGCTATGGTCATGGTCATGAAGAGGTAGTATCATCACCACCCTCTGCCTATCTATGTCTATGTGAACTAGAGGTCATGGTGTGTCTCTTTGATAGCTTCTACTCTCTATCCTTATAATACCTCAAAATCTATGGGAACTACCTTATGGCTATCTCATAGTATGATATCTCACATAAATTAGTGGTGTACCTCACTAGTGACATAGTCTATGGTGGACCCATCAAACCTACTATAGGACCTTGTGGTGGATCTTATACTAGTTCCTATGGTGGAGGATAGGGGGTACTTGCACTGCTACTCTCAAACCATCTCTCTCTACTATCAGTACAATAACCTATCCTTGTAGTGTCATCACCTATCCTTTTAGGACCAAAACCTACACCTATGATATAGTCATCTAGGCCTATAATGTCATCACCTATCCTTGTAGAACCAAAACCTATGGTTGCAATATATCCTATGTCTACATAGTTGCATCCCTCTCTCTCTCTCCACTCCTTATAAATTTGGTCATGGTCTCCTCATAATCACAAGGTGTAACCCTACCCACCATGCTTGATAAGCCACTATACACCTTAGATCTATCACACTTGGGCCTACTAGCAACTCCTCAAAATTTGGCCCATCTATCTCCTAGGGTAATGGAAGGGGTGCCTCTATATCATCCCTCTTATATCAAAGAAAAGTAAAAGGTACATCTTGTAATAACGTAAATAGTCTCTTGACCCTAACCATAGGTATCATCTCCAACACTTCTACTCACCTTCCCCTAACCCATATCATACTCTGTAAACCTACAAGCTACTCTGCCTATCCTCTAAATACAGGATATGTCAAGTAAGGCCTCTAAAAAATATTTGATAGAATCAATCCATCCATCATCCACCTATAATAATCAATACCCTACACAATTTCATCTACTCATGTATGTGCCATGCTATCTCTCTTTTTTTTGAAACCAACCTTGAAACTAGTCAGAATTATGACTAGTAGTCCCAATGGCCATGTCACCATAATGTGATCATATGCCCAAATATGAAGTAAATTCCCAACACAAAGATTGTTTCATCATTACAACCTCACACCCCATAACTCCTTTTATAGTTGTGTTAAAAAATTTGGTCCCCATGCAAAGATTGTCTGCTACTCAAACATCTATGCCAAAACTCTGGTCATCAAAATAGGGAATCTCCCTCCATCCACATCAAGTAGTGCATACACTATAATGTCTATCATCATCAGGATAATTATGTGGTGCTACCCCTCATCAATAGTGTACAATGGCTTATATGCAAATCTCACCAAATGATAGGTAACCTTACTGACATGCTCCCCAAAGAATGTGGACATATGAATATCATGATCCTCCCTCGAACATGTGAAGAGATCCTCACACTAGAGTGGTAATAATAAAATCCTCTATACATCCTCTTACATCACTATCAACTCTTTAGTAGGTAGATAAAAGGTGTTGGTGGTGTGATCCCACCTCTCTAACAAAGCTACCATCAATCTAACATCTTGCATGACTTAAAATATCATCACAATCCTCATAACCCTATAGTTACCATGTGCTCTCACTCATTTGTGGTGACATCCCTCTTCATCCTCATCAGCAGTGTAGGTAGTCGATCTCATAATGTCAACTCCTACCTAGCCTACATCCACACACACAAAATCACTCCATCAATCCACATACCTTGAGTTATAAACTTCCTATTTTAATCCCTTTCCCTTTGGGAGAACTACATTGGCCTAAGGCCCTAATCTGGGTTGTGTAGGCAACACTTAGTTGACATGGGGTTTTTTGAGGCTATCTCAACAATATATCCACCTAACTATCTATCCCATTCACCCACTTAAACTCTAGGCCCCACAACTTATATCTTAAACCCTAGGCTAATCAACCTATTCTAAACCTCTAGACCCCATGGCCTATATCTTACACCCTAGGCCTAATGGCCTATATTTTTAAAACCTTAGGTTTGACAACATATTTCAACCTAATTTTTACCAACCACTCACCTTGATAATTTTAACTAACATCTCACCCTTATTTCCCTTCCCTTTAGGAAAACTACATTGGCTTGAGGCCCTAATCTAGGCTATGTAGGCAACACTCAGTTGACACAGGGTCTTCTGAGGCTAGCTTAGTTATCTACCCACCTAACTATCTAGCCCATTTACCCACTTAAAATCTATGCCCTGTGACCTATATCTTAAACCCTAGGCCAATCGGCCTATTCAAAACCTCTAGGCCCCATGGTCTATATCTTACACCCTAGGCCTAATGGCCTATATTTAAAAAACCTTAGGTTCCATGGCCTATTTCAACCTACTTTTTCCTAACCACTTGCCTTGATAATTTTAAACCACATCTCACCCCCTTTTCCCTTCCCTTTGGGAGAAATACATTGGCTTGAGGCCCTAATTATGGCTATGTAAGAAAAACTCATTTGACATGAGGTCTTCTGAGGCTAGCTCAACCTTTAAGTTAGTCCACTAATGCATCTATTTAATTAGGGATGCACAATTGGCCCTCATTCCTCCTAAAATTACTACTTTATGTTTTCTAGTGATTAACATCAGTTATATTTTGACTAACATTAGTATTATATGCCAACATCATTCCTGGTTGTTGACCAACATCAATGTCAGTCATTACTTGATGTTGGCAAGCCCACTGATGTTGGTGACTAGTTTTTCCCTCGGGCTGAATAACTCATGCCCAAATTTTAGGGTTTTTCCTATAAACTACCCCCAACCCCCCCAAAATCCACCTAACCCTACCCTTACCCCATCCACTCCCCCCTTAATTACCCTCTATCCCCCTAAACACTCACATTAACCTAACTAAATTTTTTTGATCAAAACCTAAATTCAAAAATAACAAAATTCAAGCCACTTCCTACCTCATCTCTCTATCTCCTCTAGGCTGGAATAGCTAGCACCTATTATGGAGCACCTCTATTTGGGTCCCCTCATCCCTCTACCATCTCCATCCACACCAATGCTCCCTCGATCAAACCCTAGCCCAATAAGCTTTAAATCACAACCTTACTCACACACTCTTCTCCACCAATCACCTTTCACCACCTCACCATAATAGGACAAGCTCCAGATGTTTTATGCTATATGACACTCAGAGCTCTAGTTTCCTCCAATCTAATGTCATAAATGAATTTTGGTGGGCTACCAAACCCCTTCTATCATGTTTGGTCACCCACCAACATTGATAGTCTTTCCCTAGGCTGTTGATGTTAGCATATTTCCTACCGACATCAGTGACCTAATTAATCTCAACATATTTCCTACCAACATCGATAATCTGATCAATGTCATCCAACTTAAAATTAGGATTTCTAACCCCAACCACCACCTTTTGCAAGATCACCCTAATTACATGCCTTTAGTGGTTCACATGGACTCCTTATGGGGAAACATGGAGATCACATATAACTCCCCACCCATGACAACCAACCTTGAAAATAACTTAAATTTCCACCCATGATGACTCTGACCAGAGATCATAAATATCCTTGACCAATGACCCTTTTGAGCAAACCTTACCTTGTTCATTTTTCCTTCTTATGTTATCACTCTATAGTTGGGTATTATATGCACATGTGTATATCAGTTGTTTTTGGATCATGACCTTGACATTTCTATTACCTATAACCTATTTTTTTTATAGGAGCACTTCCTACATTAGATACCTAAAACACATGGACCATTGGAGATACAACTTTGATCATTTTAACCCCATTAGCTATCACTAACAAGCTATGGTCTATTTATCTCTATCCAAGTCCTCTTAACCTTTACCCATTATTTAATGTGTCAAATATAACTAGTATTAGTATATGCGCAAGCAATAATCTTCCCACATTCATACTCAACATTCACCCATCCATTAATTGCCTGTCGAACCAGTACCCAATATTAGATTCTCCTTTGTTGGTTCTTATTTTGAGAGGGGAATATCTCATCCCATACCTGGAGCATCCAACACTTGTTTTTGTCTTGCAACTTGTCAATACAAGTTATAAAAAAAATGGGGAAAACGTAGACACCATAATTATGTCACACACTTGCATGACTCCTTGTGTTGAAACCCCCCTTAATCCCCTTTTAATAATTAACCTTCCTAACCCATGTTTTCACCTTAAAATATTTAATTAAGTTAATTAAAACCCATTTATGCCACCTCACCTAGCCACCTCATCCTAAGACTAATTATTATCCTCTAAGTCACCTTGATACTTAGTCTCCTAATCCTAAATACTATGACTTATTCTCACCCCTAACATAAATTCCTAACTAATTATGTTCTTCATAACCTTGCATTTTACCATTTTGTAATGAACACCACACTTGGCAAGAGAAGAAATATAAAATGGGCCAACAATAGCCCTTTTACCTATTTTCATTCCATTGACATTGGTCAACACATGACTGATGTTGGTGGGATCATTTATGTTGTTTACTTAAGCAAAATTCCAAGTTAGTATTCAAGTCACAAAAATCAAGAATTCACGCACATGTTTTTAGAAATCAGAGCATCCTACATTCATTTTCAACATCAGAGCTTATTTTTACTCTACATAAATTAATCTAAATAAAAAATTAATACACTACATAAAGATTGAATTCTTAAGGACTAGTAGCACATGCTTGTCTTGTATATTCACCCATCGGTTCACCAAGCCTCATCAGAGTCATCTATTTGGTAGTCATAGTTCACCCATTTCACTAGCTAATTATATCTCGATATTTTTTAAGTATTTAAATAGTAATTTCATAATTGCTTTACATTATACTATTTATTGTTTCATGAAACCCAACTTCTTTTTTAGAGGAGTTGTAAAGCTCCCCACCCACTTTTCTCTACCCTATCATACCAACCCTCTATCCAGACTCACTTGAGTCTTACCCACCTCCTTACAAATCTTCCCAAACTCACAACCTAACCATACTCCCATTTTTACTCCTAATTTTTTTTCTCTAATTCATTCTAATACTACTACCCCAATTGACATCGATGACCAAACTGATATTGATGACCCTAACTGACATCAGTGACCCCAATCAAAATCAGTGACCCTAACTGATATTGGTCCTTTAACCAAAGTTAGTTACTATGTTTTTGAACCAACAACCTCAAAATCACCTAAAAACCTTCCCAAAACACAAACTTGACTTATCTAACTACAATATATTATCTTTCGCTACACTCAGACCTGTAACATGGTAAATCTCTCTCTCTCTCTCTGTCTCTCTCTCTCTCTCTCTCTCTCTCTCTCTCTCTCTCTCTCTCTCTCTCTCTCTCTCTCTCTCTCTCTCTCTCTCTCTCTCTCTCTCTCTCTCTCTCTCTCTCTACTTGTATTTATTTTAAACTTTGTTTTAAAATAATAGAATATCATCCTTAGGAAGTTTCACACTTCCTAGAACAAGTGCGTAGCTTGGTATTCCACACATATCTTCACTAACAACTATTTTGTGTAGTGTTTTCTTATCTACAGGTGTCTTCCTCCACAACCAAATAAGGGAATCTACAAAGTCTAAAATGGTGTGCACTTATTTGGTTTTTTAATCATTTATCCCTAACTCTCTTTCTTTTCTATTTCTCTCTCTTTGAATATAAAATAAGCTTAAAACGTAGTGAAACACCATCACACTATAATGTCTATAAATAATAGACAAAGATTGTAAACAAAATAATGGGTATACCTTTATGATAGTAACTAAGTAGTTTGAAAAATATCAGAACATAATTGTTGAACATTATAATTGATTGAGGAGATTATTTAGCATTATTATTGAGTGTTGAGATTTGAGATTTAATATTTTTATTGATATCAAAGGTTCTACTGAAGATGCATGGTTCTTTCAATAATGTCAATCTAATGTCATTTGATATCAAAGGTTCTTGTGAAGGTGTTTTTTCAAGTAAGCCTTGAGTTCAGTAAAACAAGTATAAATCATCTTCTATTGTTTCTTCTAGACATTATGAGATGGTATTTGTAGGTGGCATGATGATATGAGTGAGATTTGAATAAGTAGAGTGTTATGAAGATATCTATAATTAGTTTTGAAGATGCTCTAAATGATCTATGAATATGAGAATGATTTGAATAACACTTTGAAATGTTTGAGCATCAGAGATATTATTTAAGGTTATACATGAGGAGTTGAGGACCTTCCAATTGATTAGAAGGTCTGCTCTAAAGATGCTATGAAAATCCAAGTTGAGATTCAAAGATTTGTAATTAGCTCTGATTAAGTTCTATTCAATTTATGAAGAAGAGTGAGTGTATGAGATTGCTTGAGCATACATAAGAGACATTAAAACAAATGAAATTTTCAAGGTGAATCTTACAGAGTGGCTAGAAAGTCATATTATAGGCCTAATAAGACTTGCAGGTCAAGGATTATAAATAAAAAAAGAGATGGTGGTCAGATAAGGTAAAAGGATCAGTTTCCATGACATGGGTGATTAGGTGAACATTGAAAGAGGTGAGTCAATTTGTTTTCAATATTTGCATGAAGTTTTAGGTCTTGGTTTGCAAGAAAAGTCTTGAAAAGTATTTCAAGGTTTCTTGAGTGGATAAATGAAGAATTGTCTACCTGAGAAGGTTTTCTTAGTGCTTTTTGGCATGTGAAACATGTACATGAGAACCTAATTTGTTTATGGTATATGAGTAAGGGTTATAGCTCATAGTTATAAGCATTGTTTTTTAGAAAAAGGATCTAAGTTTTATTAATGATCGTTAAGACTGAAAGATGGTCTAAACCCTCATAAAACCCTAACAAGGACATGATATTAAAGATATTATTTTAAAGAGATTATAATTGTTTGAAATTATAAAAAAATTGATTAGATTTTTAATTCAACCCTCCTAGGCATCATTTGGTGTGATTTTTTTCTCAAGTGAGTGAGAAGACCCTACAAGAAAGCGCTTATTTTTTAGAGATTTACTATGGTAGACAAAATTGGCCAATTAAAAGTTGTTAAGTGGATGAAGATAAAAATGTGAGAATTTTATTTGATGTTCATAAATATTTATAGATAGGTTATATATCCCAGGTGTATAATATTGGTAATCCAAGTTGGTCAATCACTAACAAACCTAGTGGTGCAAATAGTAAGGAAATTAGGCAGAAGTGAAAAGATGTTTCCTAATGTGTTTTCATGAAAAAGTGATGCATAAAAATGCATGATGATATTTTTTGGGTCTTGAATGATCTATCCATTTTTTTCATAAGCTTATAATTCTAAGGAAGAGGTTAAAAAAATTGAATCCAAGATGGCTTATCTGACTGAGTAGAGTCTATAATAGAGAAGGTCAGAAGATTGGTCTATAAGACCAATAGTTTTAATTATATCTAATGATTTGATTGATTGAGGTTCCTATAAGGATGTTATAATATCCTGTTAATAAATTTAAATCCCTAAAATATATACAATCACATGTCATAACTTCATGTTTCCTTGACTATGCTTTTGAGTTAGTTGACAGTTCTAAGTGAACATCTTACAAAGAAGTTTTTGAGCATGTTTACCCTAAGTTGAAACATCAAATGAAGTTTTAGATGAAACTAAGGTCCTAAGGCTTATAAATAATTAATTTTTTTCCATGATTTTTTTATAAAAATTGAGTATATGCCTCAATTTTTCAAGATATAGTTTATGTATGTGCGCATGCCTTTTATATGTAGTGATTTGATATAGGTTTTAAGTGGTTGTTGGACCTAAAAGTTGTTATAGACCTAAATTGAAGTTAGATAAGGTATATTATATTGGAATATGATGTTTTAATTCCATGTATGTTATTTTTATATGATTTAAGAAAGATCAAAGGGTAATGTGTTGTTAAGAAGACCTATTAGGTTTCCATAAGCCTAAAAGAGGAGTAAGGGATAATTGATGAATGGTTGATCTATTGTATTGATTGATTCATGATTACGGCATGATATTTTAATATTAAAATACCTATTCATAGATAAAATATGTGATTTGAATATGTATCTTACTAAGAAAGATATGATCAAGAGATTTGTATAAAAGTAAGGTAGTTGAGGCCTATTTGGTATACTTAGAGGATTCTAAGTGTGGGAGAGAAAAAGAGGATAAGATAATGATATAAATAATTTTTGAGAATAAGGATGTAATTTAGATCATCAAAAATAAAATTATGAATATCTAACATAGGTTTTGCATACGAGGATCAAGATCAGAATACCTAATCAATCCATGAAGAGAGCTAGTTAAGCGAAGAAGACTAAAGGTCAGTTTTGAGAGGAACTGAATAAAGTGAAGAGATAAAGGAGTAGATTATAATATATTATATAATAAAAAAAGATTTATAAATTTGATAAATTATTTAGTTAGTTGAGTTGGTGCTGAGTCATCTAGGGGGTTGGTACCTCATTTCAAGTGGGTGCTTACTGAAGCCAAACTGAGTTGGTGTTAAGCTAGTTGGGATTAGTGCTCCATGTGAAGTTGGTGATTAAATAAATATTTATGTTTATATTATATTACTATAGTTCATTTGATTCATTAATGAGTTTTTTACCCTTAGAGAGTTTCCCATGTAAATGATGTGTTTATATGTTTCATGTTTTTATGATTTGATGCTTATGCTTGATTAGATGTACATACTTATTAAGATGGTTCATGAATGGTTAAATGAAATTAAATGAAATTTTTTTAAGAATAATTCAAACCCCCATCTCAATAATATTATTTAAACTAATTGGTATTAGGTTAGGTCTTTCAAAATAGGTTTGACAACCTAAAGGAGATCCTAAGAAGTAAGGATGACTAGTCAGTAAGTTCAAGGTGGTTTCTCTACTAGTAAGGCTTCATTGTTTAATAGATATAACTATGCCTTATTGAATATCAGAATGAATATATATTTGAGACATGATATTTGAAATTCACTTATGATTTACTATATTTCACCTCTAATTCCACCAATAGATGCAACAGGTAATAAGGCTAGTGAAAATAACTCCAAAGTAATGAATACCATTTTGGGTGGTCTATTAGAGGTAGAGATTGTAAAGGTAATGCATTATGTTTTAACCAAATAAATGGGAAAAATTTAAGACCATATATGAAGGATACACCAGGGTAAATATGGCCAAGTTGTAAACCCACAAAAGATAGTTTGAAATCCTGAAGATGAATTTATTACATCTTATCTATTAAGAGTTGATGAAGTTGTCGATATCATTAGAGGATTGGGATAAGAAGTGAAAGAGCCTACTATTATTAAAAAGGTATTGATATCACTAACTCCTAAGTTTTAATCTAAGGTGTCTACAATATAAGAGATGTGATATTTGGACAAGCTAGAGCTGGATGGGATTTATGGCATCTTGACTGTCTATGAGATGAGAAAAAATGAATGAAGACCTCTCAAGAAGAAATCAACTTTGAAGGTTGAAAAGAAGTCAAAGTCCAAGAAGGATAATTATGAGTTATGTTTAGATATTGATGATGATGAACTCATAACTATTTTTTCTATAAATTTAAGGTTTGGCTTAGGAAAGTACAAGGGTAAAATACCCTTCAAATGTTTTAGCTATGACAAGATTGGTCACTTTGAAGGCAAGTGTCCTAATAAGGATATATCTAAGCATAATGAAGAACATGATGGACATGACATTAAATCCTATAAGTTTGATAAGAGTAAAAAGAGTTTTTGAAAGTCTAAAGGTGAGAATAAATCATTCAAGAACAAGAACATAATTTGTGCCAAAGAAGATAACTCATCTAATATGAGTGATTTAGACACATCTGATAGTGATGATGGAAATAATGAATCAGAATATGACAATAATGAAACCTTGTTCATAGGCATAGAATCAGATAATGAGGGTTGTTCAAATGGGAAAGGACTTTTGATTTATGTAAAATCAAATGAAGTATACTAAGATAGTGAAGAATATGAAGTAGATCTTGAGGCTAAGCTCATGAGTGCCTTAGAAGAGTTGAAACTTATGAAGAAGAAGAACAAGAAACTAAATTCATTAGCTTAGGACTATGAGGAGTAGATTGGATTATTTGAATAAATGCTGATTAACACTTTTAAAGAGTATAAAAATATCATCTAAAAATTTGAAATCTAGATAGAGATTATGAAAAAAAATCTAAAAGCTAAAGAGTAAGATTGTAGCAGATATGAAACTGAAATAAAATCTTTGAGAGTTGAGTTGGATCAAGATTCTATCAAGGTGAAATTTTTTGTTAAGTTTGAAAAGAGAAATGAGGCTCTAGATGATATTTTAAGTAGTCAAAAGTCTAAAAGTCATAATACATGTCTTGGATTCAAAGAAGACTAAAAAAAGGCACCTCTAATTAGGAAAAAGATTGTTGAAGACAAGAAAGTCAATGTGAAAAGGCATATTAGAAATCCCAATGCTACAAGGTATGTTAGTTATTTTAATGGTTATTATTTTTCATGTAGACATTTTGGTCATAGAGCAAGAGAATGTAGAAGATCATCCAAGAATGAGTACTCATGGAAATATGGAAGAAGTAATTGGTCAAAGGGAGATCAAAATAATCATCAAACAAATGGTATGTATAAGGTGGTCTATTATATTTATCATAATGTAGGACACATTACAATATTATGTCCTAACAGAGTTAGAAGGTCTTCCAATCAAGACAAGAAGGTTCATAGTCATGTCACTTATAACAACCCCACTAGATTAGATAAAGAAATACATATTCTTTTAGTTATTTAACACATATACCAAATATAGATTACACCATGAGAATCTATAGATACCATAAGAAATACACAAGGTGATAATAACAACAAACATAATACATCACCTAATATTGATCTCTAATATCATGAGAGTACACATCATAATGTGAATACAAAAAGTAATTACATTAACTCAACTACAATTAAAACAAGTTTACAACCACCATTGTTGATTTATAGTAACAAATAATTACAAATTTTCATGACAATACTCAATGATAAATATAATACAATAGAATGTACATATACATACATGGCTACCCAAAGCATGAGTTCCTCAGACTCTCCAATATCAATGGTAATATTAAGTGTCATCTAAATAGTAGTATGATTATGGGGAGGGAGATCATCATCCAAGAATTTTTTCACACCAACCATGGACCAATGATCCTTCGTACATTCTCCCATCAAGGAATGGCCCTCCCTTCATGTATGAGTAGATAGTGATAGCATGAGAATTTAGAGAGACTAGCAAGTACTCATGTACTATATGATTTTAAACTAAATATGCAGTGTATCACAGAAATCCATTCTATTATAAGATATCACATAAACATGTGAATCACACTCATGAAATGATAATGTCTCACTCAACATACTTTGGCCCAATGTTTTACAAATAATAAATAATAATGATCTAGATCAATCAAATTCATACACACCACTTGATCGGATCACCTTTATCTAACATTGTAATGCCATCAAGTCAGTGAAGTCCATCTCACTCCTTACCCTAAATTAGCAATGTAGATTGGTCAAATACAATCCAATTAAAATATTAAATAACTTACATCCTACCCACAAATACATCACTTGACACACTGTACATAGGAGTAATAATAACATACATTTAGTCCATCAAACATATGCATGAATATTTCATTATATTCTATCCCATACTAGAAATAATGATTAAAAATATACCACTCAAGTAAACATACAATTAAACTACACAATTCAAACAATATAATTGGTTTTTAGTTATCTACACCCTATGGCAACCCATATTACTATAGTCTAGTGTTCTAAGACTTAACTACCAATTTTCCATAATCAATCAGATCAAGTAGTCTCAAATATATAGAAACACAAGAGTTATACAAGTAACTATATATAAAAAATCAAGTCATTATTCCCACAACATATAATAACATACCAAAACAACATTTGATAAACTCTCAAGGGTTGCATACATGCATACACAAGTCCTACCAAATGAACAAAACATGTTATCCACAATAATAACCAGTATGCATATAGTAAAATTGTCAAATGTAGATATGAGTTTAGGTATAATAATTTTAGTATGTACCATCTAGGTAAAACATAATTTTATACTGTAGTAACCTATAATATCCCATACTATCATAATTTCTCAACGACACAGTCTAAGCTTATGATTTTAATAATCAAGTGACACATATATATCATAATAATTAAGTAGGTATGAGGCTATATCACCTAGGTATACCCTAAGTTTAAGTTGATTACTATAATAATTTAATATATATATATATAAGCATGAATAATTATGCACCATTATACAATCAAACACACACATAGAGATGTATGACACATAAGTACATAATTACAAATATCCATTCCTACAATTCCAAGATCCAAATGATTCATAAACATAATAATAATCCATCAAGAACATGTTTATACCCTAAGTTATATTGTACTCCAGCAACCAGATGAAACATAACTTATAGGATCACTTCATGATGCTCTTATTATATGCCTAAATACTTTTACATTTTAATAAACTCTCACTATGCACTGCACTCAAGTTTTCATCACTAAAAAATATAAAAAAATAGTCATTCATAGTATTTATAGAGACTCAAATAACCCATAACTAAATCATACTTGAATGAACATATTTCAATCAATTATTACTCCTCTAGGAGACTATATCCAAGGGGTTATATTTCTAGTTCTATAAAATCTTATAACTTGATAACAGTCCATTATCTTTAGATATAAGCATATGACCCCTTATACCCATATAAGTTATATAGAAATATGAATACCTATGTCCATGTTTAGATATATTTTATATATGGAATCCCTCATATTAATTATATATGCAACTAAATTGAGGATGAAGGTATTCTAAGGAAATCACATCTTAAACACAAGGTATATATATTTTAATTAAATTTTTAGATCATGATAGATCATAATATTGTGAGGCTATATTAATCCATAGATATAAGATAAAGATTAAATAGTTTAGTCTCTGTTATCATGTGTAAGCATAAAATATAGTTATAGATACTCATTTATACAAGACTTATATCAACAACCTTTAGTTGCTGCCCTCACTAAGTTCATTGCATTATAGATGCTAGGTATAAATCATTATAGTGTACAGCTCACAATTAACCAATTATACCATAATATTAAGGGGAGAAGGAATGTATGTCAGGATAATAAATAATGACTTAACTATATTTTATATTAAATAATATATTCTATTATACAGCTCACAATTAACCAATTATACCATAATATTAAGGGGAGAAGGAATGTATGTCAGGATAATAAATAATGACTTAACTATCTTTTATATTAAATAATATATTCTATTATAGATTCTAGCTATGAGAATATGCCAATCTCTACCTGAATCATTTGCTAAATTTCTCACTATACATTTTCTAACTTTGATATTCAATTTATGCTAAGATTTCAAGTGCCTAGAAATATTTTCCTATAAATTGATGCACTAAATGGGTGGTGGTGAATTATATGTTCAGGAGCGGACTTATAACTCTACCCATAACTCTAGGATTATTAGCCTTAGTAAAGAGGAATAATATCAATAATATATTTAGATGATCCTAGGATTAAGTACTCTTATAAAAGTTATATCATAGAAAACAATAATCTAAAAAGAATCTAAAATGTTCTCTAGTTATAATAAAACATTTGAGTTATAATAGTAGGTAGACAGAATCATGCAAATTCACATGGGCTGAGATAGTCAAAAAGGAGAAAAAGGAGGGAAATAGGGTTTCAAATAATGTTGAAATACCCAATTTATTGGAAGCAGTAAAATTTCACCATAATAGAAGGCTTTCACTACCTCATACTAGATGTGATGGTTAACAAAGCTATTACTAGAAACAATATGGCATTGATAGGTAAATTCCTTGGCCCTCATCCAAATATAGACATTTTTAGGACATTAGCTTTTAGAAAATGGTCACTGAAGGGATGCATAGAAATCTCGGCTATGAACAGGGGTTTCTTCTTCATTTAGTTCAAAAAATAAGAAGATTATCTTAAATATCTAATGGAAGGACCATGGTTCTTGGGAAATATGGGACTCTTCTTGAAAAATGGATCCCTACTTTTGATCATGTTAAAGAAAACATCAATGTCATGCCTCATTGGATTTATTTACCTAGAATACCCTTATAATTTTGGGATATAGAGGTGTTAAAGGGTATTTTTAATTTTATGGGATCCTTAATATCCTATGATGGAGCAACAAAAACTAGATCAAGACTTACACCTGTAAATTTATGCAGTAATGTTCCCTCCAATCAGGTACATACATATTTCATTTTTTTGCATTCTAAAATGGGTATTTAGAAACAATATATAGAAAATGAGAACAAAAAATTTAGATGCAATAAATTATATACTATGGGACATTATATTCGTTTCTACCCAAAAAAATGCTATGAAAAAATAAGTAAAAAAAGATGGCATGGCTAACAAAAAATATTGAACAAGAAGATGACAAAAGATTGCAAGAAGAAGGGAGCCAACCAAATGGAAAAGAAGTTGTGATAGAAGATATTCATGAGCTACATCTAGACAAGGAATCTCTATAATCCAAAACTATTCTAAAATAATATGACAAAAATTTTCAAGAAGAGAAGATCCATCCAAATGGAAAATAAGTTGTGATAGAAAACAATCTTGAGCTACATCTAGACAAGGAACTTCTACAATCCAACTAAGTAAAGGAACATTTGACACTAGAAACTAGTCTAGTTTAGAGTACTAACAAAGAGAATTTTTTTATAAAATATTTACATTTAAACATCCCATTATAAGGATAAATATATGGGACTATGGATAATAATGGAGAAGACATACGCTATATAGAAGAAGAAATAAAACTATAAGGTACTTTAGATAGAAATGGTGAAGAAGTAGTGATGTGTTTAATGAAAGAGGTAATAGTAATGAAAGTGAAAGAGAATTCTCTTTCAAAAAAGGAAACTAAGTCTTTAAAAAAAATAAGGATATAAAAGTTCTAGATAATATTGGAAACATACTAAAATCACCAATCAAGTTTAAATCAAAAGGCACTTCAGAAGTACCCAATTTTAGATGCACAAGAAGATTAAAGGATACCATGGATGTGGGAAATAATAAAAATAAAGAAAGACTTGAAAGTAAAAAAGCCAAGGAGAACAACATTGAGAAGGAATTGGTAGAAGGGACTCAAAGGTAGTTATCCTTTACTAGAAACAAAAAATCTCAAATAGGTAAAAGATGTACATCTGTTGGAACACAAGAGGAGTTAATGGTAGTGGTAAACATAAAGTTTTAAAAGATCTTAGTATAGCTAGTAAGCTATCTATTTTATCAATCCAAGAAACTAAAATGAGCATTTTAGGTTTTAGTAAGATCAAAAATTCAATCGAGAAGGAGGCTAAGTTATATAACACCTATTCCATTAGAGCCTTAGGAGGTTTAGTCACACTTTGGGATAGTATAATTGTCAAAGGTGAGGGAAATTTTGATATCACTAGTCATCACATAATTATGTTTACCTCGATTATCAATAACATTACTTGGATATTTTCAAATATTTATGCCCCTAATATGTAGCATGGTAGAAAAAAGCTTTGGATTAACATTTCATAGTTTAGAAATACATGTCAGAATATGGACTGGATCATGATGGGTGACTTTAATATGCCTTTATTTCCTAGTGAGAAACAAGGGGGAAATATGGATTTCTCAATGAGTATGAAAGAATTATAAAACTTCATTGCTAATAATAATCTTATGGATGTGGATATGAGGATCACTGCTTTTACTTGGACCAACATAATAATTGGTCCTAACTTCATTCAATAAAAAATTGATAGATATTTAATCTCTTTAAGGTGGTTTAGTAGGCAAGGATTTTTCCTCTCTATTCTACCAATACCTAGTTCAAATCACAATCCAATTATTTTGAGTTTATTGACATATATAAGCACTTGAATCCATTTCATTTTGAAAATATGTCGATTCAACATCTAGATCTTTATGATAAAATCAAAGAGTGGTGGGAATTTAATGGAAGAGGGATAGCAATGTACCCCTTAGCTCAAAAACTAAAAAATGTGAAAATCAATATTAAGGTGTGGAACAAATAGGTTTTTGGTAACATTTTTGTTAGAAAACAATATTTAATTTAAAAAATAGTAGGCTTAAAAATAAATTTAAGTAGAATGGTATGGATACAGAAGACTATCTGGAGGAAAATGATCTTCTTTATTAGTATCACAATCTTAATGCTTTTGAAGAGACTTTTTGGCAGCAAAAATCCAGAGCTTTATAACTCAAGGAAGGTGAACACAACACAAATTCATTCCATATTACAAATATCAAGCATAGGAGATTTAGTAGAATATCTAAAGTGATAAAAGAACATGTTAGCCTCAGCTCAGATAAAGAGGTTATAAATAGTGAAGCCATTAATTTTTACAGAAATCTTCTCAACAATAATATTCAGCAAAATATTTAGCCACTTTAGCAAGAGGAACACTTCATCTTGGACTCTATACCAAATGGATTGATAAGTCCTCCTGAGATTCTCTCCTTATATAATCCATTTGTTATGAAGGAGCTCAAAGGTATTTTATTCTTTATAGATGGAGACAAAGCTCTAGGACCGAATGGATTTCCAACTTGATTTTTCAATTTTACTTGGATATTTGCAAAATTGATCTTGTAAGGAATGTTAATGAATTTATTGATAAAGGAAATATTCTTAAGGAGTTAAACAATAATTTATTAGTATTGGTACCCAAGAATAATGGTGCTAAAAAATTTAAAGATTTTAGGCCTATAAGTCTTACTAATACAGTGTATAAAATTATCACCAAGACTTTAGCTTCCAGAATTCAACCTTTACTCAATAAGCTCATTTCTATCCAACAAGGAGGTTATGTTAGTGAAAGAAAAATTCAAGATGGGATTATGGCTTTTTAAGAAGTATTCCATTCCTTTGGCAAAATTGGTAAATCTAGAATGATTCTTAAATTAGACACGAATAAAGCGTTTGACAAGGTCTCTTGGATCTTTTTGAACAAAGTCCTTGCCCGCTTCAGTTTTGATTAAAAGTTCAACAATTTGTTCAAAAATGTATATCCAATCCTATGTTCTCTATTATTATTAATGGTTCACTAGTGGGTTTCTTATCTAATAACTGTGGCATTAGAAAAGGTGATCCTCTTTCACCCTTTCTCTTCATTCTTATGGTTGAAGGTCTTAGTAGAGTATTTTCTAATGATGTTAGAGAGCTAGTTTGAAAGGTTTCAAACCTTCAACTCATGTTAAAACTCTATCTCATCAACAATTTTTTTATGATACTATTTTTATGCTCTATACCTCAGTGGTGGAAGCTTCAGACACCTAAATCTAGCCATTAATGACCATCAATTCAGCTTTTGACCAATTTCACCAAAATGTATAATTTGGCCTAAAAAAACTAAAACACATTAAATGAGTTTAAACTGATATATTCAAGTGCCAATTTTAGCTAGAGTTTCATTAAATAGGGAAATGAAATTTATGAATCTACTAACTTTGATCAGATCATTTTGAGTCAAAATGAAATTTTTGTGCCTAGGTGCTCTGGATTGCTCTTTTCTATCAAATTTCTTATACAAGACATGTGCCTTTGTTATTTTGCATTAGAAACATCAAAAATAAGATAATAGTTCTGATTAATCTAACATCAAATTCCAATTCCAATCTAGTCAAATTTTGAGCTAATAATATGACATTTTGACCAATTTGATTAATTTGTGCACAAATTGCCAAGGTTTTGCATCAAAGTTGACTAATCATGTTTAAGGCTAATTAAACCAAATCAAGAGCTTAAGTTAATTTTCCATGAATATTTATTTTTATAAATTTATTATCATTAATTTCATCATCAAATAACATCATCTTATGGGGTGGCATCCACAAGCCATAAATGTCATAAATATTTAAATTAATGCCTCCCATGCCTCATTAAGACCCTTTATGCCTAGTTTTTGCCCCTTTATCCCAAATATTGATGAGCCTATTTATGAATTTTAATTAAATAATTGAATTAATCATTAGTCACACATATTCATCTTGAGATGGATGGTTTAGGTTGATTTTAAACCATTCCAAAAATATATAAATAGGAGGCCTTACCTATTGAATTTTAAGCTTGGATAATGCAAAGTTATAATGCATAAATAATTATAAAATACATTAAAATTAGTGTTATAATGTCAAATTATTGATCCAAGATAAATCCAAATCCATCACAAAGGTGCCAAGGAGAAGAGGAGATAGCCAAGCCACATTTGATGAAGACTCATTGAGCATAAGCTGAGCAAGCCACTTCAACAGGATATTTAGAGCATCCAATGGAGGTGAAAGAGGTTTTATTTCATGTTTTAGTTTTTATTTTCATATGTATGTTTTTTTATCATGCTCCTCTTTAGTGTCTAGGGTTAGATATGTATGGTTGTTAGAGTGTTTCTTTTAATTTGATTTTTTTTTGGAACAAACACAATACAAACCACTTCTCTTGATTCAAATTCCTAGTATATATAATGCCATGAATAGTGGGCCTAACCTAACAAATTTGGTCAAATTACACCTAAAAGAAACATAATAACCATTTTCATGTAGGATATTAGAGTGTGGAGGCAAATAAGATAAAATTTGATCAAAAATTCTTTTTTCCTAAGCCACAATTTTGTTCTTAGGACTATCAACCCAGCTCGTCTATCAACCCAACTCAACTATCAACCTAACTAACATATCAACCCAACTCCCCTTTCCAATCCAACTCACCTATAAACCCAACTCACCTATCAACCCAACTCACCTATCAACCTAACTCGACTATCAACCCAAGTTGCTTGTCCAACCCAACTTGCCTGCCAACCCAACTTGCCTATCAACCCAAATTGCCTATCAACCCAACTCGACTATCAACTTGAGAGCTAAATTATTAATGTCATTTGCTCAAAATCCTAAGTGATGTAAATCAGGTCATTTTAATCTTGTTTTTTTAATTTTAGAGGGTATTTTGGAAGTATATTTAAATGATTTTGACTAACCACACACCTTTCAAATTGGATTTAAAAAGAAATTGATCAAAAATCATGCACACTTCAAATTTGGATCAAAATGAACATGTCATGTTTCTCACAGATTTGAATTGGTGCTTAAAATGAACCTAATATTTACTTAAGTCTTAGGTACATTTAATTTAGTGAATAAAATACATTATAAATCTTGTAACATTTTTAATTTGGTGTTTTAATCATGAATCTAAGCTAAGTCTTGAATTTTTAATTTGGGTTTAAAATGAACTTAGGTTTTTATTACTTCATGTGGTTATTTTTTACAATATTTTCACTTTTTGTACTAAAGCCAAAGGGATAGTAATGAATCTAAGCAAACATTTTCAAATTTGGTGCAATAAATCAACATCACTTCAATTGTTTACAAAACTTGCTTGCTGATTATTTTAGTGAAAAGAGACATGCATGTATGCTCTCCCATTTATCCACTTTAGGGAAATTTTGGGATCAAATTCAGCATCTCATCACAATTTGAGCCTAGTCCAAGGCATAGAAAGAATGTCATCTAAACCACTCCCCAAAAACTCATAATAGTTTGGGTGATCTTGAAATGACCCTAAAGTCTTTTTTATCAGTCATTTATTTTATTTCATCTTGGCTTAAAAGGGGTCTTCATTACCTCTCACAAGTTATATAGGGAAGCTTTGACCTATGGTTTCATCTCTTGGCACTGACTTCAACCACTCCCAATAGCATCAAAGGTTTGAGTGATTAAATCACCTTCTAATGTTAAAGTTGCACATGGGACGTATCTACACTTTGGACATCACACTACACTGAACAAGCGATGGATGTGGTGGTTGTAAAAAGGACAAGACCTTTTTACAACAAGCTAAGTGTTATGGACACCTAATTACAGTGTTTCTTCTCTTATTTTCTAATATTAAATCTGGTAGACATGGGATTGATCTATAAATAATTGGAAACTGATTAGTTTTAGTTAACTCCACTTTGCCACACCCTTAATAGGAATTTAGATGATTTAAATGTATTTTGTCATTTTCTTACTTGGTGTTTTGAGATTGAAACTAATATGTTTGTTTGTAAACCATGTCAAAACCAATTTATTTATATACCACTCTTTTGTCTAAAGAGGCATTATGTTATCTATTTTACACCACACTTATGCCTTGAAATTTTTGCTAAACACGTTTATATGTGTGTTACTTATTTTAGGGGGGTAGCATTATGCTTCCAAATATATGTCAAACCATTTTTGCCTTTGATTCTTTGAAACATAACATTAATCACATGATTAAAGTATTCTTACATTGATAGGCTACTCAATTTATTTCAAGACTTGTTTACCATTACACCAAAAACCATTTGTTTTAAACCATGTCACATCAGCCATTTGGAACTTGTTTATGCTCCATCGTGTTGTCTAATCTTGTCTAGCTTGTTTGGTCAAATCCTAGTTTTCAATTTTGAGTTTTCAATTGGCCTTGTCAAAGTTTGGATTCAAACATTGACTGATTTCTATTTAAGACTCAATTCATGGGGCTGATACATAGATCTTTCTCTTTTGAGTTGCATAACTTTGGTTAATTGATTACCCAGATTTGAAGACTATTGATTGTGTGTTTTTTCAATGCCTATCCTCATCATTGTTTGTGCCTTTGTTTGGGATAACATATCCTTTCTCCAAGATCCTTTTACCTTATGGATTATACCAATTGATCATGTTTATGTTTGATTCTATGTGCCAGGTCTATGTCAAAGTTGTTTCCAAACTTGTTAGATTAAATTAAATTCACATCAATCCTTTATTTCAAGTATAGTTTTTGACATTTTTTGGCTAAAAGTCTAAGCACAACCTATTTGAGCCTAGATTTTGACTCCATATTTGGACAAAATACCTAGAGACTCTTTTCCATTTCCTAGTTTAGAACCTATTTGGAACATTTTAACCTATACTTTGACATACCAATTTTTATTCAGACACTTGACCTTTTATGTGTATGGCATTTAAAGTTAGACATTTGATGTTGGACTATATTATGCAAAGTCTTAGTAAAAACTATTTTGGAGATAAAACTCCATGGTTGTTTGGAGATACAACTCCACTTTTGACCAAGTTAGACCTAGTTTGAACCATTTGTCCATTGTACATAGTTTTTTAGAGTTTATAGAACTCTAAACATTTTGTTCTAGAGATTTCATCATTTATGTGAATATGTCTATCTAAAATTATGGTGGATTCATGTACAATCAAACTTATGATAGAATGGCCACATAAAATCCCACTAAGAACCCCTATAGAGAAATATTTTCTAAGGATTTTTATTATTCTCCCTACAATACTACATATGGATAGCATAGTTAAAATCCACAAAATCCAAATCAAATTACTAATTGGGATGATATGTTTTATGAGGAGGAATTTTAAAACCCAATTAAAAATAATGTTGTTTGGGATATAGATCCATACCCTCTTTAGAATAATCAGTACATATAACATATTCAAGAACTGGCTTATGATCCAACTCAAGATTGGGATGATATGTTTTATGAAGCAAACTTAGATGCTTTATCTTGTGTGAGAAATAAATATTTAAAATGCCCTTTCATCATTCCAAGACCTCATATTTTATCTTATATGAGAAACAAATCTCCATACCACCCTATCATTACCATTTCGGGACTTCATCCTTTGGTTCATGTGAGAAATTATGCTCCCTAATGCCTTACTATTATCCAACCTTAGGACATTCCTCATCTAGTACCAATCCAATCAAAACCTCAACCCATATGATCATTTAAAGACTAAGTTATGTTCAAAATTGGTATTTTTTAACTCATTGGAAACCAAGGCTAAGAAAACCAACCAATCCATGATATTTTTGTTGAACCAACCACTTGTGATAAGTCAACCTATGATGAATTGCCTATTGATCCTATACTAGTTGTCTATGAGTCTTACTCTAATGATCCAATATTTTTTGAGTCACTTCTTAATAATTATAAATGTCTTTGGGAAAATCATTACCTCGAACATATGCCTATTTTTCAAGAGACTGTTATTGGCAAGCCAGTCTCTGAGGAGTTATCTCTTGAGATTTTTCCCATCCTAGAGGAGTCCCACTTTGACAAGCCAATTTTTTTGGGATCCCATTATGCCATCATAATATATTAATTGTCTAATACCGAACATTCAATAAGACATCATTATGACAAAGTACCCATCAAATGAAGAATCAAAATTAGAGTCAGGTTATATTCTTAAACTGACATCATATTTAGCATCAGAATCAAAATCAACATTAGTCTCAACTTTTGATTTAGATTCCATTGAGTCTAAATTAGATTTAGAAACATAATACATTCATGACTGTTACAATATTGGTTACACATGCCTCATAGATTAATTGAAATACATTTATGATCCTTCTATAGTTTTTGAGGATAAGTACTTCAGATTTGACATTATTTATCCTAGTATCTTCTATGAGGATTGTGTACCCTCTCCCCATTCCATTACCATTCCATAGGCCATTACCACCAACCAATATAGACATTTTATTGACATTTTATCTCCCTTAAGTGTCTATTGGGATCAACAAAATCACACTTTGTTAAACTACATCCATGGTGACATAATAGTTGAAGAATATCAAGGAGGCCAAGACCACATTCATATAAAAAAAGAACACTCTCCTAGTGAAACCTTTTTAGAGGTACTAAGGGAAAATCAAAGTTCAAACTTAGCATCTTCTAGTGAAACCTTTTTAGAGGTGCTAGAAGACAATCAAAGTCAAATGTCAACATTCCTTAGTGAAACCTTCTTGGAGCCATGATGAGATAATTAAGAAAAATTCATTGGCGAAAACCTCTTTGAGGCACCAATATCTGAGCACAAAAGTCCTTCACTACTTGATGAAAACAAAATCAAAGAACAAATCAAAATAGGTTCCTATCTATAGCCTAATCAGATGGTAGTTACTCTCAAGATCAAACAATTTTTTTTTGTGATCCTACCAAGAGAATATTTAGAGGTCTTTAGCCTCACCACATCCAAATTTATGTTCAATACATAATCAACAACATTAAATGTGAGGGAACATCTTGATCTTCATTTGTTTCCCAATGATTACCCATTCCATTATCATTTACCATTCAATTTCACAATCAAACCTACCATCCATTATTGTCCCTATTTACCATTCATGACCACACTTTCCTTTACAAAGGCTACAAAGATACCTTATATCGATGTTTAAAGGAATTAGAATCAACAACCAATGAATATCACAACAATATTCTCAGCATCCATATCTGTAGCCAGTTCTTGATAGAGCAACTATTTAGATGAGGTATGGGATAACAATTAACATGATTGAATATTATGTTTGTATCATTTGATAATAAAGACATACATATCCACTTCAATAGTAATAATATAATCATATGCCATTTTACCATACCCAGGCCAAATAAATTAAATTAAAAAAATAAAAACAAAAAAAACCATCAATCACCCAGGCCAAAAACATGTACCATACCATTTAATTTTCCATATCCATTTACCATTGTCACATATTCTTACCATTTACCCCATCACTTGGGGAAAACCCTCTTACCATTTTATCCAATCTATCAAAACCCATCATTATCCTAGAGAAAGACCATGCCATTCCTATCTAGACCAAAGCCTATTTTTATCCATCCTATCTAATCATTATTTGATCCTAATTCCTTTGGTTCTTCCCACTCTTTTTATGAGGGGATTCTGATCAAGTTTCAATGATCAATCAAATCTATGATCATAATGATAGTCTATGAAATTAGTGTGATAGTTGGTCTGGTAAGATATCTTTCATTTTCCATCCTATATCAAATTTATTTATGTGACCCTAATTATAACTGTGTATGGGCAAATTAGTGTTTACTGATCTTGCTACTAATTATAACCACCTATGGGAAAATTAGTATCATTTCTCTAATCTATTGTATTTTAACTATAATCACCTATAGAAAAGCTAGGGACAATATTTTTTTATCATGAATTGCAATCTCACCTTGTCATTACTATTTTCATTTGATTGGCCATTTTCTAGATATGACAACTTGTTGGAACATAGTTGGTTTTTCCTCACCTTTTATGCAGATAAAATTACTATGACTTGAGGTACTACCTTGGGATTATGTAGGTAGTGCTTGATGTTTATTGAGGTCAACTCAGTCACCCTAAGCCATGATCTCACTATTTTATGAGTAGGTATCTTTTCATTCTTGATCAAGTTAAGATACTTCAAAATTCCAAAAATATTCAAATATTTAAAAATACCAAAAACATTTTTCCTATCTAAGCCTAGTCATTTATCCTCAATTCACCCTACTGGAGCATGGCCATTATTATGAATATTTATTTTAATTTTATTTTTAGGCTTTTTGTTTTTTTGTTTATTTCACAGTTTTTTATTTGTTTGTGTGCTTTCTATGTGTTTTTTTTGTTTGTTTGTTTTCTTTCCTATTTAATTGCTTTCAGCACTATTGCCTCAAATCAGTTTATATATATGCATTAGGTGATTCCTTGTGCACATTATTATTGAGCCTATCCATATTCATACATCAACATTATCATCATGGTTTTTATCATTGGTGTATTATTTTCAATTATTTATTGGATAGGGAGTTAGTCATTATGCATATTTTAGGATAGTCTTCATGGTGTTCTATCATGATGCATACCATCACGTGCCACAACAAAAATTAGCTTCAATAAAGTCTAAAAGTAATGGATCTATATAATTTTATCCTTGGTACCTTGATAAATCCTCCCACCCTTGATCAAATCAACCCATTGACCATTCTAATTGTATTATTGCTAATAAGGATGAGCATCTACTCATTGGCAAGTACAACTAAATCATTTCTATTGATCAATCTTATTCTTCTATTCATCTCTTTCATCACTTTGCACCCACTTATCTTTAATCTATATTTTAGGTTATATCCTTGAGTTATGCTTCTTAATTAGCCCTAATTAAGGCAAAATCATTTTTATAAAACAATCTAGGTCCTCTTAATGATTATAACCACCTATGGGCAAATCATTATTTTGACTTTTATTCCTAATTATAACCACCTTTGGGAAAATCAATATCCTTTTTAAATCAATGCATGAAAGCATTTTCTCATTTGGATTAATCTCAACCATGGGTTAATTCTACTTTTTTCACTTCTTTTTCAAGGGACCATCCATCAATAAATGTGATGGCCACTCCCTCAAAGGGGCATCATCATAGGCTTCTCAAACACTCTTTGGAGATTTTTCTTCGTTCGTTATCTTATTTTTGACGTATAGGACATCTCTAATTATTTGAGAAGACATTTCTTTACCTACAGTTTACAATATCTTCCCAAATAGAGGAAAACTGTAGACACCTAAATCTGGCCACCAATGACCATCAATTAAGCTTTTGACCAATTTCCACCAAAATGCACAATTTGGCCTAAAAACACTAAAACACATTAAATGAGTTGAAATTGATATATTCAAGTGCTGATTTTAGCCAGAGTGTCATTAAATGGGGCAATTTAACTTATGAAGTAGCTAACTTTGATCATATAATTTTGAGTCAAAATGACATTTTCCCACCTAGGTGCTCTAGATTGCTCTTTTCTATCAAATTTATTATACAATAAATGTACCTTTGTTATTTTTCATTGGAAAAATACTAAATGGGATAACAGTTCCAACATATCTAACATCAACTTCCAATTCCAATCTAGTCAAAATTTGAGTCAATAATATGACATTTTGACCAATTTGATTTATTTGTGCATAAATTACCAAGGTTTTACATCAAAGTTGACTAATAATGTTTAAGGATAATTAAACCAAATTAAGAGCTTAAGGTAATTTTCCATGGAACTTTTTGAATATTTAATTTTAGAAGTTGATTGTCATTAATTACATCATCAAGTGACATCATCCTATGGGGTGGCATCCACAAGCCATAAATGCCACAAATATCTAAATTAATTCTTTCCATAGCTCATTAAGACCCTCTATTCCTAGTTAATTCCCCTATATCCAAAATATTGATGAGCCTATTTATGAATTTTAATTACATAATTGAGTTAATCCTTAGCCACAAATATTCATCTTGAGATGGATGATTCAGATTGATTCTAAACCATTCCAAAAATATATAAATAAGAGGCCTTGCCTATTAAATTTTAAGTTTGAATAATGCAAAGTTATAATGTTAAATTTATTCCAAAGATTCATGAAAATTAATATTTTCAAGCAAAATTGTTGAGCCAGGCCAAGCCAAAGCCAAACATGGTGCCAAGGAGAGATTGAGGTAGTCACACTTCATTGATGCAAAATTCATGGGCAAAAACCAAGCAAGTCACTTCAAAAAGTTATTTGGAGCATCCAAGGAAAGTGAAAGAAGATTTATTTTGCAATTTAGTTGTGCTTTCCATTCTAATTTTCTTAACTAAGCTCCCCCATTGAGATAGGGTTAAGTTTTTAGCATTAGTGTGTTTTGTTTGGATTTGTTTCATATGCTAACACAATATTAATCTCCCCTTATTTCAATCCTATGTTCATAGAAGCTTTGAATTTGAAGAGATTACGTACTCTTTATGAATAAGTTTCAATTCAGCTTATCAATTTTGAAAAATGTTTTGTGTACTTTGTCAACACTCCACTGAGACACCAACACAAAATATCTAGGATTTTTGAATGTCAAATAGGAAATCTTCTAACTACTTAACTTAGCATGCCACTCTTCTCTGGTAGATTACCTTTGGAGGTTTGTAATATACTTTTAGAAAGATTTCAAAGGAATCTCTCAAGGTGGAAAGGAGACTTGCTATCTCAAGCTATCAAGTGCCTTCTTATTCAAATCACTCTTCAAAATCTACCACTTTATCTCATGTCCTTGTTTAATAAATATCATCTTATATCTTGGGAAAGAGTTTGTCAACCTAAATATTTGTGTAGTTTAGATATAAAGAACTTAAGATTAATAAATTTAGCTCTTATTTTTAAGATGTGTTGGTGTTTTCTTAAGGAAAATATGTTGGGGATTGATGTTATTAAAAATAAATATCTTAATCATTTGGATATTTCTGATTTTTTCTCCACTGATAATCTGCCTAGTGGCTCCTCCTTTTGGAATAATCTTATTCATTGTAGATCTCTCATCTATAATGGAAGCCAATGGAAGATTGGCAATGGTAATCTCATATCCTTTTGAAAGGATAAATGGTGATTTATGATCCTCTCTCTTCTTTTCCTTATGGGTAACCTTTATGCAATCCTCTTTCTTCTATGTATGGGAATTTGGTGAGAGACTACATCAATGTAGAAAACTCAAGGAAATATTGGAATATTTTAAGCTTGCAAGGGAGGGATCAAGAGTTATAAGACCATATTCAAACCCTTCAAAACAATCTTTAGCATGTTTCCATCCCTTCTAGTGATAAGCTGGATGAACTAATGTGGATAAGCACTAATCATGGAGAGTATAGTGTTAAAACAAGTTACTTCTTAACAATCAATTTAAGCCTAATACTCTTTGGAAGGATGTTTGGAAAAAGAGTCTCCTTCCCAAAATTAATATTTTTATTTGGATTGCAGTTCAAAATAAAGGCCTCACAATGGAAAAATTAATACAAAGAGGTCATATGATTCCTAATAGATGCATTTTATGTAATAAGTATGTGGAAACAACTAATCATCTTTTTATTCATTGTCCTTTTGCAACTACTCTTTGAAACAATGTTCTTTCAAGTTTTAATCTTTAGTGGGTCACACCAAAAAATATTCAAGATTATTTAAAGCAATGGAAATCTCCTTTCAAGAATAAAAGAGTGAAAATGCTTTGGAAGTTGTCCTTTCCCCATACTGTATGGACCATTTGGAATGAAAGGATTAACATTATTTTTTAATAAACTTACAACAATACTAACCATGCTAGTATCATTCTTTTCTCTAGGATTAGATAAATTTTTTCCATTTTTAAAATCAAGGAAGATCAATAGCCTTCTAAAATTGAAGAGGATATTTATATCAGATGGAATATATCTTTAGTTTTAGACTCTTCTACTATGGATAAAATTAACTATAGAAAAACTCTAAAATGGAAATGTTCTCCTTCGGGTTGGATAAAACTTAACTTTGATGGAGTTGAAAAAAGTAATCTAGGTATTAATGGAGGGAGAGGAGTCTTTAGAGATAGTAAATGTGGTTTTATTGCTACCTATGCTAGAAACATATGAATTTAGTCAAATCATTATGCTGAAGATCTTGCTACTCTTTGGGTTATATGCTTTTCTAAAGATTTGGTTATTGACAAGATCCAAATTAAAGGAGATTCTTTAAACATCATAAGGTGTCTCAATAACTCCTCTACTCCTAGTTGGACCATTAAACATTTTATTTATGAAGGCCTTATGTTATGCAATTCTCTTGTTGAGACTAAAGTTTCACATGTTTATAGAGAAGGTAACTAGATTGTTGATCTTTTAGCTAATGTTAGTGTTCAAATTAACCAACTCCTTAGATGAATTGATTCATAAATCAAGCCTAAGCACTTCTCCATCCAACTTCATAATGAGATAAGTACATGTTAAATCAGGTTATATGGACATTTTTTGTGTTTTAATTTATATCACATTGGGATGTGTAGTTTAAAAATTGTAAGGATTGCGTGTATCTCTCTCTTTGATTATAAAGATCATTTCAAACTTATTTTCATTTCTATCTCTTCCATCCTCAATTTCCTCAAGCAAGAGCCTCTCCTAGTCATAATTTCTATTTATAGTAGAATGGGTGGTGAACATCTCAAAATAGAGGCTACCTTCAACAAGGCTTGAGAGACTAATAATGTGTTATGAGAGTATCTTTAGGTTGGAGGGTGTGAAAATTTTATCTACAGGGTTAGAGGGCATGACTCTCACATTTACCATAACTTTACTTGGAATTAGAAAGATAGAAGAGTCAATATCAGAGGTAAGAATGTTTTCATAATTGAGGGTCTCATCTCCTTCATCATAGGGCTTAGTATGGAAGGTTATAAGTTTCAAGGCAACAAATGCCAAAAAAAACATGAATTAGAAACTTTCATAGTGGGGGATGAACAACTGACTTTATACCATGGAGCTTTCTTGAGAACCTCTCTACCTAATATTTTTGATGATCTTGCAAGGATCATTATGTAGTTCTTAACTTTGGATGGAGGGCACCATGTTATCAAAATATTCCACTTGGTATTGTTGAAACAATTTAGACATCATATTTTGGCGAGTCTATTTTTCTTTTTTCTTACTTCTCTTGAAACTACTATTCATAAAATGTAGTTAGGTAAGTTAGCCAATCCCTCTCACCAAGTCATTATTTTACTATTGCATCTGCACTTTTTAAACTCTACCCTAAGAAGCAATCTTTTTTTAACCCCACCACCTAAGAATCCCTTGCCTTCTTCCTCTAAGTATAAAAGGGTTAGGGTCATTTCTAAACTTATGAACAAATACCCAAACATAAGGTTTCTACGTAGTCACTCAAAATAGGGGAACAATATTAATTGTGACAAGGCTAATGCAGTCTAAAGCCTTCTTTCCTTGAGTAGCCCTTCATATAAGGCCAACCTTAATTTTTTCCATAAAGAATTGGATAATCTCAAAGTCTCTGTCAATGATGTGAGAAAGGAGGTGAATATTCTCAATCACAATTATAAAAATAAGATTAATCAGGTGGATTATAATGAGGATAATATTAAAAAAAATTAGATTTAGGTTCACAATTTGGGGGAAAAAGTTAATATCCTCTATAGTAAGTTCACTGATTTGTATAATATCACTACTGGTATGGTTGAGATCATGTGTACCCAAGATACTATCATTAGTGATATTTCTATTATTTTAGATAAGGGAGGTAGAGGTACCATTCAAAAACATACTAGGAAAGTCACTAATAATACCATGACTAGCAGTCTCCAGAACATGCATAGTAATATTAAAGAGTTAAAGGACACCCTCAATAAGATTCAAAACTACTAAGGTGTTATATATTTTGAGCTAATTTCACTTATTTTCTACTAATTTTTGGCTTATTTAGTTGTATTTCTATTGGTTTTTCTATTTATGTTGTCTCAGACTAGTTTTCATTACTTATCTGGGTTTTGACCCTCTTGTAATAGGGTATAGACCCCTGCCAAAAAACCAACATTTACCCTTAGCTAAAACTAAATAAAACATCTAAATTGGCTATATTGAAATCAGATAATAATTGGTTAGTCATTATTGATCACCATTATAGTAGATGCAATATTTATTTATAGAAACCCAAAGAGCTTTTATTTATATAACAACACATATTATTCTAAGGCACACATCACTTTTCAAAATATTACAAATTTATATAGGGTAGTAAAAGTTTGATGTAATAATAGATTCATATTTTAATGAAATATATTTTTAAATCGCTTAACCTAATTTTGTCCATAAAATTAAAATCTCACAACATTATAACAAGTTATAAAACATTACTATATAGCAGATTGTATATGTATCAAAATTTTAAATATTATAATAATTAGAGTATAATTTATGAAGCTTTGGTTCACCAAAATTCATACAAGGTAAAACACTGTATAAAGAGCTAATAGTTGGTAAAATTTACTACTAAGTATTTTACATATATATATTCTTTTGTTATAAAACATGTTTCATATCATAAGTTGCTGACTAAATAAAATGAGTTGCCCCCCTTTTATATTCTTTCTTAATATGATGAATCACTGTACTTTATCTGACTCAAATCACCTAGGTTGTCCATTGATGATATTACTTGCAAGTCTAACAACTTTTATAAGGTGCTAACACATTATATGGCTCTATGCTAGCTACTAAATTAGACCAAAAAGGAAAATAATGATTTGATCTAAATCTAGTAGTTAGATAGAAAACTCAATGCTAATATAATTTAAGACATTTGGTTCTCTTGTTTACTCTATCTAAATTGATCCATGGCTAGGTTATAATAGTTTAATCAACAAATGATTAACTATCCTAGTCGATTGGCATGAATAAAAGTTTTCTAGAATAACATATAAATACTAAGATTATTGTATTTTCAGTTTATATAGATCACCCACATTTACTTAAGTATAGCCCCTACCTCATTAATGATGGTTGGATAGATCTAGAGTATATTTTCACTCATCCTTTTATTGGTTCCTTCCTCTTCCTTCCTACCAGAAGATACTCCTTTATCCTCCTTTCCATATGACTTTTAAAAACATGAGGTGTTGGCTTTTCTTTTGCTTTATTCTTTTTTTTTGTTTTTTCTTCTATTATGTTTTTTTTAATTTTCTATTTTTAATCTTTATATACTTTTTATTTTTTAATTAGTTTTTATCTTTTCTTTGTTTTTTCTCTTTTCAAGATAATTTCCACTTTTTATTTGTTTTAACATGAAATGCCCAATTTCATATTATTTTGAATAAATAAAATTAGAATTTAAATATATCTAAGTAATTTAAATGGCAAATTCCAAAATTTTAAAATTACTCGTATTTAACTTTATCTTTGCCAAAATTATTCCTAACATTATTAATGACAAGACATGCATAAATAAATTCATTACGATATTTTACTAACTTTGACAACCACAAAAAGTAGCACTCTAATAAAAAAATAAACACATTATAATTAGATATTTTTAATACATTTATACCATGTACTAACTATTATGAGTGTGTGTAGGGTTTTGCCAAATATCTGTAGACCTTCAACATCTCCATCTACATCATCCTCTTTGATGATGCTCTCCTTCCAACACACTCGAGGGATGAATTCTCCTACATCCACCTTATAACATGTAGGTAATTATATCATATCACATGATCAACATAAACCAATAATATAACTAGAATAATATATTAATATGCTTAAAATGTAAATGCATACATATACCAATTCATAATAAGAAATCATGTGTTATAATCTAACCAAGAAATATTATATTGTCTGGAAACAACATAAATCTCAAGATTAGTTAGAAATATAACCCAATATAAATTTGTTAATTGTAGATATCCATAGATAATCTAGCAAGTTTATGATGCAGGAGCATCTACAATAGTTTAATGGAGGACTAGTTGCAAATGCAAATGAAATTCTAGTGGGAAATTTCAAATTCTGGTTTTCCCTCCAAATTGTGTAGATTTCAAAATTTCACCTTGAAAGTAAATGTAATGGACAAAAGTAAAAAGTGAAAAGGTAAAAAGTGATGGTTAGGCTATTGAGGAAATCAGGAGGAAATGGTTGAAACTATTTTCAACCTTAGTATATTGTTAAAACTTAAAAACATTATTTTGTTTGCCTTAAACCCAATTTGGGCATAGAAGTTACAAGGAAAATTCTTGATAAGAGAAAAAAAAAAGAATTCATTAAGGAGAGAGGATAAGAAAAGAAGAGAAGGATGAGAGGGGCATAGAAGAGAAGAAGGATAGAGAGGAAAAGTCCTCTCATTCAAGGGAAAGAAGAAAGAATGAAGAATAGAGAGAAGAATTAGTGAGGGAGGACCTCACTCAAGAGATCTTAAAGAATGAGAGAAGGAGCAAGTTTGATTAAATACAAGAGAATGTGGAAGGAGAAAGCAAGGATTTGAAAGCCATGGATTTTTATATTGAAATGTAAGTCTTCCAATTTATCTAAGGAGAATGAATGTTTTGTTTCAAATGATTATGTTATGCAATTCTGGTGACAAGTCTGTATATGCATATGTGAATGTGTGTATGAATGTGTTTGATGGTTTTTCTATAGAACATTGAGAAAGCTACATGTAAACTAGTTATTTGGCATGTTGAGAATGATTTTAAACTGATATTCTATGACCAAGAGGTCTTAAAGTACTTTGAATGTATGAAAAGTCTAAACATGCCTAAACAGGGTATTCAGGCCTGTAAACCTACAGCCCACTGTCCAAGGTAAAATCTACGTGAAATTATTTGCATGAAGTTTTTAAAATAATGGAGACATGTATATAAGGCAAGTATCACATTGGAGAGGAATAAACAGGCTTTTAAACCCCTTTAATGTCTTAAAAACTCATACAATTAGCTCTCGGCCTGTAGGTGACAGTATACAGAAAATGATAAGACATTTGTATGTTTTTGCAAGGTAAATGTATTGAAAATGTCCTATTTGATATGAGTATGGGAATGGGGAAGTTATTTAAGTTATTTACATGTTTATTCATTATGTTTTAAGCCTAATGACCATTCTGTTAGAGGAGAAAACCAAGAACCCCTGTCATACAAATACAATAAAAAACATGTGAGATATTAAGCATTGGAAGGTACAGTAGGCTGATATGACCTAGAGGATGATTGGGAAAGGTGTAGGGAATCAATACAGACCCTATAAAAGTGATTGAAACCATTGAAACAAGCTAAAACACTCCCAGCCAAACTTTATATGCTCTCGGCCTGTGACAGTCATTGGAAAATCCTGAATTAGCTTCTGACCCTCAAAATGAGTTTTAATGCTTGAACACTCTTGAAACTTTGGAATTTGAACCTTAAAGGTGTTAAAAAACTTTTTTAAGTGGTTTAAAGGTGTCACAATATGGATAAGTATAGAAAAGAACAATTGCCAAGTGGATCCTAGGTGCATGTGAGAGGAAGAGCATAGGCCAATATAGGAAAAGTGAATTTATCCAAAGAAGTGCATTAAAAAATTATTGATTCACTTGTAAGAAGATAATGGGTATCTATATTGGTGCTTGGTTTGATTAGAAAGTCCGTAATTTACTCTAGACAAGGTGTTTTGTACACAAGGAGGGATAATTAGAACATGGCTTAAAGAAGGAAGTATAATTCCGTACAAAGTAACCTCATAAGATTTTCTAGTATGTTATATAAGGGCTTAATGGGTATCCATAAATGGTTTTACTTTCATGATTGAGCTATCCTAAAAGGAGTTATTGCCAATAAATAGGGAAAACAGGGCTACAAGGAATGAATGATCTAGATAGGTCTGTATAAGTTTGTTGATGGTTACAGAGCTGTGTAAGGATAGTTTCATCATTTGGTATCAAAGCACACAGCCCTACATCATTTGGTATTAGAGCTTGAAGCTCTTGTGAATTGGTCATTTTTTGATGGTTGTGATTTCTAATGAGTTGTTATAGGATTTGGCAAGAGGATCAACAGGACAAAGCACTAGAAGACCCTGGGGAGAAAAGGTATGAGTAATATTTGCTATTTGAGTTAAGTTTATTGTATTGAGAAGCAATCAAGTGAAGAAGTTACAGGTTCAAGGCAACCAAGCCATTGAGGCTTAAGAAGAGAAGAAGCCAAGGAAGGCTTAGTGAAGATCCAAGAAGAAGCTTGGATAGTGTGCCAAAAGACTAAGGTGAAATAGACTTAGTTGAGGATGAAGTTTGAAGAATTGAGAAGATAAGATTAGAGAATCTCAAAAGTAATGGAGCAAGTGAATTCTCAAGAAGAAGATCCAAAGCAAGGTAAGCTTGGATTTGTGATTTGTATTTGATGAAGTGTTGTATAAGAGTTGCTGCAGGATTGAGAAAAGGATCAAAAGACTAGGATGCAAAAGGCCTAGGTGAGATTAAGGATATTGTCAAAAGACCAATCAATGAGAAAGGCTTGGGTGAGATAAGGGATCAAGATACCAAGGTGGAAAAGACTTTGGTGAAGATCTCAGAGATGGAAGTACTGGTGAAGGCACTACAGAGCAGCAAGGTACATGAGGGCACAAAGAGGAAAGCAAGCATCAAACATATGAACAGTTTTATAATTGATAAAGAGATTGCTAATTTGAAGAGAGAGTTAGATAAGATTAAAAATGAATATGAGTCTTGGATGCAGATGGATAAGCAAGCATGGGTATGGCCAATGAGGAAAAGATTGAAGTGGCCAATAGATCTCCTAATGAAGAGGAGAAGAAAGAAAAAGAAGATTTCCATGAAGAGAGAAGCCCATAGAGGCTTGAAGAAGATAAGAAAGTTGCCAAGTGAGCAGCAAGAGGAAGAAGTTGAGAAGAAGGTTCTCATTGTGGAGGACAAGAGAAGAGAAGAGAGAAAAAATGAAGTGCTAGGAAGAGCACTTGAAAAGATGAGAGTGTTGTTGAAAAGAGCACTCATAGGGACCTTGTGGTCTCTTGTTTTTATATCTAATGTTGTTTTTGCATGGGTAAGTGCAGGTATGAGCAACCTTGTGAAGGTCAAGAGAAGGGCCTTGGAGAATGAAGAGATTGGTGCAAGAGAAGACACCAAGTACACAAGTGAATGTGTAGGAGAAAAGAAAAAGTTTGTTGTTTTTGATAAAGAAGAAGAGATGCATTGGTTAATGCATGAGAAAGATGTTGGAGACCTTGTGCAAGAAAATGTTGAGATGGAGGAGGAAATTGCATTCCATGATGCCATGGAGTACCTTGAAGAAGCAAATGGAAAACTATGCATAAAAGAGGATAGTGCAATCAAAGAAGCCATGCAAATGAAGGAAACCATGAAGCAGCCCATCAAGGAGGTAAAGGTGAATTATAGTATTGATTTTTCTCATCCACTTAATTATGGAATAGCTGTTGAACAGGTTGCAAAATTCCACAAGGAAGTAGTGGAAGTCCATCATCATGCCAATGAAGAAGAGGGTATAGAATACTATGATGACTTGAAAAACATTCCAATAAAACAAAGGAAGGAAACACACCTAAAGAAAGTGAATGCAAGCAAGGAAACTATGAGGAAGAGTATGGCTAAACATCAAGCCATTGAAAAAGTAAAAATAAGTTCAAATTCTGATTTTTCAAATGCATATAAGAGTAAGACTATTGCTGTACAGATGGAGATGAAGAAGATTAATAACAAGCCTTCAAATCCAGCAATAGACCATGGCTATGTGGTGCCAAAATGGCTCAAGGGATCAGAAAATGTAACAAAAGACACAAATTTCAATCAAGATGATGACTCAAGCAAGAAGAAAATACAAAGCATGAAGAAAGAGGTAGAATGCAAAGTGAGCAAGGCCAGCTATCAAGCAAGACAACATGAAGATGTCAAAGAGCAGAATTTTTTTGGTAAATTGAACAAGTGTCATCCAAAAACTATGAATAAGGTATGGATGGCTAAAGGTGAGAAAGAAAACTTCTCAAAGAATAATGAAGTAGAGCATAAAGATATAAAGATGACATGTAAGTCAATTGCTTGCAATGAATGGGATAATAATGTTTTTGTATCATTCAATGATCTTTTTATGGAAAATGAAGAATGTAAAATGTCTATGAAAGTGAATTTGCAGCAAGGAAAGAGTTCCAAGAGGATGGATGATGAAAGTGGAGATGTGAAATCAGTTCACATGTTTGAAAAGAGTAAGGATATACAAGGTAAGGGTGCTTCAATTATTTTTGATAAGTATATTGATGTTGATGAAGAAGTTGGTTATTGTGAAGACAAGCTAAGAAAAGATGAGATATGAGATAAAGGGCAAGTAATCCTTGTGAGTGATCAGCCCATGTTTGATGAAGAGAATAGTGAGATAGATGAGATCTTACTAAAGGAAGAGTTGAAGATGTTGGAGGAGCTATTTGGTAATTCAAGAGAGATGAAGGAAGGTACAAGCCATGGTGAAGACACCATTGGGAAGAGTGGAACAAGACAAGAGCAAAGCAATGAGGCGAAGGCAGTTTTGGTCAAGGAACAAGAGCAGAAATGTGAAAGCAGCCAAGAGGCTTCATGGCCTAAATATTTTGATTCTAAGGTGGCTTTGAATGTTTTATATGCAGGTATGAAGGTTGCTAAAGTGAAAGACACACATGAGTCATTGGAAAAGCTCATGAAACAAGAAGAACAACAAGAAGATCTAGAAGACATATATGAAGATGAAGAAGCATGGAAGTGGGAGATGGAAGCTGAGAAAGAGATGAGGAGAAGAACATACCAGAAGAGGAAGAACAACAAGATGAAAGACAAAGACCACCAAAAACAAACACAAGCATTGGTATTGACAACAAGAACTTGGAATCCAGGTATACAAGTGAAGACTAAAGTGAGGAGGAAGCATGAAATTTGAACTAAGGTTAAAATCTTTTCTAGAGGGAGAGTATGATGTAGGAGCATCTAAAATAGTTTCATGGAGGACTAGTTGCAAATGCAAATGAAATTCTAGTGGGAAATTTCAAATTCTGGTTTTCCCTCCAAATTGTGTAGATTTCAAAATTTCACCTTGAAAGTAAATGTAATGGACAAAAGTTAAAAGTGAAAAGGTAAAAAGTGATGGTTAGGCTATTGAGGAAATCAGGGGGAAATGGTTGAAACTATTTTAAACCTTAGTATATTTTTAAAACTTAAAAATAGTATTTTGTTTGCCTTAAGCCCAATTTGGGCGTAGAAGTTAGAAGGAAAATTCTTGATAAGTGAAAAAAAAAGAATTCATTAAGGAGAGAGGATAAGAAAAGAAGAGAAGGATGAGAGGGGAATAGAAGAGAATAATTATAGAGAGGAAAATTCCTCTCATTCAAGGGAAATAAGAAAGAATGAAGAATAGAGAGAAGAATTAGTGAGGGAGGACCTCACTCCAGAGATGTTAAAGAATGAGATAAGGAGCAAGTTTGATTAAAGACAAGAGAATGTGGAAGGAGCAAGCAAGGATTTGAAAGCCATGGATTTTTATATTGAAATGTAAGTCTTCCAATTTATCTAAGGAGAATGAATGTTTTGTTTCAGATGATTATGTTATGCAATTCTGGTGACAGGTCTGTATATGCATATGTGAATGTGTGTATGAATGTGTTTGATGGTTTTTCTATAGAAAATTGAGAAAGATACATGTAAACTGGTTATTTGGCATTTTGATAATGATTTTAAACTGATATTCTATGACCAAGAGGTCTTAAAGTACTTTGAATGTATGAAAAGCCTAAACAGGCCTAAACAGGGTATTCAGGCCTATAAACCTACAACCCACTGTCCAAGGTAAAATCTACGTGAAATTATTTGCATGAAGTTTTTAAAAGCATGGAGACAGGTCTATAAGTCAATTATCACATTTGAGAGGAAGAAACAGGATTTTAAACCCCTTTAATGTCTTTAAAACTCCTACAATTAGCTCTCGGCCTATAGGTGACAGTATACAGAAAATGATAAGACATTTGTATGTTTTTGCAAGGTAAATGTATTGAAAAGGTCCTATTTGATATGAGTATTGGAATGGGGAAGTTATTTAAGTTATTTACATGTTTATTCATTATGTTTTAAGCCTAATGACCATTGTGTTAGAGGAGAAAACCAAGAACCCCTGTCATACAAATACAGTAAAAAACAAGTGAGATATTAAGCATTGGAAGGTACAGTAGGTTGATATGACCTAGAGGATGATTGTAAAAGGTGTATGGAATCAAGAAAGACCCTATAAAAGTGATTTAAACCCTTGAAACAAGCTAAAACACTCCCAGTCAAAATTTATATGCTTTCAGCCTGTGACAGTCATTGGAAAATCCTGAATTAGCTTCTGACCCTCAAAATGAGTTTTAATGCTTGAAAACTCTTGAAAATTTGTAATATGAACCTTGAAGGTGTTAAAAAAAATTTTGAAGTGGTTTCAAGGTGTCATAGTATGGAGAAGTATAGAAAATAACAATTGCCAAGTGGATCCTAGGTGCATGTGAGAGGAAGAGCATAGGGCAATATAGGAAAAGTGAATTTCTCCAAAGAAGTGCACTAAAAAATGATTGATTCACCTATAAGAAGATAATGTGTATCTATAATGGTGCTTTTTTTGATTATAAATTCCATACTTTACTATGGACAAGGTGTTTTGTACACAAGGAGGGCTAATTAGAATAGGGCTTAAAGAAGGAAGTACAATTCCGTACAAAGTAACCTCATGAGATTTTCTAGTATGTTATAGAAGGGATTAATGGGTATCCAGAAATGGTTTTAATTTCATGATTGAGGTAACCTAAAAGGAGTTATGTCCAATAAACAGGGAAAACAGGGCTACAAGGAATGAATGATCTAGATAGGTCTGTATAAGTTTGTTGATGGTTACAAAGCTATGTAAGGACAATTTCATCATTTGGTATCAGAGCAGATAGCCCTGCATCAGTTTATTTGGCAAAGAATTAGGATGTAACATCCTTCCCCCTAAATCTAGTCATCATCCTTGATGATTCTTATTCAAATATAAGTTTTCAATAAAAAAACATTTATTAGCAAAGCAATAATATGACATAGAATGTCAAATTAAAGAAAATAATTGGAAAATTACCTATAGAACTCACTATGATTCCTTCAATTTGATCTATTCCCGAAGTATTCGTCCCATAAGGCCCTACTCAAATATCATTTCTCAATTTAACAAACTTGGTTTCAAGTATTACTTACTCTAACTTATTCTGTCATGACCATCTTAGGGTCCAAAGTCATCAAGACAAGCCTATATACTATAGGACTGACCATTTTTCTTACCTTAAAGGGTCCCACATGTCTTGGTGAAAATTTAATGACTTGTCAAACACATAAGATCATTATACAAGTCAAGTAAATGAACAGAGAGAGTTTCATAAAATTTTCCAGCCCTTAACACATCTTTCTATCCTAGAGAGTGTTTTTCTCATTTTTGAGAAAAGTAATTAGGTAATCTGGAAAGTATAATATGTAGAAATTAATACTATCACTACTCCATGTAGATTTAGATAAGTATAATATGTCAATATTATCATTTACTCGATCAAAGATCCTAACTAGTATGATGATGAATAGGAATGGTAAATATAAAATATACAAAAATAATGGAATATTCATCCATATGGAATCTCTTTCCACCATATACATGCGTATAGCCATATGACTAAATTTAATAAGTTTTTCCTATCAAATCCTAGATTTGAGAATTCCATCTATCAATCCAAATCAATACTAATAATCTAAGTTAATGTGAGTCTAAGTAGGATACTATCCTATCTCTTAGAACTCACTTTCCCAATTCACCACTCTTTCTTTAGGTCTCCATGACCTAATGATCTCTAATATGTACACAATAAATTTTAAATAATCATAATTATATGTTAACATATCATAGAAAGTAATAATATGAACCAAATAATTTTAGATATATAACATACATATGAAAGAAATCATACAATCTATCTATAACTGTATTAAATTACCACTAGCCACACATAACTAGTATCATATTTCATAGTTTAACCTATTCTATTTTGTTCATGATTAATAGGAAATAATGTTATAATTAACATAACATACATAGGCCAAGAATCACAACATTATTCCAACCTTATAGGGGAATAAAAATAATAATATCTACTTATTTTCTCAACTAGCACACAAGTTAAAAGTTTATTCCAACCTCTAGATTGACAAGATGTTCTGCAAATCCTAAACCTTACTTCTGGTGAAAGGTATACAAATACATCTTTAAAAAAATATGAATTAAGCAAAAGAGATCAAAATCAATCTAGTCAAGGATGAGTAAAATCATAGTAATTTTAATCATCTTATATATATATATATATATATATATATATATATATCAAGGTTTGCCACCTTGCATGGTCTAAAAATCAAAAGTAAAATAAAGTAGTGACTCCAAAGAGTCTCAAGTGAAAATTATATAACTATCATCTCATAAACTCCTTCATACCCTCACAAGGTAAAAATAAAACAACCCAACTCAATGTTGCCAAAATACTATCTACTTGCAAAGTTTGTAATTATGGTATCTCAATCTATTTCCTCAATCAGAAGATATTGTATTATTGACCAAAAATATGTATCCATCCATCCAATCAAACAAATTCTCTCTCATCTAGAGTATAAAACATTCTCTCACCATCTTCAGGGGCTAAAGTAAAACATCATTCAAAGATAAGTTCCCATAAAAGAGAACACTAAATCAACATCAAGAAAAATATGAATCCTCTTAGTAGATTATAATGACATCAAAGGAGAATGAGATAATAATGACTCATCTCTAAGCTAACTAAGAGGGATGAGCCTTCTTCCTAAACCACTTAACTCAAAGGGTGCCAACCATAAACAAGATCCTAACACATAGGAAATCTCAACCATAACAATAACACCCTATTGCAAGAAAATTCCCACTGCACTAGAGGGTACCAAAACTAAATTGGCATTATAAAATTTTCCGCTCCTAGGATTTATTAATATTGACACAAAACTAAATCACATAAATATAAATGAGAATCATCCCAAGCTTATTAAACACTAATAAAACTCAATGACAAAAATGACTTGATAATCAAGAATGACGTAATCATACTCAAGATGTTCGATCTAAGTGATCAAACTATGGTAGAAATTTTTTTGTTCATAACTCATGAACTATGTTATATACCCATCTACCCAAGCCTTGAATACAACCATAAAAATTGGGACACTCGATAAACCAATCTCCTAAACAACTCAAAATGTTATGAGTAATTCTAAGGGTATACAATAAATGGTTCCCACACACATTACATGAATTTCCCAAAACTAATAATAGTCACCAAGCCATACTAGAGAATCTATAAAGTCTCAAAAATCCAATTGTGGTGTACATGGTTTCGCATTAAGGCACCATGAATATAAAATACCAATGCAATACTTCATGTCAATAGGTTCACATCGATGAATAAAAAGAAATGAAAACACAAATGAACTCAATAGGCCGTACAGTTCAATCCATTGATCTTATACCACATGTAACAACCTTGCTCAATTAGATAAATAAATACATGATTTTTTTTAATTTAACACATATAATAAAAAAAAATTACACCATGAGAATATATAGATACCATAAGAAATACACAAGGTGATACTAACAACAAGCATAATACATCACCTAATACTGATCTCTAATATCATGAGAGTACGCATCATAATGTGAATACAAAAAGTATTACATTAACTTAGCTACAACTAAAACAAGTCTACAACCACTGCTATTGATTTATAGTAAAAAATAATTTTAACTCTTCATGACAATACTCAATGATAAATACAATACAATATAATATACATATAGATACATGGCTCCCAAGAGTATGAGTTCCCCAGACTCTCTAGTATCAGTGGTAATATTAAGTGTCATCTCAATAGTAGTACTAGCATGGGGAGGGAGAGCATCATTCAAGGGATTTTCCACACCAACCATAGACCAATGATCCCCCACACATTCTTCCATCAAGGAATGGCCCTCCCTTCATAATTGAGTAGATAGTGGTGACGTTAAAATCTTGAGAAACTAGCAAGTACCTGTGTGTTGTATGATTCTAAACTAAACATGTAGTGTCTCATAGAAAACCATTATATTATAGGATATCATACAAACATGTGAATCACACTCATGAAATGGTAATCTCTCACTCAACATACTTTGGCCCAAAGTCTTACAAATAATAAATAATAATAATCTAGAACAATCAAATACATACACAACACTTGATCAGATTGCCTTCATCTAACATTGCAATGCCAATAAGATAGTGAAGTCCATCTCACTCTTTACCCTACATTAGTAATGTAGATTGGTTAAATAGAATTCAACCACAAGATTCAACAACTTACATCCTACCCACAAATGCATCACTCAACACACTATATATAGGATTAATAACAACACACATTTAGTCCATCAAACATATGCATGAATCTTTCATTATATTCTATCCCTTAATAGATATAATGATTATAAATATACCACCTAGGTAAACATATAATTTAACTATACAATTCAAACAATATAACAGTTTTTTAGTTATCTACACCCTATGGTAACGCATATTACCACATTCCAATGTTCTAAGACATAACTACTAGTTTTCCATAATCAATCGGTTGAAGTAGTCTCAAATATACATAAACACAAGAATTATACAAGTAACTATATATAAAAAATCAAGTTATTATTCCCATGACACAAAATAACATATCAACATAACATTTTCTAAACTCTCAAGGGTTATATGCATGCATAAACAAGTCTTACCAAAAAAAAAACACATATATCTATAGAAATAACCAGTATGTATATAATAAAATAGTCAAATGTAGATATAAGTTTAGGTATAATAATTGAAGTATGCACCATCTGGGTACACCATATTTTTATATTATAGTGCCCTATAATATCCCATACTATCATAAGTTTTCAACTACACATAGTATAATCTTATGATTTCAATAATCAAAAGACACACACATATAATAAAAATTAAGTAGGTACAGGGCTATACCACCCAGGGATACCCTAAGTCTAAGTTGATTATTATCATTTAAACAACATATTTATAATCATGTATCATGATGTACCATCCTAGAATAAAACACTCACATAGATATGTATGACACATAAGTACATAATTACAAATATCCATTCCTATAATTTCAAGAACCAAATGACTCATAAACATAATAATAATCCAACAAGAATAGGTTTATACCACTTGGGTATACCCTAAGTGATATTATACTCTAGCAACTAGATGAAACATAACTTACATGATCACTTCATGATGTTATCTTTATAAGCCTAAATACTTTTAAATTGTAATAAACTCTCACTATGCATTGCGCTCAAGGTT